>JAZKJV010010669.1:0-704191 GCA_037367405.1 Ottelia alismoides | reverse complement strand
TCAGGGCAGGCTGCGGCACGTAGGCTCGAAGGAAGTGGAGTCAGCTATTTTTATTAATCTTTTATTAATAGGTCCAATTACCGAATTATAGGTACAAGCAGATAGATTAGGTGTTTGGATCCTACTAATTACAGCACAATCAACAGAAATTCCTAAGGCTAGGGGCTCGATAAAAACCGCCGTGAAATCGGAAAAGGCAGCGAAAAACAAAAACCGCGTAAAAAGCCGCGAAAAACCTAATGGTCCCCTGAGCACACCGGTGCTCGGCGAAACAGACCCGAAAGAGTGTCCAAGTCCTGCTGAGATGTCCCTGTGTTATTACAATAAGTCAAATAACAGAAATAAAGTCTAATCTACTCCTCTCCCACTCAGCTACTCTCTCACGCTCTCCTACGGCTCCGTGCAGAAGGGAGCTGCCTCCGAATCCCGCAGTTGCGCCGGCTACTCGGGATTCGCCGCCTCGATCCTCGGGCCCTCGCAAGAAAGCAACACAGTGTCAAACACCAAATAAAATAATCAAATAAAGGCAGGAAAAGTAAATGAAATGAAATAGAGGTATATATGCAAAAATGACAATAAAATAAACAAGAAAAAATAAAAACAAAATAAAATAAAATAAAATAAAGTAAAGTAAAAATAAAAGAGAAATAAAAAGCCGCAAAAAGCCGCGGACTCAGAAAGAGCCACGGAAAGCCACGAAAAAGAAAAGAAAATAAAAATGAAAAATAAGACGACTACTAAGACGTGCTCCCCGACAACGGTGCCATTCTGATGACCCGAAATTATCAACGAGACTCGGGTGAATAGTAGATCAAGGGTCGTTGCGACCCGGGTCTCGGAGACAATCCAATCAATCAAGAAAATAAGAGCAGACCACCAAAAATAGAATAAAAATCAAGAAACTCAAAAATAGTGGCCCTGGCTATTGGATTAGCCTGGTATAGCGACCTGGGTCGGACTCAGGGAGCACGTAATGGCCTTGCGGCCTACGAAGTAGTCTAAAATAAAAAATAAAAAATAAAAGAAAATGCTTTTTGGTGGATTTTTAATCTTTTTATATTTTTTTGGATTTTTAAATTAAGGGATTTTTACCCGGCAGACCCTATAATCTTTGCCAATTACCGCTACGACCTTCGAAACATCGTAATTCCTCCCTCACCCCCGTAAACTTGTTAACCTTTACCCTATAGACCCTGTGGTTATCTCTCATCCATTAAGCCGTTAAAGTTAACCGTATTCTGTTATCTTCTTGTACATTATGCCCATTTTATCTATTAAATTTACCATAAGTGCCACACCCTCTCCCTCCCCCCTTCTTAGCCTCTATTGCTCCCCTCGACGGCCGGTGAGGACTTGCAGATTGCACCGGTGAGAGCGTCCGTGAGTGAGATCTTCTGGGTCGTCACCAGGTCGTTCCCGTCCCTCCTGAATATGTGGTGGGGCTTCTCCTCGATTGTGAACACCACGTCCGACGGGATTATGTTCGGCTGCTTGTTTCCCTTCTCCAGAAATGTGATCTTGGTCCCCTTCTTCCACCCGGGCTTTATGTCCAGCATCAGGATCTCGTCCACTGTTGGTACCCTCCTGAAGCGATCAGATGCACAGAAAATCTCATTAGAAATAAAATCAAGACTTCTGATAATATATCTCCATGCACTTCAAGGTGGTTGCAAGATTTACATATAAAAGGTGTAATGTGACGAATTCATTTTGCATTCAGATGGAAATCCAACTTCGTTTCTCCGCAGAGGTTAGAAGAAGATGGCTTTGAGGATAACTCGATCTTAAGCAATTCAGATGAACGTTAGAATCAGTTTTCCTCACCAACTCGTTTCTCCAAGCTGCAGGGCAGGCTCCTCTCGATCAATGGCGCCTTCTTAGGCCCTCCACCGGGCACCTCCACGCCATAGAAACCCTCGCCGCCTCCTCCTCCCTCCCCGAACACCTCCTCCAAGTTCTGCGAGAACTTCACCGTCCTCCTCGGTTTCTCGGCGCTGGGGCTGTCGAAGCCGAAGAATTCCCAGAAGATCTCCTCGGCACTCCTGGGGTTGAAACCGGACTTGCTGCTGGGCGAGGGCGGGGAGCTGATCCCCCTTGAGGCCCTCCTCGCCGTACTGGTCGTAGACGGCGCGCTTCTGGGAGTCGCTGAGGACCTCGTAGGCCTCGGAGATGTCCTTGAACTTGGCCTCGGCCTCCTTCTTGTCGGAGGGGTTCTTGTCGGGGTGCCACCGCATGGCGAGGCGGCGGTAGGCCTTCTTGAGGTCGTCGTCCGTGGCGGCGCGGTCGACGTCCAGGGTCTTGTAGTAGTCCACCCCCATTGCTACCGATCTATCGCTGCAATTGCCAAAGCTTTCTTCTTCCTCTTTTTGTTTAGCGCGGGAAGATCGATCTACCGTTGCGTCGAGGGGAGCAATCGAGGAGAAGCCCCACCACATATTCAGGAGGGACGGGACGACCTGGTGACGACCCAGAAGATCTCACTCACGGACGCTCTCACCGGGTGCAACCTGCAGGTGCTGACGCTCGACGGGAGGACGCTGACCCCGCCCAGCCGCCTCACTGAGCCGCCCATTTTTTTTTCCCGGGTTAATTCTACCCGTTAGATTGTGGTTGGTTAGATTAACTCAGTTTTAACTCACCCAAGTTAGCTTAAGATGTGTCAATTTAACGGCAGGGTTCGTGGGGTAAGACGGAGCAAATTTACGGGGTCAAGGGAGGAATTACGTTGTTTCAAAGGTCGTAGCGGTAATTGGCAAAGATTATAGGGTCTGCCAGGTAAAAATCCCTTAAATTAATTAAGAAAATAAGAAAAACAAGTAAACAAGCAACTTGGATGAATTATTTAACTACTAAAAAACCACCCAAAAAATTCAAAAAAAATGTTTTCATGTTTTTTTTATTTTTTTTATGTTTTTGATTAATTTTTGGTGATTTTTTGATTTTTAGAGAATTTTATAAAAATAAAACAAGGCTGGTAAACAAAAGCACTGTCCAGTCAGACTTGGAGGGCCAAATTAAAATGCAAAATGGCCTATCAAGGTCTGAAGGTAATTTTCCTCTAAAGTAGAAAATACAAGGAAAAATTGGGAACTGTAATTATTAATTTTTTATTTTTCTTTTAATTATTAGAATTTTTATGGTGTTTTCAATGTTTTTTTATTTTTATAGTTTTATAAATCTAAAAACGACCAAACTTGGTCAGAAAAGCAAACAACACAACACAAACAATATATAATTTTTTTTGTAATTTTTAAAGGTGTTTTAATATTTTTTGTGAATTTTCTATCTAGACAGTAACAAAAATGCTTGTTTTTTAATTTTTAAAAAATATCAAAATTGTCTCCCAAAATTAGAGAAAATTTTACACCATGGCAGGAGCCATGTGTCCAATTTTCATCAAATTCAGAGTTGGTTTGCTATTTTATGAAATCAAAAACAAAGGTATAGTGCACAGGGACCTATACGCAATTAAGAGAAGTTCCAGGGGGTCCGGTGCAATTTCTCCAGGAACTCACACGCCAAACGTGTGACCTGGGCACACAGGGACCTAATTGCAATAAACTTAAGTCCCTGGACTATTTAGCAACACATACTAAAAGTCCAGGGGCGAAAGTGTATATTACCCACGAGATAAGGCACATGCGCAAATAAAACACTCAAAGGGGTATTTCTGTAAATTATCAAAACATGTTTTCATTCATTAACACCCTAGAACATATGCCCATACATGCAAATATCCCACAGAATCACGTGTCGAAGCATGTGCACCACTACATACAGGGGTATAAAGGCAAATAAACTAAATGACGAGGTCCTCCATGCAATTTACCAAACAGAAATAAAACTTCTAAAATATTTATAGGGCTAAATATTAACAACTAAAAAGAGGGGGGCCTAAGGGTAATTTATCCTTTATTAAGTCGAGGGTCAGATGGATGCCACGTGGTGATCGGACGGTCGAGATGAGGCGCGGCTAACCCTCGACGATCGGACAGTCCTCGTCTATCCTCCACTGATCAGACAATGATGGTTGCTCCTGGCGTGAACGGTTATGATGGAATCTGGAGTTGGAGGACGATCAGACGACTGCAGAGGATGCTCGATGAACTCGATGCCGGCGAGTTTCGCCGGGCTCGTGCGCGTACAGGGGAGCTCCTCGGAGGCTGCTGAAGATCGGAGAAGATGTGTCTGGGCCTCCCGCGTCCGATGGACCCCTCCGATGGTGCAGCGGAGCTCCGGAGAGCTCAGGCGGCTCCGACGGAGGAGGAGCTGCTGCTCCTAACTGTCCTAGCCCTCAGGTGGGCTTGGATGGACCTGCAAAGCAAAGCAACGAACTCCTGGGTTGAGGGCAAAGTGCCTCGACCCGGTTAGGGGTGGTGAAGGTGATCTGTGCGTCGGGACGAAGGGTCTCCGGTGAAGCGACGACGGTGGAGTCCCAATCCCAGATCCGTGGCGAACTGGGTTGAACGAAGGGATGGAGAAGGTGCGCGGGGGAAAGGCGAAGATGTGGGTCGACTCCGATGATCGAACGGGGTGCTAGGGTGGTCGGAATCGGGGCTCGTCGGCGACGGGGCGATTTGGGCGAAAAGCTAAATTAGAGAAACTAAGGAAGAACTAGGGGTACCTGATGGATGAGATTGACTGGGGGAAGAGCTGAGGAAGCTCCAGGTCCTAGCCTCAAGGGTCGTCGGTGCCCGAGGCTCAAGCACCACCTCTGGGCGGCGCACGGTGGCGTGAAGTCACCGGATCAGTGGTCCAGCTGCTCCCTCCTCGCTGCAACACGTTCGAGCGCAAGCTGTCACTCCTGCGAGGGCTATGGAGGTCCTAGGGTGAAGAGAGATGAGTCAAAGATGCGTCAAATTGCGGCCAGAGCGGAGGTTTTATACGGCAAGGGGTCCGGGAAGAAAGGGTCGGGTCTGGCTTGGTGAAGCACGGACCCTAGGCAACGTGTCGGGCGAGGCTCCCAGATATCTGGAGAGTAATTAGGACCCGTGATTTGGTGAAATGGTGATCGGGTCAAGCTGGGATAATTGGGAGAAAACGGGTCCGGGCAAAGGATCCGCGGGTCTGTGGTCCTGGGGGGGAGTTGACCGGGGGGTCAACGTCCCCCGTGGACCAATCAGAGCCCGCCAACTCATAAATATTTACAAATTCAAAATAAAATAATAAATGGCTGAATTAGGAAAAACTTAAAACATGAAATATGTTTATTTTATTTTTTCTATTTTTTTGTGATTTTTAATTAATTTTTTGAAATAAAAATAAGGTATACACATTATAGTACTATACATAGGTATATACACAATATGGATTTTTAATTTTTGATTTTTAATTAATTATTTTTGTACATTTTTATTCCCATTTTATATTTTATTTATTTATAGAATAAAATTAGGAATATTTTGATGTTTTTATTTTATTTGTATTATTTATGTATAAGGGTAAAATAAATAGCTATATACAAGTATATACATGGTATATATACAATGTTCTTTTTGGTTTTAAATTTTGTTCTTTTTTTTAATTTTTGTTTTTATGGTTTTTATTTTATTTATTTACATCATGAAATAAGGAGTATATACAAATTTTTAGGGATTTTAATTTATTTATTTACAAGGTGAAATAATTAAAAGTGTGGTCTTATGTACATGGTGAATATGTACAATGAAAGTTATTTTTATTTTCTTTTTAATTTTTCTATTTTTATTTTGATTTTTGTATTTACAAATATTTACAAATATATACAAGCCCATTTTATTTTATTTTTGGAGGAAAATATTTTTATTATATTTACAGGTGTATATACACACATGAGCTCCCTATCTCTCTCTACTTTAGCTTTTATGCGGTCAGGCCCATGCTGAGCCCTCCCTTGGGATTAGATTGCTCAATATTTATTCTAAATATTTCCTCTTTTTCTTTTGTTTCTTTATTCTTTTATTTTTGCACAAAAACATGCTAATTATTAGTTTTTACACCATGCATGCTTTTTGGTAATTATTTGTATTTACAAGTATCTACATGCATTTGCAAAGGTTTTTGTAGCTAAAATATAAGAATAAAGAGTGATGAATGGGTATTCATCAACCCCCTCTGCCATTTTTGTATTTGCTAAAAAGTCATGTATATATTTTATGTAGTTAAAAAATTTGTGGGCAAATTGCATGCAGCCCCTTGAATCTTTCGTATATTGCAATTTAGTTTATACTTGTGTCACGTGTGTGCGTACGTTTTATCTTGAGAATATTGCAAGTAAGCCCTTACAGGTTATTTCAATAGTCGTTTAATATATAAAGTTCGAATATTAGTACTAAAGTTTGGGTTAATTTGCAATGTGCCCCTCGCATTTAATTTTAATTACAAATATAGCCTTTTAGTTTAAATATTTTTATGTAATCTTTCCTGTTTATTAAAGTAGTTGTCATGCCTCAAAAATTACCAAAAAAAATAGGAGTAGGTATCGGTATGCATGCTTGTTCATGCTGTATATTTATTTTGCATTTTATGCCCTTTTCCCATTTTCTAAAAATCAAATAGTGCACGATCATTCCTTGTTTGTCTTTAAAAAACTAAAAAAATATAAAATCATGTCTAAAACATCCCAAAAAAATATTGTATGCTTATTATAATATATAACACATCTAGATAGAAAATCCCTAAAAATATAAAAGGAAAATACTTAAGAATCAAAAAGGCCCAAAATCCTATAAAAATTATAAAAACTATTCTAAAAATCCAAAAGTACTTGTTCTTGCTTCCTTCGTGTGTTGCTCCATTGCTCGGGGTGGATGTTATACTATTAATTGGGGTTGATTTAGACCCCAAACCTCTCAGCTTTGGACAGTCTTTCCTTATGTGGCCTTCCTGATGATAGTAATAACAAACACGTGTCCCTATCCGTGCTAAAGATTCAACCATAGCGATGCTATCTCATGGTGTTGAGTCGCGGGGGGTATAGTGGAGGTCTAGAGAAACCCCTTCTTCTTAATAATTCTTGGCCCAAAGTCTGTGGAGAGCTTATAATAGACTGAACTGGATGATAACGTCTGTCTCTTCGGTTATAATTCGCCTTACGTTTGGATGATCCATCAGTAAAGTGGAAGCTCCTTCTTTGGTGATTTTCATCCCTTTCCATATCAGTACGAGACGCGATGTCTATGGCTTCATATATAGTGGTGGCTTTAAAACCTACAAGCTTCCTTCTATGATCTTCCTGAAGCCCACAAACAAATTTGGTGAGACATTCTTGTGGTGAAGCTTCTAGAGTTGGGGAGTAAAGTAGCAACTCCGTAAAGTGAATATGATAATCTCGTACATTCTTGGATCCCTGAGTCAGACAAGCCAACTCCCTACTCTTCAATTTTTCCCAATGGGAGGGACAAAAGTGAGCTTGGAATCTCTCTTCAAAAACATCCCATGGAACAGGATCTACTACTTTCTTGGAAATGACTCTCCACCATCGTCTTGCATTGTCTGCTATGGAGTAATTAGCAAAGTTGCACCCAATTGTCTATTGGTGCATGTATTATTCTCAACATCATGCTGACATTATCAACCAATAGTTCTGCCTCAGTAGGTGTCTCTATGCCTTTTAATTGAGTAATCTTTCCCTTTCGGTGATTGTCTAGTAGTTTTTTATGTCTATGAAGAGCTCTCTCCATTGCTCCTTCAGCTGGGATAGGAGCAGACTCAGTGGAAGGATGGTAACCATATTCTTCCTTGGAAAGATGGACAGAGCCTTCGATCCTAGCATCCACAATTCCGGATGCCTCAGGTCTCTCAACTTGTGCATTGAGCCTCTCCTCCAATGTCTGATGTCTTTGCCCCATTTCTTGGAGTATTGTCATCATAGATGTTAATTGCCTATACACATCTTGGTCTGACGTGATAATAGCATGAATCAAGGCCAAAGGTTAAGTCCTATATGTTTTAACATGATGTACATCAAGGACAATGACTTGTGAATGGTGTTGCAGTCACTTATTAAGATCAAATGATCTTAAGACAACCTTAGTTTATGAATACCGCTTATAGTTATCAATTACTAAGTAAATTAGTGGAGTAAATGGGCTCTGCTACCAATCTATCACGACCCTAATTCTGGGTCGTCAGATCCTTCCATATCCGGATCTGGTTACTCGACAATAATTTATTCAGCAATCACAACTTACATTCAGAAATAGACTGCAATTGAAAATACTTAGAAGGAAGTATTTCAACACTTTCCATTCACAAAATAAAGTTCACACGATACATTATCCCACCATAACCATTTATATATACATAGGCTGGAAGGAAATACACAAAACGATTACTAACTACCTTACAGAGTAAAGCTACTATTGCTGGCTGGATGACTATGTTAGATGGCTGGATTATTAAAGTTCTTGTGCTGGCTCAACGACACCTATTGGGTTTTGCATAAATCATAGGATAACAATTAGCGAATGCTAAGCAAGGAAGAAGAGAAAAACAAACAAATGGTGTAATTTTTTCAAAACTTGTTATCACAAAAAGTTTCATTCCTTCTCGTTAGTTTAAGTCCTATTCCTTTTTATTCCATGTCAAGGATTAGTCCAGGGAATTACCTCACCACTATATGGACTCCGAAGCTATGGACACTTTGGGACTGGAGATTGCATTGATCTGGTAAGCTTATGCCGCCGCACATTACCTCAACTAATCGTCCAATACTACTCTGACAATTTTCTTTTCTTTTATTAATCAGGGTTTCAAACCCTTAGACTGGCAAACAAAGGAGCACAACATTCTCGAGGCTCCAGTTACTTAAAATCTTCGACTAACCTTTAACACCTAATCTAGAAGCTTTAAATACACGTTGTCATAACCCGATCACTATCAAACCACTCGTACCTCCACATGGCATTGTAAAATCTTCTGTCGTTCAACCCGAATATATGGGCACCCGGTACCACACATTGCCAATAATTCATTTCATGCGCACTTATCAAAACAAGGCAATTGTGTACCACGTAGGTAGGGTTACACCAATACGTTCCTTCCGACAAACCTACAGGTTGCTTGCCCGACCTGTAGTTCTACTCCCAGTCATTTCTTAACATAGCACACGATTTTTTTCAGGTTCCCAACTTAATACACATCAATTCCCATGATGTCATTCTTTCGTTAAGTCTTCGATTTGCATAATCATTACCTCTGAGTATAGCCTTACATATATTAATTCACATATATATACTCATATTTACTCTCATTTTAACTTCCAAACCCTAACTTTGCAATCCACTACGTCAATTCGATGCTTAGAACTTATTTTAGTTAAAATCACAAAACAACTTTTCATATTTTCTCAAAAATAGAGAAATTAGTGTTCTTTGTAGCAAGAATCATAAAATCAGAAATCCAACTACCTCATATGAAAACCCAACACCGAAAGGAAGGATTTCGTTAATTAATCACGCTCTCTCTCATGTATGCAACACTTTATCGTGATTTTTTTCAAAAAGAATGATTTATAGCTCCTTAAATGATCGAATTTCATTTTAGAATAAAAAATGCTAAGAACATAACAAGAATGTAAAGAACGAATGAAGAACACGAAGAACGCGAAGAACACATAAAGAACACGAAGAAAGCGAAGAACACATTTTTCTCTTAAAATTTCATCAGAGCTTCCCCTTTTTTATTTTACGGGGTGATATTTCTAGGAAAATTTTGATAGAGCTTCCCCCTATATCGAGACATGATTCTATAAAAATTTCGGCAGACTTTCCCGTTGTATGAGGACATATTTAAAAAAACGGAAAGAGTTTCCTCAATACAATCACCTGTAGGGAAACAACAGCAAATATGAAAGAATATAATCAAATTGCAAGTGATGAAGAATCGGTAGATACCATGCATCTTAGGTGAGTGAAGCTGTGATGAATCACAGGGTTCACTGACGTGCACAGCTACCCACACCTATGTAGAGTATTACACAGATTTCTCCATCAAAATAACTGTAAAAGAAGAATCGAAATGATAGAATCATAAGCGATGGAGAATCAATAGACACCACGTGTCTTAGGTGAGTGAAGGTGTGCCGAATCACAGGGTTCACTAACATGCATAGCCGTACGCACTTAAGTAGGGTGTTACAATGATTTTTCCTTGAAGCGCAATAGAAAATGAATCGGAAAGAAAGATGAATCGAAAACAAAGCTGGAAAAAGAAGATGAATCAAAAACCTATCTTACGAAGCAAACTAAGAGAGGATCGTACCTTCCTCCTTCTCGTTCTCCCAACAACGATTCACTAGCGCTCCTTCCCCGCCTCCCACTCCTCCTCCTGACCTCGACCCTAGCCCTTGCGGTACTGGTGGTAGTATAAATCGTAGAAAATGAATGGGTAGGGTGGGTATTTATTGGCTCTAAAAAACAACTAACCATGGTTAGTAAACCATAGTTTAGACCTTAATCGCAGTTAGCGATCCATTGTTTTGTCCCATGATTTGTTCCAAGTTTTATCCAAAAGTTAAGGCTTAAGTTAGAACATTCCAGAGTATTCTAGATTTATTAATGATGTTTAATAAATGCTAATCGTGATTAACTTTCACTAGTCGTGATTTATCTTTTGCAGCGCACTCTTAACTTTTGTTAACAACTGACTAGTGTTTGCTAATGGTTATTAGCGATCCTCAATCTATCATTAGTTTCTTTAATCATGTTTAATTAGTCTTAGTGACTGTCATTATGGGTTAATGATATCTTAAACATCCTTCTCTTTCTTTCGAAAATCAATCAAATGGAAACGAAGTCCGATTCACACGAAACAAATTATGTTGGTTTTCTTTTGACGAGCCAGATCTTATGATAGAGGATCCAAGAGACGGCCAAGTTCAAGGCTTTACACCTGGAAATTGCCCCCATATTATTAGAATCGTCAAACTCAAGTAGTCGATGTGGGTGTCGACAGAGTCTTGACTGAGTCGTCCTAGAGTCGACATTTTGGTGGAAAAAAATGTAGATGATAGATGGAGGATACAAAGATGAACGATAAATAAATGGAGTGTAAAACAATACAAGGCTTACAATGAGCAAGGGTCAAGAGGAAGTATGCAAAAGGGAAGAAATGACAAAATTATGCAAGTGCGTGGGACTTTGATATTTGGACCTAATTCTATATCAAACAAAACCAAGCAAAATTGGGTTCACCAACTCAACACATGTGAAATCGTAAGAGTTCGGCTATTTTTATCTTTTCAGTTTTAGAGTTGTGAATTCAGGTAAAAATATTGTCATGAACCCTTATTAGCTAGCCCTAGAGTAGGGTGTGTAATACCATGAATGTATCCCCGTACTAGTTCTACCTCCTTTGTATCATGTGATCTTCACTTATTGAGGTCCTCAATACCAGTCGTAGGTAGCTACTCAGCCAAAGAAAAGAGAGAGGAAGTCTATAGGAGAAACCACTACTTCCCCCACAAGTGGGGTACTCATATGCAAACCTATGAGACAAACACACCCATAATGGCATGTCCTATGTTAGTACTTAATACCAAGTCAGATGTTCCACAAAAGGTGTGAACACGATGCTCGATAGGGCCCTACTCGATCACATATGATACAAGTGCTAATACATCGCTGGTCCCAAGTTGTAGTTGAGGTAGCCGTGGATTGGGTTTTTGGCTCTACTCCTTAAGGGCCATGCCTCGTTCTCTGTCTGGAATGTACCTGAATACAATGAGGGCTACATGAACCCCCAATAATGATGTTCTTTATGATTTTTAATTAAGTCAAAGTTCAATAAACAATCCCCTTGTTTTAGTTTTTGATTTTCGCATTTTTGAGTATTTTCAATGTAAAGCACCTAAGGATTTTTTGGATTTTCTTTTTGCCTAGGTGCTCAAAACCATAGGGAGACAACGGCAAAGCAATGTAAGGCAACACTAATATGGAATTGTCACCTTAGTGTCTAAATGATGAATGCTCAGATAGAAGACTTACAATATTTCTCAGCGCTCTCGATGTGGGATGCAATGTAGAATTTTATAAACCTAAACTACATGCATAATATGCAAAAGAATGAAATAGTCCTAAGCATGAATTGCTATTAGTGAGAAGAACCAAATGCAAAATACCTATAAAAGAAACCCAGGAGTTTGATCTTGGAGCCTCCTCGGTGCCCACCAAACGGGTCTTGCAAGCATAGTATGGAGACCTCTTGTGCGTGTGGTTTCAAGTCTAACTATTCGACAATTAATTTGAGCTAAGTCTAAATGTAAAGACTAGCGGTACATGTAATATATTAGGTGTTTGGCCTTAATTTACTCGATCAAGCAATCCTAAAATTCTAAGAGCTCATTCCACAAAACAAATAAAAATAAAGGTGGATAACACAAATCGCAAAAAATAAAGAAAATAAAGGCGATCAAAATGCGGAAAATACAATGAGCCCCCAAGTGGACAAACACTTGAAAATTAGGTTCGAATGTTCACGATTCCATTCCACCTTTATTATTACAAATTAATGATGCTAAAATAAAAAATAACACTCTCTCACCAAAAGTAAAAGAAAATGAACTATGCTTAGAGCCTCTTTCTCTTCCTTGATCTCTCCTAGTGGCTAGCTAGTGGAATAACCACTCCCCTCATAGCTAGGGTGATCCAACCACCTAAGAAGTCATCGTCACCTTGAGGTCCCTCGCAAGAAAAATACGAGAGAAGTAATTAGCACAATTAAGCAATTATATTATATGAAGAAAAATAAAGCAAGAAAAATAATGAAGAAAAATAATACCCAAAATCTATCCTATGTGTTGCTCCGCGGTAACGGTGCCATTGTGTTTTGTGAGGTTTTAATGTGGTCTACACAAGGCGAGACCTACACTATCTTTGTGGCGATCACTCACAAAATCGAGTGTCAATTAACAGTTAACCTGCAAATAGATATAATAATGCAAAATAAATGTGGAGTTAACATTAATTATAACTCTACAAAATATGTGTATAGTGCAAGTATGCAGAGGTAGAACACATGGAGCAAGGGGGATAGACAACAAAAATTAGCAAAAGAAGACAATAATTATTTTGGTTTTTTATGATATTTTTTCTTATTTTTAGTGGGTTTTTTTATTTTTATTTAGTCCTATAATTTAATTAAGTAGTTCAAAACTTTTGTAAAAATTGCAAGGAAGCCCTTAAGATTATTGCATATTGTAGTTGGGTCCTTGCCAAGCCACCTCATGTCTCGTCCCACGTGAGGTGGTCATTTTCACTATTACCCTCGTAACTTTTTGTAATTTACTTTTAGAATTTAAATTTTGTATTTTAGTAGAAAACTTTTGGGTATTTTGCAGAAACAACATTGCCTTTATTTTCAATTGTAATTATACCCTTGTCAGTTCAATTATTGTCGAGCTTGTTTTCCATTTATTGAAAATATCATCCGTTCTCAGAAAAATATGCAAAAATAGGTTAGGTGTCTGCTAGTATACACTTTCATGCCATATTTTTAGATTTTCATTTTAGGTAATTTTCCTATTTTCTAAAAGTAAAAAAGAGCATGTTTTGCCTTTGTTTGACTTAAAATTTCTAAAAAAATAAAACACATTTTCCAAAAATCGCTAAAAATAGAAAAAGAAAATGAGGTAAAATTAAAAATATCCAAAATACTTCCAAAATTACAAAAAATCACCAAAAAAGTCTGAAAATATTTCTTTCTATTCTGTATTTTGATATATATTAGAATATATTAAAATTGATTTGGAGAAATTTTGACACTTTTTGTTATTTTTAAACTTCAAATCAATTCGTCGATTTATTTAATCCCCATTTTCAGATTTTTTACTTTAAAATTATATAAAAATTATCAAAAAATCCTCAAAATTCATAAAAATATTAGAAAAAAATGTAAATTACAAAAAAAATTATTCTACTAATTTTGGTTATTTTTTGTTGTATTTATAAATATATTACACTATATTATATATATAAGTCTTTATGATATTGAAAAGAAAAATAAACTAAAAATCAGAAAATGTAAAAAGAAAATAGAAAATAAAAAAATAAAAGCAATAAAAAATGTGAAAAACATAAAATAAATAAATAAACATATATAAATAAAAACTGACACAAAAAATAAAAAGACAAGAGAAAAGGAAAAATTTTGGAATATAATTTCCTAATCTATCACGTTTGCTCCTTGTGTTTGACACTCTACATACTTGCACTATACACACATTTTGTAGAGTTAAATAAAATAAATTTTAACTCCACACACTTTGCATTTCTTTATTCATTGATTATTGCTTAATTGTTGTCGGAAGTAGGGTTTCTTGTGGGTCTCCACAACGACTTTGTCTTTGCCTAGTAAAGACATATATGACCTGCGAAAAATCTTGTTCAACATCCATACAAGCTCAAAATTCACCAAACTCACCTTTATAATTCATAAAATAAATTATCTATTTAACGAAGGTGTTTCATTCAATTTAGAGTTAAGATGTAAAAATTTTGATTTTGGTCCATCATTATGCAATATACATGTACATAATATTCAATATATTTACTCATTATATATCACAATCTTATATTTTTATAATTTTTTAAATATTATTTAAAATATATGTTCATAATTTAAACAAAATACAATAATTAAAATTTCATTAAAATAAATAAGTATGCTATAATACATAGATTAATTATACTTATGTATACATATATAATAAATAGACAAAACTATTTATGTATATAAATATCTTCAAAAAAATATAATATATCTGTGTCTGTGCACGCACGCATGCGCATTTGTATAAATAAGTTATAAATCTATAAAATAAGTGTACAAAATAATAAATTCTAAAATGCAAAATAAAAATAAAATACACTATATATAGGCAAATATACCTATATTTATACATGTAAAAATAAACACCTAATAAATTAACTCAAAAAATAAATAAAAATCATAATAAAATACTACATAAAATAATAAATATTTTCCATGTTATGAAAAAACAATAAAATCATTTTTATTTTAAATCAATTAATAAATGATTTATTCACATCTATGTCCTCTTCTACCTTACGTGGACTAATGAGGAGCGGGTCTGAGTTGACCTTGGTCCACTCCCCAACCCTCATCAGCCTGCTCTATCAGACGTAGACCACCTCGAATTTGCCATTTTCCTTTGTCCGATCCTTGTACCAGAATAGCTTTATTCACGACTTCTCATTCTCGATCATTGTCCTTTCATGCGTGCATCTTGCCTCGATCGGAGAATCATTGCATGAGGCCATGGTCTTGGTCAAAGCCTCCCCTATACATAAACATCCCCAACGCTCCACTTCGATTTTTGATCCATTCTCTCTCACAGAACCCCTCAGATCAGCCTATATCTGAGTCGAGCAAAGTGACATCAGCTCCTCGTGTGATTTGTATCATGCGCACAAAGGGAGGAGCATGATCCGAGCATCGCCGGTGACCTCTTGTAGGAGCTCCGCCCTAATTCCTTGCTCTGCAGGTTGAACCATAGTTTCCCTACATTTCTAGGTAGCTAGTAGTTGTAGGTTTCATTTCTTGCTTTTAGTTTATGTTTTAATCATTAGCAGTACCGTAACATTTGATTTTAGTCTGTCGGAGCTCTAGAGATCCAACCATTATTTCGTCGTGCCCTTTCCTTGTTCTGCCTCATCTGCACCCTCTATCAGTTTCCCCTTCGTCTTCTCCACCTCCCAACATATTCCATTCACCTTGATTCCTCCTAGATCAAATCTTCAACTCTCCTCTGCCACCCTTCTTCATAGAGTGATGCCATGACCCAAATCCACCTCTATTTCACCAAATAATGGGTTGAGTCAGTTTGTACTCGACCCATTTTTCATTCAATATTGGAGCCTGGAGCCCAGAGCCTCGTTGGATGTGATTTTGCAGTTGGTCTTGGTTCCCTGGATGCCTAAGGTTCTTCGCCTTACCAGGACCCCACCAATAGGTCGTGGACCTTTTTAAGCCATCAGCAGCTGCAGACTGGGGAGAGGAATGAGTTGAGCACTAGAGCAGAGCCTGAGGAGCTCAAAGGAGGAGAAATCGAGGACCGAAGCTCGCCTGAAGAGAAGTTCTTCCATGTTCTTCAGGAAGAGCAGTAGTCGTTGGATCAATCTTCCTGTCCAAGTTTGATCATAGCCATCGTATTTAGCAAGCCATACATCGGCGGATCTCCAGCAGAGATCTAATCTAGCCGCTCATCTGTGAGCCATTATCAGTCCTCGAGGAGCTGCCACGTGGATAAGTGACACGATTAGAATCGCCCACTAGCACGCCTACGGGGATAATTTTGCAACATATACCCCTGATTTTTGTATTTTCTATTTAGACAAAAAACATTCATCAGCAGTTATATTATTTTTATAAAATTTGTAATCAGAAGCCCCAACTTTTGATATTTGCACCGAGGTCCAATCCACATCACCTCACGTGCCTGTACAGGTGAGGGGACTTGGATTTTTGTACTTAAGCTACTCTAGGTTTTGTATTTCATTTTTGTCATTTATTTTAAATTCTAGTCTAATATTTTTATGAAAATTACAACAACGACTGTAGCTTTTTGATAATTGCAAATATAAACATGATAATACATTTTATATAGAATATTCTAGGCTTTTTGCATGTATGCTCTTAAACTTGCATAGGGTGTTCCAAAGTCAAGGAAAAGTTTATGTAAATTACATTTAGGTTCCTACTGGTGCAATTATTTTTATTTCTTGTATTTACATTATTAAACATAGCATTTTTAATCCAAAAATTGTAGGAAAATTGTTTCAAGTATCTGGAACCTTTTTGAAACACGTGTATTTTTCTTGGGCCAATTAAAATCATTTTCCTATTTTTAAAATACCAAAACATTGCATTTTCCCTCTATTTGCATTTAAAAATACATAAAAAATTATAAAATCATTTCTAAATATTATAAAAAATAGAGTATCTTTATTATTATCTTTTGTAACTGCAGATAAAAAATCACTAAAAAACAAAAGAAATACATTAAAAATTAGAAAGCTTCAAAAATATTTATAAAAATAAGTAAAAATTATATAAAATTCCAAAAAAATATTCATATTTTTGAATTTTGTTTATATTATATATAATATATATTAAAAATAGTTTTCAGAATTTTTGAGTCATCTATCTATTTTTAAATTCCAAAACAATCTAGCCAAGTATTTTAATTCCCTGTTTTAATATTTTTAATCAATTAAAAATACAAAAAATAGCAAAAACTATAAGAAAATTAACAAAAACAGAGATAATATAAAAAAGACAAAAACATTTTATGTTATTAAATTTTAGTCTTTATAGCTATATCTATAAATATAAAAGCCTACACTATATATATAGTTATATGAGGTTGGGGAGCTTGCACCATGGTGCATGTAACTCTACATGCACCAGTGTCACAAGCCTCATTTTTTTAAATGAAACCTTAGGAGAAGTAATTAGATTTATTAGTAGAATATATTTCAAATTTCATGGAAAACATACATTCATAACATGTCGATCTGTAATGGCTGAATTTCAGTAATCTTGATAAAGTTAAAATTTCGCAGTCTTGATGGATGGGTTATGTGAAACTTCTAGGATCCGGGTACTCGACAAACCAAATCCACGCACACACATTCCACATGTGAATACGTCACCTACACATAAGCAGGAGAAATGATACAACACATTAGAATTTAAACTTTTTGCTTCTCAATCGACCTACTCGCATTCACATTCCATTCATTACACTTCCCTTAGCCATCCACGTTCACAAAATATACATGTATGCATATTTAAAAGATGTGTCCCAACATACATATTACATGCCATGTCTCTCAACAAAAATGATACAAGTAAAGAAGGATAGTATAATTACCAACAACTGTACCACAAAAAGTGTCGTGAAGCTGCATAAAAAGGTGACTCCAAGCTGCCTGATAAGGACCTGCGGATCCAGACGTAGGTACGTTATGAGCAAAGTTTCCCAATACGAATTAAACAAAACTATACAACAACAAGCAAGATATAATTTAAACGTGTGCAATAGAGAAAGAAACCAGGTAATTGATCTCACAACGAATTCCATTATTATTATTGTTGATCTGGATATGGATATGAGTAACCAAGCTTCGTGGATAGTCTGTGGTCTTAGTCTGGATGAGAACTCACACTATGACTCCAAGGCAAAAAGAATACCTTAGGGTTGGGGTGCCTCCGTAGGCATGCGGTGGGGTACAGTGCATCCTAACTAAGTCCGCAACACGTCCACTTACCTCCACTTCACAATTGTACTTCCGATTCACAAATTAGATTCCAACCCACGAATCTCTGCGACTACCCCAGTCCTCCTAATGCACAGGAGATTCACGTCCCATCACCAACTTCATTAACCACATTTCCCGGAACTCCCCTCTTAGCGCTCCCACTCTGAATACTAACCAATTTGGCCTACACTAGCTAGTACACGAGTGTTAACTATAAGTGACAAGTGAAACACAACCGACCAACCATGAATACTTGGCCTGCACATGAGCACTAGGCTAAAGCACGCAAGTGTCGATTCCAACACCGTCAGATTAGCACCTTGGTGTGTCAAGCAACATGTCCCCCAACCATCGCACCTATAATAGTAGTTGGGATCGCGGTCATATAGGCTTCTACCCGAGGCCCAAAGGGTGCATGCCCTTCCCTTGGCGGCAATTATTCCACTACCTGATCATCATGGTATATCCCTTCACTAAATTGATAGCCACCACAGTGTCGTATAACTGGAGCAGGTGTAGGGGTGTTGTAACTTCTTGTATTGCTTCTTAAATTCCTAAATCAATGTAATTACTTATGGGGCAAAGAGATTCAATTTATTGTGATAATCTAGAGTACATGGGTGCATAAAAGTAGGTGATTTTAGGATGGTACAACAGAAGAAGACACCTGAAGATTATTTACTCAACAACAACTTCACCAGAAGATTTGTTTTCGCTCAACAACAAGAAGACGCCAATAGACATTTGATTTAATGGGCAAAATGTTCTAGAGATGTTCGCGACAAATAATTATGCTCAAAGTGCTGGATGGGGATCATTTAAGTAGTATCTTATTTGGAAAGGAAGGCAGGAAATACATAAAAGAGCATGACAGAAGTTAGCTGAGAAGGCAACTAGTGTTTCTATATTCAAGATTAAGTAAAAACTAAGGCAAGGGGAGGACTGCAGAATCAATTATGTAGTTTTCCTGTGTAGTCACAATGGCAGAGGAAAGCAACCATGCAAATCAAATGCCCACAACACATCTCACTTTGGCGTGCATATATCATGTTTCAGAACTGACACCAATTGGTATAGGAACGAATGCTATCCAACAAAATGTCAAAAACAGATCCCCTGATAGATATATCTCCAATGAAAATTTCATGGTCCGTAGGAACAAGTAATCTTCGAACATGTGAAGATTTGATGGGTATATGCAGAGATTCTGACAGAGGAAATCACCATTCATTCCTATATATCCTCCAGAGACCCTGAATTTGGCCTTTTTAGAGTGCATAGTGTTTGTTCTGAGTACTCGTGATGATACAACCTGATTTGAAATAGATGTGATTCCAAAGATATCACAGCAGCTACAATATTACATTCTTTTATTGGTTAGTATTTGTTCTCGGCTATGAAGGTTGGTTGGATTACTTTGCATTGAAGACCTAAATATGTGGACTACATTTCATCTTGAGAGGAGTGAAATTGTACCATTTACAATTGCAGGATGTTTGCACGATAGTGAACTTTCTTATTTATGGTTTTGTATGCCCGTTACCGCCCTCATTTTATGTGCCGCATCCCATTCACCTAGGATAGCACCATGTTCTGGGATTTAGGAATTGCAACAGCGACCAAGAAGTAGCGTCGTTGCAGAATGTCTGGAGTCATAGACTAAAATATTGAAATCTCAAACAACATCCATGCCACCAAATCACGAAGACTCTAGATTAGCAAATATGTATAGGTTAAAATCGCATGGAATCCGCAGTAAGTGGAAGGGGTATCGTACCTCACGAAAACGAGCTACCTCATTTTCTTCACTCACGAGGAACGTCGCAGTTGCTAGTCCAATGACGACGGAACATCGCACATGGAGATGCCTTGGACCTTCTCTACGTGATTGCGGCTTTGGATCGCCGATTCAAAGCACTCCGGCGAGCTCCGGTGAGGGGAAAGGGGAGGAGGGAGAGCTGCTGGCCGAAGCGGAGGGATTTGGGCATTTTGGACGGGGAGGGGGGGGAGAGGAGGATGGTAACATGGGTTGGGACTCGAATTCGGATCCGGGTCCGGATCCGAATATGTCCTGGACCTTCTCTCGCAAAAATAGTCGTAACTCAGGCTCCCAAACTAGGATTTTTGTATTCATGGACTCGTTGGAAAGCTATCGACGATCACTATACAATAGACTATTCAAATAAATTTTTTGGATCCTGAAATAAAAGAAGATTTACAATTAAGCTCAGATCCAGCTGGATTTTACAGTTAAGTCCCTACTCAGGTTTCAGGGTTTCACATCATAAAAATCTCAAAGAAAGTCTCGTCCTCGAGACTAAAAATGATTCAAATTATTTTCGACACCCGAACCCCATGGAATCCTAGTCTCACAAGGAAACGAACCCCATTGACTACGATTTCAATTCCATACCTGTGAACAACTGAAGGTATTTCTCCCTCTGCCTCAGGTTCCCACGTCGCCTCCTCGTTGTCTTGACTTCTCCATATGACTTTAACTAATGGAATCTCCTTCTTCGTCAACTTCTTAACCGAATGGTCTAGTATTTGCACCGACTCTTCTTGGAAGGAGAGGTTTGGCTCCACAACCGAATCCTCGTAGGTGATCACGTGTCGGGATCTCGGATGTACTTCCTGAGATTCAACACGTGGAACATGTCATGGATGCCCTCGAGGTGTGGGGGAAGGACCATCCTGTAGGCCACTTTCCAAACAGGCCAAAATCTCGAATGACCCCACAAAATACGGTACTAGCTTGCCCTTTGCACCGAAATGTTGTACACCCCTCATTGGGGACACACGTAAGAACACGAAGTCCCCGAACTGTGATCATAAGAAATGCTTTAGCCACAGAAAATTGGCTACGAATTATACCCATTGCGACACGAATGCACGACAACATACCTGAAACTCAAGATCTCTACGTCACTAGTTGGCATAACTCTTCTGACGACTCTGTGCAGTCAGCAATTTGCTCCTAGAAGCCTCCACCACCTTGAAGGACTCCTCAATGATCTGAGAGGTGAACATGGTGTTCTCACCCACCTGTTGCCAACACAAAGGAGTGGTGCACCGTCTCTCGTACAATACCTCAAATAGTGCCATGCCTATACAGGCGTGGTAGCTATTGTTGTACGTAAACTCAACTAGTGGGAGGTGATCCTTCCACGATTCCTTCCACTCAACCGCACAGGCTTGTAGTAGATCCTCCAAGGTCTGAATGGTCCTTTCAGACTACCCATCTATCTGTGGATGATAGGCTGAACTCATGCGCAGTTCGGTCCTCAAAGCTCTCATGAATTCTCCCCAGTAGTGTGATGTGAAACAGGAATCACTGACTGACACTACTTCCTTGGGTATCCCATGCAACCGAATGATGTGTTGAACGTATAACTTGGCTAGTTGTACTGGTGTATATGTCATGTTGACCAGGATGAAATGGGCTGACTTGGTCAACGATGACCCATATCGCATCAAGCTCTCCATTGGTGCGCGGCAATTATGTGATAAATCCATGGAGATGCTCTCCCATTTCCACACTAGGATGGAAAGAGGATGCAGTAAACCAGGAGGCCTCCGGTGTTCTTCCTTAACCATCTGGCAAGTAAGACATCTGCTAACATGTTCGGCTATGTCCTTCTTCATGCCTTCCTACCAAAAGTGTTGGCGGAGGTTACTGTACATCTTGGACCCACTTGGATGTATGGAAAGTCTCGAGCTATGCACCTCATCCAGGATCTCTCTCCTCAACTCCTTGTCATCTAGGACACACACGGTCCCCGTTCCATACGATGGGTTCATGGACTCGAAATCCATCGAATTCATCCTTCAAGCATCTATGGTACAAGTCTTGGATCCTCTGATCTATCTGTTGCCCTTGGACGATCCTGTCCCACAAGCTATTATACTTGGCTGGCACTATCATGGCATCAGATGTGCCCCTCAAATGGATACCACTCACTAAGTGTAGTGAGCACATCCCAAGTCTGCAACCAGGATGTCGAACCCTCAATGTATGGTCACCTATTCAAGGCATCTGGTACCACATTCTCCTTACCAGGATGGTAGGAGACGATACAATCATAATCTTTTAGCAGTTCCATCCACCACCTTTGCCTCATATTTAGCTCCTTCTGATGAAAAATGTATTTGAGGATCTTGTGATCTGTGAAGATCTCAAATGTCACCCCATACAAATAGTGACACTATATCTTTAATGCAAAGACTACGGCAGCCAACTCCAAGTTGTGAGTAGGGTAGTTACGTTCATGGTTCTTCAGTTGTCATGATGCATATGCCACAACCAGTCCACGCTGCATTAACACTGCACCCAAGCCCTCCTTGGAAGCATCAGTATACATGGTAAAATCTAAGGGACCAGAAAAAAGGATGAGGATAGGCGCAGAAGTCAATCGCTCCTTGAGCGTTTGGAAGCTCAAGTCACATTTATCGCTCTAACCAAATGGGACATCCTTCTGCGTCAAATGGTCGAGGGATAGAGCCAACTAAGAGAACCCTCTAACAAACCTCCTGTAGTACCCGGCGAGGAGTTGTGAATCTCCATAACCGTCTTGGGTCGCTCCCAAGACACCACTGCCTCTATCTTGGCAGGGTCAACTGACACCCCAGCCCCTGAAATCACGTGGCCAAGAAAAGCCACCTCAGAAAGCCAAAACATGCACTTGATGTATTTAGCATACAATTGGTGATCTCGGAGTGTCTCTAGTACGGTGCGAAGATGAGACTCATGCTCGTTTTCGTCATGAGAGTAGACTAGAACATCATCTATGAACGCGATCACAAATCTGTCCAAATGCGGACGAAAGATCCGATTCATCAAATCCATGAATGTGGCAGGTGCATTGGTAAGCCCAAACGGCATCACCAAGAACTCATAGTGGCCATATCTAGTACCAAACGCAGACTTCATTACATCGGCTTCCTTGAACCTTAACTGATGATATCCCTACCACAGGTCAATCTTAGAGAACACTACTGCTCCCTGCAACTGGTCAAATAGATCATCTATCTTGGGAAGTGGGTAAAGATTCTTGACTGTTCTCTTGTTCAACTGCCTATAGTCTATGCATAACCTTAGGGATCCATCCTTCTTCTTCACGAAGAGGACCGGTGCTCCCCATGGTGATGTACTGGGGCGGATGAATCCTTTCTCCAATAGCTCCTGCAACTGTACCTTGAGCTCCTTGACCTCAGCTGGTGCCAACCTGTACGAAGCGATAGAAATCGATTGTGTATCTGGCAGTAGCGTGATCTCAAACTCTGTCTTTCGTACTTGCGGTAATCCAGGAAGTTCATCTGGAAATACATCAAGGAACTCACACACAACTCTGACATCCTCTAACATCTGATCATGTGCCACTAAGTCTACTACATAGGCAAGGTAGTATAAACAAACCTGGGTAAGAAACTATTGTGCCCTCAAGGCGGAGATGCACTCAATCCCGACATCAGACGTGCATCCATCATCCTGAAACGATGGCACTCCAGGTAAGTGGAAGACCACTATCTTGCCAAAATAGTACAGGCACGCGTGGTGTCTCTCTAACCAGTCCATACCCAGGATGATGTCAAAATCCTCTAATTTTATCAATAATAATAATGCAGGCATCTCATGCCCACCAATTTGTACCTCCACATCCCCCACTACCTGGCGAATAATGAATAATTGGCACTTTGGGCCCTTGATGTAGTACGGGGAAGCAACCTCTCACTGACTTGCCCAATGTGGGCACCATATGATGTGCAAGGAAGGAATGTGTGGCCCCTGAATCGAACAATGCATGTAAAGAAATCCCATGATCTGAAATCATACCTCTGACGACCGATCCAGAAGCATGGGCTTGCTCCTGTGTCACTGCATTCAGCTGCCGTCATGGCAGGGTGCTAGATCCCGCAGCATAGACTGTCTGTTGTGGGGCTCGATGGAAGTCACGGCCACCTCGACGGAATCGTGATCTCTGAAACTGGCTGGAAGACCCAGCTGGTCTTCCACTCTACTGTTGCTGCATAATGATCCAAAATCCGATAAACTAAGGTAAATATATCACTCAGGTCGTTGCGACCTCAATCACTCGAAACTCAGCTCAATAAGAAAAATAAAGAGCAGACCACCAATCAAACAGATAAAATCAAAGAAAATCAAAATAGTGGCCCTGGCTATGAGATTAGCCTGGTGTAGCACCCAGGGTCGGACTCAGGGAGCACGAGTTGGCCTTGCGGCCTACGAGGTAGTCTAAAAGCAAGTAAAACAAAAACAATGATTTTTGGTGATTTTTTAAATTATTTTTTTATATTTTTTTGAATTTTTAATAATAAAGGAAAATAATAAAAAAACAAATCCAAGCACCTTCAACCGATTATTTAAACACTCTAAAAAGCTCCAAAAAATAAAAAAAAAATATTTTTATGTTCTTTAGATTTTTTTATTGTTTTTGGTGAATTTTTAAGATTTTTATAATTTTTATGGAATTTTCTAAAAATCAGAAAGTGTGAAAATAGTGAACTGCTGTCCAGCCAAGCTAAAAAGGGCCAAGAAAAATATCCAATGGTCTTGGAAAGGCTTGGAGGTATTTTTATGAAAAATAGGAAATAAAGAAAATTTAGAAGAAGAGTTTATGATTTTTTGGATTTTGTATAATTTTATAGAATTTTTATGAGTTTTTAAGGTTTTTTTTAATTTTTATAGTTTTTATGAATCCAAAAATAGCCAAATTCACACAGAAATTCAAACACACAAAAACAAACAAAACTTAATTTTTTTAGAATTTTTAAAAGGGTTTTTATATTTTTTAGGATTTTATAAACTGGATAGAAGGAAAAATGGTTGTTTTTTAATTTTTAAAAATACTAAAAAGCCTAAAAAATGTACCCAAAAATTAGGGAAATTTTTACACAGTGGCAGGAGCCACATATCCAAATTTCACGCAATTCGGGTTGGATTTGATATTTTATTTAAATCAAAAACAAGCTCATAGTGCACAGGGACCTATATGTAATAAAAGCTAAGTCCAGGGGCCAAACCTTAACATGGACAGAAAGCTCAAGGCCAAAAGCGCAAAAAGTCCAATAACTCACGCGCAAAGCACGTGGTCCAGGCACGGAAGTACTTAAATGTAATTCCTATTTAAATCATTCAAAACATAACACGCAAAAACTATAGGGATCATATTGCAAAAACACCAAGTCCTCATGTATCGAAGCACGTGGCCATACTCACAGGGACTAATATGCAATTAAACTAATCATAAAGGTCCAGACTATAATTTAACCAAAATAAAAACAACTACTGAAAATATTTACAGGACTAAAAAGTAAATGCAAAACAGGAGGGGGCCTAAGTATAAATTACCCTACTTATTATCTGAGGGTTGGAGGCGTGCCATGTGTGAGATCGGACGGCTAAGGGGCACTGCGCCTCTGCAAAGAGCTCCAGCTCGTATCTGACGGCTGAGATCCTGCCACGTGGAGGATCTGACGGTGCTGGATATTGGGCAACCCTCGTCTGGATGGATGGTCACGATCGAGCCTCTAGTAGATCTAACGGTGGTTGGCTCCTCGTAAGTGGACGCTCGAGATCAAAACTGGGCGAGGGGGGGCTCGATCTGACGGTGAGGACAGATGCTCCAAGAACAGGTCGCCGGCGAAGTTTGTCGGCTCGATACTCGCGCTGGGGTCCTCCTCTGTTGCTGCTAAGGTGTGGAATAGATTCGCCAGGACGTCCCGCAGCTTTTGAGCTCCTCCGATGACGCCGGGAAGCTCCGAGGAGCTCCGGTGATGAAGGCAGAGCTGGGCCTCTGTGCTCGAACCACGGACCTCCAGATGAGGCCCCTTTGACCTGCAAAGTTGCACCAGAGGACTCCTGGGTCGAGGGCAAACTGCCTCGACCCGGTTAGAGGTGGTGTAGGTGGCTGGATGGGGCGCGGCGAGGACCTCTAGCGAGGCGACGGCGAAGGAGGTCGAGCCTTGGCTCCGTGGCGAGCCAAGGTGGGCGAGTGGGCAAAGAAGGTGGAGAGGGGTCGCACGGAGATGATGAATGCGTCAGATGGTCAGAACGATGATCGGAGTGGGAGTAATCGATGAACGATGGCGAATGGTCGATTTGGGGGTAATCGAAAATTCAAGAAAGATGGGAAGAATCGAGTCTACCTGATGAGTGGAATCGACTGGGATGAGCTGAAGAAGCTCTGGTCGTCGACTCGAGGGTCGTCGGAGGCCCGAGGCTTGGGCGGTGCTCACGTGGCGCACGGCGACAAGGAGGTCACCAGATCAGTGGCGGAGGGGTCCTCTCCTCTCTTCGACACTCGCCTCACTCAGCTGTCACTCTGGGGAGTCTATTTGAGGTCACGGGAAGAAGGGGTAGCGCCAAAGATGGCATGAAAAGCACGGCAGAGCTGGATCTATATACTCCTGCAGGTCCGAGAAGAAGGCGTCCGGTCCGACTTGGTGAAGCACGGACCCCTAGGCAAAGTGTCGGGCGTGGATCTCGGATGCAGGAGGAAGGATTAGGACCCGGGGTTTAGTCGAATGGATGGTGGATCAGATGGGGAAAATTATGAGAACTCGGGTCGAAAACCTGATCCGCCTGGAAGGGTGTCCGCGGGGGAGAGTTGACCGAGGGTCAACAATCCCCCGTGGACCAATAGGAATGCAGATTTTATTAATTACTTGGAAATTAAATAAAAAATAATAAATGACCAAATTTCGAAAAAGTTAAAACATGAAAAATGTTTGTTTATATTTAAATAATTTTTTTGTGATTTTTATTTATTTTTTTGAAATAAAAATAATGTGCTTACAATACAGTATTATTATATATAGGTATATACAATATGTATTTTTGATTTTTGATTTTTAATTATTTATTTTTATACAATTTATTCCAATTTTATATTTTATTTATTTATAGAATAAAATTTAGAATAATAGGGTATTTTTCTTTTATTTTTATTAATTATTTACAAGGGTTAAATAAATAGTTTTATATACATATATACATGGTATATATACAAGGTTGGGAATTGATTCTATTTTATTTCTTTTTATTTTATTTTTATTTTTATGGTTTTTATTTTATTTATTTACACCATGAAATATGGGATGAAAAAATATTTTTATTGGATTTTTTTATTTATTTATAAGGGGAAATAAATAGATGAGTGGTTCTATGCACATGGCATATATATAAAGATGAAGGGCATTTTTATTTTTGTTTTGTTTTTCCCAATTTTATTTTAATTTAATATTTACAAATATATACATATTCACAAAAATGCAATTTTTTTATTTAGAGGAAAATAGTTTTATTTATATACAGGTATATATACACACATGAGCTTCCCTATCTCTCTCTACTTGGGTTCTTTTGCGGTCAGACCCATGCTGAGACCTCCCTTGGGATTAGGTCGCTCAATATTTATTCTAAATATCTCCTTCTTTTTCTTTTATTTCTTTATTATTTTATTTATGCACAAAAATATGCTAATTATTGCATATTTAAACAATGCATGCTGAATTGTAATTATTGTTATTTACACCTATCTACATGTGTTTTGCATGGGTTTTGTAGCAAAAATAAAAGAATAAAGAGTGATGAATGGGTATTCATCACCCCCTATACTTGACTCTGCTAGTCCCTTAGCAAACACTTATTTGAAAAAGAAGTGAAAAGGAAAAAGAAAAAGAAAAAGAGGAGAAAATGCATGGATCAATGCTGATTATTAAACTTGCCTTCATTAAATTGAAATATGGAGCTCGATCAGATCTTTGGATTATTAATGTGTCGGAACCTTATTTGGACTTAAGTTTAAAACTCAACAGCCTCTAAGATCTACTAATCTATAGTCAAGACTCCTCAACAATCCAGATCAGAACAAGTCTACATACACAAACCCTGAAGACTATGAATCTTTCCTTGTACAGTGTAAGTGAGGTATAGCTCTCCACCTTAGAAGTAGCAACTTGACAACCCTCCCCAACAAGGTAACTCTATGACCCTAGTCTGGCCACTCTTTCCTTGAGGAGCGGGGTATTCCCTTCTAAGTTCAAGTTCAACCGGCTCAAGAAGAGGGAGAAGAAGAGAATGGACCATGGCCAGTGTAGCCATGTATCCTTGGGAGCTCAACAAGTGTAGCTAAGTCTCCCTGCAGCAAGCTACATAAGATGGAACATGAGTCTCAAGCTTTGCTTATTTGCACTTTATATACACTCCGGTGGGATTATCATTTTCTATCAGACCCACCACTTTTTTGGAGTTATTTTCTTTTTGCATTTGTTTTCAAGTGCATCTATACAACATATTTACAAGGTGCAGCATATGTACATAAGGAGTTTTTCCTCTTGAGCCAGTAGACTATCCCTCTTTTGAAGCATTATTGCAACCCACAACTCCTATCGTTAGACCTCATGGCAACAAGACCAAGTTGAGACGCACTTCTTTACTAAAAGAAGAAGAGAGTTTCCGCCTAGAAGTACTACCTTTATATGCTACCCCAAGTCAAAGAAGACTGCCTCCTCACCACCTCATCCATAGAGAGATCGGTGTATAGTGCGGGTCCAAGTCAAGCCATTGTCTATATGAGTCATGTGTGTGTTGTTAAGTGCTCTACTTAGGCTCATTGAGATGACATGTGATCATAGCCTAGTGGACTCAAAGAATTAAGTCACCATGGACCTGAAAAGCCTTAACCCTAAACCCTATAAGGTTCCTCTTATAATTATGTGGATTAAGATCTTAATCAAGCTCCATTTTCCAATTTAATTCCAGGCTAGATTAAATGTCAACTATAATCCAGGAAAAAATATACAAGTATATACAAAGATGCTATTTACACAATATTTACACATGTGCAAAATTTTTGAAAAATGTTTTGAAATCATGGATGTATGCATGAATGCAAGTTTTGCAAAATATTTACACAAATTTACACAAGGTTTTTAAACTTTTGATTTTCAAAACATTTTGGAAAAATTTTGTACTATATACATAGTTTTGATATACACATACGTACACATTATTTACACAAAAAGTTTTTGAAAACATTTTTACCAAAAATAATTTTGTACAATAGCTATGTATGTGCAATAAAAGAATGTTTATTTACAAGGAAATTTTTTTAATTTTTATGGATTTTTGGGTTTTTAGCCATTTTTATTTATTAACACACTCACACAAAGTACGAGTTATGGCTAAAGTATATATGAAATATATACACACCCCCCCTATACATAGCTCGAACGATGTCCTTAGAGTCAAGAGCGATGAAGAAGACATAACTCGTGCTTAGTATAGGGAAGTGAAAAGGAAGGCTATAAACAAAGATGAATCAAAGAATAGAAATGCAAGAGGGTCTCGGCTTTTCCCCCTATACTTAGGATCAAATAATCCTAAGTATAGCAGGTTGTACACAAAGGGAAATCCGAGTGAGAAGGTACAGGGTCTACCCCCCCATACTTAGGGTAAAATATCCCTAAGTATAGGCAACAAAAACAGGGGTAAAAATGAATCAAAAGAATACCCGAGAGTCCTACATCCCCCCTATACTTAGGGTAAAGTACACCCTAATTATAGCATAATCAGAAGATGAGGGAAGGGATGTGGGACTAAAGAATAGAATGATATGGACAACTGGATCTATACAAGTCGGAAGAACAGTGATAATCAGGCGTGAGATGCAATGGATGTGAATCAAGAGACCACATCTCACGCAAAATGAATAGGGGCAACATCAACGACTCGCGGCTCATGATCTTGAAATGGCTTGAGCCACTGGCCGTTCACTCGAAAGGTACTCTCAGAAGACAACTCAGATATGTCAATACTCCCATTGTCGTGTACCTTTCTCACCAAATACGGTCCCTTCCATTTGCTCTGTAGCTTCCCTGGAAATAGACGAAGCCTAGCATCAAACAGCCATACTTTCTGTCCTGGCTCAAAATGTTTGTGGCTGATATGAGAATCATGCCATCCTTCACTCTCTCCTTGTAATGTAGGTTGTTTGAGAAGGCGGTATCACGAAGCTCCTCCAAGGCTGCTAACTCTACCCTCCTCTGATCTCCTACACTATCTGGATCCAAAAGTATATCAGTGACTACCCAAAGTGACCTGTGTCTCAACTCAACAGGTAAATGGCACGGCTTGCCATAAACGAGGCGAAAGGGAGATGCGCCCAATGGTGTCTTGAAAGACGTCTGATATTCCCACAAGACCGAGTCCAAAAGCTGTGACCAATCCTTTTGGTCAGGGCGGACGACTTTCTGCAATATAGTCTTGATCTCCCTGTTCGACACTTCGGCTAGACCATTCGTCTGAGAATGGTATGGAGTGGCAACTCGATGGTCTATGCCGAACTCGCTAGCAAGGGCCTTTACCTTATCGTTGATGAAATGAGACCCCCCATCAGATATCAACACTCGAAGTACCCCGAACCGTGAAATGATGTGCTTCCTCAAAAATATGCAAACAGTCCTAGCATCTGCGGTTCGGGCGGAGATGGCCTCAACCCAACGACTAACATAATCCACAGCCAATAGAATGTACTCGAATCCCTGACTCTTAGAGAATGGACCCATGAAATCGATGCCCCATGCATCAAAAACCTCACAGAAGTGAATGGGCTACATCGGCATCATATCATGCTGTCCACAAGTGCTCATCCTCTGACAGTCAGTACACCTCTTCACGAACTCATCAGAGTCCTTGAAGAGGGTAGGATACCATAGGTCAGATTGGAGCACTTTCTGTGCCGTTCTCCTCCCAGAGTGGTGTCCTCCTGCCTCAAGCTTGTGGCAGTAAGTGAGGACGCTATTGTGCTCCTCCTGAGGAATGCACCTACGCCAGTCGCTATCCCCTCCTTCATGGATGGGATCCTCCCAGTGGTAGGACTTGGCCTTCGCGAGGAAGGTCTCAAGTCTCTTCCTGGGCCAATCCTGTGGAACTTTCCTAGCAACAAGAAAGTTCACAATATCGGCGTACCACGGGAGAGAGGCGATAGCAAGGATCGCCTCATCTGGGAAGGTCTCACAAATAGGCTCAATCTGCTCAGAATCCTCAAGATGCTCTAATCGGGAGAGATGATCCGCCACCACATTCTTGACTCCAGGCTTATCCTTAATCTCTATGTCAAACTCCTGTAGTAGAAGGATCCATCTAGTCAGTCTGGCCTTGGCATCCTTCTTTGCCATGAGGTACCTGATGGTGGTATGGTCAGTGTAAATAGTCACTCTAGATCCGATAATATAAGATCTGAACTTATCTAGGGCAAAAACTACGGCTAGCATCTCCTTCTCAGTGACGGTGTAGTTCCGCTGCGCGGCATCCAATGTACGGCTAGCGTAGTGAATGGCAAATGGGACTCCATCCCTCCTCTGTCCCAGCACAGCCCCTACGGCAAAATCAGAGGCATCCGTCATGATCTCGAATGGGAGAGACCAATCAGGCGGCTGAAGAACAGGAGCCTCTACAACACATCTCTTGAGAGTCTCGAACAGCGAAAGACACTTGTCATCGACAAGGAACTCGGAGTCTTTCGTCAGCAGATCAGTCAACGGTCGGGCAATCCTACTAAAATCATGAATGAAGCATCGGTAGAAACTGACGTGCCCCATAAAAGACTGTAACTGCCGCAAGTTGAACGGCGGTGCGAGTTTTCTAATGACATCTACCTTGGCAGAATCAACCTCCATGCCCCTGTTGGAGATGATATAGCCAAGCACCGTCCCTTGAGTCACCATGAAGTGACTCTTCTCCCAAGACAGCACAAGGTGAACCTCAATGCATTGCTGAAGTACTCAGTCTAGGCAGTCAAGACAGGAATCAAATCCATCACCGTAGACCGAGAAGTCATCCATGAAGACCTCCAAGCACTCCCCTACCATGTCTGAAAAGATCGACAGCATGCATCTCTGAAAATTCGCAGGGGCATTGCATAGCCCAAATGGCATGCGTCTGAAGGCGTATGTGCCGAATGGACAGGTGAAGGTAGTATTGTCCTGGTCCTCGGGCGCGATGGCCACCTGATTGTAGCCGGAGTACCCATCCAAAAAGCAGTAATGACTCTTCCCTGCCAGTCTCTCAATGATAAGATCTATAAAGGGTAGGGGAAATGATCCTTCTTGGTGGCCTGGTTGAGTCGTCTGTAATCCATGCAGACTCGCCAAGAAGTGGGTACCCGGGTAGCAATCTCCTCTCCAGACTCGCTGACAACTGTAGTGATGCCCGTCTTCTTGGGCACCACATGCAACGGACTGACCCACGTGGAGTCGGAGATGGGGTAGATAAAATCGGTGCTCCACCATTTCGAAATCTCCTTCATGACAACTTCTCTCAGATTCGGGTTCAGCCGTCGTTGGAACTCACGCGACAGCTTCGCCACATCCTTGAAATAGATATGGTGGGAGCACAGGGCCGGACATATCCCCTGGAGATCGGATGCGCTCCATCCTATCTCCTTGTGGTTCTTTTCAAGAACTCCCATCAGACGGAATTCCTGCTCTCCAGTCAAATCAGCGGAGATAATGACTGGGTACATCTCATGCTCACCCGTAAGGAACCTATACTTCAGCGATGCAGGAAGTGGCTTCAGCTCTAGACAACTGGGTGCTGGTGGATCTGGCCTCTGAAAACTCTGAGTGAATGCTGCCAAATCCGCCTGGGAAAACTGAAACTCTCGCTCACAATCAGAATCTGGAGAAGGCTGCTCTACTGGACTGTCTCTGCTCTGCATGGCATCAACCTCCTCCCTAGCTGTAGGCTCAGTGGAAGTCAGATCTGGTATGAATTCATCAAACTCTGCCCAATCAAAATCTGACTCCAAGGGATCTGTATCGGACTCAAAAAACAACTCTATCTCGCGGTCAAGAACCGGCTCTGCCGACTGAAAAGTATCCTGGACCAGGAATGCGCTCTCCAAGCTCTCCTCTGCTGGCATATCTGCATCAGCGAACTTTGAAGGTGAGAGGATGGAATGTGCATCGGGATCTGCCCAAACTGCCTCTTCATCTGTGATCATAAAGTCGTAGTCCTGGTGGATGTCTGGACCTGCATCTGTCATCTGCTCTGAATCTGTAGTCGGCTCTGAGCATGCTGAATCTCTGACTCTAATGTCCTCGACCGTCTCTATTTGTACACTCTTTCCCTCGACGCGAAAGTATACCTTCCCGCTATCATGGTCGGTTACTGCCTTGGTTGTGGCCAAGAACGGGCGACCTAGAATGATGGGGGTATCGGTCACTGACTCAGAGATCTCTATGTCCAACACAATGAAGTCCACGCGGAATTACAGGCCCTGAATCATGATGACAACATCCCTCAGCAACCCCTTCGGCCTCTTGACAGATCGATCAACGAACTGAAGGACTGTCCTGCTCTGTCGTAGAGTACCCAACTCGAAGCGATCGAGAAGGGCTGCGGAAGTAGGTTGATCGATGAACCGCTGTCTAATAGAGTGCGGTCGAACCTCTGCTCTCTGATGTGGCATCTGACATACGGGGCTCCTGAATCTGGTCTCTTGGCCGGCAGATAGTTCTGAATCGCAAAACAAGTGGCTCTGGTCAGCACATGGATCTCAGACTGGTGGTTCCTCCTCTTCCTCCTAACTGTGGTCCTGTCTCTGAGCGATCTCTGGAGTAGAGGGATGTGCTACAAAGCCTCCTGAAGAGTCAGCTGAATGTGGAATCGGTCGATCATCTGCTGGATGAACTCTTCCTGCTGCTTCTTTTTTGGATTTTCGATTTTCTTCCCCTTTCCCATGTGGAGTGCTCTAGGGAAGGGGATCACAGGGTCCTTCTCAAATGAAGGACTAGGAGAGGGTCTAGGCTTCTCAATGGCAGAATCCACACATACATCAAGCACCACAAGTGGATCAGAAGAAAATAAACCCTTTCCTTTATTGCAAGAAGTGTCCTGAGATACATGAATAGAAGGAAAGACTACAGGACTCTCAGAAGTAAAAACGGTGGCATCAGCACCACCCTCAGCTGGTCGACTCACGGCATCAGCACCGCGCTCTGGCTCAGCAACAACGGCGCCGTCAGTACAACCTCCTCCATCTGGTGAAATGACGGCATCAGTACCGCCGGTGGGATCAGCATCCATGGTGGCATCAGTAACACCGTCATCATCTCTAGCAGCATCAGCACCGCTCTCCTTCTCGCCTGGCGCTCTGGAAGTGGCCTGGGGTCGTCGCTCAGACGAGGTGCTGCCTGCTGGCATCCTACCGTTCCTAAGTGTGACAAAGTCAGTATCAAAAAGATAGGCATACATGTCACCAAATGCATCACTAGGAGTGGCATACTCTGTGAAATCTACCTGCTCAGACTTCCTCTTGAGGTTGTTCGGGTTAGGCTCGATCTAGGCAGGGATGGCGGCCTTCCCTCTCACAATGTCCCGCATCTCCTGGCGGAACTCATCCATCTCCCGTCTGAAAGTAGCATGTTGATCGGTCAGGAGGCGGGCTATGTCATCTAAGGCAGGGCTCTCATAGGATGGCCCATGAGAACCTGACGGGTGGCCTCGTTGGTAGTGAGGATGCTGTGGCTGGTGCTGCGAGTGAGAGGGGTACTGTTGTGGATGAAACTGCTGCTGAGGCTGATCACGCCTCCAAGAATGTCCCTGCTGGTAGGGACGAGGACCATACTGGACTGACTACTGCTGGTGGTACACTAGGGGTTGCTGCTGCTGGTGATCTCGTTGATGGCCGTACTGGCCACCCTGACCCGGAGACTGCAACTGGGAACTGGCGCCTCCGGTTGACCTACGGAATCCAGGATGGTCTCGTCAGATACCGGGCTGAGGACGGTAGTATCAAATCCCATTGACGTCCATCAATGGATCGGGCTCATAGGTGGCTGGTGGGAGTACGTCCAGAGGCCGATCTGGCTGGTAGACCACCATCTGCGTGTCTGGAGATGGTGGCGACTGGTAGTGTGGCTGCGGCTGCTGGTACGGCTCCACTTGTACAAGATGGACCTGTCTAGGCTGCTGGTGGCTGGAGCGCTGGGACGAGCTGCCGATGCTACTCGGATCGCCTCGTGCCTGAAGACGGGGCTGGGAAGCCGTCTGTGCCTCCTGGAGACACATGAGTTGTGTCTTCAGGTCACTCAGTGTCTGTGCTATCTGCTCCATCTGCGTGATACCCTGACACTGCTTCTTCTCTATGATCTCCATCCGGTCCAGCTTCTCGCTGATGATGCCCATGTCAGCGGCTGTAGACTCGGAATGTGCTGCTGCCGCTGATGAATTGGATGGACCGGCGTCGACCTATGCGATCCTCTGGTACTGCACGGTCTGTGGCTGAGGGTGTCCCTGTGTGTAGAGTCGGGTCTGGGACATCACCATATCTCAGCCATCTACTCGTAGATGGCCCAGACCTGATCATGATCCTTGGCGAAATAGGACCCTCCACAAGAAGCATTCACCAGGCCCTGTAGCTCTGGTGTCAGCCTGCAGAAGAAGCTCTGAACAAGGTTCGGCTTCGAAATCTCATGGTGCGGACATCTGTCGGTCAGCTCACGGAACCTCTCCCATGCCTCGTGGAATCGCTCATTGGGGAGCATGGAGAAGTTGCTGATCAGGGCCCTCGCTGCGTTCGTCCGCCTGAGTGGATAGTACTTGTTCAAGTACTCGGTGCGGAGCTGCTCCCAGGTGTAAACAAACTTCCCCAGATGCTTAAGCCAGGTGGCTGCTCTGTCTGCTAGTGAGAAGGGAAAGGCAATCATACGGATGGTATTCTCGTCCACCTGTCTATCGTGGATTGTGCTGCAAATCATCAAAAACTCCTGAAGGTGGATATGGGGCTCCTTAGTGGCGAGCCCATGGAACCGGGGGAGGAGCTGCAAGGTGTTCGGGGGGAACTTGAAGTCCCCCACGATGGCTGGAAGAACGACTCAACGATGCGTCAAAGTTGATCCGGGGTTGTGTAACTCCCGCATCGGTCTCGGTGGTCTGCAGCTGCTGCTGCGGCTGCTGCCGCATCATCGGGTATCCTCGACACGTCTCCTGGGCCGCGCTGGGCTCGATCGGCTCTCATCTGCTCCATCTCACGCCTCATCTCTATCATGAAGGCTCCCTGATCCCTCAACTGTTGTTGAACTCTCTCAAGGGAGGCGATCAGGGTGGAGTTGATCGTACCCTGGTCCAAGATAAATGTCTGCTCTGGCTGGGGACCTCAGGTGTGATCGTCACTGCTGCTGGCCATGGTCTCTGCAAAGGCAAAAGACCCAAACTCAGGTGCCGATAAATCAATCTGTGGTCTCTCATCTGGCACTGGCATCTCAGAAACAGAAGAAGGGTGGTCGAGGGGGAACAGGGTGGAGTCGAACTCGGGTTCGGAGAGCGGGTCTCGGATCTCGCGAACCAACCTAGATAAGCGGGCAGAAGTGCTGGGAAGCAGTGCAGCCAGAGTCTGCCTAAGGGACCTTCTGCCCATCATCTTGATCTGGCGAGTCGGGAGGATGGGATCTGGTAACAAAAATGATCAGCAAATAAACCCCTGATTCACCTACTCAACGCGAGCTGAAGACCGTAAGAGTTCGATCAATTATCTTTTCAGTTTTTATTATGTGATCAAGTCAAGATAGCAGAGCGATTACGTGACCTGTTGGGAATCTGGTTCCCCCAGGAGACTGACCCGATCCCGAACTAGATCTTTCCCAACCAGTACAAGCCGCAGACCGTTTACCGGCTACCCGATCGGCTCCTCGCGCTCTCCTGATGTTCTATGCAGAAGGGAGCCGCCTCGATTGTTACGTTTACGCCGGCTCTTCGAGAAGAGCCGCCTCGGTCCTCAGGCCCTCGCAAGTAAACAGAAAAGTGTCACAGACCAAGATAATAAAACAAATAATCAAAACAGGGTATATGTGCAGAAATGGAAAATAAAAACAAACACTTAAGACAATCAAAAACAAAAAAAATAAAATAAAATAAAATAAAATAAAATAAAATAAAAATCAAAGAAAAACGAAAAGTCGTGAAAAGCTGCAGACGAAGAAAAAGCCGCGGAAAACCACAAAAAAGAAAAGAAAGCAAAAATCAAAAAAAAAGAAAATGGACTACTAAGCTGTGCTCCTCGGCAACGGTGCCATTCTAATGAGCCATAATCCTTTAAACTAAGTTAAATATATCACTCAGGTCGTTGTGACCTCAGTCACTCGAAACTCAACTCAACAACAAAAATAAAGAGCAGACCACCAATCAAACAGATAAAATCAAAGAAAATCAAAATAGTGGCCCTGGCTATGAGATTAGCCTGGTGTAGCACCTAGGGACGGACTCAGGGAGCACGAGTTGGCCTTACGGCCTACGAAGTAGTCTAAAAGCAAGTAAAACAAAAACAATGATTTTTGGTGGTTTTTGATTTGTTTTTTATATTTTTTTGGATTTTTATTAATGAAGGAAAATAATAAAAAGACAAATCCAAGCACCTTCAACCAATTATTTAAACACTCAAAAAAGCTCTAAAAATTCAAACAATAATTTTTTTTATGTTCTTTGGATTTTTTACTAGTTTTGGTGAATTTTTGAGATTTTTAAATTTTTATGGAATTTTCTAAAAATCAGAGAGGGTGAAAACAGTGAACTGTTATCCAGCCAAGCTAAAAAGGGCCAATAAAAATATCCAATGGTCTTGAAAAGGCTTGGAGGCATTTTTATGAAAAACATAAATAATAAAAAAAATTAGAAGAAGAGTTTATGAATTTTTGGATTTTCTATAATTTTATAGAATTTTTATGAATTTTTAAGTTTTTTATAATTTTTATAGTTTTTATGAATCCAAAAATAGCTAAATTCACAAATAAATTCAAACACAAAAAAACAAACAAAACTTAATTTTTTTAGAATTTTTAAAAGGGTTTTTATATTTGTTTATGATTTTATAACCTGGACAGAAGGAAAAATGGTTGTTTTTGATGTTTTAAAAATATTAAAAAGCCTCAAAAATGTACCCAAAAATTAAGGAAATTTTTACACAGTGGCAGGAGCCATATTTCCAAATTTCACGCAATTTGGGTTGGATTTGATATTTTATTTAAATCAAAAACAAGCTCACTATGCATAGGGACCTATATATAATAAAAGCTAAGTCGAGGGGCCAAACCTTAACACGCACAAAAAGCTCAGGGCCAAAAGCGCAAAAAGTCCAATAACTCACACGCAAAGCACGGGGTCCTGGCACGGAAGGACTTAAATGTAATTCCTATTTTAAATCATTCAAAACATAACACGCAAGAACTACAGGGAATATATTGCAAAAACACCAAGTCCTCACGTGTTGAAGCACGTGGCCATACTCACAGGGACTAATATGCAATTAAACTAATCATAAAGGTCCAGACTGTAATTTAACCAAAATAAAAACAACTACTGAAAATATTTACAGGATTAAAAAGTAAATGCAAAATAGGAGGGGGCCTAAGTATAAATTACCCCACCTATTATCTGAGGGCTGGAGGCGTGCCACGTGTGAGATTGGACAGCTGAGGGGCGCTACGCCTCTGCGAAGAACTCCAGCTTGGATCTGACGGCTGAGGTCCTGCCACGTGGAGGATCTTACGGTGCTAAATATCGGGCAACCCTCGTCTGGATGGATGGTCACGATCGAGCCTCTGGTAGATCTAACGGTGGTTGGCTCCTCGCAAGTGGACCCTCGATATCAAAACTGGGCGGGGGGGGGGGGGGGGGTTCGATCTGATGGTGAGGACGGATGCTCCAAGAACAGGTTGCCGACGATGTTCGCCGGCTCGATACTCGAGCTGGGGTCCTCCTCTGCTGCTGCTAAGGTGTAAAATAGATTCGCCAGGACGTTCCGCAGCTGCTGAGCTCCTCTGATGATGCTGGGAAGCTCCGAGGAGCTCCGACAACAAAGGCGGAGCTGGGCCTCTGTGCTCGAACCTCAGACTTCCAGATGAGGCCCCTTTGACCTACAAAGTTGCACCAGAGGACTCCTGAGTCGAGGGAAAACTGCCTCGACCCAGTTAAAGGTTGTGTAGGTGGCTAGATGGGGTGCGGCGAGGACCTCCGGCGAGGCGACGGCGAAGGAGGTCGAGCCTTGGCTCCGTGGCGAGCCAAGGTGGGCGAGTGGGCGAAGAAGGTGGAGAGGGGTCACACGGAGATGATGAACGCGTCGGATGATCGGAATGATGATCGGAGTGGGAGTAATCGATGAACGATGGCGAATGGTCGATTTGGGGGTAATCAAAATCTCAAGAAAGATGGGAAGAATCGAGTCTACCTGATGAGTGGAATCGACCGGGGATGAGCTGAAGAAGCTTTCATCGTCGTCTCGAGGGTCGTCGGAGGCCCGAGGCTCGGGCGCTGCTCACGGCGGCGCACGACGACAAGGAGGTCACAGGATCAGTGGCGGAGGGGTCCTCTCCTCTCTTCGACACTCGTCTCACTCAGCTGTCACTCTGGGGAGTCTAGTGGAGGTCACGGGAAGAAGGGGTAGCGCCAAAGATGGCGTGAAAAGCGCGGCGGAGCTGGAGCTATACACTCCTGCATGTCCGAGAAGAAGGCGTCGGGTCCGGCTTGGTGAAGCACAGACCTCTAGGCAAAGTGTTGGGCGTGGATCTCGGATGCAGGAGGAAGGATTAGGACCCGAGGTTTAGTCGAATGGAGGGCGGATCAGATGGGGAAAATTATGAGAACTCGGGTCAAAAACCCGATCCGCATGGAAGGGGGTCCACGGGGGAGAGTTGACAGGGGGTCAACAATCCCCCGTGGACCAATAGGAATGCAGACTTTATTAATTACTTGGAAATTAAATAAAAAACAATAAATGATCAAATTTTAAAAAAGTTAAAACATGAAAAATGTTTGTTTATTTTTAAATTATTTTTTGTGATATTTATTTATTTTTTTGAAATAAAAATAATGTATTTATAATAGTATTATTATATATAGGTATATACAATATGTATTTTTGATTTTTGATTTTTAGTTATTTATTTATATATAATTTATTCCAATTTTATATTTTTTTATTTATAGAATAAAATTTGAAATAATAGGGTATTTTTATTTTATTTTCATTAATTATTTACAAGGGTTAAATAAATAGTTTTATATACATATATACATGGTATATATACAAGGTTGGGAATTGATTTTATTTTATTTCTTTTTATTTTATTTTTATTTTTATGGTTTTTATTTTATTTATTTACATCATGAAATATGGGATGAGAAAATAATTTTATTGGATTTTTATTTATTTATTTATAAGGGGAAATAAATAGATGAGTGGTTTCATGCACATGGCATATATACAAAGATGAAGGGTATTTTTATTTTTGTTTTGTTTTTCCCAATTTTATTTTAATTTAATATTTACAAATATATACATATTCACAAAAATGCAATTTTTTGTATTTAGAGGAAAATAGTTTTATTTATATACAGGTATATATACACACATGAGCTTCCCTATCTCGCTCTACTTGGGTTTCTTTGCGGTCAGGCCCATGTTGAGCCCTCCCTTGGGATTAGGTCACTCAATATTTATTCTAAATATCTCCCTCTTTTTCTTTTATTACTTTATTCTTTTATTTATGCACAAAAACATGCTAATTATTGCATATTTACATAATGCATGCTGAATTATAATTATTGTTATTTACACCTATCTACATGTGTTTTGCATGGGTTTTGTAGCTAAATAAAAGAACAAAGAGTGATGAATGGGTATTCATCACTGCACGCCTGAGATACTAGCATGAAAAGGGCATTGGGCCTTGGAGTGGCCTAGTTGTCTACAAAGGTAACATGTGCAACTGTCTGCCTGTGACAAGCTCCCACCCGAAGCGGAACTGCTGCCCTCAAGTCCACGACTTTGTGTCTGCGTATGGGGGACGAGAAGAAACTGAACTGTATACTGCCAAGGCCTGTCCCAAGGTAGGTGTGAACCAGCTGACAGGTGCTACTGACTTTGTCGGGTGGTGGCGACGTCTCTATGGGACTGAGAGAAGTCCCGCCACACAACCCTACAAGGATGAGGTAGAGGCAACCGTAACTGACTCCTCTGTAAGAGGTGTTGTGCCGCTTCCCACTTTGTTGCTTTCTCTGTGGCCTCCATAATGGAGGTGAGGTCCAAGGTAGATAGTCGTTCATGTACCTCCTCGCGCATTCCCCATATGAACTTCTGCAAGTTCTCCTGGGGGTAGGCTGTCGTAGCGGGAGAATGGCGAGAGAACTTTGTGCATCAGACCAGGTACTCTTGGGCTGTCATTGACCCCTGTCTCAACTCAACAAACTGCCTCCTCTGCTCTTCTGCCCAATGGTTTGGGTAGAACTCTGCATGGAACTCATCAAAGAAGGTCTCTCACTTGATGGGTCCTGTCAAGTGCTCCTTGGTGGCATTCCACCATCACTCTACATATCCAGCCAATGAGTACTCTGCAAATGACACCCATGTGTCATCGGGTGCACGTATCATTTTCAAAACTTTGGCAACGTGTGACATCCATAGCTTGGCGTTGTCAGGGGTGGTGGTACCAAGGAATTGTGGTAGTGCCGCCCACTGGTATGCGACGTAAGTGCTCTGATGCTTTTGCAAAGCATCCGCATCCTCTGGCTGCTCATGCTCCAAAGAAAATGACAAGTTGACACTCTCCTCCCTATCATGATAGGGACAGTAGGAAGGGTCATCCCGTCACTGGAGCCGCTGCTCCATCGCCTCTTGGCGCTGCTGGATCCCCTATATCGCCTGTAGAAGGAGAACCAACTGTTGCGCCACATCCTGGTCTACGTGAGGCGGCATGGTTCTGCATAAAGGACCAAGGCAATAGTACTTGCTTTTCTTAAGAGAGACATTATGAGAAACATGTGGACATGGATGCAATCGTGCTATTCTCCTGTGGACTCATGTTGGGTCAGAAGACATCACATTATCCAGTATTCAAATACCAATGACAAATGATATGCGTGAAATGGAATGGAGTACCACGGCTCTGATACCAAGATGATTCATCGCCTTTATTCTTTTATTTTAGCATTATTTCCTTAGTCAAATACCTGTAAATACCCACTAATTTCATAAAATTACCATTTTGCATGCATTTGTTAATTATGCATTTTTAACACTTTTTGTATATAAATAAAAGAATAAAGAAGAAAAGAAAAAGAAAAGGAAGTATTTATGCAATAAATACAGACTGACCCAAACCCCGAGAGAAGGTCAAGACTTGACCTGATCGACCAGGAATAAAGTAGGGGGAGATAAGGTTGTCTGTCAGAAAATCCAAAAATATCTTGTACATATTTTTCATGTATATTTGTATAAAACTTACATTATTTTATTTGTATATAATTTGACCTCAAATCAATTATTTTTGTAAATAAAAGTTGTGAATAAAATTGTGTTGTAAATAATAAAAATATTTGTAAAATAAAAAAAATGTATATATTGTAAATAATTACACCCAGAGAAAGCCGTAATGCGATAATTGAAACATCAATTCCGGCTCCATACGAGCTCAAATTGAAACAACCTCACTTCCATAATACTATAAATTAAATTATCTTTCAAATGGCTATGGTTTCGTATTTTTTGGAGTTACGGTTAAAAAGTCGGTTTTCTGGGGTGTATTGTGCAATTTACCCATATATTTATATTTTATTTATTTTATATAATGTATATATTATAAATATTGTTTTCAATAAAAATAAAAATTAGAAAAAAAATAAATTAAAAAAAAATCTTGTATAAAAATTATTTCCTTATTTGCACCTATGTACATTATGTTATATGTATATAATATATGTATGCCACTAACTTCCATTTATAAAATCCACCCAAAAATTAATTACTTAACATTAATTAATTTATTTTATTTAATTCCGGATTTTTTATTTAATTATTTGATTTTAATGGATTGATTTGATTTGATAACTTGCCTTATATATTGATCTTTGATTGCATGCCTTTAATGGCCACCATTAAGGTGGCCAATTAAGTTCCAATTAATTTATTATTTTATTTAATTTATTAATTTCGAATTTCGTAATTAATTATTTTATTAATTTATTAATTTAATTATTTTATTAATCCACCCATTAAAAACCTTCCATTTTTGTAAATATCTCCATTTTTGACCTTCGTTTTCTTTTTAATGGGCTCCTCCTCCCTCATTTCTTCTTTGATCAATCTTTGGCGGAGAGGAGCCCAGTTTCCGAGAGTTTCTTGTTGAAGAGGGTCCTAGCCTCCGATCCCGTCGGTGACAGCGGCGTGAGCTTCGTCGAGGCCATCATGGCTTGTCCGATCCCCGAGGTGAGATCCACTTCTTTTTTTTCCCTAGGTAATCGTAGATTTAGATCTTAGCGTAGGAGTAGTGATTAATTTTTAGATCATAAAAATTTCCATCACACTTTAATCCACATCCGACGCCGATTTTCGCCTCATTTTCGTGTCCCGCCATTTCTTTCTCTACCTCACGCAACCACACACCTCCGACCACGAACGGTGGTCGGAGCCACGGATCTCTCTTTCATCTTGCCGAGATCCGCCCATTCACACATCCTATTATTGTGTATAGATAAAAATAAATAAATAAAAAAATGAAAGAAAAAACATATAATTGTTTTCCTGTTCATCTCACCTATGTTTTTGCAGGATACAATTAAGAAAAAAAATTATCTTTTGCTATCTCTAACATTTATTTTGCAAGTAAAAGTAAATAAATAAATTTTTTTTTTGTTTTTATCTCTAACATCTGTTGTTGCAGGAAAATAAAATAAAAACAAAAAAAATCTCTCCTGTTTCTATTTACATCTTATAAAATAAAAAAAACCAAATAAAAATATACATTTTTTTCCTCTAACCTTTCATGCAGGTACAGAATAAAAAAATAATAAAAAAACAAAAAAAAATAATCGCAGCAGCCAGCGGCGTTCCCAGATCCGCAACCCTCCCGCGCCGACCCGCGCTCCAGCGCGCTCCGCCCAGCTGCATGGTGCGCGGCCGCGCGTAACCTCCTCCGCCTCCTGCTGTGGTGCGCTGCCACCCGCGCGTGCGCCGCAGCACCTGGTGACGCCGCCCCGTCCCTTTCGCCTTCCAGATCGCGGCGGCGTCGCCGTGCGCCACTCCGAATCCCCCGACCTCCTGCTGCGCGTCCAGCGCCGCCCAGTCCTCCGCGGCGGAGCCCGCCAACAACCGCCAGGCGCCGCCCGCTCCTTTCCGCCCAGCCGCGGCTGCGCGCTGGTGGCGCGACACCCGCGCGCCGAGTCTTCGTCGCCCACGACCCTGCCGCTCTCCCAGCGGCTGCAGAACCGCCCCTCCTGTCCAGATCTGCATCCTCCACGCGCGGCCCCAGCGGAGCGCAACCGCCTCCGCCTCGCTCCACTCCAGCGGCGGCGCCGCTGCGTCGTAACCCAGCGCAACCGCCCACGCCTCCCCTTCCGCGTGAGGGCGGCGCGCCCTCCGTGCACGCTCAACACGCCCCCGCACCTCCTCCAGCCGCGGGCGGCGCCGCCGGCCCGCGCGCGTCGCCGCGCTCCTCCAGATCTAACGCAACTTCCAGCGGCGGCGGGTGCTTCGGTCCTTGTACTCTTCCCAATGTTTGCTTGATCGAAGGAAGCCCTAGCAATTTGAGTGGATTAATAAAGGGGTAAATTGCATCCTTCACCTTGTAGTTTTGTTTTGTTATCTTACTTATAGAAACTTTTGGTATTTGCAGGTTAGTCCTTGTACTGCAGACTTAAACTTTGCATTGCTTTCTTATTGGAATAAATGTTTTTTATATCTCGAAAAATTCCGCAAAAATTTGTGATTATTTCTGCTGTGTCCCTCTGCATTGTATAAAATTTTCATCAATTTTTATTGTCATTTGTTATATTTAAAAATTCAAAAACATTTACTTTTTGCTTGTCTACACTTTTAAAATTCATAAAAATTCATAAAATTGCTTAAAAATTCCAAAAAAATTAGTGTAGATGTATTTTGTCGTGTTTTAATTTCTATCCAAGTTTTGTGCATTTTTCATTTACAAAAATTCAAAAAAATTGCAAAATACAAAAAAGTGTGTTTTGTTTTATCACTTTTCTTGTGCTTCTTATAAAAATAAAAAAAAATATAAAATTGAAAAACCACTAAAAAATTAGCATTTCTTAAAATTGACTACTTAGTTTTTTAAATTGTGCTCCTTGTGTTCGACCCTGGTCGCTATACCAGGTAAAAAGAATAGCGAAGACCGCTTACACATTTTTTCATTTATCTATCATTTCTGAGTGGTTTTATCATTTTTCTCGATTGACCGCGCTTGGTGATTTGGGTCACAACGACTATTTTATTTACATACTTAACTCAGTTGTCAGGCGCGTCTTCAGAATGGCGCCGTTGCCGGGGAGCACGGCTTTGTAGTCATTTTTCATTTTTCTTTTTTATCTCTCTATATTATAATTGGTTTCTGACATTCTCTCTTGGATTTTTGTGCGAGGTACCGCTTGGACGACTTGGAGTTTCTTTTTAGAGGACCCGCGCAGGAGGAAGAGAGAGAGGAGAAGAAATTTTTATTCTTGAGAGAGAGAGAGAGACCAATATTTTTGTAATAATTTAGGACTTTTGAACTGTGGACTTGAACTTTATCCGGGGTCTGTTTCGCCAAGTGCCGGTGCACTTGGGGGACCTCACCGTTGTTTTTCTCTAGTTTTGTTTTCTCGCATTTTTTTTATTTGATTCACGTGATTTTCGAGCCCCTAGCCTTAGGATTTTCTCTTGCATGTGCCGTAATTAGTAGGGTCCCCACACTTAATTATCTGCATGTTCCTATAGTGCGCTTAATTGGACCTACTAATAATCAATTAATAAAAATAATCGACTCATCTCCTTCGTAGCCTACGTGTCGCAGTCCACCCTGTAAAGCGCTTTCTCCTACCCCCGATTTGTCGGACAGAGGAGGGGTGGGCCAAGACCGGACCCTTTGGCTTGGAGGTCGGTGACCGATTAGACGGTTCTGCGAGTAGAACTGCTGCTTAGGGCTCGGATTTCCGTTTGCATCATTTAGGTAGTTTTATTTCTGTATTTAAATTTCTGCGCGGATCATATTGCATGTAGAGTGCTGGAGTAAGGTACGCATTTTCTATCTCTGCATGCATCATCGTTTTTGACCGTGCATTGGCTTTCTCGATCCCTCCCCCTGTTTTTGGACTCAAATCATTCAAAGAGGAAATCGGAAAGCTCGTTAGGCGTTGTTATTGAAAATATCCAAAAAAATTACAAAATCAAAAATTAAAAATTGGGACTGCTAATTGAACTCGACCTTAAAATCAAACGTAATTAATTCACACCATTGTTTTGGGAGAGCAATCCCCTCATTGTTTGCGCTTTTACTCGCTCGCGTACACACTAAGGAGTAGTGCCCAAATCCCATTCAAGCCTCCTAAGTGTTTGTACAACTTTGTCTTCTCACTAAACTCTAAAATTGAAATGATAAAAGACCAAATCTCACGGTCTTCACTTTGTGTTGAGTTGGTGAACTGGGGTTTGCTTTGTATTTTGTATGTCTTTGGTGTGAGTCGGTTACGGTCATTCTCCGAGATCAATAGCGGTCACCTTCTGTTTCTATCCTTTCCTCCCTCCCTCCTATCTCTCTTTCTACTCGCCCACCCTCCATTTCTCTCTCATCACGATGGGCCGCATTCCATTCCAGCCGAATTTTGCGGCTTCTTCATTTCACGCCCATCACTCACGTTCAATCTCTCGAGAGGTCAGAACTCCATATGATTTTCTATCTTCTCCCTACCCACCCTCCCATTTGGGACATGCTGTGAGTGACACTCGAGGAGACCAGATTGACCAAATAAGAAACCCGGGTGTTCACCTCGCTGAGATGAAAGTGCATCCCATAGGCGATCAAATGGGACATTGGCAAGCTTTGGATGACTTTAATCCTAAGATGATGGATGAGTACACCGATCAAGAAGCACACTCCGCTTCTACACTGAGCCCCTTCATTTTGGATTTAGAGTTAATTAATATACTACCCAAATTTTTAGGGGATATGCACGAGGAACCATATTTACATATCGAGGAATTTGAGAATTTTTGTGTATCACGATCATATTTGGATATCACTTCTGAGGACATGATGTTGATCACCTTCCCATTTACACTTCAGAGTAGAGCCAAGAGTTGGCATAGGCGATTGGGAAGGAAGATTACTACATGGGGAGATTTACGATCATTATTTTTGAAGAAATTTTACCCCCAGTGTAGAGCAGAGATGATGCGGTCATGTATTCGTGATTTTTCAGTTAACCCCCAAAAGCCGTTGAGAGATTCGTGGTTGAGGTTAAGAGAACTTGTGAGGCGATTTCCAGATCATGGATTTTCGATGACTGACCTTATCCATATCGCCATGAGGGGGAGGACCGCAGAGCAGATATCATATGTCATTACCTCGTGTAGTGGTTCACACCATCGTCCCGACTTGGATTTTGTTGAGACCATCTTAGATTCAATTTCTGATCTTACATATTCACAAGATGATTTATTCGGGACAACACATGAGGGAGAGATGACAACAGTTGAGTGTGTGACACACAATGTTGATCTTGATAGCACACACAGATTAGAGGATATGGATGCTATTACTAATCAATTGATCGATGTGTTGCCTACTGTTGTGAGTTCCCAGAGCCGGACATTGGTTGAGGACCCATTGGATTTACAATCAGATTTTGAGCCAGTCCCGCACCTCCACAATGATGATTGTTCGATTCTAGATCTGCTAGGATCCCAAGAGATAGAGGAGGAACCCACATCTCAGCCATCCTCTGATTCTTTCCAGTATCCATACATAGTTAATACAGTGTCTTGTCTTCAGGAGATCTTCTCAGATTCGGAGATACATTTGGATTCATCTCAGCATAGAGAGTTTGATGAGGGACCGATTTTTGATTCGATAGAACTTGATAGTCCCGTATTTGAGCCATGTGTCCTCCCATTTGATGAGGTTGATATATTTTTGGAGGACATGACGTTTGATAGCATAGATCCCCAATTCCCTGATGATTCGGCATTACTCCCCGAGGGTTATCTGCGGGAGGATGCCATGGACCATATGTACTCGGTCTCACTTTCTGGGAGTGCATCCGATCTGACGGATCACGAGACCGAGGCTTCTGATATTTGTGATAATGAGTTTGATGATTCTCTCCTCGACGACCCTCACGAGGATGACCCGATCTTTGAGGTATTCGATGATTTCACTGATTTGTCTACATTCCATGCATCGGATATCTGCCTTTATAGTGAGTCTCCAGATCATGATCTTCCATATCTATTCGAGACGGTGATTGACGTGGAGGATTCCCTGACAGATCCTTCTTTCTCCACGTTTGACTTCTTCGGCTCTACCCTTTCACTCCATATAGACCTTGAGCCGATGATTTCTTTTGTGCTACCAGAGCCCGACTTCATCTGTCCATATCTTTACCCGGTAGCAGACACCCGCCCGATTGATTATCTGGGTGTTATCATTTACTCTCTTGACTCTGTTGACCTCGTTGTTGTTCTCACACCGAGACTGCAACGACAGTACGATATTCGCATTACAGATGCCGTCCTGAACCTCGATACTGCCTTGTCCGAGCATTTGCGCCCAGCTAGGGGCGTAAACTCTAGCGCTTGTTGAGAGGCACCTCAACATTGATCGACTGACATCTGTATATACCATCTGTCCATAGCATATATTCTTTCTGTCTCACACCCCATCTCCATCGCATGATCATTCCATACTTAGGGTGTACTTTACCCTAAATATAGGGGGATGTCAGACTTGTGGTTATTCGTTTGATTCTTTTTACCTCTATTTTTCGGCCTATACTTAGGGGTATTTTACCCTAAGTATAGGGGAGGTAGAATATATATATATTCATCTCCTCGGTTTTCCCTTTGTGTACAGTCTGCTATACTTAGGATTACTTGATCCTAAGTATAGGGGGATCACCGACTTCTATTGATTTCATTGTTTATTCGTCGTTGTAGTATACTATTCTTTTCACTCCTCTATATGCGGCACGAGTTATGTCTTTCTTTCCAGATCTTTGATCACTATGAGGACATAGTTCGAGCTAAGTATAGGGGGGTGTCGTATATATTGTATATATACTTTAGCCATAACTCGTACTTTCATATATTATTTTTTTAAAAAATGGCTAAAACACTGTGTAAATACTAAAAAAAAAGAGTCCTAAAAAAACTATTAAAAAAAACCAACTCTATATATACTTGTATAATTTACTCAAGTTGTAAATTCTTACATCTCATTCTTGTGAAATAATCATCTCACCCTTGTGTAAATATGTATCTTTTCCTTAAAAAAAAAACTTTTTGCATGTGCATCATGATTTTTCAAAAATCCATAAAAATTTCAAAATTTTGAAAAGTTTCACAAAAAGATTTTGTTTTCTTTTCCTTGCATGTACATATTTTCTTGCATTTGCATTTGCATGAGCATTTTTCAGGATGATTTTGACATTTAGACTAAGTCTGGAATAAATTTGAAGAATGGAGCTTAGTTGGACCTTAATCCACTTAATTTCAGAGGAATCTTATAAGATTTGGAGTTAAGACTTTTCAGGTCCTAGTGACTTAATTCTTTGAGTCCATAAGACTATGTTCACATGTCATCTTGATGAGTCTAAGTAGAACATTTAACAACACACACATGATTCTTTCAGACCGTGGCTTACCTTGGACACTGCACTTTACACGTAGCTCTTCATGGATGAGGTAGTGAGGGAGCAGAATCTTTTGGCTTGGGGTAGCATACGAGGGTAGTACATCTAGGCGGAACCTCTCGTCCTCCTCTAGGGAGGGAAGTGCGTCTCAACCTAGTTTGGTGATGTTGAGGTCCAAAGACAGGAGCTGTGGGGTTGCAATAATGCTTCAAAAGAGGGATAGTCTACTGGCTCAAGAGGAAAAACTCCTTATGTACATGCTGCACCTTGTATATATTTCAAAAAAAAAAAAAGAAGAAGCAAAATCTCCAAAAGTGAACAGGCCTGAAAGAAAAATAAAATGCTTGTAAAAGAAAAAAGAAAAAAAGAATAAGAGCTTCAAAGTCATATATTTATGAGCTTGCAGCGGGTGACATGGCTACACTGGTCATGCATCCAAGGATAGGTAACTACACTGGTTACCGTCCATTCTCTTCTCCATCCCCTCTTCTTGAGCTGGTTGTACTTGAACTTAGAAGGGAATATCCCCGCTCCTCGAGGGAAGAGTTGCCAGACCGGGTTATTGAGTTACCTTGCTGAGAGAGGCTGAATCTTTGTTACTTCTGAGATGAGGAGCTATATTTCACTTACACGTACAAGTAAGAATTCATAGTCATAAGAGTTTGTGTCTGTAGACTTGTTCTGATTTGACTGTTGAGGAGACCTGAATAGGAGTCTTATGGAACTTAGAGGCTGTTAGGTTTTAAATCCATGTCCCATTAAGGTTCCGACACATTAATAATCCAAAGGTCCGACAGAGCTCCAGACTACATTTTTATGAAGATAAGTTTGAAAGTCAACATTATTCTAACTTCTTTCCTTTTTCTTTTCTTTATTTTTATTTTCACTTATTTTTCAAATAAGTGTTTGCTAAGGGACTAGCAAAGGTAAAGTATAGGGGAATGATGAATCCATGATTCATCGCCTTTATTCTTTTATTTTAGCATTATTTCCTTAGTCAAATACCTGTAAATACCCACTAATTTCATAAAATTACCATTTTGCATGCATTTGTTAATTATGCATTTTTAACACTTTTTGTATATAAATAAAAGAATAAAGAAGAAAAGAAAAAGAAAAGGAAGTATTTATGCAATAAATACAGACTGACCCAAACCCCGAGAGAAGGTCAAGACTTGACCTGATCGACCAGGAATAAAGTAGGGGGAGATAAGGTTGTCTGTCAGAAAATCCAAAAATATCTTGTACATATTTTTCATGTATATTTGTATAAAACTTACATTATTTTATTTGTATATAATTTGACCTCAAATCAATTATTTTTGTAAATAAAAGTTGTGAATAAAATTGTGTTGTAAATAATAAAAATATTTGTAAAATAAAAAAAATGTATATATTGTAAATAATTACACCTAGAGAAAGCCGTAATGCGATAATTGAAACATCAATTCCGGCTCCATACGAGCTCAAATCGAAACAACCTCACTTCCATAATACTATAAATTAAATTATCTTTCAAATGGCTATGGTTTCGTATTTTTTGGAGTTACGGTTAAAAAGTCGGTTTTCTGGGGTGTATTGTGCAATTTACCCATATATTTATATTTTATTTATTTTATATAATGTATATATTATAAATATTGTTTTCAATAAAAATAAAAATTAGAAAAAAAATAAATTAAAAAAAAAATCTTGTATAAAAATTATTTCCTTATTTGCACCTATGTACATTATGTTATATGTATATAATATATGTATGCCACTAACTTCCATTTATAAAATCCACCCAAAAAATTAATTACTTAACATTAATTAATTTATTTTATTTAATTCCGAATTTTTTATTTAATTATTTGATTTTAATGGATTGATTTGATTTGATAACTTGCCTTATATATTGATCTTTGATTGCATGCCTTTAATGGCCACCATTAAGGTGGCCAATTAAGTTCCAATTAATTTATTATTTTATTTAATTTATTAATTTCGAATTTCGTAATTAATTATTTTATTAATTTATTAATTTAATTATTTTATTAATCCACCCATTAAAAACCTTCCATTTTTGTAAATATCTCCATTTTTGACCTTCGTTTTCTTTTTAATGGGCTCCTCCTCCCTCATTTCTTCTTTGATCAATCTTTGGCGGAGAGGAGCCCAGTTTCCGAGAGTTTCTTGTTGAAGAGGGTCCTAGCCTTTGATCCCGTCGGTGACAGCGGCGTGAGCTTCGTCGAGGCCATCATGGCTTGTCCGATCCCCGAGGTGAGATCCACTTCTTTTTTTTTCCCTAGGTAATCGTAGATTTAGATCTTAGCGTAGGAGTAGTGATTAATTTTTAGATCATAAAAATTTCCATCACACTTTAATCCACATCCGACGCCGATTTTCGCCTCATTTTCGTGTCCCGCCATTTCTTTCTCTACCTCACGCAACCACACACCTCCGACCACGAACGGTGGTCGGAGCCACGGATCTCTCTTTCATCTTGCCGAGATCCGCCCATTCACACATCCTATTATTGTGTATAGATAAAAATAAATAAATAAAAAAATGAAAGAAAAAACATATAATTGTTTTCCTGTTCATCTCACCTATGTTTTTGCAGGATACAATTAAGAAAAAAATTATCTTTTGCTATCTCTAACATTTATTTTGCAAGTAAAAGTAAATAAATAATTTTTTTTTTGTTTTTATCTCTAACATCTGTTGTTGCAGGAAAATAAAATAAAAACAAAAAAAAATCTCTCCTGTTTCTGTTTACATCTTATAAAATAAAAAAAACCCAAAAAAAATATACATTTTTTTCCTCTAACCTTTCATGCAGGTACAGAATAAAAAAATAATAAAAAAAACAAAAAAAAATAATCGCAGCAGCCAGCGGCGTTCCCAGATCCGCAACCCTCCCGCGCCGACCCGCGCTCCAGCGCGCTCCGCCCAGCCGCGTGGTGTGCGGCCGCGCGTAACCTCCTCCGCCTCCTGCTGTGGTGCGCTGCCACCCGCACGTGCGCCGCAGCACCTGGTGACGCCGCCCCGTCCCTTTCGCCTTCCAGATCGCGGCGGCGTCGCCGCGCGCCACTCCGAATCCCCCGACCTCCTGCTGCGCGTCCAGCGCCGCCCAGTCCTCCGCGGCGGAGCCCGCCAACAACCGCCAGGCGCCGCCCGCTCCTTTCCGCCCAGCCGCGGCTGCGCGCTGGTGGCGCGACACCCGCGCGCCGAGTCTTCGTCGCCCACGACCCTGCCGCTCTCCCAGCGGCTGCAGAACCGCCCCTCCTGTCCAGATCTGCATCCTCCACGCGCGGCCCCAGCGGAGCGCAACCGCCTCCGCCTCGCTCCACTCCAGCGGCGGCGCCGCTGCGTCGTAACCCAGCGCAACCGCCCATGCCTCCCCTTCCGCGTGAGGGCGGCGCGCCCTCCGTGCACGCTCAACACGCCCCCGCACCTCCTCCAGCCGCGGGCGGCGCCGCCGGCCCGCGCGCGTCGCCGCGCTCCTCCAGATCTAACGCAACTTCCAGCGGCGGTGGGTGCTTCGGTCCTTGTACTCTTCCCAATGTTTGCTTGATCGAAGGAAGCCCTAGCAATTTGAGTGGATTAATAAAGGGGTAAATTGCATCCTTCACCTTGTAGTTTTGTTTTGTTATCTTACTTATAGAAACTTTTGGTATTTGCAGGTTAGTCCTTGTACTGCAGACTTAAACTTTGCATTGCTTTCTTATTGGAATAAATGTTTTTTATATCTCGAAAAATTCCGCAAAAATTTGTGATTATTTCTGCTGTGTCCCTCTGCATTGTATAAAATTTTCATCAATTTTTATTGTCATTTGTTATATTTAAAAATTCAAAAACATTGACTTTTTGCTTGTCTACACTTTTAAAATTCATAAAAATTCATAAAATTGCTTAAAAATTCCAAAAAAAATTAGTGTAGATGTATTTTGTCGTGTTTTAATTTCTATCCAAGTTTTGTGCATTTTTCATTTACAAAAATTCAAAAAAATTGCAAAATACAAAAAAGTGTGTTTTGTTTTATCACTTTTCTTGTGCTTCTTATAAAAATAAAAAAAATATAAAATTGAAAAACCACTAAAAAATTAGCATTTCTGAAAATTGACTACTTAGTTTTTTAAATTGTGCTCCTTGTGTTCGACCCTGGTCGCTATACCAGGTAAAAAGAATAGCGAAGACCGCTTACACATTTGTTTTCACCGATTTTTATATCATTTTTTTAAGTGGTTTCAAATTATTTTTCTCGATTGATCGCGCTTGGTGATTTGGGTCACGACGACCATTTTATTTACATACTTAACCCTGTTGTCAGGCGCGTCATCAATGTGACACCCCTAGGATCTAGGTACTCGACATACCAAATACATGCACACACATTCCACATGTGAATACTTCACCTACACATAAGCAGGAGAAATGATATAACACATTGGAATATAAACTTTTGCTTCTCATTCAACCTGCTCACATTCACATTACATTAATTACACTTCTCTTGTCCATCCATGTTGACAAAATATACATGTATGCATATTTAAAGATGCATCCCAACATACATATTACATGCCTTGTCTTTCAACAAAAATGATACAAGTAAAGAAGGATAGTATAATTACCAACAACTGTGCCACAAAAAGTGTCGTGAAGCTGCATAAAAAGGTGACTCCAAGCTGTTCACTGCTAAGGACCTGCGGATCCACACGTAGGTACGTTACGAGCAAAGTTGCCCAATACGAATTAAATAAAACTATACAATAACAAGCATGATATAATTTAAATGTGTGCAAAAGAGAAAGAAACTAGATAATTGATCTCATAACGAATTTCATTATTATTATTGTTGATCTGGATATGGATATGAGAAAACAAGCTTCGTGGATAGTCTGTGGTCTTGGTTTGGATGAGACCACACACTATGACTCTAAGGCGAAAAGAATACCTTAGGGTTGGGGTGCCTCCGTAGGCATGCGGTGGGGTACAGTGCATCGTAACTAAGTTCCCAGCACATCCACTTAGCTCCACTTCACAATTGCACGTCTGATTCACAAATTAGATTCCAACCCGCGAATCTCCGATACAAGCCCAATCCTCCTTATGCACAGGAGATTCACGTCCAATCACCAACTTTATTAATCATATTTTCCAGAATTCCCCTCTTAGTGCTCCCACTCCGAATACTAACCAATGCGGCCTACACTAGTTAGTACACGAGTGTTAACTCTATGTGACAAGCGAAACACTAGCCGACCAACCATAAATACTTTGCCGATGCTCGAGCACTGGGCTAAAGCATGCAAGTGTCGAGGCCAACACCGTCAGATTAGCACCTCGGTATGCGAAACAACATGTACCCCAACCATCGCAACTACAATAGCAGGTGGGATCGCGGTCATCTAGGCTTCTACCCAGAGCCCCAAGGGTGCATGCTCTTCCCTTGGCGGCAACTACTCCACTACCCGATCATCATGGTATATCCCTTCACTAAAATGATAACCACCACAATGTGATTAATGCTAACAAGACTGTTTTTAGATCCACAAGATCTAATGTTGAAAAGGGATCTAGACAGTGTCGTATTACTGGAGCAGGTGTAGAGGTGTTGTAACTTCTTGTACTGCTTCATAAATTCCTAAATCAGTGTAATTGCTTATGGGGTAAAGAGATCCAATTTATTGTGATAATCTAGAGTACATGGGTGCATAAAACTAGGTGATTTTAGGATGGTACAACAGAAGAAGACACTTGAAGATTATTTACTCAACAACAACTTCACCTGAAGATTTTTTTTCTCGCTCAACAACAAGAATACGCCAATAAACATTTGATTTAATGGGCAAAGTGTTCTAGAGATGTTCGTGACAAATAATTATGCTCAATGTGCTGGATGGGGATCATATTAGTAGTATCTTATTTGGAAAGGAAGGTAGGAAATACATGAAAGAGCATGACAGAAGTTAGTTGAGAAGGCAACTAGTGTTTCTATATTCAAGATTAAGTAAAAACTAAGGCAAGGGGAGGACTGCAGAATCGATTATGTAGTTTTCTTGTGTAGTCACAATGGCAGAGGAAAGCAACCATGCAAATCAAATGGCCACAACACATCTCACTTTGGCGTGCATATATCATGTTTCCGAACTGACACCGATTGTTATAGGAACAAATGCTATCCAACAAAAACAGATACCCTGATAGATATATCTCCAATGAAAATTTCATGATCCGTAGGAACAAGTAATCTTCGAACATGTGAAGCCTTGATGGGTATATGTAGAGATTCTGACAGAGGAGATCACCATTCTTTCCTATATATCCTCCAGAGACCATGAATTTGGCCTTTGTAGAGTGCATAGTGTTTGTTCTGAGTACTCTTGCGATGATACAACCTGATTTGAAATAGATGTGATTCCAAAGATATCACAGCATCTATAATATTACATTCTTTTATTGGTTAGGATTTGTTCTCAGTTATGAAGGTTGGTGGGATTACTTTGCATTGAAGACCGAAATACGTGGACTACATTTCATCTTGAGAGGAGTGAAATTGTACCATTTACAATTGCAGGATGTTTGCACGATAGTTAAACTTTCTTATTTACGGTTCTGTATGCCCGCTACCCCCCTCATTTTATGTTCCCCATCCCATTCACCCAAGATAGCACCATGTTCTGGGATTTGGGAGTTGCAACAACGACCAAGAAGTAGCGCCGTTGCAGAATGTCTGGAGTCACAGACTAAAATATTGAAATCTCAAACACCATGCCACCAAACCTCGAAGGCTCTAGATGAGCAAATATATAGGTTAACAATCGCGTGGAATCCGCAGCAAGAGGAAGGGGGTATCGTACCTCAAGAAAACGAGCTACCTCATTTTCTTCACCCACGAGGAACGTCACGGTTGGTACTCCGATGACGACGCAACATTGCACACGGAGATGCCTTGGACCATCTCTATGCGATTGCAACTTTGGATCGCCGATTCAAAGCACTTCGTTGAGCTCCGATGAGGGGAAAGGGCAGGAGGGAGAGCTGCCGGCCCAAAGGGGAGGGATTTTGGCATTTTGGACGGGGGAGGGTTGTTACATTTCGGATCCGGTTCCAGATCTGAATATGGCCTGGACCCCCTCTTACAAAAATAGTTGTAACTCGGACTGCCGAACTCGGATTTTTACGTTCTTGGACTCGTTGGAAAGCTATAGACAGTCCCTATGCAATGGACTAATCAAATAATTTTCTTAGACACTGGAATAAAAACAAATTTGCTATTAAGCTCAGATCCAGCTAGATTTTGCAGTTAAGTCCCTTCTCGGGTTTCGGGATTTCATAGGTTATAGTCTTGAATTAAGTTTATTTGCGAATGGCGTCATGGTGTTATATGATTATTTAAATCCCACATGATTTCATTTCAAAAAAAATATCAAAAAATATACATTTATGACACTAGTTCATGTAAAGTTACATGTACCATGGTGCATCTCCCCAACTACTTATATTATTATTATTCTTATTATTATTAAAACAACCAAAAATAGTTTAAAACTTTAAAAAATAAAAAGGATTTTACCTTAGGATATTTTCCTGATTTTATTTATATTATATTATATATTTATTTCTTATATCTAGTATCTATTCTGTACATATTACTACATATATATTATCTTTTAAAAAGAAAAGAAACTAAATATTAGAAAATATAAAAAAGGAGAAAATAAGAATTATAAAATTGAAAACATAAAAAAATAAAATTTAGTTAAAAACACATAAAATGTATAATTAAAAACCCATAAAAAATAAAAAGATAAGAGAATGAAAGTTTTTGAATTTAATTTCACAATCTATCTGTTTACTCTATATGTTCAACACTCCACATATTTGCACTTATACACATTTTTTGTAGATTTATAATAAATTTTAACTCCACACACATGTTATATTTTTTATCTTTATCTGTGGGTTAATTGTTGTCTAAATCATGATCTTGTGTCAAGTTACCTCAGCGACCACTAATTGTGTTTGATTAGTGGACCAACCAAATCTTGGCTCAACGGTTATAAAGTAAAACTGACCCTAAAAACCTCTCGGGTTTGAGCACGATTGGACCTGTTGGCAACCACCCAAATTGTTTAAGTCCAAGATGTCAAGTGGCAATCTCCACCACTTATAACCCACTCTCACATTTCGTGAGTTTTAGATGTGGGACTATTTGAGGTTGGGATGTTACAACTTACCCCACTCATATTCGCAATGTCCACGCTGTGACATGTCCCATCACTTATTCCCATTAATGGTGGCATATGCATGCTCCGGGTAGCATTTTCCTCCTACCTCTTTGTAGGGACAGATCCACCTCTCAGGTAGACCTTTTCACTATTAGAGGGAGATTGACTCTAATAAAAAAATTTTCATCATGAGCTCGGGTCCCTAGTCCATTATTGAGTAAAATTTGCCATGATAACTTGTTGGGTTCGAATCTAATTGGACTCGTTAGCAATCACCCAAAATGCTTAAGCCCAATATCTCAAGTAGTAATCTCCATCACTTATAATCCGCTCTCACATTTTATGAGTTTTAGATGTGGGACTATATTTTGGGATTAGGGTGTTACATCTTTCGTAGTTGAACGAGTTTAGGTCCTCAATCTGTTATCAAGAAAAACAGACCGTGACAACTTGTTAGGATTGGGCTCAATTGAACCTGTTGGCAACCACCCAAAATGCTTAATCCCAAGATCAAGCAATATTCCATGTATAATGACTTGGATAGTGTGATCTAATCTCATATCCAGATCTAGAAGACCTCTTAGAGGTGTATGATATGTCCAGACAGAATATCCAATCTTCTTAGTGCATCTAAATCATATTCTCATCAATGTCCAACATTTGAACTAGGATTGGATAACTAGTCTAGTGAGTATAATCATTAAAAATCTAACTTGTTTCATCACTCCCTCTGAATGAAAGTGTCATGACAATACAATCGATTAAGATCACATCACCCTAGAGTATTCCTAATACTCGTACATCCTACATATTGGAAGACCTAGAATAAAGTTGAAGTTATGATCTTATTTAAACTGTCTCCTTCAGGGTTTTATCATTAAGTTTCTCATTTGATCATTGGGAGCTGGTATCAATCATATGCTTTCCAAAAGCATATATCATACGTTCAAGTCATGTCTTGTTTGTAAAACAACATTGCCAATGTTGGAATTTGGTTTATATCAATTCCGCATGAGTATGCCCATGTCTTTTGATTTAGTAGTGAACATGTATGATCCCTTTGAGAAATCGTATTTTTACCCATATGTCCTCATATGTACACTAGCTCACCACTGTATAGATCTTGATTAGGTCATCAACCTAATGGTATGCCTAATATACATACTTAGACATATACTAATACTTATGTTTTTGGTCTTGTGTATATGCCACTGCATATGGCATAGGTCTTAGTTATGTCGATCTCGTTACGTCATGTCCTTGACCTAACTCATCTAACACCTTTGAATCTCTATTCCTATGCAGATAACCTATATCAAGAGGTCAGTCGGATGCCAGCCTTTTGAGCAAGGATTGACATCTCCTTCTCAGCCTAGAGATTTCTTTTTGATAATACTTGAAGGTGTGGTTGAGTTCTAAATCTTACTCTTTAAATATTCAACCCTATACAGCAGCCTCTATGATATCAAAATGGTCATGGTACATCACCCTAGTTTTACTAATGGATCGATTATGCAAATTAGTTATTCTTCATTTTATATTAAGGTGCGAATTATATGACTTTTATTGTATAATGGCTCAATGTGGGCTCATATGTCCAACACTTAAGATCAATCACAATGGCACAAACAAGAAAACAATGGGAAAGGCATCTGCTAACACAATATTGCAAATCTGGATATCCCCCAAGATTGTTCGATTCAATGCTCAAGAAGCTCTCAACTCGTCGAGGATCACCATATCTAGATTAGCTTAATTCCATTCATAATGGACCCATTTCCATTATTTATCGACTCATGTCCAGTATTCCATATATTTAACATATATCATAAAGTCTTAGATGTTCCACATTTCTTGGAGTCAAATTATATCAAGTTTTAGGTTCACTTGGGTCCACATCCCAGAATGAACGATAAGCAAAACATACATTAATGATCATTTTGAGATGACATAACTAATTAACCATAAGGGCATGATCGATCAGATATGATAGATCAGCTCTTTTGGCATTATAGATCATTCATAGATAGTACTTGAGTTCGTCTCCGATGATGTCTATGAAATTGCTATGATCGTGAAACAAATTATACATGTGCGTTCGTGTTGTTACCCCAATAAGATCCTAAAAGCACCTAAAGAATCAAGAAATATCATCCATGAGAGTTGTTTTTTTTGGTGTTGTAAGATGCTAAAATGTGGACTTTTCGGCTGCTTTTGTAAGATGAATGACCGGTTGATCTTTTCCTAAAATAGATCAAGAAAAGCTATCCAGCAACTTCAAGAAATATCAAATACCATAACTATCAATCGTTACTAAAGGCACATTGTTATAATAGAAAATTATTATATATATAGAGACAAATCCAGACGTCGTAACGATACAATTGACAAGGCAAATGGAACAAAAAAACCACGGATAGAATAGACATCACGATACAGTAATACAACAACATACAAGCTCCTGGTAATCTACCAGTGGTTGGCGACAAGACGGGCAATTGGGAGGAAAATGGCGCTTGCACCAGCTGACGGCACAGTCCTTGTGGAACGTATGTCCACATGGAAGAGTGACAGCCGGTGCCTGGTCAGCGTCCATGCAAACGGGACATCCGTCCTCTCCGGTCACGGTCAACGCTAGCGTCGATACAAACTCCAGTGCCGCCTTAGACGCGGCGAGTTTGTGCTGCCGGCGTATCAGCCAACGCAACGCGAAAATGAGTGATAGGGCCAGGAAATAAGCAGCAACACAGTATGTCAATATCGCTACAGCAGAATGTTTTCCGCAACACTGGCTGGAACTATTATCCGGGGTCATTATTATCACCTACACCATAAGCGAATTCATAAAGAATAACTGAGCTTACGGATTTAGAATGCCGTTCAATTTACTGTACGAATATGAAATTAATGTACAGTCCAACTGCACATAGATAAATCCATTTTATTTATCTGACATGTTACATTGAGTTGTCGCTTAGACTGATCATCAACGTAAATAAAAGAAGGTGCCAACTATCATTGCACTGAGAATAATACAGCTTCTCTAATATTATCTGGCATATATGCCGCTTACCTAAACTACCGACCCAACCAAGTTATTTGCTAATGATACCTACTGCATCTCGCTTTGATAAAAAGTTGTATATTTCAAGGGCAATGATTTGGAATTAAACGTATTTAACAGCATAACAAAGTATATTTACGAAGAAAGTGACTAAAAGGAGAGACTATTTTTTATAAGTGGAGGGTTATTTAGATATATCCAGAATCACTTTTGTCAGCAAGCACAGTTACGTGGACGTAATGAACAGGGCTGGCTGGACTACAATGAAATTCTCAATTTATTCAAACTGAACCCTTAGAAGTTGTTGGATATTTCGATACGGGTTTTGCAGGAGGAGAGGATGAAAGAATATCCGCATCAAACGATCTATTCATATTTGATGGTGCAGTTGTTTTTTTTGAAGAAGTCAGAAAAAAGGTTGTGTATGAAGGCATACACAATAAGCTAAATATATCGCATGTAGTATTACTTCTATATATACATGTGGTTTAGATATTAAACGTTTCTTAGAAAACTTAAACCTTGGATTGCGAAAAGAAAAAATCGACATGTGATAATCAAGCAGTCATAAGCTAGCTTAATAGTACGTAAGAAAAAAAAATATCGTGGATACCAATATGGATCAGGTATATGTAAGATTATTTCATTTATAATTAATCGAATTTAAATTGATATACAAGATTATATATTGAACACCTGTATGTGAACAAAATGTATGTATATCCATATTTTGTATGATCTATTTAGCAAATTAAACCCCTAATGCAAGGTTGAAATAAAGCCTGATCATTATTCCTTTATCCATCATCTATTATTCACATTAGAATTTGATAACGTGTAGAATGACCTTCTACAGAACGAAAACCTTTTGGGATACAATTTTTTTACCTGAGACCTTGCCATGTAGTCTTTTCTTAATGGAGAGAAGAGAACATAGAGAAGACCTATATTATCCTCACTAGACATCACATTAATGTAATAAACTTGTCGAAAAGTCTAATGTAATACATGTTTCTAAACAATACCAATAACCTAAATCTAGATTTAATCTTCCGTTATAAATTGTTTATTATCATGTTAATGCAAAATGCCTCCAAGAACGAAATCTCCTCCTGAATCAATAAAAACGAGTAAAACTTTCAGACAAAATATATACTACTGCAAGACATTAATCTATAAAAACGTCTAAGTTGTGCCGATAACAATAATGAGAAGGAATATTATTTGGCAGCAACCTTCTGTTCGTCAGGAGATTTAAAAAGCTTAACTATGGAATTCGTCGTCAAAACTTTAGTTATAAAATTGATCAGATCTAACTTTTCTTATGGAGAAAGAACAAAATACAAGTTAAATTGAGCAGATGTTTTGCATCTTGCCTCTCATATTTTTTCTAATCCTGTCTATCGCAGAGTGTCCGTGATCAGTCCGGTCGAGGAGAGGAATTCATCCGTCACAAGATCAGATCTATCCTTCGTGCAATCAATCAACTTATAAAGTTTAAACACACTAGTGGAGAATTGTTGTGTGTTAAAAAAATATGAATAATTTACAAATGCAGGAGACAATTATAACTTCGACGTATGATCCCTGCAGTGCAGAATGTGTTTGCAGTGACAGAGATTCAGAAACAATGAAAATGGAGACTGCAGAACTGATTAAGCTACCTGTGAAGGGACAACCTCTGCGTCGGTCGAAGTCTATGGTAGAAGAGTGGTGGGAAGGTGGTGGCACAGAAGGTGAACGAACGAGGTTATTTATATATAGATCAGCTGGGCAAAGAAGAGACGTGAGAGTGTTGGTTGGAAGCAACTGTGACGAAAGCACTTAAAATACCACTTTGGGGGCTATCTTTAATTTCGACGGAAATAGCTCATTAATTCTGTTCTGTCCTCGCAAGAGACAACGGGTTCTATACGTGGTGCCCATTTTAATCGAAACCAACAAACTGCATGTTATATATGTGGACGAAAGCTTTGAAAGCTTTGGGTTAATTGGGAGTGCGTCATCTTGTCATGCATGCCAACACATGTGGGATGGGAGCCCTATATAGATCATCCTACATGTGATTTCCCTTCTATTGGAATTCTGTATTCTTAATTGACCCTCCAGGTATTGAGTTTTTTGGTCATTAACTTGTATGTTCTTGGATTTATCTCACAACATAAAGGAAATGGACACATTTAAAAAAATTTAATGAAGAGTGTGGGCTGAAGGAGAAGTGTGTGCTCGCAGCTGTTGGCAGTGGCACTACCCGATGAGGGAGACGATGAGGGTATACTTGAAGGGGAAACATACATCAGGGATACTATCTCGCAGTTAATGGATATCACAAATACTTAGGTCTGGAATTTGTTCCCGTTTAATTCAGTGGGAATCTGATCGAGAAATTGGAGTGTCTATGGCACGGGCACCCGCCCCATTTGAGCTTGTCCCACCTCGTCCTATTGTTATCGGGTTATGGATCGATCCATCCCATTCCAACGGATACCCAGTTGTAAGGAGTACCTTATTAATTTGTATTGTCATATAATATAGGGGAAAAGGAGTATGCTCACTAGGCATAGCTAACTTACAAGCTCCTACCCCTTTTCCCTTGTATTTTTTTATTTTTCTGAAATGAAACCTACTGGAATTTAGATCACAATATATCACCACGGTATCATTAAAATTTCGACTTAATTCGAGACTTCTATCCCATCCATGAAGACTGTCAAGTTTTAACGATCTTAGAATTGTTGAAATTGAACCCCTTTAGATGGAGGGCATAAGAGTCTCTGTTTCTGACGAAAGTATAATGACATGTTAGGGGATATAGCGATGAATATACATATTTTCATTTTCCCAAAAAATAAAAAAAAGGTGAAAATGCGGGTGGGAGTAACCAATTGTCTACACCCAGGGTGTAGCCTCATTTAACCCTATAATATATATATATATATAGAGAGAGAGAGAGAGATAAGAGCATGAGGCAGGGGGTTACATGCAAATATCTCAAAAAATTATAACTAAAATTCAAATTTTATAAAATAAACAACAATTACAAAAATCACAGGAATTTGCATGCAAATTTCCCACACATGTGGGCCTCCATTTTTGAATAGGTCCATGGCGTGCATGCAATTTGTCCACTACTTTTTGAATGTAATAAAATATTTACAAGATTAATTAATAATTACAAAAATAAGCAGAGGAGATCTTTGCAAATTACCCCTTAAAAGTCCACTGATCGGGGCGCTTTCGTGCAGCCACGTGGTTGATCTGTCAGTGCAGGAGAGGTTCGTTCCGATTTAATCCAAGGGCGAGGATTAGACATGGGCCCTTGTTCTTGATCCGACGGTGATGGGCTCCTCTGGATGAACACAAATGGACTCAATGAGGGCTTGCTTCTTCCTCTGATTCCAGGTGTCTCTGATGGCCCTCCTTCATTCTGACGGCAGCTATGTGATGTTGCAACTCCTCCGCCCGTGCAGGGAATGGTTGATGGGGTCCAGATTCGATAAGGGTCGATTTGGGGCTCGTTCTTGCTCCAAGCACCTGGAGCTAATCCAGGTGATTTAATTGGCTTCAGATGTGTCTCCAATACTCGATACTGCACCAAAAAAGATACGTCAGCTCGAGGGCTATCTCCTCGACCAGTGGGTTGAAGTTGGAAGCTAGGAGTGGATGGAATATAAAGAGCTCCTACGATGGCTTGAGATGAAGATCTCAATTCGCTGATCCACGATGGATTAGGGTTGGAAACGAGGTGGTTTTTGCGAAGAAAGGGTAGGGGAGCGATAAGGCATGAAGAGTGGGACGTGAAACAATCAGAGGTATGGCGATTTGACCTAGAGCTCGAGCATTAAGTAGAATTAAGGGTTCTTAATTATAGCTAGATTACACAATTAACTACTAAATTAAAGCGAAGAAACTAATATAAAGACTAAAATCTACCTATCATGTGAAGAAAAAGGGGCCTCAATTGGGCTGGGTACCTAGGCAGGACCTTCGGCGAGCTCGTCGATGGTGGTTGGATGCACCTCCTACTAAACACCTCCTCGCTTCAGATAGTGGAGCCTTGTCCACCAACAAGACCTCCAAGAATCAATCTGAGGGGCTAGGTTTGGCTAAAGATGGATCAAAAAGGGAAAAAAGGACTTGGGGTATATTTATAGATGAAATTCTTGGTCAACTTTGATTACGAGAAGGCCATGGATTGTGCGAAGGTACACATGATCTAGATTGGTAGTGAGATAGACGATCGTATCGAGCGTGATTCATCGAGATTCATCAAGATTCATCGAGAGAATCGAAAAATTTTGGGCCATGAATCATATCCAAGAAAATGGAGAAAGTGAGGAGTAGCTCAATTTTGACATGGGTCAGAGAAGGAGAGTGTACAGTTGTCCTTGTGTCAACTTTTGAGGCATTCTGGTTGGTCCACGTGGACCAACCAGAAAAAAAAGAGAATAAGAAATAAATTGTTAATTTTAAGAGTTCCTTTTGCTATTTTGTGATTTTTAGTCTAGATTTAGAAAATAGGGTGATAAATAGTAAGTACTTTTTGGAATTTTTTGAAAAAGTTTTATATTTTTTTTATTTTTTTAAGTCAAACAAGGAATAAAATAGATCCAAATGATTTTTAATAAATATTAAATGCATGTAAAATGGTAATAAAAAATATAGCGTGATAAAGCAGCCAATCATGCACATACACCTATTATTTCACAATTTCTGGAGAATAGGAGCTATATTTAATAAAAAGAAATGCATAAGTAAAATCAATTCAAGCTTGCAGGAGTATATTTGCAAATAAAATAAAACTCAGGAGCACATGTGCAAAATAACCATAAAGTTTGAACACATTAAAAAGTAAATAAAATAATTAGGGGACCACGTGAGGTACCTAACACTGGATTTAAAGTCAATATTAGAAAACTATCAGGCATATATGCAAAATGTCCCAAAAGTTCTGAAATAAATTAAATATTTACAAGACTATGAGAAATACACAAAAGGTGGAGGGTTTACTTGCTATTTTCACCACTTAAGCCCGCTCGATCGAGCCGTCATCTTTGCGCCACGTGTTTGATCCAATGGCTCTCCACATGCACTGCATTGACTAGATTCAACGACCTAGATAAGATACGGGGTCGTGTTCTTGATTGGATGGCTTAGAAGGGGTCTGAAAGAACTCTCGATGAACAGGTGATAGGCGATCCGAACGACTAAGGTAAAGGTACAAAAATGATCGTTGCGACCTCGGTCGCTCAGATGCGCTAAATCAAGAAAAATGAACCACTCGAAACAGATAAATCGATCAAAATACGAAAAGCGGTCCTGCTATGTGATTAACCTGGTATAGCACCCAAGGTCGAACTCAAGGAGCACGGGTTGGCCGAGAGGCCTACGAAGTAGTAAAAACAAATAAAATAAAGAAAGAAAATATTTGTTTTAGTGGTTTTTAATATTTTTATATTTTTTTGGATTTTTAATATATAAAGAAAATAAGAAAACAAAGGAGAAGCACACTTCAACAAATTATTCAAAGCATCAAAAATCAACCAACAATTAAAACAAAAATGTTTTTTATGTTTTTTATATTTTTTAGTGTTTTTGGTGAATTTTTGATAATTTTCTGATGTTTATTTTATTTTCTAAAAATCAAACAGTAGCTAAAAACAGTGGTACTGTCCAGCCAAGCCAAGAGTCCCTAGATAAAATATCTAAGGGCCTCAAAATGGCCTGGAGGTAATTTTCCTATAAAGTAGATAAAACAAGGAAAATTCAGATACCAATTTTATTATTTTTGGATTTTTAATTTATTTACTAGAATTTTTATGGCTTTTTTAGTGTTTTTAAGTTTTTAGTGTTTTTAAGCAATGAAAAATAGCCAAACTTGGCTAGAAAATCAAGCTAAGCTAAACAAACAGTAACTAATTTTTATAGAATTTTTAAGTGAGTTTTTATATTTTTTGTGATTTTTCAAACTAGACAGTAACAAAAATGGCTATTTTTGAATTTTTAAAAATAACAAACAAAATCAGAAATGTCCTCAAAAATCCACAAAAATCCTACACCATGGCAGGAGCCATGTGTCAAATTTTCATTAGATTTGGAGGTGATTTGATATTTTATTCTAAAATAAAGGTAGGGCACTGTGCACAGGGACTGAAGTGCAAATACCCAAAGTTCTAGGGGTCCAAGTGCAATTAACCCAGCAAAACACGCGCCACGCGCGTGCCTGGGGCATTCAGGGACCTAAATGTAAGAAAAATAAGTTCCAAGGACTTATTGGTAACAGGTACCAAAAATCCAGGGGCCTTATATGCAATTTACCCTAAATATCACGCACATGCGGAAATAAAACACGCACAGGGGTATAAATGCAATTATCTAAAAACATTCATTCATTTAATAACGTCCAGAACTACAGGGTGGTCTACTACAAATAACCCAAAATAACACGTGACGAAGCACGTGGCTCACAACAGGCAGGGGTATAAATGCAAATAAACTACAGCACGAGGTCCACTAAGCAATTAACCCTAAAACTAAACAACTTCATTTAATATTTACAGGACTAAAATGAAATAAAATAAAGACAGGGGCCTAAGGGAAAATTACCCTTTATTAAGCGGGGGTGCTGGATGCGCGCCACGTGTAGATCGGACGGTCCAGATGGGGGCGGCACTCCAGCTCTGGTACTGCTCTGGCTGATCCAACGGTCGAGGCCAAGACACGTGTGGATCTGACGGTCCGGATCAGCCTCCTCAGATCTGACGTCAAAGGGCGCTCCAGGGACCAACGGTCGAGATGGCTTCTGGAGCTGGAGGGTAATCCAACGGTAATGGAGGATGCTGGAAGAACTGGTCCCCGACGAAACTCGTCGAGCTCGTGCGGGCGCTGGCCTCCTCCTTGGAGCGCTCTGATGGTCGGAGAAGAAAGCTGGAGCGCTCCCGCGTCTACTGCGATGCTCCAATGATCGGCCCGAGCTCCGATGAGCTCGGACGAGGTCGGCGGAGCTCGAGCTCCTGGCTTGAATGACCAAGCCCTCAGATGGGCTCGGTAGGACCTGCAAAATGGCTCAGAAGACTCGCGGGTCGAGGGCAAACTGCCTCGACCCGGTTAGGCGAAGCAACGGTGGCTGGTGCGTCGGGGTGGCGGGCTCCGGCAAAGGTGGTGGACGGAGGAGCCCGGTTCCCAGCTCCTGTGCGAGCTGGGTTGAGTGAGTGGGCGTAGAAGGTGCGTCGGGAGAAGGCGAACGTGAAGGTCGGGTCCGATGATTAGATGGTGGTCGGAACCGGGGTGAATCGGGAAAATACGGCGGCGGCGCAAAATTGGGGGTAAACGGAAATCGAAGGAAATAGCGAAGCTAAATGGCTACCTGGATGAACGGTGAGACTAGGAAAGAGCTGCTGGAGCTCCTGGTCGTTGCCTCGAGGGTCGTCTCGGCCCGAGGCTCGAAGCTCGCTCAGGTGGCGGAGCTACGGCGGCTACGTCGCCGGATCAATGGATTCGCCGGCTCTCCTCGCTGCAACAGGTCGGGGATGCGAGCTGTCACCTCACACTCTCTTTGGAGCTCACTGGAGAATGAAGCAAATGGCCAAAGATGGAGAGAGAAGGTGGCGGAGCAGCGGCTTTATATGGCTAGGGGTCCGAGAAGGATGGGTCCGGGCAAGCTCAGGAGCGCGCGGATCCCGAGGGAGCGGCTCCGGCGAGGATGTCAGATGCAAGGTGAAGGAGTCGGACCCGGGGTTTAAGGAAATGGTTGTGGGATCGAGCGGGTAAAATGTTGAGAAATCGGGTCGGGCGCTCGTATCCGTGGGAGGTGGTCCTGGGGGGGGGGGGTAGTTGACCGGGCGGTCAACATCCCCAGGACCCAATGAGAAGGGGCCACGTGTCTGGACTTTGAAGCTCAAAATTAAGGTATCTAGGGCCCGATTTTGCAAAAACTCAAAACACAAATTATTTTTATTTTATTTTTTTCTATTTTTTGGTGATTTTTAATTAATTTTTCTGAAATGAAAATAGGCTATATACATAGTATGTACTATATATAGGTATATACAATAAATATAGGGTTTTGATTTTTGATTTTTATATATTATTTTTATGCAATTTTATCCTTATTTTATATTTTATTTATTTATAGTATAAAATAAGGAGTAAAAGGGTGTTTTTATTTTATTTTTATTATTTACTTACATAGGTCAAATAAATATATATGTACATCTATATACATGGTATATGTACAATGTCTTTTTGTATTTTTAATTTTTCTATTTTTATTTTGTTTTGATTTTAATTGTTTTTATTTTATTTATCTACAATATATAGCATAGACTATTTACAAAAAGTTTGGAAAATAATTTTATTTATTTACAAGGTTAAATAAATACATAGGTGTGGTTTATGTACAAGATGAAAAGGGGTGTTTTTGTTCTTTTTGATTTTTAGCTTTTTGTTTTGTTTTTAATATTTTACTAGTATTTACAAGCATATTTTTGGTGAGGAAAATGCTTTTATTTATCTACATAAATATTTACACCAGAGCTCCTATCTCCCTCTACTTTGACTTTTATGCGGTCAGGCCCATGCTGAGCCCTCCCTTGGGTTAGGTTGCTCAATATTTATTCTAAATATTTCCCTCTTTTTCTTTTTAGTCTTTATTCTTTTATTTTTGCACAAAAACATGCTAATTATAAGTTTTTGGACAATGCATGCTTTTGGTAATTATTTGTATTTACATATATCTACATGCATTTGCAAATGTTTTTGTATAAAATATAAGAATAAAGAGTGATGAATGGGTATTCATCACCAGGTCACCGATAACTTTGGATTTGACTAGTCTCTCATGTGATATCCACCTGATTCGATGGTGGCGTTGGCTTCCCGATGTTCCTCCACATGCAGTGAGGGGCTCCAATGATGGAGATGGAGCTCTGAGCACTCAGACGAGGTTCGAGCACCTGGAGCTGCTCCAGATGTTCAATACCACTCTAGATGCCTCCTTGGAGTTGTGGGCACGCATCAAAATACTCCTCGGCTTGAGGGCTACTTCACCTTTCAAGGGATTAAGCATAAATATGTCAGGAATGAGGTGGAGATGGAGCTCCGATGAAGGGCGGCAGATGGAGCTTTGACTCGTCGATGCACGATGGATCGGGTAAGGATAAGATGAGCAATCGATGGAGCAGATGAAAGGGAAGAAAACGTAGTAGAAGTCGAGATGATATGACAGTCGAATCATAGTGATTTCCCCTGGAGGTCAAGCTCTGAGGAATTGGTAGTGTTGTTCAAAAATTAAACCTAATCGAATGATTGAAAGAAAAATTAAAGGCAGAACTGGAATCTACAACTAAGATATTACATCTGAAGCAGAAGAAAATGGCCTCAAACTAGCCGAGGGCTGGTGAAGCACAACCACCAACGGAGTTCCTCCGGCGATAGGTGGATCACCACCTCTAATCGTTCCTCCTCGCTGCAGATCCTCTTGTTCACTTGTTGTCACCAAGACGAAGAGTTTTTGGTAGATCTGAGGGGCTAAGACCGACAGAGGAGGGATCAAATTTGAGAAGGACGAAGGAGGAGCAATTTTATAGGCTGGTCAAGGAGGTAACTATCAATGGTAATTCTGATCCACATGATGGAGTTCAGTTGCACCTAAAGATCTTGCGAGATTCACATATGTCAGGGCTCAGAAGATGTTAAAGGTGTGAGGCGAATTACTCATTAGATATCTTGAGAAAATGTGAAAAGTGGGGTGCTCGTGGTGTCTGACGGAGCAGAGGAGGCAGAGGGGCAGTTGACCAAGTCAACAAAGGGAGCTCTCTAGTTGGTCCATGTGACCAACCAGAAAAATCCAAAGAAAATATTGGTAAAATAAAAAATAAATAGTAAATGATTTATTTAAATTTTTATCAAAACATAAAAAATGTTTGTAATTTAATGTAGTCTTATATATATGTATTTATTTATTTTTATGAGGCTTTTATTACAAGTTAATATCTAGATGTAAAATATAGGTATAAATACATGTATTTTAGTATTTTTATTTGGTATTATATATATTATTATTTTATACAAGTATTTTATATATTTTTTATTTCTTTTCACACACATTTACATATTTCTATTGTATTTTTCTGAGTTAATATGTACACTTAATTTTTTAATCATATATACATTATAGATATAAAAAATGTATATTTTACCTATGTATTTGTATATATTATTTATTTTGAATTCTTTTGATGATTTTATTTTAATTTAATTATGTACATATATTTTAAATAATATATACAATTTTATAAAAATAAAATAATTTTAAAAAGATAAAAAAATAAATATATTGAATAAAATATACATATATATTGCATAATAGGGCGTAAAACCTAAATTTTACCTCTTAACTCCAAATTAAATGAAACCACCTTCATTAAATAGATTATAAAAAGTTAGATACAATTAAAGATGATTTTTGTCCATTTCTATATAGTGTGGAGAAGATATATGTTTGTGAATTTTTTATTTTGACTTTTTCTTTTGTATGTCCTGAGCACAGGGTGCATTATTTTTCTATAAACTAATTTTGTATTTTTCTTTGCATATATTGATGTAACAAGTTTATTTATTTGATATGCAAAAATAATAGTGTAAAATAGGTGCTAAAAAGTAATTATAGTTGAATTGAAATTAGGGTTTTCATGTATAGATTGCACAATTTCTCTGCCCTATCTCCCCCTACTTTATTCCTTATCGACGAGGTCATCATGTTGATTGGATTTCAGGGTATTAGGTCACTCAACAACTATGGTGCCTCATTTCTTTTTCTTTTCTTACCTTATTTTTTAGCTTTATAATTATATATCATAATTTTACATTATTTATACAATATTTTGTACAATTTATTAAGTGTTTATTTTGACAAATTAATGATATATACATGCATTTAGCTAGGGATTTAAGGCCAAAATGAAAGAATAAAGGTAATGAAATGGAGATTTGTCACCCCCTATACTTTCCTTTGCTACTCCCTAACAAACACTTATACCTATAAGTGTAGAAAAGAAAATAATGAAAAGAAAAAGAAAGATTTTGGATTGATTTTAACTTTTAAACTTGTCTTCAAAATCAAACCCTGGATCTTAATTATCCCTTTGATTTTTAGTTTTGTCAGATTCTTGTTTGGGAACCAGACTTAAGACACAACGGCCTCCGAGACCCACAAAACTCTGCCCATGTCTTCTTAAAAGCCAGGTTAGAACAAGTCGACATCATATGCAGTCCCTTATGACTATATATATATATATATTGTACAATGTGTGTGATATGTAGCTCCTCTCGGCTGAAGCGATAAAAGTCAGTCTTCTCTAACATGGTGACCTTAGTTCCCCAATCCAACAACTTTTTCCTCGAGAAGCGAGGTATTCCATTCTAAGTTCAAGTACAATCTGCTCAAGAAGAGGGGGTGGAGAAGAGAATGGACAGTAGCCAGTGTAGCTATCTATCCTAGGATGCTTGACTAGTGTAACCAAGTCACCCGGCTACATGCTCACATACATATTTGACTTTGAAGTTGAAGCTTGCTTATTGAATATATACATACTTCGACAAGAATTGATTTTTCCTTGATTTTTGCCATCTTTTTTTTTGGAATCTTTTATTTTCATACTTTTTTTAATACTATATACAACAACATTTACATAAGGATCTTTTCCTCTTGAGCCAGTAGACTATCCCTCTTTTGAAGTATTACTGCAACTCACAACATTCTGTCATTAGAGCTCACGGCTACTTAATTTGGTTGGGGTACAATGGACACAAATGTGTGACTTCTGATGTTTCTATTGGCTTGTGTCTCATGCCGACAAATCCATCCCTCCACTATTTCAACTAGGTTGAGAAAGGTGTAAAGTGTAGATGTGCGAGCTAGGTCACTGTCGACAAGAGTCATGCGTGTCCTCTGAAATATTTTACTTAGGCAGTCAAGATGGCACTGAACCAAGTCTCGTAGTCTCAAAGAATAAGTCTAGTAGACCTGAAGTATCTCAATTCCAGTTCCTTAAAGGTTCATGTGATTAAGTGAATTAAGGTCTAACCAAGATCAACTTCGGATTTTATATAGATTAGTTCAATTATCAACATCAATCAGGAAAATGCAAATGCTATGTACAATGAAGGAAAATATTTTTGGGAAGCAATTTTCTGATTTTGAACTTTTTATGGGATTTTCATGAAAAAGTTTTGCAAATTTTTATATATCTTTTTATAACATTTTGCAATTTTTTATGGAATATTGATTTTGCAAATTTTTAGTTATTTTTCAAAAAAAAGAGATTTGATAAATAATTATGTCAAGATATTTACACGGGAGTACATTTGTTATTTACAAGAATTTAGGTGATAGAATTTACACAAGGTATTTATAGGTTTGATGTGAAGAAATTATAAAGAAATTTATTTGCTCGAATTATGTTCATAGTTCTCAAAAAAATTTTATAAGATTTTGAAAAACATTTTAAAAATTTTATTTTGAAAATAATTTGACAAATAACTTTTACAAACATTTACAAAATTTGAAAATCATTTTGCAAAGGTTTTCCAAACAATATGTATAGGTTTTTGAACTATTTTTGCAATCATTTTCCAAATCATTTGCAAATAGATTTTTAAAACATTTTTATTCAAACGAAGACAAGAAATTTTTACAAACAAAATATTTTTACAAAGGTTGAAAATATTTTTCAAACAGTTTTCAAAACATATTTCAAAGAAAATTTCCAACTATTTCCAAACATTTCGCAAAACATTTTTAGCTAATGTATTGCTATATAAATAATTATATGTGTTATTTAATTTTTATTAATTATCCATATTATTTGAAAATATAAAAGTGCTAGTTATGGATAAAGTATAGACAAACTATATACGACCCCGTATACTTAGCTTGAGCTATATCCTCAAAGATCGGAGAAAAAAGGAAGACATATCTCGTACTAAGTATAGGAAAATCTATACTACAACAATTGAATAAAGAATGAGAAGTCGACCGACCCACCTATAAATAGGATCAATTAATCCTAAGTGTAGCAGACTACACACAAGGCATGGTGCGTCGATGGTGGGAATAAACAAACCAGCGGCTCAGCCTATCTCTCCATATACTTAAGGTAAAATATCCTTAAATATATAAAGAATGTCAATAGTTGAGGAGATAGGTGACGGGATTAAAGAATGAACAACCGTATACACTCATTCCCCATGTACTTAGGATGAAGTATATCTTATGTATAGCAATGATGAATGGAAAGAGTGAAACTTTCAAAAGAATAAAAGAAGGAAAATGAAAAGAAGAAAATGATAAACTAATCAAAGATGTTTACGATAGCTTTGTCTAAATATTTCGATGTTGTGGATGGAATTTCTTGATCATAGACCACCTTAATTAAGTCAGCTACGGATAGGTGACGAATCCACGATTCATCATCTCAATATATTAATCATAGCACAATCCTAAGTAAAATCTCAAATAAATGTCCATAAAATCAATAAATTGACAAAATGACTGTAAATAAAATACATTAATTATGTATATTAATTATACAAAATAGAGTAATAATAAAAAGCCGCAAAATAAAGGAATTTTCCACCTGTAAATAGCCCAAAACATCATGTATTTTAAATAATTTCATTTCAACTCCATTTTGGCTAATTTTTTCTCTGACTTGTTAATAAAAATATACATAAAAATCCAAAAATATAAAATAAATTCCACCCTAAATAAATACTCCAAGATCCCGAAGAGAAAAAGCCGCAAAGTCCAACATCCTGGCCAAATTCCCGTTCCTTATGAATCCAAATTCACCAAACTCACTTTTAAAGTTTAAGTTAGAAAATTATCTATCCAATGAAAGTGGTTTCATTAAAATCGGAGCTCGTTTGCAAAATTCGGGTTCTGTGACCTAGGTTTACATTATATATATTGTACTTTTTTCTTGTCTCATTTCTATTTACTTTTCTTAATTACTAAAAAAACATTTTTGTGTTTCATTTTATTTCTAGTATTTTATTTTTTTTTGTAAATATCTTTCATTAAAAATACAAAAAAATAAAATTAGGAAAGTAAAAAATGTACATATGGTTTGTTTTGTTCTTTGTTTTTTCTTATTTATTTTGTTTGCAATTTTCCTATTTTCTTTTATCTTTTTTTAGGAGCCCAATTTATTTTCTTCTCTTTTCTTTATTTAATTTTCATTCTCTACACTAACTTCCCTTTTCTCATATTAACCACCAAGTCTCCATCTAACCTCCCATTCAAAGCCACCATGTTCTTTAACCTCCCATTCAAACTCCGCCATTCCACCATGTTTATCACTTCCATTTTCTTCACTTTTTATACATCTAATTCTCCTCATTTTTCTTTTTGATCAACCTTTATGCGAGAGCGAATCGAGAGCTCCGACCACCCGTCTCGCTGATAGAAAATGACGAATTAGAGCGACGACCGACCTCCACTATGGTGAGATCCGTTAGCATTTTGGCCAACATCGCAATTGCCTCCACGTGATGCTCGAGCTCATCGCTCACCGGCAATTCGAATGAGGATCGTGCTTCTCGTGAGCACACCATAGGTGTCCACTTCCATCGTAGGTAAGTCCTCTTTTTATCATTTGGCATCATTTTTATTTTTGCATTTTTATCACATCCCATCACTACCACTACACCTTCATTTGTTCTACTCCATCATCTTCATATCATATCATATCATCAGCACACCACCATTTTTTACCATTTTTTACATAATGTTTAAGAAAAGTAAAAAAAATTAAAAATCAATTCACAATAGTAAAAAAATTCAAGAAAAAGAAGCTGGTGGGTGGCAGCTAGAAGCATCGCCGGCCTCCCCCCTCCATCGCGCCGCCATCGACGGTCGGTAACTTGCCGTTGCGCCACCGCCCCTCCTCCAGTAGCCAGTGAGCGACGGGCGCCAGCTCCGCTGCCCCATGCCCTCACGCAACGCCTCCCGCGGCCCTCCAGGTGCAGCAGGCCCCCTCTGCTGCAGGTCACCCGCCATCGACCGTTGTCACCCGCGGCTCCATCCACTCCGCCGCCTCCTCCCCTTAACGCACTTCCGCCTCAGTGGCCACGCGCGTGTACCACGCTTCCACGCTTTCCATTCCTCCGCCAATCGCTGCTCCTTGCCACCGTGCTCGATCGGCCCTAAGCAGCACCGTCGCGCCCCCTAGTCCCCCTCTGATAGGACCTCCTCGTGTCGCTGCATCCAGCACCTCAGTCATGCATCGCCCTGCCGCAGCCGCGTGGCGATTCACCCATCCCAACCCTAGCCGCCTGTAATGAACCAGAAGAAGTTCCTTTGTTTATTATTTTTTATTTTGTAAAAATTGTAGTGTTATTGCATGGTTCTCATATTGCAAAAAGGTCCATGCGCATGTTTTGTTTGTAAGTTTTTGCTTTTGTATTGCACGGATGCCCTTGTGTTTGAACGTTAATTTGGATATAGTTTTCACATCATTTTATTTAATGAAAAATGTCATGATGTTGAGCAACTAATTTCTATCATCTGGATATTTATTTAGATTTTTGTGAGCTTTGAGTATTTAATTAAATTTGATTTAGTGATATATTGTATATTTTACACAATTTGAGGTCTTTAGTTCATATTTAACTCACTGATTCTCCAAAAATTCCTAAAAACTTAGACATGATGATTTGAAATGTGATTAAATTATTATCCAAATTTCATCTAAATCGGAGCTGTTTTATGCCTTAAATAAATTATAGATTGATTTTAGTAAATATTTTTAATTAAATCCACAGACATTATTTTTGTGAAATTCCAACTCTCCTGGATTTCGTATATAAATCATTATTGAGATAATTCGCTCTCTAGATAAATTAACATTGTGGATTTATTAGGAATTAACTACTCTCTGTAACTCTACTTTCATTAAAAAATCCATAAAAAAAATTCATTTATTGTCAAAAAATTCTAAAAAAATTACAGACTCGTTACATCATGTTTAACTTCTAGTAAATTTTCATATTTTTTGTGTCCTGTTTGCATGAAAAATTGCATAAAAATCCATAAAAAAACGTGCATTTTTCATTGTTTCATTTTAAGCCATAAAATTCCAAAAAAAAATGTTTTGTATTCATCACTAGATTAGGTTTCTAGGAAAAATATAATTTGGTTAAATTTGTTAATTTCATATTAACGTTAATTTGGCTAAGTTGTGGGTTTTTCTATTAACTTAATTCATTCGCATTTTGCATTTGCATTTTTTTGCATTAAAAATTCGAAAAAATCCGCATTGGAACCTAGACCTAAGTTTTCCGAATTGACCCAAAGTTGTTCCTTTGCCTCCCGGTGTTCAACCCCGGACTTGCCCGGATATAAATTAAAAACCGAGTCCTCTTCACAGAAACATTTCATTCGGTTCTACATGATTCGCTAATTATCTATATTACAATTATTACAAATTATATCACGTATTTAGCGAACCATCAGATGGCGCCATTGTTAGGGAGGCAAACAGCTTTGAGTTTAATTTAGAAAATTTGATTTAGGTTTTCTCTTGCTCGGGTAGTCTGACCCCCGAGCCATCTTGTAATTACTCCATGTTTTCTTTAGTTATTTCTCTACTCATTTTTGTATATATTTTATGTTTATCTCTCTAATATAAATTTTATTTTCCTTGTGAGGTTCCGGTGGACATGGAGTGTATCGGAGGTCTATGAACGTGATGCGCGTTAACTGTTGAAGATTAAGGAATAATTAATTTATTTTTTAGAACGTTTTTTATAAATTTTTATAAAAATTTAGGTAATTTGATTATATACAGTGGCTCTTGTTTGAGAGCTCATGCGTGTAAAAATGACTTGGACACTATTTTGTGGTGTGTCGAGATCTGTTTCACTTTTCGGTGAGGGTGGGGCTCGACTTGAGTGGCAAAATTAAGGATGGGCACACTGTAGTGTAACAGCAAATGTGTTTGTGCCCTTTGTAATTTAGGTCACACATATCTTAGAAGATTCACACATCTGATAAGATTCATAATGAGATGGACATAGACACGTACTACTTAGCTGAGATTAAATTCAATTCTTCCCTCGCTAATAGTATCCTATATAGGTGTGTTTTTCTCGATCTGCATGCATTTAGTGTATATTTACAAATTCAATTTTGCATAAATCATGGAGAGTGCTAGGAGTCATTGTAAGTATTCCTTCTGTTGAGCATGCATCATCGTTTTATGTTTGCATTCTGATTTCTGATTCCTCCCTTATTTTACAACTTAAGATTCAAAAGGAAATTGGGGCTGAATGATAGATGGGCCTTGCAGATTAATTTTCAAGTGACAACCTAACTCTAAAATTGGGACTGAATTGAGCAAATCGATTAAAAAATTAGAATAAAAAGAACCTTATTTTACGTGTGCATAAAACCCTCATTGTTTGAATTTAAATGTAAGTGAGAGAGAGACGATACTAGGATAGAGCGAAGCCAGGATTTTCATATAGACTACTGGTTCTACAAAAACAATTAGCCATTTTTCAGTGAAAATCTACGGGTAGTCAGTAAATGGTCTGAATTTCTTAGCAGAGTGGGAGGTTTGGAGGATGATGTTTATCGTTTTGCCCTAAAGAAATGGGTAGCCGTATTTATACGGTCTGCACTTACTCCCATACTTGCTGAAAGTGGGTGCAACTAGTCGTAGGAATCGGGGCAGTCTGTAGGGAAGTACAAGCACCTAATAGCTTGTTAATCTTTCAAAGATTACATTTATCACAAACTAAAACTGACCAGATAATTCGGTTGAACCTTTATGGCCATCATGTTTTGAGTTGGTGAAATTTTGGGGTTTGAATTGCATTTATATTGTGTGAGTATTCTATGCACATTCGTGTGCATCGTAGAACTAGAGCCTCATTGAATATCATATTCTAAACGGTTATTTTGATATTAAAGATGACTAGTTGGGGCATATTTATTCAGACTTTGCGAATCTCTCGTTGAACCCTCCAAGAAGTACATCTTCAAAGGTCCAAGTGCAACTTGGTCCAACCTGGACTCATGACCCTCTTGAGCCCAGGATCACACACTCTCGGGATGGTCACTCTCAAACCATCACCTTTCTCTCCTCCCACCTCACCGAGGAAGAGTTCACCTTGGTGAGAATATCTTCATGCCCAAATCCTCTTCCAATCAATACCAAATTGTTGATTCAGGCCCAAAAGAAGATTCAAGTAAAATGCCTCCAAAGAAGAAAGAAGAACACCCCGAAGACCTGATGAGGAAGGTACTGGATAGATTAGTTGTATCTTAGCAGCAACAAGCACTACTCATAACTCAGTTAGGACAGCTTATTGTTGGGGTGGAACCACCAATGGATGCAGCGTACAACCCTGGACAATACCAAATTAAGAATTATTTGAGTCTGGCAGAACCCGAAGTTGATTTTGAGTTAAAGCCGTAATTTTTGAATATGTTTATGCACTTTGATGGGAATGCTTATGAGGAGACATATGCATTCCTAAGGGATTTCAAGTTCATTTGTGCTACCCTCAAACATCTTAGGGTTAGCCGGGATTATATTAGGCTCATAGCCCTTCCATTTGCCTTGGGAGGCAAAAATGACTACTGGGTGAAAAATCTTGGAGTTACTGTCAACATCTATGCCCAGTTCAAGGACCGTTTCTTAAAGAAGTTCTACCCTTTGAGTAGGACTAACATCATGAGGATGCACATTATGAGATTTTCTCAATTACTCCATGAAGCCTTCTGTGATGCATGTGAAAGGTTCAAGAACATTCTGCAGAAGTGTCCTTGTCATAGACTAGACGACAACATCTTGGTCCAGCCGTTCTTCACTTGTCTCAACCCTAAGATGCAAGGATTAGTGAGCGTTTCTTGTGGAGGAAACTATACATCACGAGGATCAAATACCGTCTGGAAGGTATTTGAGCAGATGGCTAAAACCAGCTGCTCACAGATGGTCAGCAGGGCATATACATTGTCCCCAAATTCACTCTTATCTAGAGGGGGAAAGTCAGTTGTAGTCGATCTCTCTTAGGAAGTGATCCCTAGCATGGGACTCCTTGCGGACAAGCTTATAGTAGTAGAGAAGATTGACAGGATGAAGATGAGTTAGACTGGAGCATATCCTAATTCCAAAACAAATGGAGGAGTTAATTGAGAAGGTATCTAAGATAAGGATACCCGCAGTGACTACACCTGCTGCTCCCGTATACTGAATTCCCCATGTTCAGGAGCAATTGGTGTTAGGGCAACCCCAGTCGTGGGAGAAAGACCAGTCCTATACCCACTATTTGCAGCAACCACCTCCATCAGCAGAGACAGTTCAAGAGGAGCCTCCACCGGTTTGGGAGGTGAATGGAGTATGGTATACTTAGGACCCTGCCAGGCAAGGAAGTACAAGGGACCGATAGACCTACCAGCGTCCCTCGACCTTTCACAACACCGCATTCACCTCCGCACCACATCCTTCAAAGCAGAGCCCTAGATTCCAACCACCCCAGCAGTAGTACCAGCAGTATGGCCGACAGGGCCATTACCAGGCAGGCTAGCATGGCCCACAATTTCAACAAACACCCTAACACCAGCACCTACAGAGGTAGTACCTGGCCTACAGGTCCAGTCTTCCCATTCTTCTTCCCACTCTTATCCCCTTCCTTGTTCATCTAGTCTTGTGGACATATAGCAGCAGATAATCGACGAGCTCCATTCCTACAAGAACGAAATTCACGACTTACTGGTGGATGTCAACCGTCTGTCCAGATGGCGAGACGAGCAAACTGCACCCTCTACGTCGATCCCAACCCAAGTTCAGGCTAACCCCAATAGCTTGAACCGATCTAGTTCTCAACAGTACTTTGGTCAGGTGTACTATTCAGCATCTCCTAGATCTGAACATGAGATTCTTTCATGTGACGAGGCTAATCACATGTCACTCAGGAGCAGAAGGATCGTGATCGTACCTGACTGGGCGATGGATACGAGGAGGGACATCTATGGAGCTCTACCTGAGGAGTCTTCAGAGGACGAGGAGGAGAGGTAGCATATTCCGGAGCCCCATCAGCACCATTTGAGGATATCTACTCAGGGAGTCAAGAAGAGAAGGAGAGCATGTATGCAGCATCAGCAGCATGGATATACTTCTGAGTCTATGGAGGACCTTGCATCTCTGGTTGTGGCAGATACCACTTCAACTTCTATTCCACAACCTATAGTAGATATTCTAGATTTTGATTCCATGTTGCATCAAAAAAATTCATATATGAAGAACTCTATTTCCGTTAATGCTAAGAATGATGTTTCAGTTCATGATTTAGATTCTTCACCTTCTATTTCCCTAACTTCAATCCTTTTCCCCCATGCTCTTATGGTAGGAAAGCGCATCAAAAATATTCAGAAAGGTGACCTCGATATGGAACTGTTTTGTAAAGAAAATATCACTGTAAAGGTTCCATTTGATTAGTGTGTGGCTAACCATCCTGCATTCCAGAAATACCTTAAGGTGAGATGCACACCTACTAGGGTTAGCAGAGAAAATCCAAACCAAAATGTGAAGACACACATCTTATCATTATCCACAACCTATTATCTCAAGAATCAAACTTTGCCAAGGAAAAAGAGGGACATGGGTGCTCACTATGTGGTGAGTCGTATCGACAACATCGCATTTGCACACACACTCTTGGATAACGATTTTTCAATCAACTTACTTACCCTAGCATTATATCAGAAATTAGAATTGGGACCACTTCGCAAATCCAGAGCTTTACTCCAATTTGCATATCGTTTAATGATGAGACCTAAGGGAGAAGTGAAGGACGTTGTTATCTCGATTGAGGGGAAGAACTATCAGGTTGACTTCACATTCTTCGACATGCAGGCCCTGAATCATTGAGAAGAATCTCAGATCATTCTCGGGCGGTCCTTCCTTTGGACCATAGGCGCATATTTCGATTATGGTACGTGAATTATGAAGTTCTGTTCTCAGGTGGAAAAGTGAACCTTGATATGAAGCAAACCAAGTGTCAGCATCCTGATTCAGAGAGTATCACAGAGTACTCAACTTTAGAGGCAGATTGCAGAATGATTAGCACCATTGGAATTTGGAGATAGGTTCCTTCAAGACAGAGCGAGACCCTTTCATCTGGAAAGGACATATTGCATGATGTAGTTTGCAAGGTGTTGCATGATCTTGTTCGAGATGCATCTACCTATTCATGTGATGCCATAGAGATCCATCTGGATCTATCAGTTGAATCCCCTTTGAAACGATCATGGGACATAGATGACGAGTCAGACGTGGCTTTGGTTGACTTACCGTGTTTGTTTGGTGATCCGACTCCATATAATTCTGAGTTGGTGGCGAGTACTACACAGTCCAACCTACCTTCATGCAACACGGAACCAGATTTAGATTTAGTTCAACCAAATTTGCTTGATGATACCACGTTGTCTGAACTTAAATCACTACCTCCTACACTTTAGCACGCCTTTTTTGCGGGACCCAAAGGGAGATATCATGTTATCATTACCTCAGACTTGACTTTAAAACAAGAGTCTAGGTTGTTAGAGGTCTTAGAGAGGAACCACAAAGCAATAGGCTAGATAGCGTCGGATCTCGTGGGGATCAACCCCGCTCTCTTCTCGCACCACATTTTTATTGAGGATAATGTAATACATTCACGTGAGTTCGAGAGAGACTTAACCCCAATCTACGGGAAAAAGTGAAGAACAAAATCATGGATTATATACCCTGTTTCTTACTCCAAGTGGGTGGCCCCACTTCATGTTGTCCCGAAGAAGTCTAGAATTCAGATGGTCACCAACGAGGAGGGGGTATAGATTACGACACGAGTACCCATGTTGTGGTGCATCTGTGTTGACTGCAGGTGCCTGAATGCTACAACCAAGAAAGACCACTTTCTCATGCCTTTTATTGATCAGATTTTGGAGAGACTCGCAGGGAAGGAGTTCTATTATTTTCTTGATGGGTACTCAGACTACAACCAGGTGGCTATAGCCCCTGAGGACTAGGAAAAGACCACATTTACATGTTCATTCGGCACTTACGCTTTCAGGTGCATGCCATTCGGGCTCTGCAATGCCCCTTGCACTTTTCAGCGGTTCATGATCACCATATTTGTCAGGATGGTGGGAGATTTTCTGGAAGTATTCATGGATGACTTCTCGTTCCATGGTGATTCCTTTGATACATGTTTAGCGCACTTGGATCGAGTCCTCAAGCAGTATAGGGAGGTGAATCTGGTACTTTCTTAGGAGAAGAGTCACTTTATGGTGATGGAAGGTATCATGTTGGGGCATGCCATCTCCAAAAGGGGAATGGAGGTTGACCCTGCTAAGGTGGAGGTGATCAAGAAACTCGATCCACCTACCAATGTCAAGTCAGTGCAGTCATTTCTAAGGCATGTTGGATTTTATAGGAGATTTAATCAGAATTTTTCGAAGATTGCCCGTCCACTGACTAAGCTATTAGGGAAAGACACAGAGTTTGTTGTAGATCACAGGTGTCTAGAGGCCTTTGAGCTCTTGAAGATGAAGATTTGTGCCTCGTATCTTACAAGCTCCTGACTGGTCTCTCCCCTCTGAGTTTATGATTGACGCTTTAGATTTCGCTATATGAGCTGTGATAGGACAACAGTGAGAGGGGATTCCATTTGCGATCAACTATGCTAGAAATTAGACTCTACACAGAAGAATTACACCGTTACTGAAAAGGAAATGCTCATTGTATTATGTGACCTCGAGAAGGTTAGGTCATATATTTGGGCTCTAAGGTGACAATTTACACTGATCACACAACTATTCGGAACTTAATGGAAAAGAAGGACGTGAATGCACGTCTTCTTAGGTGGATTTTACTCCTCCAGGAGTTTGATCTGGAGATAAAAGATAAACCTTGAGTGAAGAATGTTGTGGCTGATCGTCTTTCTCGGATTGATCTTAGGGACTCTCTTGATTATATACAGATTAGAGAGACCTTCCTAAACGAGTCAATTTGCATTATTGACTCACTCGCGTGGTATGCCAACATGGTGAACTTCCTTGTCTCCAAGTAGGTTCCCCATGGTTGTACTAGGAGCAACATTAACCGACTGAAGTCGGATTCGAGGAAATACCATTGGGACGATCCTTTCCTTTTCTTTGAAGGGTCAGATTGTGTCTGGAGAAGGTGTATTCCTCGGGAGGAGTACAAGAGTGTCCTCGCATATAGTCATTAACTTGAGGCTTGAGGACACCATTCGGGGAAGAGAACCGCTCACAAGGTACTTCAATGTGGATTGTATTGCCGGCTCTGTTTTGAGATGCTATTGATTTTTTACGGTCGTGTCCAATCTGTCAAAGGATGGGAGGGACAGTTAGACAAAGAGATGATATGCCCATGCATCTGGTGATTATTTGTGATGTTTTTGATGCATGGGGCATAAATTTTATGGATCATTTTCCCAACAGCCAAGGACATGAGCACATCATGTTGGCAGTTGACTATTTTTCTAGGTGGGTGGAGGCTATCCCAACCCGAATCATAGACAGCAAGACTATTTATAAGTTTGTGAAAGACCATATTATTGCTAGGTTCGGAGCGCCAAAAGTTTTGATATCAAATGGGGGTAGCGACTTTGTAAACCAAGATGTGAGGTCTTTAGCGAAGGACTACGGATTTGAGCACAGAGTTACTAGTCCTTACCACCCACAGTCCAATGGCAAGGCAGAGGTTTCGAACAGAGAGGTGAAGAGTATTTTGTAGAAGTTAGTTCGTCCAGATAGGAAGAACTGGTCCCATATCTTGTACCAAGTTCTGTGGGACTATAGGACAGCCTACAAGACACCATTGGGCACTTCACCATTCAGAATGATCTATGGCAAGCCATGCCATTTGTCCACAGAGTTGTTTCACAAATCCGAATGGACAATTAAGAAAATTAATTGGAGTTGTCACCTAGGGAAGCTTTATCGAGACTTGAACTTAAACGAGCTCGTGGAAATCCGAAATAGGGCATATGACAACAGTTTGATTTATAAGGACAAAGTAAAGAGATGGCATGATCAGCACATTAGGTGCAAAGACTTCGTCCCTGGGCAAAAGGTATGGCTGTTTAATGACATGTTGAATATATTCCATGGGAAGCTCAAATCTAAATGGACAGGTCCCTTTCTTGTTAAGAAAGTGCACGGAAATGGAAGTGTAGAAATAGCTGATTTCACCGATCGTGCATAATCTCATGTGGTGAATGGACAACTGTTGAAGCATTTTGTTGATTCTAAAGAGCAGTTAGTCCAAGTCGAGGTCATCAACATCATGTAGAGTGAGCACAGAGCAGATGCATCATATTATTCTTCATGAAGATGCAGCATCAAGATTTAACAACTTAGAAGATCCATTCACTCTTGTACATTCTTCCTTCTCTATATATTCTCCAGATCACATCGATTCTCACACTTACTCATGTCTTATACTTAGGATGACTAGAGCCTAAGTATAGGGGGATTGATGCCCACCATGTGTATATACTCATCCATTTCTCCTCTTAACCTCGTTCGCCCCATTTTTGTTTTTCTTCTACACTTAGGCTGACCAGGGCCTAAGTATAGGGGGCGGATAGACTTCTATACTTTTTGTTATTTTAGCTCTCTGACACTTATCATGAGCTATGTCCTTTTCCCCGCTTCTTGTGCTTTTAGGACATAGCACATGCTAAGTATAGGAGGCGTGTGTATATTACATATATACTTTACCCATAGCTCGTTCTTTCGCATATTTTTGTATATATTATACAATAATTACATGGTGGGTAAAATTGGTAAACAAACAAACTAACTAAAAAACTCTTTTTTTTCAAAAAAATATTATATATATATATACATATTTTGAAAAAAAAATCAAAATATTTTCAAAAAGATGATCTTTTTCAAAAAAAATCAAAAAAATATAATTTTCTCTTTTCTTTCCTTATCAAATTTAAAAAACCAAAGAAAACTACAACAAAAAAAAATCCTTTTCAAAAAAAAGTGTCCTTTCTTATTTACCTTTCTTTAAAGAAAACTTTTGGGAAAAAATAGCAAAAACCTTTCTTCAAAAAAAATTTCTTTCTTCTTTCTCTTCAAAAAAGATTAAAAAAAATAAAAATACCTAAATACAAAAATCAAAGTAATAAAAAAACTAACTAATGAGTTGGTTTAGTCTCTGACACGTACACATTCACAAGATTAGTGAAGTTCAAGGACACTTGGTTTATGAGTTCTTGAGATTTTGAGTTATCTAGCCTTAGTCATTAGGGTTTTTGACTTTATTATTCACATTTCACTAGTTTGAAAGATTTGTGTGCTATATTACATGCTTAGTCTCTACCTTAAGAATATGATCAGCACCTCACATACACGACTGCAGTTGTGATGAGATGAGTTAAAATTTCACTTGAGGAATTGGGATGAGGGATTTGAGCATTCAGAGGGGCGGAGCACAATCGGATCACAGATGGACAGTGGTCGTAGCTTCGAGCTCCGATGTAGTTTCTTCTTGGAAATTTTCGAGATTTAAAGGGAAATTGAAAAAGCTAACTAGTGATATATGCTACTACTATCCAAAGGAATATAAATTTGGAAGAAAAATAAAGCTCACCTGCTTGGAGAAGCGAGGAGCGGAGCTCGTGGCAGAGATGCGGTGGATCTTGGATCTACCTCGATTTGACACCTTCCTCACTCGCTGAAACCTTGGAGATGTTCTTGTTGTAACCAGGAAACTCGACCATGCTTCGGATTAGAGTTTGTATGGGTGAAGAGGGATCAAAAGTCAAAGGAAGTCCGGTGGAGGGTTATGTGTAGGGTCAACTTTAATTGGGAAGTGTGCTCGATTCAGTGGACCTCCGATCGAGAAATCACGCTGGCGTGAAAGGGTTATGATCGAGGTACAAAAGTTGTAAAGGAATCAAGCCAACTGGATTCATGGAACAGTAGGGATAAATCGAGGAACGACGAGTCAAATGCATGTCTGACACTGACCTAAGGGGAGCGGGGAATTGACTGAGGTCAATGTAGACTACACCCCCATTGGTCCATGTGTGATAGAAAACAACAAAACAAGTTGAAATGCCTTATTAATTCAAAATAAAATATTAAATGATTTTATTAATTTTAGGTTAAAACATTAAAAATATTTATTATTTTAGGTTGTATTTTATGATGGTTTTTATTTATTTTTATAAATTTGTTTTATATAGGTTCCTTTTACAAGTATAAACATATGTATATTTATTTATATATTGTGTATTTTATTTTTATTTTGTATTTTTTATTTTGTATTTTATATTTTATTATTTTATCTACATATATTATGTATTTATAACTTATTTTAAGACATACAAATATATTTTATTTTTATGAAGTAATTTGTACACTTAAATAAATATGTATATTTATTATATAGGTATGTATATGTATAATTCATCTATGTATCGTTGTTCACTTATTTATGTTATTATGTTTTTAATGATTTTTCTTTAACATAAATATGTATATGTATTGTAAATAATATTTACAATATTATAAAAATATAAAACTACAAACAATATAGAGGATAAATAAAATGATTATTTTATTTAGGGTTATGTACAATAGGGGTCCAAAACCTAACTGTTGCATCTTAACTCCTAATTAAATGAAACCACTTTCATTAAATAGCTAATAAAAAGTTATATACAATTAAAGATGATTTTGGTGCATTTTGAGTTCATATGGAGAAGATATAGATTTGTGAAGTTAGGATTTTTAGATTTTTATCCAGAGCATAGAATGCACACTGTGCATTATTTTTATATGAAATAAATTTTGTATTTTTCTATGTATTTTTATCTACAATTCATGTACAAATTTTATTGATTTGAGGTATAAAAAATAAAGAATAAAATAGGTCCCATATTGGACTTATTGATGACTTTGAAATTAGAGTTTTTATTATAGTTTGGCCATTATCTCTCCCTACATTATTCCTTGTCAACCCAATCATCATGATGCTTGGGTCTCATGGTTTAGGGTCATTTAATACCTATGGTATTTCATTTCCTTTTGTTTTCTTTTCTTTATTCTTTTATTTTGTGTTTAATTACAGTATTTTATATAATATTTATACCATAAATTGTGTTATTTTATGCAAAATAGTGTTATTTTCATGCATTTAGCTAGGGTTTGAAGGACAAAATGAAAGAATAAAGGTGATGAAATGGAGATTCGTCAAACCCCCCTATACTTGCCTTTGCTAGACCCTGGAAAACACTTATACCTATAAGTGCGGAAAAGAAAATTAAAAAAAAGAAAGAACATGGATTGATTTCAACTCTTAAACGTGTCTTCATAAATTCAATTTGGAGCTAAGTCAGACCTTCAGAATTTAGCTGTGATCGGAACCTTATTGGGAACCGAACTTGAAACAGAACAACCTTTAAGACTCGTAAAACTCTACCCAAGTCTCTTCAAAAGCTAGGTCAAAACAAGTTGATGTCATATGCAGTCCCTTATGACTATGAATCTACCTTATACATTATTAGTGATATGTAGCTCCTCTTGGCTGAAGTCGAAGAAGTCAATCTTCTCCAACATGGTGATCCTAATTCCCCAATCCAACAACTCTTTCCTAGACAAGCAAGGTATTACCTTCTAAATTCGAGTGTAACTGACACAAGAAGAGGAGGTGGAGAAGAGAGTGGATGGTAGCCAATGTAGCCACATATCCTAGGATGCTTGACAAATGTAGCTAAGCCATCCAGTTGCAGGCTCACATGTATCTTTGACTATGAAGATCGAGCTCTCTTATTGACTATGTGTACATATATACTCCGACGAGAATTGATTTTTCTTGAAAGTTTACCTGTCTCTTCTTCTTCTTGGAGTTTTTGGACAGCAGCATTTACATAAGGATTTTTTCCTCTTGAGCCAGTAGACTATCCCTCTTTTGAAGCATTATTGCAAAACACGACATTCTGTATTTAGACCTCTTCGCTATTGGATCGGTTGGGGTCAATGGCCACAAATGTATGACTTCTGATGTTTCCATTGGCTTGTATCTCATGCCAGTAAATCCAGCCCTCTAGCACTTTAACTAAGATGAGCAAAGTGTAAGGTGCAGTTGTGCAAGTTAGGTCACTGTCGACAAGAGTAATATGTGTGTTCTGAAATATTCTACTTAGGCAGTCAAGACGACACTGAACCAAGTCTCGTGGTATCAGAGAATTAAACCTCGTAGACTTGAAGTATCTCAATTTTAGATCCTTGAAGGTTCCTGTGATTAAGTGGATTAAGGATCAACCAAGCTCCAATCTTCGGATTTTACTTAGACGAGTTCAATTATCAAAATCAATCTGAAAATGCAAAGTCTATGTACAACACAAAGAATATGCTTTTGTGATACAATTTTCAAGTTTTTAACTTTTTATGGATTTTTGAAAAAAGTTTTTGCAAATTTTTATGTCGGTTTTTAAAAATATTTTGCAAAGGTTTTTGGAGCTTTGAATTTTGCAAATTTTAGGGATTGTTAAATGATAAAAAGGTTATAAAAGAATTATATGACTATATGTACATGGGAGTGCATATTTATTTACAAGAATTAACATGAGGAATTTCACCAATTGAGTGTTAATGAGTATTTATAAGATTTCTACATAGGTTTTGTACATTATTGTAAGGATTTTATTTGAGTTGTTATTTTCACAAAATTTCTGAAATATTTATGAAAACATTTTTGCAAAGATTTTTAAAAACTTAATTTTGCAAATAATTTTGAAAAACATTTTTACAAGCATTTACGAGACTTGAAAATCATTTTGCAAATATTTTCCAAATAGTATATAAAGATTTTTGCAACTATTTTTCAAATTATTTGCAAAAAGATTTTCAAAAGAGTTTATTGTCACAAATAAAATAATTTTTCCAAATCATTTTTTACAAAGGTTTGAAAATATTTTGCAAAAGTTTTCCAAACAATTTTCAAAAGATTTTTTGAATATTTTTCAACCATTTTTCGAATCATTTTGCAAAACGTTTTTAATTTATTATAAGTGTTTGTAATGAATTATTATTTGTTTTATTAATTGGTCATATTATTTAAAAATACAAAAGTAAGAGTTATGACTAAAGTGTATACAACGTATATATGACCCCCCTATGCTTATCTTGAGCTATGTCCTCATAGATCATAGAGAAAAGGAAGACATAACCCGTACTAAGTATAGGATGATATATACTACAATGACTAAAGAATGAACGATTGAGGAGTTGACCGTCCCCCCATACTTAGGATGGTGTAATCCTCAATATAGAAGATTGTACACAAGACAGGGAGGGTCAAGGGTGGGAATGTACGAAATCATCGACTCGACATGCCCTCCCCATACTTAGGGTCAAATATCCCTAAGTATAAACAGAATATCAAGAGTTGAGAGGACATGTAAGGGATCAAGGAATGAACAGCTCAGAGTGATCACCCCCCCCCCATACTTAGGATAAAGTACATCCTGAGGACATCAATGATAAAAGGGGAGAACACCTTTTCAGAAGAATTATAAAAATGAAAAGGAAAAGAAGAAGACAAAATGATTTTTTTATTTTTCAGCTTTATGTGTCTCATCCTTTGACAATTGAGATTTCATCTTGAAACACGACTTCTATTGAATCGACAATGGACAAGAATGTGCCATGCTCTAGATACAGCTTCAGCAACTGTCCGTTGATTGCAAATGGTTGTGCATTAGGTGACAATTCTAATATGAGGAGACATCTGTTGTCGTGCATAGTTTTTACAATGAATGGCCCAGTCCATTTGCTCTTCAACTTGACTGGAAAAATCTTCAACTTTACATCAAATAGCCACACCTTCTGTCTAGCTTCAAAAGTCTTCCTACAGATGTGTTTGCCATGCCATCGCTTGAATTTCTCTTTGTACATTAGGTTGTTATTGTATGCGTAGTCTCTGAATTCAAGTTGTTTGTTCAGATCAACTTTGCGATTGTTTCCAACTCACTCAGAATCAAGGTTGCACCTATTCAATGCTCTTAAGGATTTGTGAATTAGTTCCACAGGAAGGTGGCAAGGCTTGCCATAGATTAGGCGATATGGAGACATGCCGAGAGTAGACTTGTACATTGTGTGGTATGCCCAAAGAACTGAGTCTAGTAACTGAGACCAATTCTTCATGTCTGGTCATGCAAGCATCTGTAATATAGTTTTGATCCCACTGTTTGAACATTCAACCAAGCCATTTGACTGAGAGTGGTATGACGTTGCGACACGATGTACTATTTCATGTTCTTTGGTCAACATCTTGACCTCTTTATTGATGAAATGGCTCCCAACATCAAAAATGAGAATCTCAGGGATCTCAAATTATGATATGATGTTGTCTTTGAGAAAGCGACAGATTGTATGGTTGTTTACGGTTTAAGCGGGGATTGCCTCCACCCATCTATTGACATAGTCAATGACGAGTAGGATGTACTCAAAACCCTGGCTGCTAGGAAATGGCTCCATGAAGTAAATGCCCCAAGCGTCAAAGAAGTTTGATATCCGAATGTATTTCATAGGCATTGTGTCGCTCATGGTGATATTCCCATCGATCCTCTGACAGTCAGTGCATTTCTTCACATAATCATCTGCATCCTTGAATAGAGTTGGCCACCGAAGGCCACATTGAACCATTTTTGCCATTGTCATCTTTCCAAAATGGTGTCCACCAGCTTCGAGCTTATGGAAATTGTATAGGACACTCATGATCTCCTCCTAAGGTATACACCTCCTCCAGATGCAATCTGCACCCTCTTGGAATAGATGTGGATCCTCCCACTAGTAGAAGTAAATGTCTGCCAAGAATTTGTCAAGTTTGATCTTCGGTCATTCCAGTAAAGTTTCTTACATATAAGATAATTAACAATATCATCATACTAGGGGAGAGAGGATATAGACAAGACTGTGTCATCTGGAAAAGTTTCTGTGATTGGAATGACATTCTGCTCAGAAGGTTCTACATTAATTATCATGGAAAGTGATCTGCCACCACATTCTTGACTCATGGTTTGTCATTAAATTCCAAGTCGAATTATTGGATAAGAAGGATCCATTGAATTAGACAAGGCTTGGCATTTTTCTTTCTTTGAATGTATTTAATGGCAGAATGGTCAGTGTAAATAATTACCCTTGATCTGAGGAGATGTGATCTTAATCTCGCCAGCGTAAACACTACAACTAGATGCTCTTTATCTATCACAGTATAACTTTTTTGGGCTTCATCAAGTGTTCAATTAGTGTAATGAATTGTAAATGGCATCACATCCCATCTTTGTCCCAAAATAGCATCAATAGCAAAATCTATAGCATTTGTCATGATCTTAAAGGGAAGAGACCAATCAGGTAGCTACAGGACAGGAGCATGTATGATCACGTCTTTCAGCTGGTTGAAGGCTTGGAAACTTGGTTATCCACAAATACATATGTCTCCTTGCCAAGTAGTTCTAGCAACGATCAAGTAAGCTTGCTTAATTATTTAATGAATCATCGGTAGAAACCGACATGCCCTTGAAATGACCTGACTTGTTTTAGATTGGTAGGTCGCTCAAGTTTTGAAATCACTTCCACCTTGGCTGGGTCCACTTTCATGCCACGTTTTGATACCATGTTACCCATCATGATCCCTTTGGTCACCATGAAATTGCTCTTCTCCCACGAGAGCACAAGGTTCACTTCGTAGCAACTCCTTAGAACTCAGTATAGATAGTTCAGACATTGATCAAATGAATCACCATAGACAGAGAAATCATCCATGAAAACCTCAAGGAAACTACCCACCATGTCTGCAAAAATGGCCAACATACATCTCTGAAATGTAGCGGGGGCGTTACACAGCCCGAATGACATTCGTCGGAAAGCATATGTCCCAAAAGGACTTATGGTTGTCTTCTCTTGATCTTTAAGCACAATCACAACTTGATTGTATCCAGAGTAAAGGTCCAAGAAGAAGAAATATTCCTTCGCGACCAACCTCTTGAGGATCTAGTCAATGAATAGCAATGGAAGATGGTATTTCTCGGTGGCGAGGTTGAGACGTTTGTAATCCACACAAACTCGTCAGGGTGTCGGCACTCTGGTCAGAATATCCTCTCCCTTCTTATTAGTCACAATGGTAATTCCAGACTTCTTTGGCACTACGTGCAGGGGACTCACCTAGTTGGAATTGGAGATGGGATACATGAATCTCGCATCACACCATTTCTGAATTTCTTTCATCACAACCTCCCGTAGGTTCGGATTCAATTTGTGTTAGAATTCACAGGAAGGTTTGTTCTCTTCTTCCAAGTAAATGTGATGTGAGCACAATGATGGATTAATTCCATAGAGATCTGATATCTTCCATCATATCGCCTTGCGGTTCCAGAACCTCCATTAAATGAGATTGTTATTCTTCGGTCAAATGAGCATTGATAATAACCGGATACGTATTGGGTTCTTCTATAAGGAAGGCATACTTCATGTTGGAGGGCAAAGATTTAAGCTCTGGTGTTGTGGGAGTTGATTTAGTGGTGACCTCCATGACAACTGTAGGTGTTAACGCTTTCATCTACTGGTTGTCCACCTTTGTTAACTCAGCTTCTTCATTCAAAACATCACTAAGATCAATGAGAAATACTCACGCTCAGACGAGGGGAATTGTTCAAACTTCTCCATTTACATATCAGCAAAGATTTCATCTTCAAAGACCTCGGTTAATTGGACTGTGTTTTCCTGTACTTCCTCTATGGAGAGGAATTCCAAGGTTTCTTTGTCATCAAGAACTAGTTTGTATATATGATCTATATTAAAAAACTACAGTCCTACAAACATTTAGATTCAAGCACCCATGTAAAGATGCAGCTTCAATTGGTTTCGGCTCAATCACATCCTATCACTGTTGTAGCCAAAGTGGCCTCTCTAGTGTCATAGTCAACTACTACTTCGGTTGTTTTATGAAATGACCATCCAAGGATAATTGGGGTATGAAGTGGACGTGTGGAGGTTTCCTTGTCCGAGACGATGAAATCAACAGGGAATTGCATCCCTTGGACGGTGATGATCACATCCTCCAACATGCCCCCAAGCTGCTTCACAGATCGAACTGCAAATTGTAGAATCATCTTGGTTGGCTTGAGCAATCCTAGCCCAAATTCTATGAGTAGTGGCACTAGTAGGAGGTTGATAGAAGAACCACTGTCAAGCAAGCTGAACTTGAACTCCTGATCGAAATTTTTGCATCCAATAAGTGGTTTCGTCTTTCTTCTTATACGAGAGATTGCTGATGGCATTCACTGTAGCCATGGTTAGATATGCTTTTTCATATTTTCTACGTCTGGTTTTACATGGTTGACACTTTGTTGTACATGCTTCTTTGAGTCCTTTCTTCACACTTGGCATGTACTCCATGGCTTTTAGAAGGGGTATCTCAATCATAATATTCTGTAATATCTCAATGATGTCAGAATCAGACAAAGCACTTTTCATTTTTTTATTATTTTTGATTATTTATAGAATGAAAAGGCATATGTACTTCATCAAAAATGCTTTCATTAATATTCAAATTGTTCTCCATATCTTTATGTACAGGTAGATGGAAAAAGGTATACATGCATCTACATCTTGTGGACCAAAAATGAGAGGCACAGTTCCATCGGCTGGCTTTGGTTCTACTGCAAGTGTTTTCATATCCTAGGCTGGCGCGGTTTCACCAGGACTGCTACTTTCTTTTTGTGTTTTTGTATTTTCTTCATTTTTATGTGTTTTTGTTTATGGTGCTTCTCCAAAAAATGGTGTTGACCCGAATGTCTGCATGGCTAACAACTCACCATCAAAGACTTTGCTCTTCCCCTTCGCTGTCGTAGATGGCTGGAGTCCCTACCGCTCCTGAGATTTACATCATTAGATAAAAAGACAGTATTTTCTCATGAATCGTGTGGGGCACCGTAGGCTACCTTCTCCTTGCGACAGAAGTTGTTTAGGTTGGATTTGACCTAAGCCAGAATGACAGTCTTTGCGGCTATTAGGTCATCTAACTTCTAGCTCATCTCAACCATGTTCTTCACTAACTCGGCCTGGTAATCGAGGGTCAGGTTAACCAGGGCAACCTCATAAGGTTCAGCCTTATGTGACCATTGATTCTGATAGTAAGAGGGAGATTGCTGCTGATAACCCTGTGAGTATTGAGTAGGAGGAGGAGGCAGAGAAGGGTGTTGCTGATACTGCGGGGAGGAGTACCGGTAATGATATTGAGAAGTCGGTTGCTGGTATTGCTGGTTGTAGTATCCAGACTCCTGTTGATATTTATTGTGCCTTCAATTGTATCCTTGAGGTGAGGAAGTTGTTTGGCCAGGTTGAGCTGGTAATTCTGCCCTCCTTATTATTGGTTATATGGTTGATTGGCATGGTTCTAACCATGCAGCTATCCTTGAGGATGGGTCAGCTTGTGACTTTGATGTGAGGGAGAGGTGTAAAACAAGGCTCGAGGCATTGTGGCTGGTATTCAGATAGTTCGTAGACAACCATCTTTTTCTGTGGTTGCGGAGGCAGTGGCTGCTTCGGGGCATGCACGTAGTATACGTGCTGGATCAGAGGTGGACTGGGACTCGACTGAGGTGGTTGTGTCTATGTCTACTCCTTCTTCTCAGCTAGAGGCTCGGGTGCGTCTGTCATGGTATTTCATCCACTGATGGTGTTTACCAATAGCTCCAGCTGCTTGGTGATAATATCAAGCTTGTCCAAACCATTCATCTTTTTCTCGATCCCGGCAAGCTTCTCCAGGTCCTATGACCTCTTCTCAATGACAGATAACCCTTAATAATACTCAAGTCGAAGTTGTCACATCTATCCACTTTTTGTGTATCTACCATATTAACATTCTTGCGGAGGACCTGTGGTAGCGGTTGAATCTGGAAGGAATGAGATGGGGATAATGTGGCCTCTCCTTCGATCATCTCTGATGAATATGTGATTCATCACTCTAAAAGAGATATATGCATGTATAAATAATAATTGCATTTTATCAATCATTCATCTGCATTTTATCCATTATCTTGCATAATTAACATTCATGCATGTATAAATAATAACTGCATTTTATCAATCATAATTGCATAAAATAAGAAGCCAAAAATCCCAGCCCAATTAATCTGTAAAATAGTTAACTTCTTTGATTTTTAACTAATTCATGCTAACTCCAAATCACATGAAACCACTCCATTGTGCACATATAACTAACAAGAATAAAGGAAAAATATAAGAAAATCACTAAATAAAATAATTGAGAAATAAACACAAACCTTAATTTCAAATCAGTTAGACTAAAACATTGATGTCTTCCTCATGTAATGCCTGATTTGATCCTACTCACTTTTGAACTATTGTACATTCAATTAACTTCAAAAAAAGACCAAGTTCAAGTGAATTGGATCTCATATGAAAAAGTTGGGTTCGGGCCTCTTTTGTACATTGTGTACTTTACCCGATTTTGACCTATTACTTTATGTGCATATTTGTCTTTTTTATTTATTTTTAATTTATTTTCTTTGACATTAGTTTTATTAGAATGCACAAAAATTCAAACCTAAAGTAAAACCAAATTCAAAGAGATGAACCAAGTCTGAGTGTTCACTAACAGTCTATACAAAAGTCCACTTTTTCGTTCTTTATTTCTTCATTTTCTTAATTAATAAAAATCAAAAAAATAGAATAATATGTTAATATTTGTCTTTGATTTTATCATATTTTCCTATTTTTATCTTATTTAAAAATCACAAAAAAATATATAACCTAAAAATCAAGGTATTTTATACACATAGACTATAAGAAAGAAAGTTGGTGTAGCTCCGATTGAGGATAAGATGCGAGAAAACCGCTTAAGATGGTTTGTTCATTTGCAAAGAAGAGCTGTGGATGCACCAGTTAGGAGATGCGAGTGTTGAAATGTTGAGCCAGCTAAGAGAGGGCGAGGAAGACCCAAGAAGTGTTGGAAAGAGACTATAAGAAGGGATCTTAGTTTTTTGGAAATAAGCCCGAGATTGACCCAAGATAGATGTGAAAGGAGGTGAAGATCCGTGTAGCCGACCCTACTTAATTGTGGGAAAAGGCTTTGTTGTTGTTGCAGAGTACCCAAAAAATACCACTTTGTGCAGATAACCTTTTTTGATTTTGGTCTCTTCATGTAAGTTGTACATCTCATTGAGGCAAGCAACTTTTGTGAAGAAAATTTTTCGATACGAGTTCGTTTTCTATTTCTTTTTTATTTTTTTGTTCTTTAATTTTTTGAATTTTCTAGAACTGACAGGTGGCAACTCCTTGAGCCATCACGCGTCACTCATTTTTCATATTTATTTTTTAATTTATTTATTAAAAAATTTAAAAAAATAAAAATAAAAATCCACGTGGCCTCATCTGGCCAGTCTGATCTCGACCGATTGGACGATCCAGAGGCCGTCATCTTCCCCTTTCCTTCGACGGGCGGCACCACCCCCATCTTCTCACCAACCTTCCAACTTCGTACGACTATCTGATCTCCCTATTCAGTCAATCAATTCCTCCTTCCATCTTGGGCATGGCCGCCTAAGCCCAATCAAGTACCCATCTTTTATCAACCTTGCCGCCTTCCTTTCTCAACCTCGTCAATCCCCGATGAAAACCTCGCCGCACCATCACGTGATCTCATTCCATCTCCAGCAGCCCCCTCTTTATGTAAGCTTCACTATCATGCTTCTCAAAGATCCATCATTTACACCTCGAAACGGACACCGGGGTGACAACCCGATCCCTCCTTCGGCAAGATACGAGGTCCTCGACCCCATTGCATCGTTGTCCTCCTCCATGTTTGCCATGGCTCCGGCCACGACTGTTGAGCCCACTAACGCTCTGACTTCCCACTTCCAGGTCTCCACCCTCCCTTCCACGACCAGTAAGCACCCGCCGCTTCATCACCTCCTCTGCTCGACACCTCTAACCGTGTCTACACCGACGCAGCCTCCTCCGCCTCCATAGCTCCATCCTCTAGGTCTTCATCAACACTTGGGGAGGGGTTCCACATCCAGAAGCTTCATCTTCAGGAGTTATGTAGCAGAGCCTCTTTGTTGTAGCTCCGTAGGATCGTGCCACCTTTATCGGGTCACTTCATTGGCCTGCCGCCTTCTCTGTGCCCCCCCAACCGCAGGGCGAGGCCTGAGACCCCTGCCAAGTGATAGGCACGTGAGTTGAGGAATTCATCGGCACCCCTAGGGCCTGTTTGGTTGCAGGGTTGGGCAGGGTTGGCCCAACCCTGGTTACTATTCACAAGGGTACTTCCTCCTCACAGATTACTATTCACCCACCCCAACCCAGCCCAACCCAACCCAGTCCAACCCAGCAACCAAACAGGCCCCTAGAGTATCCCCATATTGCACAGAGGGACCCAACTCAGAGGTTGTCCCGTGCTTCGTATGTGACTTACTGGAATTTTTGTGGATACCCCCTAGAAGTTTTACAAATTCCATAAGCAACCCCCACCACCAAGGGCATGTGCTCTGTACATTCTCCTTGGAAATTTTGTAGAATCCCTCTTCTGGGGATTGGTAATTTCCCTTTAGTTTTTATATATGGCATTTCTTCGATTTATTTAATTATAGTAATATTGCAAAGAGAACCCTAGATTCTTCCTTTATTTTGAACATCATTTTTGCATCATTTTGTTATTTGAAAATTTTTACTTTGTTTCTCAATTAATTCTCTATATTATGGTAGGATTATGAAATTCTTATAGTCCATTAATTAATAATTTATATTTTTTGAGGAAATTTGCATATTTTTCCCAATCTGTACTTAGAAATCCATAATTAATTAATCATAGCTCTAAAAATTGCTAAAAATTCATGGTTAGTATAATTAATTATGTTTCATATTATGCCCAAATAGAATTGCATTTTCATGCATCATTTGCTCTATAAAAATCATTTTGTTGATTATAAGCATTAAATTCAATATTTTGGGATTTAGGATTTTTGTGAGATAGATCACCTAGTGATCTATCTTGGATAATTTTATTTTTTGAAAATAAGTAGGTTTAATATTTATTATAGTCAATTAGTGTAATTGACTTTGTTTGCACTATTTAATTCATTAAATATTCATATTGCATCAGAAGATTCCAGAAAAAAATTATAGTCCATTCTTTTCATCATTATTCACATCGTGGCAAGGTTTCGTACATTTTGGACTTCGTATGATTGATAATAATTTTCTAGTCCTTAAAATTGGCCCACATTTGCATTTGCATTCTAAAATTGCTTTAAAAATACAAAAATATATGTCATGAAAATAGTGCACGAACTTTGACAAACATTAACCTAGTTTGTTCCTTTTCCTCCTCGAGTTCGACCCTGGGGCTTGCCCAGGCTAAATAAACATAAAACTGCTTTGATTAAAATTTGATTAATTAATTAAGTGCTTATCTCTTGATTGATTTTGATTACCCACCTACAATGAACGACATATTTATTTTAAACACTTAATTTTCATGAATTAACAGAGGGTTTTCACATACTCGTCAGATGGTGATGTTGTCGGGGAGGCCAACGGCTTAGTTTTTTTCTACAAAATTAGTGTTAGGTTTTCCACATATTCGGGTAGTCTGGCCCCCGAGCCTCATCAATATACATTTTCCCTTTATTTATTTTTTTTAAATTTCCTACATTTATTTTATTTTTTCAGCATTTATTTTTTGTCTTTAATTTTTTATTATTTTTGTGTCACTCTCTTACATCTCTCTTATTTTTCATGCGAGGTACTCAATGTACGTTGAGCGGTTTCTTCCAAAAATGACGTATATTCATTGATTCTCGAAAAGTCACATTAAAATTAAGATCGCGTCGAGTCGTGAGAGAGCGTAGAGTCTAGGATATATTTTCAGCATTTTTTGTAATTATTTGTAATTAATTACTCATTTCTAGTGGTGTATGTTTGGACTCTTGCGTGTGTAAACAAGACTTGAACTCTTTCTCTGTGGTGTGTCGGACATGCATCACTCTCTGATGAGGGTGGGGCTCGACTTTAGTGGTTTGTAGGATTAGACCTGCATTGTGGCTATTAGAGCTTCTACGAATTATTTGTCTGTGCTCGTAGAACCCAAGACCACACTGCATTGAATTGAGATGCACATTAGATCATTCAATTTAATCAAATTTAACTCAATTCTTCACGGCTAATGGAACTTTTTACTAGGTGTATTTTTTGTCGGATTGCATATGATATAGAATAATTTTCAATTCTTGTATTGCATCCCACATGGAGATCACAAGGAATCATTGTAACTCTACTAACTGAGCATTCATTATTGTTTTCCACGTGCATCGGCTTTTTCCGATTTTCTCCCTCCAATTTTGTCACATAAATTTTAAAAGAAATTGGGACTAGAACGGTAGACGTGTATTTTGTGCTCACTTAATTTCTCAGTGATCTCTTAAATTAAAATTGGGACTGCTAAACAAGTCCTACTGTAATTAAACCAAAATCAAGAATTGTTGCGGGAGAATAACTCCGTCCTTTGATTCATTTATGTTTCTGAGTTAGAAAGATACAAACACTTAGGATAGAGCCAAGCTCCGGAATCTTCATTCAGACTACTGATTCTAAAAATGACTGCTACTTCTCAGTGAGGGAACTATGGTCTCCCTTAACATAGTGGGTGGATAAAGGAAACGCGATTGGCACCATCTTAAGTAACATGGGTAGCCATTTTACGGTCTGTACTTACACCCATACTGGCTGAAAGTGGATGCAACTAGCCGTATGAATTCAGGCCAGTCTTTAGGAAAATTTCTAGCACCGAACGGCTCGATGATTCTTCTCCAAGACTAATTTCATCACCAATTAAAATAGACAAGATAATTGGTCGAACTCTTGTTGCCATCACTGTGTGAGTTGGTGGACCTGGGGTTTAAATTGTGTTTGCATAGGTGTGCATGAACTGAGTTCAAATACAAAAAACCACACACTTGTGCCATCATTCTCTCTTCTTGCTCAATAAAAATGCAAGATTTCTTCTTGTGAGTATATTGTGTACTTGAACACTTGTAACCAAGAACCATTATGTCAGCGCATCCACTTCCTTTGAAATTGATGGGACATTGGTCTTTGTATCCATCAGATTATTTCTTTTCGTTCAAACCCAAATCCTCAAAACCCTCTTCTTTCAGGCATCCTCTGACATTATCAGAAGACTTTCTCCCACGAATGAATCCGGTCCACTCTACGAATCCGATCTACTCCATGAAAGACACTCCTTTATATTCGGATCATACGTACATTGAACCAACCGTGATCTCCACTTCTTCATGTGGCAATCCTTTATTCAATCATATGATCGAAGTCTCCACTCTTAATTTTTTTCCTCCTCCTAAGACATCAATTCTAACCAACTTCAACCACAAATACAATCCTGTATACTCTGATCATGAAGATCAAACCACTTTTAAGACTAATGACCGGCCAAGATACCAACTCCAACTGACTTCATTTTATGCTCATAATATAGTTGGAACAAGTCAACACTTCACAAATCCACATTCCAACTTGACCTTTGGGAATAATATGGAAACTTGAACAAACCAAGTAGATTGGCCCACACCAGATGATCTTCCATCTTGGATTAACAGTGACAATCCTACCTTCATACATGATACTCATACAATAGAATGGAATGATGATATCACATACACCCTATATGACAACTTCATTATATGAGGGACCAATCAACAATCACGAAAAGAGGCTCTACTCAACCCAACAGTACATGCCTGAGTCACGGTATGTTGAGTATGAGAACGATAGATTTGCACCAGCTAAGCAGACTCCTTCCATGATTTTTCAGGAGAAAATTTCAGAGGATATCAATCAAATACTAGATATTCCAAAAGGATCTCCTCATAGCTCGAGGATAAAAATGGAAGAGGAAATGATTGGATCTAATGTTGAACAACTAGAGGACACTCAAGAATCCACATACTGTATAAACCCTAGGGATGATTCTTATAGCAATACCTCTGCATACTACTCTCTTAGGGATGACTCTAAATCTGATTCGACACATCAAAACCCCTCCTCAACTATGGAAGGCATCACATCTACACCCCATACCGAAAAGACCAAAAACTTGAAAAACTAGAAAAAACCATAAAAATTGAAAGTGGAGAGGATTTGAAGAATTTGGATCCTTCTTTGGGGTAGGCATTGGATAAGAGGTTGATTTTTGAAATTCCCTTGGTACAGGTCATCGAACACTTCCCCGACCTTGAAAATTTGTAAAGAGTAAATTAATACTGAAAAACTCAGGCAAGAAGAGAACAAGGAGTGAAAGACACATATTGTCAATGGCCACCTCATTGGTGATGAGGAGAAAAACCAAGAGTCACAGAGTAAAGTGGTTGCCTAGATTTGACTGTGGAATCAAGGACACAACATTCACCCATGCCCTAATCAATGACGACTCACCAATCAATATCCTCCCAACCTTCGTGTTTGAAAAACTTAACTCAGACTAATCAGGAAAGCAAGAGAGATCGTTCAGTTAGTTGATCGATCTATAAAACGGTCGAGAGGAATAATTTCATTCATCATTACATTCCAAGGTGCTCTGATCAAGGTGGACTTTACGAGCATTGGTATTAAGTGTCAAGGAAAGTTCACTCAGTCTCCAATCATTCTTAGAAAGTCCTTCTTAGCTTTAGTTAAGGCAATTATAGAGTGCAAGACTTGGGAAATAAATTTTACCACATCGGGAGCACTTCGATCGCTTACAGTCTTTGAGGAAACATGATGTTCTAAGGCAACCCACAAAGCCGTCAATAGCCGTAACCATCAAGCAGTAGAAGAGTCCTACCCCGTTGCTACAACTGAGATAATAGTTGTTAAGTAGACCATTGGTTCAGAGACTCACCTCACCCCTCCATTTCTCGTGACTTGGACATTAATCACTACCATGATAAATCCGATGGAAGAGCACCTGATACAGGCATTTTATGGTGCTTATGATGAGGACACACAACCATGGGCTAACCCTGAGGCGGACAAGACCTCCTCTAACCACCTTGATCAAATCGACCCAACACAGAAATGCACCAACATCAAGTCAATTGGGAACAAATACGTGATACGTCCGCTGACAAGGGAGGAATATTTCAATGGTTATTAATCGGAAGACCTAATTGTCAGCACCTCACTCATATGACCTGCACCTTCACAGACAACACAGACCAAAATGCCCATTCTGGTTGCTCCTTCATATAGTCAGTTATCCAGTAAACCGACTAAGAAAGTTGCCTTTGACACATCGAAAGAGGAATCTTCTGATAATTCCTCATTAGGTCTGAATAAGGTTTTCTTTACGAGTGAGCTCAGTTTGGCAGCCCCGATGCCCTATCTAAGCAAGCAACCAAATATCGACTCTCGTTGGATGACTCATGCCCCTAACTAGTATTCCTCGAGAGCTGACTCTCCTGGTCTCATTAAATATATCGAAATAATCTCTTATGACCATACTGAGATCGGTGCTTCAGAATATTTAACATCCGAGGACGAGGCAAGTGACCACAAGACTAAGCACATCTTGATAAAGCAGCTTAAAAATAATAATATTTGGAGTACTTCTACGTTCAAGTATTATTCTTCTGAGGATAACTCCGACGACGGCTGGGAATCATCTGATTCATTTACTTCATATTCTTCATATCAAAACACTCTCCAGCATGATTCTTCTGAGGATAACATTGATGATAGTTGGGACTCGTATGCTTCATCTTTTATCAATCATTATGACCTCCTACCACATGCTCATAAAAAGATCTACCAAAAACCTCCTTAATCATCGGCACCCTTCCCTCCTGACCCCATCAATTCCCTTGTACTTCTTCTTCCTCAACTTAGGCCAAGGCCTAAGTATAGGGGGACATATGCCATTTGTATATACCACTCTCCTCATCCACTTCTGCCCTCAACCACCCCATTTCCTCCATTCTTCCATACTTATGCTGACCAGAGCCTAAGTATAGGGGGACCTCACGCCCACTGGCCATACTCTTCCCATCATCCACCCCCTTGTCTGCCATATTTTCGCTCTTCTTCAATACTTAGACTATCTTAGCCTAAGTATAGGATGGTGGGATGATCTCTATTTTTCTTTTTCTTTTTCACTCTCTTACGCTTAGTCTGAGCTATGTCTTCTCTGCGCTTCTTGTGCTCTAAGGACATAGCAATCGCTAAGTATAGGGGTTGTGTATATACGTTGTATATATTTTACCCATAGCTCGTACCTATGCGTAAGTCTATATTCTTATTTACAGGGTGGGTAACTAACTCTAAAATAATAATAATGATAATAATAATTTGAAAATTAGCTTATTATTCATTTTTTGCATTTAAGAAAATAATAAAAAACAAAAATGCATTAAAAATCTCATAAAAAACTTATTTACATTTCATGCATCTGCACTTCATCCAATATTTCATGCATTGGTGAAAAGCCCTTGGGTTCTGAACCAAGTTATGAGAAGAAACGGACAGTAGTCTGGACTTTGCCTTAATCCACCAAATTTTCAGAGGAACTTCACCGAGAGATAGGATTTTAGAAGCTTGGGTCTTTGACTTAATTCTTCAAGTTTCGTATGAGAATGTGCAGAATTTGACTCTTATTGTCTAACCTGGTCGCCTCATTCTGGGTACGACTCTTGAATAGGGAATTAATCTGTACTCTCACACTATGCACTTAGCTCAACTCAGACAGGGTGTTGGAAGACTGTATGAGTCTCTTTTCTGGTAGCATGGACATCTAAAGACCGGAGTATGGTCGAAATAAATCTTCGAATAAGGGATGGATGGGTGGGCACAATTTTTTCTAAGACCCCAAAACATGTATGGAAAAAATTCGATATCAGTAGGGGCACAATAAGATCCACGCAGAGCTACCAAAAATATAAATAAAAAGAAGCTAACTACTAAATAAATATTTGACCAAAAAAAAGGTCCAAGCTTCAAGACAACCTGCAGATCTTGGTGGAGACTTGGCTAAACTGGTCAGCTCCACAAGAAGAGGTGACTACATTTGTCACCCTCCAGTTCTTTTCCCCTTTTTCTAATTTCTCCCTCTTTTTGATTGTGAACACAGCACGACAGCCCTTAGAAGGAAATACATGACTCTCCGAGGACAGGTTATTAGGGGAGAGGTTTGCATGGTAGTCCGGCATTCTTATTGGGAAGAGCTAAAACCTTTCACACACATGAGTGGTTGTTCGATGTTCATTGGATATGCTTTGGGACAGGAATTGATCTAAGATGACTTCTGAGATGAAACTGTGTTAATGATGTATAGAACTTGGAGGCTATTGATTTTAAAACCCTAATTCTCATAGGAGTTGCACCAAACTAATTATCCAACAGGTCGGGTCTATATTCATTTTCACCTTTTGCTCATGGTCTTGGTATGAAATCCAATCTCATTTCACCTCATTTCATTTCTTTAATTGCTCGGGGACGAGCATGGTTTAAGTATAGGGTGTTGATGAATCTGTGATCCATCACTCTAAAAGAGATTAATTAAGCTCAGTTCCTCAAAATTCATCTGCATTTTATCCATTATCTTGCATAATTAACATTCATGCATGTATAAATAATAATTGCATTTTACCCCTCATAATTGCATAAAATAAGAAGCCAAAAGTCCCAGCCCAATTGATCTGTAAACTAGCTAACTTCTCTAATTTTTAACTAACTCATGCTAACTCCAAATTACCTCAAACCAACTCCATTTTGTACATATCACTAACAAGAATAAACTAAAAATACAAAAAATCACTAATTGAAATAATTGAGAAATAAACCCAGCCCTAGTTTCAGATCTGTCGGACTAAAATGCTAATATCTTCCTTATACAATGTCAGATTTGATCCTACTCACTTTTGAACTAATGTACATTCAATTACCTTCAAAATAAGACCAAGTTCAAGAATCAGAGCCCATATGTGAAAGTTGGGTTCCGGGCCTCTTTTGTACATTATGTACTTTACCCTATTTTGACCTATTATTTTATGTACATATTTGACTCTTTTTGTTTTATATCTTTTTAACTTATTTTCTTTAACATTAGTTTGTGCAGAAATTCAAACCTAAAATAAAACCAAAATCAAAGAAGCAAACCAAGTTTGAGTGTTCACTAACAGTCTATATAAAAGTCCTCTTTTTCGTACTTTATTTCTTTATTTTTTAATAAATAAAAATCCAAAATGTAGAATAATGTGTAAATATTAGTCTTTGATTTTATCATATTTTTTCTCATTTTTATCTCAGTTAAATATCACAAAAAATATAAAACCTAAAAATCTAGGTATTTTATACACATAGAGAACCCTAAAAATATCACTTTGTTCAAATGACCTATTTCGATTTTTGTCTCTTCATGAAAGTTATGGATCTCATCAAGACAAGAAATTTTGGGAAGAATATTTTTTGATCTGAGGTCGTTTACTATTTCTTTTCAATTTTTCTTTTCTTTAATGTTTTAAATTTTATGGAGCTGACACGTGGTAGCTCCTGGAGCCGTCGCCCAATATCTATCGATCGGACGACCCAGAGGCTGTCATCTTCCCCTTTCCTTCAACACCACTATCGCCGCCCCTTTCCTTTAATAATCGGTGCCACTACCATCTTCTCGCCCACCTTCCAACTTAGGTCAACCATCTGATCTCCCAATTCAATCAATTGATTCCTCCTTCCATCTTGGGCATGACCGCCTACGTCTGATCAAATCCCCATCTCCAATAAACCTCGTCGCCTTTCTTTCTCAACCTCAACATCCCCAATCAAAACCTCCCCGCACCATTATGCGATCTCCTTCCATCTCCCCCGCACCCCCTTCGCTTCGCTGTCGCACTTCTCAAAGCTCCATCTGTCGGTTTCACCTCGAAACAGACTCCGGGGTAACAACCCAGTCCCTCCTTCGTCAACGAGATCCGAGGTCCTCGACCTCATTGCAGTGGCATCCTCCTCTGCGTCTGCCATAGATCCGGCCACAATCATTGAGCCCACTACCGCTTCGACTTCCCCCCTTCAAGGTCTCTGATGGGCCGCGGACCTACCCTTATTAATGTGGTGTAATTAACGGTTTCGTTGCAGTCGGATAGATCCGTGTCGATCAAAAATTAACCGCACAAATCGATGAATCGTCGAATGAATTAAGCGCAGTTTTATGTTTGTTAAGCCTGGGCAAGCCCCAAGGTCGACTCAAGGAGGCAAAAGAATAACTAGGGATCAAGTTAGAGGAATTAGATTACGGTTTTCCAAGTGGGATTTTTTATATTTTTTAATGCAATAAAAATGCAGATGCAAAATACGAATTGGATTAAGTTAACACGAAAAGAACTGACTTAGCCAAATTTAATTTTAATGTGAAATAAATTCAATTCAGCCAAGTGATATTTTCTCTAAGAACATAATCCAATAATGAATGCAAAATGCAAATTTTTTTCAATTTTTGGCTTTAAAATGCACAAATGAAAAATGCAAACTTTTTTGGGGTTTTTATGCAATTTTTCATGCAAATGATATGCAAAAATTATGAAAATTTACTGGAAGTTAAATATGATGAAATGAAGTTACAATAATTTTTTTAGAATTTTCTGACACTTTATGATTTTTTTATGATTTTTTACTGAAAACAGAGCGACTGTGGGTATTTAATTTCTAATAAATCCATGAAGTTAAATTATTCAAAGATTGATTTATCTCAAATAGATATTTCAACAAGGAATCCAGGAGAGTTGAAATTTCTCAAAAATATTATTCGTATATTTATTTAAAAATCATATACAGAAATCGCTAAGGAATTTATTTTATGCACAAAACAATCTTAATTGAACGAAACTTGGATAGTATTTAAAGCACAAATAAAGGCATCATCTACAATTTTTTCACAATTTTTGGTGTAAGGGATGAACATGTGCAAATTTCAGAGCTTGATGGGTAAAATATCACTGATTTTCAATCTCTGATTTTTAATAAAATATCAAATACTCACAAAAATACAAATAAATAGCTAAAAGATAAAGAATTAGTTTATCATCAACATGCTATTTTTTTGATTAAAAAATGATGCAAAAATGACTTCCAAATTAACGTTCAAGGACAGGGTTATCCTTGCAATACAGAACTGAAAAACAACAGCAAACTGAAATGTGCCTAAGGGCACTTTTGCAATTAACTAGACTTAGTGGAAAAGTAATGCAAATTTTATAAAATAAATAAAAAGAGAAACCTTCTTCAACCCCACGCTAGGGCACGATGGGGATGTGGGCGGCAGATCACACGAGGGCGACGACGGCGATGACGCACGTGGCAAGAGGCGTGCGGGGCAGCGAGGAAGCACCGTGGAGCACGGCGATGGTCAGCCTGGAGATGGCAGCTTGGCCGTGGACCTGCAACCTTTTTTATATTTTTATTTTTTTTGCAATTTGTTTGTATTTTCCTTGGATATGAAAATGAAATAAAGGTGCAGTGTGTGTGTGATGTTGTGAGGTAAAAGAATGATGTGGTGGTGGTTGAGGTGGTGATGATTGTGAAGAAAATGATAGATGATTTTTTTATTTGATAAACAAAATAAACAAACAACTTTAGATAAAAAAATTGACAAAGCGAAGATAGGGAAATTACTTGTGAAATGCCGAAAGTGGAGCCGCGTCGTGCAGCTTCCGTTGCCGTGGCCTCGAGAAGGATGGCGGAGTCCTTCGAAGCTGAGCGAGTTCGATGGGAATCTCACGATGCGGCAATTGTGATGCCACGGATCTCACCTGAAAGGTTGCCGTCGCTCAACTTGTCTCCTTCAGCTGTCACCTGTAGGTTGAAGGGGCTCGACCTCTCTTCTCTCTAATCGGCGGATGATGAAAAATGGAGGAGGAGATGAGAATATAAAGAGGAGGAGGGAGTTAGAGAAGACATGGAGAAAGTGGAGAAAATGGTGGAGGAAGTGAAGAAGATGTGGCTTGGAGTGGAAGGAAAGTAAGGGGAGAAGAGGTTAAAGGGGAGAAAATTAAACAAAGTAATAAAATAAAATAGTAGGCTACTAAAAATAATTATAATAATAATAAAATAATAATAATAATAAATCCGAAAATAATAAAATAAAACCGAAAAATAAAAAATTGGGGTGACATGTGGCGGCTCCAGGAGCAACCACATGTCGCTCCTAGAAAATTCAAAAATTAAATGTAAAGAAAAATAAAAAAGAAATAACAAAAGGGATTAAATCAAAACGTGGTCAACACAAAAGTTGTTCGTCTCGATGAGATCTACAACTTTTGTGAAGGGCCAAAAATCAAAGGAAGTGATCCATACAAAAATGTATTTTTGGTTGGTACCTTATAGATATAAAATACCGCATTTTATCTTTTGTAATTTTTTTGTCATTTTTTTAAAAAGAGAAAAATCAAAATAAAAATGGAGAAAATATAACAAGAATATTTACAACTTAATCTGATTTTTTTTGGATTTTTTATAAATCAGAAAATGAAATGAAAAAATATAGGGGCAAAAAGATCAATATGTACAATATACAAAAGGGGCCCAAAACCCAAGTTTTGCATATGAGCTCCGATTTTACTGAAATTGGTCTTGTTTCGAAGGTCTTTGAATGTATATTACTTTAAAAGTGAGTAGACCTAATTCAAAGGTTGTTTGAGAGAGATACGCGCATTTTAAGGCTCCTAGTTTCAAACTTGGATTGAGGGTTTATTGGCCAATTTGCAAGTTAGTATTTTTTATATTTTTCTTTAATTAGTGTTAGTTATATATACACAATAGAGTTGGTTTTATTAGATTCAGAGTTAGTATAAAATATATACAAATAAGGTATTTTATCTAATATACAGCTGAATTTTACAAATGAAATGGGCTTCTTATTTAGTGCAATATGAATGCTAAAATGCAGATGTTATCAATGCATGCATGAATGCTAATTATACAATATAAGTGGAAATATACAGCTAATTACTCGGGAAAAAAGCTCTATTTTCAACTTTTAAAGTGATGAATCACAGATTCATCAACCCCCTAGACTTAAACCTTGCTCATCCCCGAGCAACTAAAATGAAATGCAAGAGTGAAATGATTTTGGGTTCCATACCAAGGTCATGAACAAAAGTTGAAAATGGAGCTTGACCCGACATTTGGATTAGTTGTGTGGCGGAACCTTATTGGGATCTGAACTTAAGACCTAACAGACTTCAGGTTCCACAAGTCTTCTATTCAAGACGCCTCAACAGTCAGGTCAGAACAAATCCTCCAACGCAAATTTCCGATGACTCTGATTCTTACTTGTACTGTGTAAGTGTAAAATATCTCTCCACATCAGAAATGGCTCAGAACCAGCCTCCTCTAACAAGGTAACTCAAATAACCCGGTCAAGTAACTCTTTCCTCGAGGAGCGGGGTATTCCCTTCTAAGTTCAAGTGCGACCAGCTCAAGAGGAGGGGGTGGAGAAAAGAATGGATAGTAGCTAGTGTAGCTACCTATCCCGGGATGCCTAACCAGTGTAGCCAAGTCATCCAGCTGCAGACTTCTTTCTAATATACATACTCCGACAGGTTTTTTTTCACTTGGACCTGTCTGATTTTTTTGGAGTTCTTGCATTTTTTTTTCTTTCTTTCTTTTTTTCTTTTTTTTCTTTTTTTTGGAACTATATAGATGGTGTAGCATGTATATCAGGAGTTTTTCCTCTTGAGTCAGTAGACTATCCCTCTTTTGAAGCATTATTGCAACCCACGACGTCCTGTCCTCAGACGTCAACACCACCAGACTAGGTTGAGATGCACTACCCTCCTTAGAGGAGGACGGATGTTTCCACCCGTGTGCTACTCCAAGCTAAAGGATTCTACCTCCTGACCACCTCATCAATGAAGAGCTACGTGCATTGTGCTTGTCCAAGTTAGGTCACTGTCTAAAAGAATTATGCGTGTGCACGAGATATTCTACTTAGACTAATCAAGATGACATGTGAACATAGACTTGCGGACTCAAAGAATTAAGTCACTTGACCTGAGAAATCTTAACTCCAGCTCCTATAAGGTTCCTCTGAAATTAGGTTGATTTAAGTTCAAATCAAGTCCTTCCTCAACGTCTACTCATAACTTGGTTCAGAACCCACTAGCTTTTCACCTTTTATATGCAAGATATGCAGATGAGATTCAGATGACATGCTATGTCGATGAATGAAATGCAAGACTCTTTTTTTTTTAATGCTAGGATGATATGCAAGAGTAAATAAGAAGCTTATTTTCTTTTGTTTTTTTAGGTATACAACCTATTTTACAACAAATTTTACAAAAGTATGTTTTACAAGAATTTTTCAACTTTCACCCACCTGTAATTATTGCAAAAAAATATATACAAAAGTACGCGAAAATACGTGAAAGTACGAGCTATGGGTAAAGTATATATGTAATATATACACGCCCCCTATACTTAGCGTGTGCTATGTCCTCAGAGCACGAAAAGCGATGAAAAAGACATAGCTCGGACTAAGCGTAGGAGAGCTAAAATGTATAGAAGTCGCTCCGCCCCCATATACTTAGGCTCTGGCAGCCTAAGTGTAGAAGAAGATAAAAAATGGGGCGGACGAGGGCAAGAGGGGAAATGGATGAGTATATACACAGCGGGCATCGGTCCCCCGCTATACTTAGCCCCTGGTCAGCCTAAGTATAGGACAGGAGTGAGCATGAGAACCAATGCGATCTACTTAGGATCTGGTCATCCTAAGTATAGGACAGGATGTACAATGAACAGACGCGGGTCACTCTCCCCCATATACTTAGGATCTGGTTATCCTAAGTATAGTCATAAAATGAAACAATATGGAGCTGGGGGCGAGTGATTCGAATTACTGGGGAGGGAGGGAAAGAAAATATGTATAAGAAAGAGTGAGAATATACAAGGATTAAGAAGGTTTGTGACGAACCTTCTTGCGGACGCGAGGAGGTGGATAATATACATATGTGTCGCTGTCGGAATCGTCCTCAAATGAATAATATTGAGGTGTAGGGATCGTCCAACGAGGGTCGACACACGGCTGCTTGCTTAGATAAGGCTTGAGAACAACTGAACTGAGCTCACTCATATAAATCACCTTATCTGGACCAAATGAGGACTCTTCCGAAAATTCCTTTTTCGATGTGTTGAAGGAAACTTTCTTAGTTGATTTTCTAGAACCTGAATCATTGAAAGAGAGATAAGAGCGATGCGCATTGAGAGGTTCGGGGGAACTCCTCGAGGAATCAGTTCTCGACTTCCTCTCACTAGATAGCCGACTAGAAGAGGGAGCAACCGTGTTTTTATGTGGAGTCAATTTACTCTTGGTTGTTTCATCTGAAGGTCCGAGACGTGATGTGGTGCTGACTATGGGTTCCTCATCAGACGAGTCACCATATAGATTGTAATATTCCTGAAGGGTCAGCACATGTCGTGGGAAGGTTCTAGTGGTCTCAGTTGGCTTGGCATTATTGGGCTCTTGTGTCGGATCATCAAAATGGTCAAGGCAATCAACAAAGGTCATGTCCGACTTAATGATAGCTTATGGTCGTGAGTACTCCTTAGAAGCTGTCACGGTGGTGGTGCAAGCATTTGATGAATTGGAGGTGTGGGGAGTCTCAGAACCAACGGTCGTCCGGACAGTCGGTCTCTCAGGTGTAGCAGAGAGGTGGGACTCATCTACCTCTCGATTGTCACGACTGTCAGCGGATGTGAGGGTCACCTTAGAGTAAAGTGTATCAAAGAGTGGGTGAGGTCGAAGCGCTCCCAATGCTGAAAAATCAATATCCTGAGTCTCACAATCTATAGTCGCCTTAGCCAAGGCTAAGAACGGATTCCCGAGAATAATCGGAGACTGGGTAAACTCTCCTTGGTGCTCAATATCAATGATCGTGAAGTCCACCAGGAGTAGAGCACCTTGGAAAGTAACGATGACTGAAATGTTCCCTCTCGATCGTTTGATGGATCGATCAACCAGCTGAACGATCTCTCTTGATTTCCTAAGTGGCCTGAGTTTGAGCTTGTCAAACACAGAGGTCGGGAGGATATTTATCGGTGAGTCATCATCGATTCATTCATGGGTAAAGATGGTGTCTTTGATTTCACACTCAACTCGGGGCAACCGCTTCACTCTGCAGCTTTTGGTCTTTCTCCCCAGCACCAAGGAGGTGGCCATAGACACTGTGTCTTTCAGTCCTTATTCTCTTATTACCCAACCTCTTAGGCATCAATTTACTTCTCACAAATCATTTGAGGTCAGGAAAGTGATCTATGGCCTTTATTAAGGGAAGATTAAAAATCATTTCTTCATCGAGTGCTTCCCTTAGGGCATGATCCAATTTTTTTAGGTCTTTTTCATTTTCAATTTTATGTGATTTTTTGGTTTTTCAATTTTTTTGGTGTTTTGGATAGATGAATGATCAGACTCAAGATTGGAAGGCAAGGGGTTAGTAGAAGAGGGAGATAGAATGGACTCCAGTTGTACACCTTGTGTGGGTTCCCTAATGTTTGCTCTGTTTTCAATCTCAAAACTTCTCATGTCCTTTTCCACTTTCATTCCCAAGCTGGCAGAAATTGAGTGCAATACTTCCATGACATCTCTCAACTTGTTACCTAATGTTTCATTTTTCTCAATAAGTCTGGAAATGTCATCCTCCAAAATATTCTCATGACAAATCATGGGAGAGTTCTGCTCAATTGCAGGATACTGCTGAGATATTGGGGTCTCATACTCAACATACCTAGACTCTGGCATGTAATGCTGGGTCGAGTATGGACTATTCAAATGGCAAATATTGGTCGGAGCCTCATATGATGAAACAAGGACTGATGAGTCTAGCTCATGAGTCCAATCTTGTGAATGTATAGGCTCTTCAAATGAAGGTTGGTTAATGGCAGCTTGATCACTAAAGTCAATCAAGTCTGGAAAATCAAGATGTGCAGGCCTCTCTATTCGATTTGTCCGATCGACCATGTTATGCCCTAAGGTCAAGTCGGGATACGTATATGTAAATTGTTGTCTGGTCCCTACTTGAGGTGAGAATGAAGTATGTGGGGGCATATAGTTTTGCCAATCATCTGTCTCAGTAGTGGCTTGCTTTTCATTCGATTCTTTGATTTCTGCAAGCTCTCGAGAATAAGGACAGTCAGCCCAAGATGGAAGTGGATCCAGAGTTTTAAAATATGGAGTAGGTGAGAAATGCGAAGAAATGGAGAAGTCGGCCGAAGTTCTGACTTCATAATCGGGTTGAGATGGAACAGACCACTGGTAAGGGTCTCCCGTGGGTGGCGGAGGATACATGGAAGAAGGAGAAGGCGAAGATGAATGGTATATGGTCGAGGAGGATTGACCAGAGGTCACAGGGTATGGGGACCAATATCCCGACATTTTGAAGAGGAATGGTGAATGTAAGAAGATTGAGGTAGAAAATGTGCAATTACACGGGATAAACACACGGACAAACACAAATGCAAGAGCAAACCCCGAGTTCACACTCAACACGATGAAGGACCCAAAACCGAGTCCGATTAATCTGGTTGATTTTAAGTGTGAGTTTATCAGACAAGATAGCAAAGGTTACGCGGCCTATAGGGAAGTCGTCTCAAAGCCGGATGTGTCTCCCCTGTTTTAGCTGTCGCCTAAGATACCGCCGGTCCTTCCTTTCTTCGTCCCTATCCCAAGTTGATGGGTTCAAAGACCTACCCCTTGCTACCTACAAGCAGGCGGAGGCTGATGATAACCCGAAAATATGGCAGAGGTAAAGGTCGGAAATTGGTCGTTGCGACCTCAATCACATAAACGGAGAATATCAAGAAAAATAACCACTCACAGAGATAAAATCAAGCAAGTACAACATAGAGCGGTCTAGCTATAGGATTAACCTGGTATAGCTCCCAGGGTCGAACACAAGGAGCACAGATTGGCCTTGCGGCCTACGATATAGTCAGAAATCCAAGAGAGTCTTTTTTAGTGGTTTTTATTTGTTTTTATATTTTTTATGGATTTTTAAAAGATAAGAAAAAGAAAAGAAAATAATAACAAGGCAACTTCAACAAATTATAAAACACTCCAAAAATAATGCTAAAATTAAGGAAAAATGGTTTTTATGTTTTTTAAGTTTTTTACTGTTTTTGGTGAATTTTTGGAATTTTTCTAATGGGTAACTTATTTATTAAAAATCAAACAATGCGAAAAACAGAGGGTACTGTCCAGCAAGGCTTAAGACCCAAAAATAAAATAATTTTGGATCTCAAAAAGCCTTGAAGGTAATTTTCCTATAATCTATTAAGAACAAGGAAAATTTAGACACCCTAATTATTATTTTTGGATTTTTCAATTATTTATTATAATTTTTATGAGTTTTTGAGGGTTTTGTAATTTTTAGGGTTTTTAGGCGATGAAAAATCACCAAAATGCACTGGAAAATCAAACAACAAGCAAATAACAGTACCAAATTTTTTTAGAATTTTTAAAGGTGATTTTATATTTTTTTGGTATTTTTAAATTAGACAGTGGCAAAAATAAGGGTTTTTGAATTTTTAAAAATAATAAATGAAATCAAAAATGTCCCCAAAAATCATAGAAATTCCTACACCATGGCAGGAGCCATGTGTCAAAATTTCATTGGATTTGGAGGTCGTTTGATATTTTATTCAAAAATAACAAGGGGGCACTGTGCACAGGGACCTAAGTGCAAATACCCAAAAGTTCTGGGGTCCTGGTGCAAAATACCCAAGAAGTCACGTGCCAAGCACGTGCCTGGGGCACACAGGGACCAAATGGTAATAAAAATAAGTTCCGAGGGCTTATTGGTAACAAGTACCAAAAGTCCAGGGACTTATATGCAAATATCCCAAAATATAAAACGCACATGCGAATATAAAGTGCTCACAGGGGCATAAATGCAATTTCCCAAAAAGATTCATTCATTGCATAACATTCCAGAACTACAGGGCTAAAGATGCAAAATTCCCAAAATAACACGTGACGAAGCACGTGGTTCTCAACTGGCAGGGGTATAAATGCAAATAAAATTAAGTACGAGGTCCTTGATGCAAATATCCCAGAAAACAAACAACGTGAATTAAAAGTTACAGGACTAAAATGAAATAAGACAAACCGAGGGGTCTAGGAGAAATTTACCCCTTTTATTATTATTGACGGCCCGATGTTGACGCGTGGCAGATCTGACGGTGGAGAATACACGCGCCTTTAACTATGGAAGCGCTGGTCTGATCTGACGGCTGGTGTGAGTCCACGTGGATGATTGGACGGTGGAGATGCAACGTGGTTCTTCGAAGGAGACCAAGCTCAGATCGGATGGTCGAGGTGCAGCCACGTGGATAATCGGACGGCTGAGAGACGTCGTGGCTTAACCTCGCTACTCAACGGCTGAGATCAACCCCAGGAGGATCTGATGGCCCGAGCTGCTCTGATGGATGAACGGGCGAGATGAGAACTGGAGCTCGAGGGGTGATCTGACGGCGACAAAGGATGGAGGAAGAACTGGCGGCCGGCGAGCTTCGCCGGCCCTCTGCGTGCGCGTGGGTCCTCGTCTACCGCCTCTGAGGTGCTGGGGAGCTTCGCCGTGAAGCCCCGCACCTGATGCAATGCTCCGCTGGAAGGGAGGAGCTCCAGAGAGCTCCGTCGACGTCGAAGAGCTGGAGCTTCTGTGCCCAGATGTTCCGACCTCCAGTCGAGGTCGATTCGCCTTCAGACCTGCACAGAAAGAACGCTGGGTCGAGGGCAAAGTGCCTCGACCCGTCAGAGCGAGCGAAAGGTGGATGGTGCGTCGGAATGGGGAGCTCCGGCGAAGGTGGTCGGCGGAGGAGCTCGATTCCCAGATCCTGTGCGATCTGGGTTGTATGGAGGGGTGAAGAAGGTGCGTGGGGGTACGGCGGAGATGATGGTCGGGTCGGATGATCGAGATGTTGCGCGATGTGGTCGGAATCAGAGGAATACGTCGGAGATGGAATTTGGGCGAAATCGAAAATTACGCTAAATGGAAGATCTAATCGATTACCTGGTGGCTGAAGTAGACTGTGCTGGAGCTGCTCTTGCTCCGGGTCGTAGCTTCGAAGGGCGTCAAGGCCTGAAGCTCGATGCTCAACGCTGGCGGCGGAGCAAGGCGGCGAAGTTCGCCGGATCAAAGGATACGCCTCCTCACCTCACTGCAACAAGGGCTGACGCTCGCTGTCACTCTTGCGGAGCCTATGGAGGTCACTGGGAAGAAGGAGATGGTCCAAAGATGCCGCGCGAAGGCGGCGGAGCTGGGGTATAAATGGGTGACCGGGGTGATTAGGGTTGAATGGCGACAGCTAAGGAAGGCGTGGATTTGATGGCGGAAGATCGGGCGAGGATGAGGGATGATTGGCGAAGAATCCGAGCACGGGGGTTGAGTGGGTGACAGCCTGGAGACGCGTGGATAAATCGGCGAAAGAGGCGCGGCACGCATCTTCCAGAAAAGGAAGGAGTCCGCGGGGGAGTTGACCGGGGTCAATATTCCCCCGTGGACCAATCAGGAGCGGCCACGTGTGTGCGATTTTTATTTATTTATTTTAGGGCAGAAATAGGCCGAATTAAAGAAAACTCAAAATATGAAATATTTTTCTTTTATTTTTTTCTATTTTTTGGTGATTTTTAATTATTTTTTTGGAAATAAAAATAGGGTAGCTATATATATAGGTATATGTACACTATATGGATTTTTATTTTTGATTTTTTATTTGTTATTTTTATGTATTTTTGTGCTCATTTTGTATTTTATTTATTTACAAGATAAAATGAGGAATAAAAGAATATTTTTATTTAATTTTTACCACTTATATACAAGGGTGAAATAAATGGTTATATACAATTATACCCATGGTATTTATACAATGTATTTTTGCATTTTCAATTTTGTAATTTTTATTTTGATTTTTGTTTTGTTTCTTTTATTTATTTTATTTACAAAATATAATCTAGAATATTTACAAAAAGTTTTAGAAATAAATAAATTTATTTACAAGGGTAAATAAGTACATTGGTGGGGTTCATGCATATGGTGAAAGGGTATTTTTGACTTTTTGATTTTTCAATTTTTATTTTGTTTTTAATAGTTTCTAAATATACACACAATATGGACAAACATATTTTTGGGTGAGGAAAATATAAAGTTATTTATTTACAGAAGTATATACACATGAGCTCCTATCTCCCTCTACTTTGGCTTTTATGCGGTCCGGCCCATGCTGAGCCCTCCCTTGGGTTAGGTTGCTCAATATTTATTCTAAATATTTCCCTCTTTTTCTTTTTACTCTTTATTCTTTTATTTTTTTGCACAAAAACATGCTAATTATCTATTTTTACAAACATGCATGCTTTTGCTAATTAATCCTATTTACACATATCTACATGCATTTGCATAAGTTTTTGTAGCTAAAATATGAGAATAAAGAGTGATGAATGGGTATTCATCACCCCCCTATACTATACTTTGCTAGTCCCTTAGCAAACACTTATTTGAAAAAGAAGTGCAAAAGAAAGAAAAAGAAAAAGAAAAAGAGAATGTACATGGATCAAGGTTGATTATTAAACTTTCCTTCATTAAATTGAAATATGGAGCTCGATCAGATCTTTGGATTATTAATGTGTCGGAACCTTATTTAGACTTAAGCTTAAAACCTAACAGCCTCTAAGTTCCACTATTCTATAACCAAGACTCCTCAATGCTCCAGATCAGAACAAGTCATCAATCACAAACCCTTAAGACCATGAACCTTTTCTTGTCCTGTGAAAGTGAGGTCTAAGCTCTCCACCTCAGAAATGGCAACTTGACAACCCTCCCCAACAAGGTAACTCTATGACCTCAATCTGGCCACTCTTTCCTCGAAGAGCGGGGTATTCCCTTCTAAGTTCAAGTACAACCAGCTCAAGAAGAGGGGGAAGAAGAGAATGGGTCAAGGCCAGTGTAGCCAAGTACCCTTGGGAGCCTGACCAGTGTAGTCAAGTCTCCCTGCTGCAAGCTACAACAGGTGGATCATGAAACCAAGCTTTGCTTATTGCACTTATATACATACTCCGGTGGGATTATCATTTTCTCTCAGACCCACCACTTTTTTGGAGTTCTTTTCTTTTTGCATTTTTTTTTTTGAGTGCATCTATACAACATGTACATGTGCAGCATATATACAAGGAATTTTTCCTCTTGAGCCAGTAGACTATCCCTCTTTTGAAGCTTTATTGCAACCCACAACTCCCGTCGTTAGACCTCATGGCAACCAGACCAAGTTGAGACGCACTTCCTTCACTAAATGAAGAAGAGAGGTTCCGCCTAGAAGTACTACCCTCATATGCTACCCCAAGCCAAGGAAGACTGCCTCCTCACCACCTCATCCGTAGAGAGCTCGGTGCATAGTGCGGTTGTCCAAGTAAAACCATAATCTATATGAGTCATGTGTTGTTGTTAAGTGCTCTACTTAGGCTCAATGAGATGACATGTGATCATAGCCTAGTGGACTCAAAGAATTAAGTCACCATGGACCTGAAAAGCCTTAAACCTAAGCCCTATAAGGTTCCTCTTAGAATTAGGTGGATTAAGATCTTAATCAAGCTCCATTTCTCAATTTGATTCCAGGCTAGTTTAAATATCAACTATCATCCAGAAAAACTATATACAAATGTACAGAAAGATGCATATTTACACAATATTTTACAACCATGCAAAATTTTTGAAAAATGTTTTGAAATCATGAGTTATGATGCATGAAGTGCAAGTTTTGCAAAAAGAAATTTACACACATTTACACAAGATTTTTGCAAACTTTTGATTTTTCAAAACATTTTGGAAAAATTTTGTACTATATACATAATTTTGATACAGAAAATATTTACACAAGTTTTACACACAAAAGATTTTTGAAATCATTTTTACAAAAATAATTTGTACACTAGCTATGTATGTGCAAAATAAAGGAAGATTATGTACATGAAAAAAAAAATTTTTTTAATTTTTGTGGTTTTTAGCCATTTTTATTTATTAACACACTCACACAAAGTACGAGTTATGGCTAAAGTATATATGAAATATATACACACCCCCCTATACTTAGCTCGAACGAAGTCCTCAGAGTCAAGAGCGATGAAGAAGACATAACTCGTGCTATGTATAGGGAAGTGAAAAGAAAGGCTATACAAAAGGAGATGAAAAAGTCAAGAGGGACTCGGGTCTTCCCCCTATACTTAGGATCAAATAATCCTAAGTATAGCAGGCTGTACACAAAAGGGAAAACCGAGTGGAGAATGTACAGGGTCTACCCCCCCTATACTTAGGGTAAAATACCCCTAAGTATAGGCAACAAAACAAGGGTAGACAGAAACAAAAGAAATACCCGAAAGGTTCCACATCCCCCCTATACTTAGGGTAAAGTGCACCCTAAGTATAGCATAATCACAAGATGAAGAAAGGGATGTGGGACTAAGGAATGTGGTGATATGGACATCTGGATCTATATACAGCGGAGGATCAGTAAAGCTCAGGCGTGAGATGCATTAGATGTGAGTCAAAGACCACATCTCACGCAAAATGAATAGGGGCAAGATCTACGACTCGCGGCTCATGATCTAGAAATGGCTTGAGCCGCTGGCCGTTCACTCGGAAGGTACTCTCAGAAGACAACTCGGATATATCGATGCTACCGTTGTCGTGTACTTTCCGAACCAGATAAGGTCCTTTCCATTTGCTCTGCAGCTTCCCTGGAAATAACCTAAGCCTCGCATCAAACAGCCATACTTTCTGTCCAATCTCAAAATGTTTGTGGCTGATATGAGAATCATGCCACTCCTTAACTTTCTCCTTATAATGTAGGCTGCTCGAGAAAGCTGCATCTCTAAGCTCCTCCAGGGCTGCTAGCTCTGCCCTCCTCTGATCTCCTACACCCTTTGGATCCATAAGAATATCTGTAACTGCCCAAAGTGACTTGTGCCTCAGCTCAACAGGTAGGTGACAAGGCTTGCCATATACGAGGCGAAAGGGAGATGTACCCAAAGGTGTCTTGAAAGACGTCCTATATGCCCACAAGACCGAATCCAAAAGCTGTGACCAATTCTTTCGGTCAGGGCGGACGACTTTCTGCAGAATCGTCTTGATCTCCCTGTTCGACACTTCAGCTAGACCATTTGTCTGTGGATGGTACGGTGTAGCAACACGATGGTCTATGCCGAACTCGTTAGCAAGTGCCTTCATCTGGTCGTTGATGAAATGAGATCCCCCATCAGAAATAAGAACTCGTGGAACCCCAAACCGCGTAATGATGTGCTTCCTCAAAAATCTGCAAACTGTCCTCGCATCAGCGGCTCGGGCGGGGATAGCCTCCACCCAACGACTCACATAGTCTACGGCCAACAGAATGTACTCAAATCCCTGACTCTTAGGGAATGGACCCATGAAATCGATGCCCCATGCGTCAAAAACCTCACAGAAGTGAATGGGCTGCATCGGCATCATATCACGCTGTCCGCAAGTGCCCATCCTCTGACAGTCAGTACACCTCTTCACGAACTCATCTGAGTCCTTGAAGAGAGTAGGCCACCACAAACCGGATTGGAGCACTTTCTGTGCCGTTCTCCTCCCAGAATGATGTCCTCCTGCCTCAAGCTTGTGGCAGTAAGTGAGGACACTATGATGTTCCTCCTGAGGAATACACCGACGCCAGACGCCATCCCCTCCTTCGTGGTAAAGGATGGGATCCTCCCAGTGGTAGGACTTGGCCTTCGCAAGGAAGGTCTCACGCCTCTGCCTGGGCCAATCTTGTGGGACTTTCCCAGCAACGAGAAAGTTCACAATATCGGCATACCACGGGAGTGAGGTGATAGCAAGGATCGCCTCGTCTGGAAAGGTATCTCGAATAGGATCAGTCTGCTCAGAATCCTCAGGCTGCTCTAGTCGGGAGAGATGATCCGCCACCACATTCTTGACTCCAGGCTTATCCTTGATCTCAATATCGAACTCCTGAAGTAGAAGGATCCATCTAGTCAATCTGGCCTTGGCATCCTTCTTTGACATGAGGTACCTGATGGCGGTGTGGTCAGTATACAAAGTCACTCTAGATCCAATGATATACGATCTGAACTTATCTAGGGCAAACACTACTGCTAGCATTTCCTTCTCTGTGACCGTATAGTTCCGCTGGGCGGAATCCAATGTGCGGCTAGCATAGTGTATGGCAAATGGCACTCCATCCCTCCTCTGTCCTAGCACTGCCCCTACGGCAAAATCAGAGGCGTCCGTCATGATCTCGAATGGGAGAGACCAATCGGGTGGCTGAAGGACAGGAGCCTCAATAACACACTGCTGGAGAGTCTCAAAGGACGAAAGACACTTGTCATCGACAAGGAACTCGGTGTCTTTCGTCAAGAGGTCAGTCAACGGTCGGGCAATCTTGCTGAAATCATGAATGAATCTCCTATAAAAACCAACGTGCCCCAGAAATGACCGTAGCTGCTTCAAATTGGACGGCGGTACGAGTTTTCTAATGACATCAACCTTGGCCGGATCAACTTCCATGCCCCTGTTGGAGATGATGTGGCCAAGCACCGTCCCTTGAGTCACCATGAAGTGACTCTTCTCCCAAGACAGAACCAAGCGTGTAGCAATACATCGCTGGAGCACTCGGTCTAGGCATTCAAGACAGGAATCGAAACCGTCGCCGTAAACCGAGAAGTCGTCCATGAAGACCTCCAAGCACTCCCCTACCATGTCCGAAAAGATCGACAGCATGCATCTCTGAAAAGTCGCAGGGGCGTTGCATAGCCCAAATGGCATGCGTCGAAAGGCGTATGTACCAAAGGGACAGGTAAAGGTGGTCTTCTCCTGATCCTCAGGAGCGATGGCTACCTGATTGTAGCCCGAGTACCCATCTAGGAAGCAGTAATGGCTCTTCCCTGCCAGTCTCTCTATGATCTGATCAATAAAAGGCAGGGGGAAATGGTCCTTCTTGGTGGCCTGGTTGAGTCTCCTGTAGTCAACGCAGACACGCCAAGAGGTGGGTACTCGTGTAGCAATCTCTTCTCCCGACTCATTGATCACAGTCGTGATGCCTGTCTTCTTGGGCACCACATGCAAGGGGCTTACCCACTTGGAGTCGGAAATGGGATAAATAAAATCTGCACTCCACCATTTTGATATTTCCTTCATCACAACCTCTCTTAGGTTGGGGTTCAGTCGCCGCTGGAACTCACGCGATGGCTTTGCCCCTTCCTCGAGATAGATATGGTGGGAGCACAAAGAGGGACTAATCCCATGGAGATCTGCTACGCTCCATCCAATTGCCTTGCGGTTCTTTTCAAGAACCTCCATCAGACGGGATTCTTGTTCTCCAGTCAGATCGGCAGAGATGATGACTGGGTACATCTCAGACTCTCCCGCAAGGAATCGATACTTCAGCGAAGTAGGGAGCGGCTTCAGCTCTGGACAGCTGGGTGCTGGCAAATCTGGCTTCTGAAGAAGATGTGTGTATGCTGACAATTCTGCCAAATCTGCCCGGGAAAATGATAGAGAACTCTCACAAACTAGATCTGGAGAAGGTGGGCCCTCTGCATGGTCTCTGCTCTGCTCCTCCTCCTCATTTGTAGGCTCAGGTGGATCCAGGTCTGGTATCTGATCATCATAATCTGCCCAATCAGATTCTGAATCCGAGGGATCTGTATCAGAAGCGGTGGCATCAGTACCACCGGGAAACAAGGTGGCCTCAGCACCACCATCACTGAAAATCGTGTCGCGATCAAGGTCCGACTCTGCTGACTCAATAGTGTCCTGAACCAGGGCTGTGCTCTCCAGACTATCCTCTGCTATCATCTCTGCATCAGCTGTATCTGAATATGAGAGGATGGTCTGTGCTGCAGGATCTGCCCAAGCTGCCTCATCATCTGTGATCACAAAATCACAGTCCTGGTGGATGTCTGCCTCTGCGTCTGTCAGATGATCTGAATCTGTACTGCGCTCTGAGCGGGATCTATCTCTGGCTCTGTGGTCCTTAACCGTCTCTATTTGTATACTCTCGCCTTGGACGCGAAAGAATACCTTCCCACTGTCATGGTCAGTCACTGCCTTGGCTGTGGCCAAGAACGGGCGACCGAGAATGATGGGGGAATCGGTCAACGAGTCAGGGGTCTCCATGTCCAGCACTACGAAGTCCACGGGAAATTGCAAACCCTGAATCGTGACGACAACGTCTCGCAACAACCCCTTTGGCCTCTTAACAGACCGATCAGCAAACTGAAGGTATGTCCTGCTCTGTTTAAGAGTGCCCAACTTTAAGTGGTCGAGAAGGGCTGCCGGAAGAAGGTTGATTGACGATCCGCTATCTAATAAAGTACGGTTGAACCTCTGCTCACTAATCTGACATCTGACATACGGGGCCCCTAAATCTGGCCTCTTAGTCGGCAGATGGTTCTGGATCGCGTAACACGTGGCTTTTGTTAGCACATGAATTTCTGCGGTCTTGTTCCTCTTCGTCCTCCTGACTGTGGTCCTGTCTCTCAAGGACCGCTGAAGAAGAGGGATGTGCTGCAAAGCCTCATTGAGGGTCAGCTGGATCTGAAATCGGTCTATCATGCCCTGGCTGAACTCCTCCTGCTCTCTCTTTTTTGGGTCTTTTTCTTTTTTCTTCCCCTTCCCCAACTCAAGGGCTCTAGGAAAGGGGATCACAGGGTCCTTCTCAGATGAAGGACTAGGAATAGGCCTAGACGGTTCGATAACCGGATCCTCACATACATCATTCACCACAGTGGGATCAGAAGAAACTAAACCTTTTCCTTTATTCAAAATAGAGTTCCGAGATACATCCATACGAGGAAAGACAACATCTATATCAGAATGAATATTGGTGGCCTCAGTACCACCTCTAGCTGGCTCTACAACTAGACGTCTTGCGGCCTCAGTACCGCTGGCTGGCTCGGCTCTGCTGGTGGCGTCAGTACCACCTCCTCGATGTGGTGAAATGGCGGCCTCAGTACCGCCGGGTGAATCAGCATCTCGGGTGGCATCAGTACCACCGTCATCATGATGTGCGGCTTCAGTACCGCTCTCCTCTTCCTCATCTTGCGCTCTAGATGACTCCTCGTGTTGTCGCTCAGATGAGGCGCCGCCTGCTGGTCTTCTACCGCTCCTAAGTGTAACAAAATCAGCATCAAATAGATCCGACGACATATCATCAAATGAGTCACTAGGAGTGATAGGTTCAGTGTGAACTACCTGCTCAGACTTCCTCTTCAAGCTATTCGGATTAGGCTCGATCTGTGCAGGGATGGCGGCCTTCCCTCTCATCAGGTCCCGCATCTCCTGGCGGAACTCGTCCATCTCCCGTCTAAATGTAGCCTGCTGCTCTGTGAAGATGCGGGCTAGATCATCCAAGGCGGGGCTCTCATGGGAGCCCGACGGGTTGCCTCTCTGGTAATGAGGCTGTTGGACCTGGTGCTGCTGTGGTTGAGAGGGGTAAGAGGAAGGATGCTGCTGGTGAGCTTGCTGCTCACGTCTCCAATTCTGTCCCTGCTGCTGGTAGGGACGAGGTACGAAGGATGATGGCTGGTGTGGCTGGTATGCTGGGGGCTGCTGGTGATCCCTCTGCTGAGAGTACTGCCCTCCCTGACCGGCTGGCTGCTGTTGGGACTGGTTACCCCCATTCCCCCACCTGAATCCGGGATGGTCTCGTCGGATTCCAGGTTGAGGACGGTCATACCAAATCCCGTTGACGTCCATCAACGGCTCTGCATTGAAGGGGTCTGCCGGCAGTACTGCCAGAGGCTGATCCGGCTGATATATCACCATCTGCAAGTCTGGAGATGGTGATGACTGATAAGAGGGCTGCTGCTGCTGGTACGGCTCCGCCTGTACAAGGTGAACTTGTCTAGGCTGCTGCAAGGAGCTGGAGCGCTGGGACGAGCTGCGGCTGCCACCGGAATCGCCTCGCGACTGAAGACGGGGCTGAGAAGCCGCCTGTGCCTCCTGAAGACACAAGAGATGGGTCTTCACGTCGCTCAGAGTCTGTGCCATCTGCTCCATCTGAGTTATGCCCTGGCACTGCTTCTTCTCTATGATTTCCATGCGGTCCAATTTCTCGCTGATAATCCCCATGTCCGCAGCGGCCGACTCTGCCTGTGCGGCTGCAACTGTGGACGAACTGGATGGACCTGCATCAACCCGTGCTATCCGCTGGTACTGCACGGGTCCTGGCGGCTGCTGAGATCTCTGTGTGTACAACCGAGTCTGGGACATCACCATGTAGTTTTCGGCCATCTCCTCGTAAATGGCCCAGACTTGGTCGTGGTCCTTGGCAAAGTAGGACCCGCCGCAAGAAGCATTCACCAGACCCTGAAGCTCTGGCGTCATCCCACTAAAGAAGCTCTGAACTAGGTTCGGCTTGGAAATGTCGTGGTGTGGGCATCTATCCAGAAGCTCTCGGAACCTCTCCCATGCCTCGTGAAACTGCTCGTTAGGGAGCATGGAGAAGTTGTTGATCAGGGCCCTCGCTGCATTCGTCCGCCCGAGTGGATAGTACTTGTTCAAGTACTCGGTGCGGAGCTGCTCCCAGGTGTAAACAAACTTCCCTAGATGCTTCAGCCAGGCGGCTGCTCTATCTGCCAGTGAAAAAGGGAAGGCCATCATCCGAATCGTATCCTGGTCCACATGACGGTCGTGGACAGTACTGCAGATCATCAAAAACTCTTGGAGATGGAGGTGGGGCTCCTCAGTGGCAAGTCCGTGAAAATGAGGAAGCATCTGCAGGGTGTTCGGAGGGAACTTGAAATCCCCCACGATAGCAGGTACCACCACCCAATGGTGCATCAGTGTAGATCCGGGGTTGTGCAACTCCCGCATCGGTCTTGGTGGTCCTGCTGCGGCGGCGGCTGCCGCTGCGGCAGCTGCTGCTGCGGCTGCTGCAGCTGCATCAGCATCTGGAATGTCCTCAGGCTCGCTCTGATCTCTCTCTTCTCTGAGTCGCTCCATCTCCCTTCTCATCTCAATCATGAAAGCTCCCTGATCGCGTAGCTGCTTCTGTACTGTCTCTAATGATGCAATCAGAGTGGAGTTGATCGCCCCCTGGTCTAGTACAAAATGTTCGGGTTGGCGATCATCTGAACTGCCTGCTCCGGCCATAGTGACGTCTGCAAAATCAGATGAGCCCAATTCAGGTTCTGTCAAATTAATTCGTCTTTCCTCGGGCTCATGTCTCTCAGTAGCAAAAGAAAGGGGGTCGAGGGGGAACAGGGTGGAATCGTACTCGGGCCCAGAGAGCTGGTCTTGACTCTCACGGGCCAACCTAGATGATGAAGTAGATGTGCTTGAAAGCGGTGCAGCTAGAGGCTGCCTAAGAGATCGTCTACCCATCATCTTGATCTTGGCGAGTTGGGCGGATGGGATCTGGAGAAAATATGATCGCAAAGCAAACCCCCGGTTCACCAACGCAACACAATCTGAAGACCGTGAAATCTCGGTCAATTTATCTTGTCAATTTTATTGGGTGAACATACAAAATATCAGAGCGCTTACGTGACCTGTTAGGATACCCGATGCTACTCCAACCGACTGGCCCGCACGGAAGAGTCGGTAGTCAGCTAGAAATAGCACCGGAGGGCTCTACCTAGGGTGCGGGTCACTCTCTCGCGCATCCAAACCATACAATGAGGGGGTTGCTCTCCCCAAGACAAATTTTTAATGTGAGTGTCTTTTAGGGTCAATAGTGTTATCCAGTCCCAATTTTTTTTTTTTGTTTTTCTTTTTAATAATTTTCAAATAAATACAAGCGGCCTAACGGTTTTTCCGATTCTCCTGATGATTAAGCCAAAAACAGAGGGAGAAGACGAAAAAGCCGATGCGCGAAGAAATCAATGATGCATGCAGAGAAAGAAATGCGTACCTTGTCTCCAGCGCTCTACATGCAATATGATCCGCGCAGAATTTAAAGACAGAATAAAACTACCTAAATGGTGCAACGGGAAAAACCGGCCCTAGACAAGCAACTTCTATTGATCGTGAAGAACAATAGTTAGCCAACGGAATCGAGTCCGGAGTCCGATCTTGGGAGTCACTCGGTGCCCGCCACAACGGGTCCTGCCAGCGCTGTATGTGACTCCTCACGGCACGTGGTCTCAAATCCGATTAAACTAACTTTTTCAGTGAATTTTATTAAGGTCCAATTACGTTCTATAGGAACAGATATTCTATTAGGTGTTGGGCCTTAGAAATTTACGTCACAATCAACAGAAATTCCTAAATCTAGGGGCTCGAGAAAAATCGTGTAAACACCGGAAAAGGCAGCTAGCTATCAAAACCACGATAAAAGCCGCGAAAATCCAGATGGGTCCCCCGAGCACACCGGTGCTCGGCGAAACAGACCCGAATAATGTTCAAGTGTCCTCAGAGTTCAACAGTCCTAAATTATTACAAGAAATAATTGTTCTCTCTCTCTCTCTCAGAATATAAAATTTCTTCTTCTCTCTCTTCATGCTCTTCTTCCCGTGCGAGTCCTCAAAAAGTGTACTCCAAGTTCTCCACGCAGTACCTCGCACAAAAATTAGAAAGAGAGAGTGTCAGAAAACAATTATAGTAAAGAGAGACAATAAGGAAAAATGACTACAAAGCCGTGCTCCCCGGCAACGGCGCCATTCTGATAACCCGAAAATATGGCAGAGGTAAAGGTCGGAAATTGGTCGTTGCGACCTCAATCACATAAACGGAGAATATCAAGAAAAATAACCACTCACAGAGATAAAATCAAGCAAGTACAACATAGAGCGGTCTAGCTATAGGATTAACCTGGTATAGCTCCCAGGGTCGAACACAAGGAGCACAGATTGGCCTTGCGGCCTACGATATAGTCAGAAATCCAAGAGAGTCTTTTTTAGTGGTTTTTATTTGTTTTTATATTTTTTATGGATTTTTAAAAGATAAGAAAAAGAAAAGAAAATAATAACAAGGCAACTTCAACAAATTATAAAACACTCCAAAAATAATGCTAAAATTAAGGAAAAATGGTTTTTATGTTTTTTAAGTTTTTTACTGTTTTTGGTGAATTTTTGGAATTTTTCTAATGGGTAACTTATTTATTAAAAATCAAACAATGCGAAAAACAGAGGGTACTGTCCAGCAAGGCTTAAGACCCAAAAATAAAATAATTTTGGATCTCAAAAAGCCTTGAAGGTAATTTTCCTATAATCTATGAAGAACAAGGAAAATTTAGACACCCTAATTATTATTTTTGGATTTTTCAATTATTTATTATAATTTTTATGAGTTTTTGAGGGTTTTGTAATTTTTAGGGTTTTTAGGCGATGAAAAATCACCAAAATGCACTGGAAAATCAAACAACAAGCAAATAACAGTACCAAATTTTTTTAGAATTTTTAAAGGTGATTTTATATTTTTTTGGTATTTTTAAAGTTAGACAGTGGCAAAAATAAGGGTTTTTGAATTTTTAAAAATAATAAATGAAATCAAAAATGTCCCCAAAAATCATAGAAATTCCTACACCATGGCAGGAGCCATGTGTCAAAATTTCATTGGATTTGGAGGTCGTTTGATATTTTATTCAAAAATAACAAGGGGGCACTGTGCACAGGGACCTAAGTGCAAATACCCAAAAGTTCTGGGGTCCTGGTGCAAAATACCCAAGAAGTCACGTGCCAAGCACGTGCCTGGGGCACACAGGGACCAAATGGTAATAAAAATAAGTTCCGAGGGCTTATTGGTAACAAGTACCAAAAGTCCAGGGACTTATATGCAAATATCCCAAAATAAAACGCACATGCGAATATAAAGTGCTCACAGGGGCATAAATGCAATTTCCCAAAAAGATTCATTCATTGCATAACATTCCAGAACTACAGGGCTAAAGATGCAAAATTCCCAAAATAACACGTGACGAAGCACGTGGTTCTCAACTGGCAGGGGTATAAATGCAAATAAAATTAAGTACGAGGTCCTTGATGCAAATATCCCAGAAAACAAACAACGTGAATTAAAAGTTACAGGACTAAAATGAAATAAGACAAACCGAGGGGTCTAGGAGAAATTTACCCCTTTTATTATTATTGACGGCCCGATGTTGACGCGTGGCAGATCTGACGGTGGAGAATACACGCGCCTTTAACTATGGAAGCGCTGGTCTGATCTGACGGCTGGTGTGAGTCCACGTGGATGATTGGACGGTGGAGATGCAACGTGGTTCTTCGAAGGAGACCAAGCTCAGATCGGATGGTCGAGGTGCAGCCACGTGGATAATCGGACGGCTGAGAGACGTCGTGGCTTAACCTCGCTACTCAACGGCTGAGATCAACCCCAGGAGGATCTGATGGCCCGAGCTGCTCTGATGGATGAACGGGCGAGATGAGAACTGGAGCTCGAGGGGTGATCTGACGGCGACAAAGGATGGAGGAAGAACTGGCGGCCGGCGAGCTTCGCCGGCCCTCTGCGTGCGCGTGGGTCCTCGTCTACCGCCTCTGAGGTGCTGGGGAGCTTCGCCGTGAAGCCCCGCACCTGATGCAATGCTCCGCTGGAAGGGAGGAGCTCCAGAGAGCTCCGTCGACGTCGAAGAGCTGGAGCTTCTGTGCCCAGATGTTCCGACCTCCAGTCGAGGTCGATTCGCCTTCAGACCTGCACAGAAAGAACGCTGGGTCGAGGGCAAAGTGCCTCGACCCGTCAGAGCGAGCGAAAGGTGGATGGTGCGTCGGAATGGGGAGCTCCGGCGAAGGTGGTCGGCGGAGGAGCTCGATTCCCAGATCCTGTGCGATCTGGGTTGTATGGAGGGGTGAAGAAGGTGCGTGGGGGTACGGCGGAGATGATGGTCGGGTCGGATGATCGAGATGTTGCGCGATGTGGTCGGAATCAGAGGAATACGTCGGAGATGGAATTTGGGCGAAATCGAAAATTACGCTAAATGGAAGATCTAATCGATTACCTGGTGGCTGAAGTAGACTGTGCTGGAGCTGCTCTTGCTCCGGGTCGTAGCTTCGAAGGGCGTCAAGGCCTGAAGCTCGATGCTCAACGCTGGCGGCGGAGCAAGGCGGCGAAGTTCGCCGGATCAAAGGATACGCCTCCTCACCTCACTGCAACAAGGGCTGACGCTCGCTGTCACTCTTGCGGAGCCTATGGAGGTCACTGGGAAGAAGGAGATGGTCCAAAGATGCCGCGCGAAGGCGGCGGAGCTGGGGTATAAATGGGTGACCGGGGTGATTAGGGTTGAATGGCGACAGCTAAGGAAGGCGTGGATTTGATGGCGGAAGATCGGGCGAGGATGAGGGATGATTGGCGAAGAATCCGAGCACGGGGGTTGAGTGGGTGACAGCCTGGAGACGCGTGGATAAATCCGCGAAAGAGGCGCGGCACGCATCTTCCAGAAAAGGAAGGAGTCCGCGGGGGAGTTGACCGGGGTCAATATTCCCCCGTGGACCAATCTGGAGCGGCCACGTGTGTGCGATTTTTATTTATTTATTTTAGGGCAGAAATAGGCCGAATTAAAGAAAACTCAAAATATGAAATATTTTTCTTTTATTTTTTTCTATTTTTTGGTGATTTTTAATTATTTTTTTGGAAATAAAAATAGGGTAGCTATATATATATAGGTATATGTACACTATATGGATTTTTATTTTTGATTTTTTATTTGTTATTTTTATGTATTTTTGTGCTCATTTTGTATTTTATTTATTTACAAGATAAAATGAGGAATAAAAGAATATTTTTATTTAATTTTTACCACTTATATACAAGGGTGAAATAAATGGTTATATACAATTATACCCATGGTATTTATACAATGTATTTTTGCATTTTCAATTTTGTAATTTTTATTTTGATTTTTGTTTTGTTTCTTTTATTTATTTTATTTACAAAATATAATCTAGAATATTTACAAAAAGTTTTAGAAATAAATAAATTTATTTACAAGGGTAAATAAGTACATTGGTGGGGTTCATGCATATGGTGAAAGGGTATTTTTGACTTTTTGATTTTTCAATTTTTATTTTGTTTTTAATAGTTTCTAAATATACACACAATATGGACAAACATATTTTTGGGTGAGGAAAATATAAAGTTATTTATTTACAGAAGTATATACACATGAGCTCCTATCTCCCTCTACTTTGGCTTTTATGCGGTCCGGCCCATGCTGAGCCCTCCCTAGGGTTAGGTTGCTCAATATTTATTCTAAATATTTCCCTCTTTTTCTTTTTACTCTTTATTCTTTTATTTTTTTGCACAAAAACATGCTAATTATCTATTTTTACAAACATGCATGCTTTTGCTAATTAATCCTATTTACACATATCTACATGCATTTGCATAAGTTTTTGTAGCTAAAATATGAGAATAAAGAGTGATGAATGGGTATTCATCAGCTGACAAGGCCAGAACTTCACCCCGGGGGTTACTAGCAACTTGTCGCGAAGTACCGCAATTTCGCCCCTATCTACTTGAGACTGGCGGAGGCTACTTGGTACTAGTCAATGAACCTGAATAATTCAACTTGTGATATTTGCTAGGATCAGTCGGTACATGATATGGAAGGCGGGGATTTGGGCTCTGCCTTAAGGTATTCACACACACTCAAGTACCCTTACTCAGCCTGAAAACAAGGTCGGGGTTAATTTCCCGCAAACAAGGGTTAATTTTAGTCTTTTTTTTTGTCCAATTCACAGTCCAGATTTTAAAGATTAGTTGTCACTGATATTAATCCACACAAGCAATCACGTCTACTGTCCAGTCCCAATTCCTTTATCTTAGGATTAGAAAATCGAGAGAGAGAGAGAGAGAGAATCGGAAAAAGCCGATGCAATCGAGAAAACGATGATGAATGCTTGAGTAAGAATACTTACAGTGCCTCCAGCTCTCTACAATGTGGGATGCAAGACTGAATTGAAATTTTACACTAAATGGAATGCAAGCGATGAAAAGCCGCTCCTAGACAGGCAGTTCTATTAGCGAGTGAAGCACATGTTCAATTTGACTAGATCTGCGGTTTAAGTGTGTCTTTTAAGTGATGTGTGGTCTTAAAAAATTACGAGCACAAGCAAATCCTAGAGTGGCTCGAGGAGCCGCTAGTGTAAGCCTAGTCTAAAAATTCAATCCACACAGCAGACGGGTTCACGGTTCCACTATTTTTACACGTGCGAGAACCCAAACGGGAACCGCTGTAATGCATACCTTTTTTTTAAGTTCCAAAAAATCTTTTCGACGTCCAACAGCTGACTTGATCCACGAATTGTCGGCCTCCGATGTTCTTCGAGATGTATCGACTTCAAGAAAGTCGCTCCAAGTCCACCGGGCCCTTGCACAAAAAGATACAAAAATGTTAGAGAGATATATACAGAAATGGTCAGAAAAATAATTAAAAAATGGATAATAACAATGCAGCACGGGGGTCAGACTACCCGAGTGAATGGAAAACGTAAATCTAACTTTCTAAAGTAATCCTAAACCGTTTGCCTCCCCTGCAACGGTGCCATTTGACAGACCGCGGACCTACCCTTGTTAATGTGGTGTAATTAACGGTTTCGTTGTAGTCGGATAGATCCGTGTCGATCAAAAAATTAACCGCACAAATCGATGAATCGTCGAATGAATTAAGCGTGGTTTTATGTTTGTTTAGCCTGTGCAAGCCACAGGGTCGACTCAAGGAGGCAAAGGAACAACTCAAGATCAAGTTAGAGGGATTAGATTACGGTTTTCCAAGTGGAATTTTTTATATTTTTTTAATGCAATAAAAATGCAGATGCAAAATACGAATTGGATTAAGTTAACACGAAAAGAACCGACTTAGCCAAATCTAATTTTAATGTGAAATAAATTCAATTCAGCCAAGTGATATTTTCTCCAAGAACATAATGCAACAATGAATGCAAAATGCATTTTTTTGCAATTTTTGGCTTTAAAATGCACAAATGAAAAATACAAACTTTTTTGGGGTTTTTATGCAATTTTTTATGCAAATGATATGCAAAAATTGTGAAAAAAATTACTGGAAGTTAAATATGATGAAATGAAGTTAGATAATTTTTTTAGAATTTTCTGACACTTTATGATTTTTATATGATTTTTTACTGAAAACAGAGCGACTGTGGGTATTTAATTTCTAATAAATCTATGAAGTTAAATTATTTAGAGATTGATTTATCTCAAATAGATATTTCAACAAGGAATCCAATAGAGTTGAAATTTCTCAAAAATCATATTCATAGATTTATTTAAAAATCATATACAGAAATCGCTAAGGAATTTATTTTATGCACAAGACAACTCCTAATTGGACGAAACTTGGATAGTAATTAAAGCACAAATAAAGGCATCATCTACAATTTTTTTTCACAATTTTTGGAGTAAGGAATGAACATGTACAAATTTCAGAGCTTAAATGGGTAAAATATCATTGATTTTCAATCTCTAATTTTTAATAAAATATCTAATACTCATAAAAATACAAATAAATAGCTAAAAGATAAAGAATTAGTTTATCATCAACATGCCATTTCTTTGATTAAAAAATGATGCAAAAACGACTTCCAAATTAACGTTTAAGGATAGGGTTATCCTTGCAATATAGAACTAAAAAAGCAACAAACTGAAATGTGCCTAAGGGCACTTTTGCAATTAACTAAACTTAGTGGAAAAGTAATGCAAATTTTACAAAATAAATAAAAAGAGAAACCTTCTTCAACCCCACGCTAGGGAACGATGGGGATGTGGGCGGCGGAGCACACGAGGACGGCAACAGCGATGGCGCACTTGGCAAGGGGCGTGTGGGGCGATGAGGAAGCACCGTGGAGCACGGCAATGGCCGGCCTGGAGATGGCGGCTTGGCCGTGGACCTGCAACCTTTTTTATTATTTTTATTTTTTTGCAATTTTTTTGTATTTTCCTTGGATATAAAAATGAAATAAAGGTGCAGTATGTATGTGATGTTGTGAGGTAAAAGAATGATGTGGTGGTGGTTGAGGTGGTGATGATTGTGAAGAAAATGATATATGATTTTTTTGTTTGATAAACAAAATAAACAAACAACGTTAGATAAAAAAATTGACAAAGCAGAGATAGAGAAATTATCTGTGAAATACCGAAAGTGGAGCCGCGTCGTGCGGCTTTCGTCGTCGTCGCCTCGAGAAGGATGGCGGAGTCCTTCGAAGCTGAGCGAGTTCGATGGGAATCTCACGACGCGGCAATGATGATGCCGCGGATCTCGCCTGAAAGGTTGTCGTCGCTCAACTTGTCTCCTTCAGCTGTCACATGTAGGTTGAAGGGGCTCGACCTCTCTTCTCTCGAATCGGCGGATGATGAAAAATGGAGGAGGATATGAGAATATAAAGAGGAGGAGGAAGTTAGAGAAGACATGGAGAGAGTGGAGAAAATGGTGGAGGAAGTGGAGAAGATGTGGCTTGGAGTGGAAGGAAAGTAAGGGGAGAAGAGGTAAAAGGGGAGAAAAATAAACAAAGTAATAAAATAAAATAGTAGGCTACTAAAAAACTAAATAATAATAATAATAATAATAAATTAATAATAATAATTTCGAAATAATAAAATAAAACCAAAAATAAAAAATTGGGGTGACATGTGGCGGCTCCAGGAGCAGCCACATGTCGCTCCTAGAAAATTCAAAAATTAAATGTAAAGAAAAATAAAAAAGAAATAATAAAAGGGATTAAATCAAAACATGGTCAACACAAAAGTTGTTCGTCTCGATGAGATCTACAACTTTCGTGAAGGGCCAAAAATCAAAGGAAGTGACCTGTACAAAAATGTATTTTTGGTTGGTACCTTATAGATATAAAATACCGCATTTTATCTTTTGTAATTTTTTTGTCATTTTTTTTAAAAAGAGAAAAATCAAAATAAAAAACAGAGAAAATATAAAAAGAATATTTACAACTTAATCTATTTTTTTGGATTTTTTATAAATCAGATAATGAAATGGTAAAATACAGGGGCAAAAAGGTCAATTTGTACAATATACAAAAGGGCCCAAAACCCAAGTTTTGCATACGAGCTCCGATTTTAATGAAATTGGTCTTGTTTTGAATGTCTTTAAATGTATATTACTTTAAAGTGAGTAGACCTAATTCGGAGGTTGTATGAGAGAGATATATGCATTTTAAGGCTCCTAGTTTCAAACTTGGATTTAGGGTTTATTGGTCAATTTTGCAAGTTAGTATTTTTTATATTTTTCTTTAATTAGTGTTAGTCATATATACACAATAGAGTTGGAGATTCAGAGTTAGTATAAAATATATACAAATAAGGTATTTTATCTAATATACAGTTGAATATTTACAAATGAAATGGGCTTCTTATTTAATGCAAAATGAATGCTAAAATGCAGATGTTATCAATGCATGCATGAATGCTAATTATACAATATAAATGGAAATATACAGCTAATTAGTCGGGAACAAAGCTCTATTTTCAACTTTTAGAGTGATGAATCACAGATTCATCAGTCTCCACCCTCGCTTCCATGACTAGAGAGCACCCACCACTTCATACTCTCCTCCACTCGACACCTCCAACCGTGTCTATGCCGACACATCCTCCTATGCCTCCATAGCTCCATCCTTTAGGTCTTCATCAACACTTGGGGCGGGGCTCCACCTCCAAAAGCTTCATCTCTAGGTGGTTTGCTGCAGAGCTGCTTCACCTTAGCTCCACAAGACTACGCTGTCTCCACCCAGGTCGCTTTATTGGCTCGCTGCCTTGTCTGTCCCCCCCAGCTATCGGGCGAGGCCCGAAGCTCCTACCCATGTGCTAGGCATGTGTGTTGGGGGAACTTTTATCGGCACCCCTAGAGTATCCCCATATTGCATAAAGAGCCCCAGCACAGAAGTCATGTGATGGAATTTTTACGGGTCACCCCATTGAAGTTTTACCAAGTCCAGAAGCAACCCCTGCTACCAAGGGTACATGCTCTGCACGAGCCCCTTGGAAATTTTACAGAAACCCCCTTCTAGGGAATCGTAATTATCCTTTAGTTCTTATTGTGCAATTCTTTGCTTTATTTAATTACTGTAATATTGCAAACAGAACCCTTTATTTTGAACATCATTTTTGCATCATTTTGTTATTTGAAAAAACACATTTTGTTTCTCAATTAATTCTCTATATTATGGCAGGCTTGTGATATTTTTATACTATATGGTTAATTAATAATTAATATTTTTGCAAATGCATATTTTGCCCAATATGTACTTAGAAATTCATAATTAATTAACCATAGTTCTAAAAATTGCCAAAAATTCACGGATAGAATTATTTGCATTTCACATTGTGCAAAAATAGAATTGCATTTTCATGCATCATTTTCTCTGTGAAAAACATTTTATGGAATTAGATATTAAGTTCTAATAGGTATTAAACTCAATACTTTTAGGGTTTAGGATTTTTTTCCGAGATAGATCATCTAGCGATATATCTTGGACAATTTTATTTTCTGAAAATAAGTAGGTTTAATATTTATTATACCTAATTATTGTAATTCGCCTTGTTTCACTATTTAATTCTTTAAATATTCGTATGGCATCCGAAAGTTCCAAAAAATACACTGCATTCATTTCAACATTATTCATATCTTGGCCAAGTTTCATAATTTTCGACTTTGTTTGATTGATAATAATTTTTTAGTCCTAAAAACTGGCCCACATTTGCATTTGCATTCTAAAATTGCACTAAAAATACCAAAAATATCTGCCTCAAAAATTACGCACAAATTTCGATAGACATTAACCTAGGTTGTTCCTCTACCTCCTCGAGTTCGACCCTAGGGCTTGCCCATGCTAAATAAACATAAAATAACTTTCGATTAAAAATTGATTAATTAATTAATTAAGTGGTTATATCTTGATTGATTCTGATTAATTGCCTATAACGAACGACACATTTATTTTAAATTCTTAATTTTCATGAATTAACCTAGAGTTTTCACATTCTCATCAGTCACCTTGAAGATTTTCCAAACTGCATCCTCGTCCTTGTTAAAATGGGATCCTCTGCAGGTAGCGTCAACAAGATGTTAACTAGTCTCTGTCAAACCCCCAAAGAAATGTTCGACCAAGCTGGTCTTCAGTATGTCATGTTGGGGGAATTTCTCACTCAGATCATTTAACCTCACCCAGGACTCATAAAAGGACTCTTGGGGGCCCTGGGAGATGCTAGCAATCTTTGACCACAAGAAATTGAGACGGTCGAGATGATAGTACTTGTGTAAGAAGACTGATTTTAGATCCTCCCAGGTCTTCACCACCTTCCCCCAAGTGGTTGATCCAGTAAAGAGCTTTTCCCTGAAGGCTGAATCGGAAGGGGTTCATCTTAACTATGTCCAACGAGATGTTGGGGTAGTGAGTTGTATTTCATATATGATCGGGCTATTGTAGATGGTTATATGGCTCCTCATTTGAATTCCAGTGGAAGCTAGGGAGGAGAGAAAGGAGCTATAGTTTCAACTTGAAGTATCCGTGGACTAGTGGAATTTGGATCTACTCATTGATACGACAGACCACAAGATTGTATAATTGCTTGAGGGTTGGCTTGGGTTGGTCTCTCCCTCCTTCTCTCTCACCTCCATGGGTTCCATCTATAGAGCGATCATCTCCATCACCACCAAGATCATCAAACCTCCTCCTAGGTTTCCTCCTCTTTCTTCTGACCTTCTCCTCATGTCATTGAGCATTTATTGAAAGGAGACATGTGCCAGAGCTTGGTTAGTTAATTACTACTGAATGGTCTGGATGGAGGCCAAGAGCTAATTGTTCACTTCATTTTGACTTAGGCCAGTGCCCTACTCTATGTTCGAATCTATGCTTGGTTGTTGTGGTCCCTTTCCTCTACATGTGGGAGCGATCTCTGATTCTGCTTGTGAAGGAATGGACTCCAGATCGGGGTCAAGATCTGTAATGGGAAATACACCCCAATCAATCTACAAGCAGGCACCAGATGGAGAGAATAATTTAGAATTAGGGTCCATCCAGAATTTTATTAGGGATAGAGAGGTATATGGAGTAAAATCAATCTATATCCAAAAGGGGCAGATGAGAAGAGAGTTTTACCGATTTGTGGGAGGAAGAAGCGGGGAGTCCTGAGGTGGATCACAAAGTCTGAGCCATAGACTTGAGAATCACCCCAAGTTATTGGAGATGCTGAACTCGAGGAGCGATGTGGGTGTCGGTGGAATCCCTACTAAGCCATCCTAGAGTCGTCATCTTGAAGGGAAGAGAAGATCGATTTGGATGGGGGATACCGTAATGAATAAGAAATAAAGGGAATGTAAAATAGTAGAAGGCTCACTATGAGCAAGGGTCGAAGAGGAAGTAAAAAAGAGAAAATAATGGTAAAATTACGCAACTACTCGGGATTTTGATCTTGGAACATAAATCTACACAAATAAACACCAAGCAAAATTGGATTCACCAAGTCAACACATGTGAAGCTGTAAGTGTTCGGCTATTTTTATCTTTTTAATTTTAAAAGTTGTGATTCGGGCAAAAGTTGTTAGAGTCCTTAACGACTAGCCCTAGAAGAGAGCGTGTACTACCAGGAAAGTATCCATGTACTTGTTACACCTCCTTTGTATCATGTGATCTGCACTTTTTAAGGTCCTCAATATCGGTCTTGTGTGACTACTCAGCCAAAGAAAAGAGACATGAAGCCGATAGGAGAAACCACTACTTCCCTCGCAAGTTAGGTACTCATATGCAAACTGATGAGACAGACACACCAGTGAGGGCATGTCCTAGGCTCAGTACTTCGGACCAAGTCGGATGCTCCATAAAAGGTGGGAACACCGTAGTAGACAGGGCCCTACTTGGCCACCTACGATAGAAGCTCTAATACTTCACTAGTCCCTGGTAGTATTGAGGCAGCCACAGATTTGGTTTTTGGCTCTATTCCTTAAGGATTGTGCCTCGCTCAGTCTGGAAGGTACCTGAATTCAATGAGGTCAGTGTGAACCCAAAACAATGATGTTCGTTACGATTTTTATTTAGGTCAAAGTTCAATTAACAGTCCCCTTGTTTTCATTTTTGATTTTCACCTTTTTTTTTAGTATTTTCAATGCAAAAGTTCCTAACGATTGGATTTTATTTTTTTCCTTAAGTGCTCAAAATCAGAGGGATAGAATGAACAAAGCAATTTGTGACGATACTAAGATGGAATATCATCTTAGCGCCTAGATGATGGATCCAAAGATAGAATTACTTACAACGCTTCCCAGCTCACTCCATACAGGATGCAAAGCATAAATTTCTAGAGCTAATCTATATGAGTGATATGCAATGAAGGAAATCATCCTAAGTAGGAATAGATATTAACGAGATGAACCAAATGCTAAATACCAGAAGATAAACCTAATGATCAGGTCTTGGAGGCTCCTCGATGCCCACTACAGTGGGTCCTGCAAGCATTGTATGGAGACTCTAACAGCACGTGGTGTCAAGTCCAAGTATTCAACAATTAATTTTTGATCTAAGTCCAAATGTAGAGGCTATAGGTACATGAAATATATTAGGTGTTTTGCCTTAGATTATCGAGCAAGCAATCCTAAAAATGCTAAGGGATCATTCCCCAAAACAAACAAAAATAAGGCAGAACACACAAAATGTGGAAGAAATAAAATAAAGGTGAGGAAAACACAGAAAACACGGTGAGCTCCCAAGTGAACAAACACTTGAAAATTGGACCCGAATGTTCAAGTCCATGTCCCCCTGTATTATTACAAATTAATAAGGTAAAACAAAGGTGTCACTCTCTCAAAAATAAAAAGAAAGGCAACTATGCTAAAGGTCCTCCTCTCTCTCTTGCTCTCTCCAAGTAGCTCACAAGTGGGAGAGCTACTCTCCTCATAGCTCGAGTGCTCCAACCACCTAAGCGGTCATTGTCGCCTCGAGCTCCCTCGCATGAAAAATACAAGAGAATGGATTAGCACAATGAAGCAATTGTCCCAATAAAGTAGGAAAGCATAAAAGCAGAAAAATAATAAATGAAAAATAAATCCCAAAATCTATCCTACGCGTTGCTCCCTATCACCGATGCCATTTGAAGAGTCGGATTTTGCGAGGGTCTAATGTGGTCTACACAAGGCGAGACTCACACTATCGCTGAAGCAATCGCACACGAAACTCGTCAACAATTAACCCACAAATAGATATAATAATGCAAAATAAAAGTGGAGTTAAAATTATTATAACTCTACAAAATATTGGTATAAGGAAAGTAATGTAGAGGTCTAACATAGGGAGCACAGGGAATATACAACAAAAATTAGCGAAACAACAATTGTTTTTGGCGTTTATGAAGATTTTTTATTTTTATTGAGTTTTTTAAAGTTTTTAGAATTTCCTATTTTTATTTTTATTTTTTGATTTTATAATTTATTTATAAAATTTTCTGATTTTAAATTTCCTTAATCTTTTTAATTAGTAATAATATAATTATATAGAATATATGTAGGTAGTGTAGATATTATAGATAATAAATATATTAAAATAAAAACAAAATCTGGAAATACCCTAAGGTTTAGTCCTTTTTATTTTTTTAAAGGTAATAAAATTTTTTTTGGGATTTTAAATATTTATAATAATATTAATAGTAAATTTAGTAAATATAGATATATAAGTATAATAGGGACTTTATATTTGTAGATATAGATATAAATACTTAAAATGAGAAAATAAAATGTTTTGGTTTTTATGTTTTTCTCTATTTTTGGTAATGTTTTCAGAATTTTTACTAATTAATACTTTTAATTAAATAAAAATGTCAAAATAGTGACTTATATTAATAGGCTGAATAATTTTGGACTTTAAAACATCTAACTAGCTCAAAAATTTCCAAAACTAATTTTAATATATCGAAAATATAAAAAAGAAAATAAAATTAGTTTTTTTTATAATTTTATAAAGGTTAGAAAAGATTTGTATTTTTTATGGTTTCTCTATTTAATTTTTTGTGATATTTGCCTGGAGGTGCAAAACATAATAATACAACTTATCTATATTTTGGAATTTTTGAAAATGTTTTTATAATTTTTAAGTATTTTTCATGCTAGATAGTGACAAAATGCTCTATTTTTTATTTTAATAAATAGAAAATATAGAGTGAATGCATAAATAAGAATATATGTGATAAATATAGATGTTAAGTATTTATTGTAATTTCCTTTAAATTTTTTGAGACTGGGACCTATTTTTAATAAACTTAAATGCAACAAAAAGAAAATACAACCTAAGAGGGGTATTTAAGAAAATATAATAAAGGTTTGTGCTATTCCCGAATAATATACAAAATTCCATGGCCAATGATACAAAATTCGTGAATATCCTCAATAAAATACACCTACAACGGCATGCATGCAAAAAACCAAGAGTTCGGGGGGTACAAAGCAATTTTTTCAAAAGATATTACACACAATAATGGAAATTATGGACTAAATGAAATACAAAAATCCCAAGGGGTCCCTTGCAAAATGTCACCCCCTCACACGCATGGGTACATGAGGTGACATGGCGAGGGACTTAGGTGTAAATTATAGGAGTTTGGGGGCTTATTTGCAAATTGTACAAAAACCTTATAATTGCATAAGAAAGTTTTTATACTAAAAAGTAAAACAAAAAAGTATGGGGGTGGTGGTGCAAAATTACCCTCGTTGCATTGATGGACGATGGTGGCACTTCCACGTTTCTCACTTAACAAACGGACACCTCAGATGGTGCCAAACCACTTCGCAGATGAAGCATCCAGATCGGATCTAGGAGGTTGATCTGACGACCGAGGGCACACGGATCTGACGGCGGATGTGCAATCTAGCGGAGAAGAACGATTGGACGATGAGGAAGCAGTTCAGAAGAACGAGAAAGAACTCCTTGCTTCCGAACTTCGATCAAACCTCCAAGAGAACTCCATCCACCTGGAAGGTTCCTAAATGGCACAAAATGATCATGTTTTCCATCCGCACTGGTGGATGGTATCAGAAGTGCCCGGGATCCATTGATGGGGTCCTGGACCTCTAAAGAAGATGGCACACCAGGAGCACCTTCAGTTAGTCAAAACTCGACCCTAATAGGTCCTCAAGTGCCTAAACCTGTAGGTTTATCTTGTAAATACAAAAGAGAAGGCTCAGAGCTTGAGTTGGGCTGAAAATGGCTAGGATGGGGTGTGGTGGATTCTCTCCGATGAACATGGAGATGGGAGAGCAGATCTCCAGATCCAAGCGTGATCTAATTGAGTGAAGGTGCCTAGAGCATAGGGAAAAAGATAAAGGCATTCAGAGGGGCGGAGCACAGTCGGATCACAAAGGGACAGTGGCCGAAGCTCCGAGCTTCGATGTATTTTCTTTTTGGAAATTTTTGAGATTTATAGGTAAATCAAAGAAGCTAACTACTGATCTATGCTACTGCTATCCTAAGGAACAAAAATTTGCAAGAAAAATAAAACTCCCCTACCTGGAGAAGTGGGGAGTGGAGCTCACGGCAGAGATGTAGAGGAGCTTAGATCTACCTTGATTAGACAATTTCCTCGCACATTGAAACCTTGGGGATGCTCCTGCTGTCACCAGGAACCTCGACCATGCTTAGTATTAGGGTTTGGATGGGTGAAGAGGGATCACAAGTCGAAGGAAGTCCAGCAAAGGGTTATGTATAGGGTCGACTTCAATTGGGAGGTGTGCTCGATTCAGTAGACCTTAGATCGAGAAGTCATGCTGGGGTGAAAGGGTTATGATCGAGGTACAAAAGTTGCGAAGGAACCAAGCCAAATGGATGCAAGGAGGAGTGGGGATACATCGAGGAAAAATGAGTCAAACGCTTGTCAGATACAGACCTAGGGGGAGCAGGGAGTTGACCGAGGTCATCTCAATCCACACCCCCATTGTTCCACATACGAAAGAAAATGACAAAGCAGGTTGAAAATAATTTATTAATTTAAAATAAAGTATTAAATGATTTTATTAATTTTAGGTCAAAACATAAAAATTATTTATTATTTTATGTAGCATTTTATGGCGATTTTTATTTATTTTTACATTCTTGTTTATTATAGGTTACCTTTTACAAGTATAAGCATAGGTATATTTATCTATATATTATCTATTTTATTTTTTATATTTTATATTTTCATATTTTATCTACATATTTTATTATTTATACCTTATTTTAATACATACAAATATATTTGTTTTATTTTTGTAAAGTAATTTGTACACTTAAAATAAATAAATATATTTATTATATAGGTTTGTATGTGTATAATTCATTTGTGTACCTTTGTTCGCTTATTTATTTTATTAAATTTTTAAATGATTTTTCTTTAATATAAATATTTATTTATATTATAAATAATATTCACAATATTGAAAAAATATAAAACTACAAAAAATAAAGGATAAATAAAATGATTATTTTATTCAGGTATATTGTACAATAAGGGTCCAAAACCTAACTGTTGCATCTTAACTCAAAATTAAATGAAGCTACTTTCATTAAATAGCTAATTTGGTGCATTTTCAGTTCATATGGAGAAGATACAAGTCTGTGAAGTTAGGATTTTGGATTTTTATTCAGAGTATAGAAGGCACATTGTGTATTATTTTTATGTGAAATAAATTTTGTATTTTTCTATGTATTTTTATATACAACTTTCCTATACAAAGATTATTTATTTGAGGTATAAATAATAAAGAATAAAATCGGTCCCATATTGGACTTAGTAATGAATTTGAAATTAGGGTTTTTATTGTAGTTTTGACCCTTGTCTCCCCCTATGTTATTCCTTGTCAACCTAGTCATCATGATGCCTATGTCTCGGGGTTTAGGGTCATTCAATACCCTATGATATATTATTTCTTTTTTTCTTTAATCTTTTATTTTGGCTTTAAATATAGTCCTTTATACAATATTTACATAATAAATAATATATGTTATTTTATGAAAAATAGTGTTATTTTCATGCATTTAACTAGGGTTTAAAGGCCGAAATGAAAGAATAAAGGTGATGAAATGGAGATTCATCAGTATGCTTGCAAAATATCACTTCACGTGGGGGTGTACGTGAGGTGAACTATCACTAGACTTAAACGCAATATTAAAAAGCTACTCGGGCATATATACAAAATATCCTAAATTTTTGAACTAAATTAAATATTTACAAAACTATTTACGAAATACACAAAAGGTGGAGGGTTTACTTGCTATTTTCACCACTTAAGTCTGCTGGATCGAGTCATCATCTCTGCGTCACGTGTCCGATCAAATGGCTCTCCACATGCACCGCTTCGACTGGATTCAACAACCCATATTAGATCTGGGTTGTGTTCTTGATTGGACGACCTAGAATGAGTCTGGAAGAACTCTCGATGAACAGGTCACCGATGACTGTGGAATCGATTAATCTCCTTGCTCAGGCGGTCTCAACTTGATCCGACAATGGCGCTGGCTTCCTGGTGTTCCTCCGAGTGTAGTGAGAGGCCTGATGAAGGCAAGTGTTCAATACCACTCAAGATGCCTCCTTGGAGTTACAGTCTACACCAAAATACTCCTTTGCTCGAGGGCTACTTCCTCGACTATTGGGACAAGAAAGAAGAGGTCAGGGACGAGGTGAAGATGGAGCTCTGATGAAGGCGCCAGATAGAGCTTCGACTCTCGATCCACGATGGGTGGATAAGATGGGTGATCGATGGAGCAGATGAAGGGGAAGAAAATGGAGTGTAAGTCGAGATGATCTGACCGTCAGATCATGATGATTTCCCCTGGAGCTCGAGCCCAAGGGATTTAGGAGTTTCAAAAATTAAACCTAATCAAATGATTGAAATAGAAATTATAAGCAGAAGTGGAATCTAGGGCTAAGATATTACCTATGAAGCAGAAAAAAATGGCCTTAAACCAGCCGACGGTCGGTGAAGCAGAACTACAGGAAGAGTTCCTCCGACGATAGGTGGATTACTACCTCCAATCATTCCTCCTCGTTGCAGATCCTCTCTTCACTTGTTATCACAAAGGTAAAGAGTTTTGGGTAGATCTGAGGGGTTAAGACCAACGGAGGAGGTATCAAACTCGAGAAGGATGGAGGAGGAGCAATTTTATAGGTTGGTCGAGGAGGCAACTTTCGATTGCGTATCGGATCAACGTGTTGGAGTTCAGTTGCACCAGAAAATCATGCAAAATTCAAGATGTCAGGACTCAAGAGATGTTCAAGGCACGAGGCGAATTGCTCATTAGATATCTCGAGGAAAATGCGAAAAGTACGGTGCTCATGGTGTCTGACAAAGCAGAGGTGGGGAGGGGGCAATTGACCTAGGTCAACAAACGGAGCTCTTTTTATTTTGATTACATTGTTTTAACAATATAATACACGTAATTATAATACATAGGATCATTTTACATTTCATCAACTCATTTTGCAGTGTCATTGTATATTTTACATTTAAACGACTTCTGCACCACCAGTTCAAACATGCACCAGGTATTTTTACATTACCTATGTTCATTTTACATTTCGTATTTTTCATGTTATCCTTTTTGAAGAATAATTGATAAATTATTGTTTGAACTTTCATTTTGCAGATCAACACATAATTGTTACAATGAGAGCATGGATTTTGCAAAAGTATTGAAGGAGAGTATTAGAGCCGCTAATAAGGGTCTGATGAAATCAGACTCACTGTCGTTGAGGCGACTGCTCAATCCTCCTGATCAAACAGTAATTAACCCACACAATGAATAAGCAATTAATCAGATTGGGTTAAAATTTATATATCGTACAAAAAATGTATAGTGACAAATATGTAGGGGTCGACCACAAGAAACAAAGGGATAGAGCAAATGAGATAGAAAATCAACACATGAATTTGTCTTTCAAACACTTAGCTAATTTATGATCTTTGTGGGCTTATAATATTTTTAATTTTTTGGATTTTAATTCTATATATATTTTTAGTTATTATTAATTTTATAATTTATATTTTCTTATTATATTTTCTGATTTTTCATTTCTTTTTCTTTTTTAATTATATTATAAGAATATATAAAACTATATATATATATGATATAAGGCAATACCATTATAAAAACCACCAAAATACAGAAATTAATTTTTGGTTTTGAAATAAATTTTACTATTTTGTGATTTTTGAGGTGATTTTTTTAAGTTAAAAATATCCTAAAATAGGGATTAAATAAATAAGCAAATTTGTTATAGAATTTAAAAATATTAAATAATGCCAAAAATTTCCAAATAAGTTTATTTAATAATATATAATAAAAAGAAATTTTCAAATTACAAAATAGAAATGGATGTTTTGAAATTTATGGGAATTTTTTATTTATAAAGGATTTTGGACCTTTTAATTTTTATGAGTTTTATTTTTCTATTTTTAGGGATTTTTGGTCTTGAGTTAAAAATCAATAATAAATAAAATGTATTTTTTTGACAATTTTTCAATATATATATATATATATATGGTTTTTTATAAGTCAAACGAGAATAAAAACACGCTCTTTTGATTTTTATTAAATATGAAAAGTTGCCTAAAATGTAAAAATAAAAATATGATGTAAAACTAGATGTTAGAAGGCACATAATACTATTTGTTGATATTTTTTGGAGCATGGATCGTATTTTTAATAAATAGAAAATATAAACAAAAATTAATAACTGGTATGGGCATAAATGCAATTAAAATTAAAGGCAGGGAATATCATGCAATTTACCCAAAATTATATAACTAATATTTCAAGTTTTTGGGCTAAAAGGAAATATAAAATACATGTGAGGGTATACATGCAAAAGCACCACCTCACGTGGACCGCACGTGAGGTGACGTGGACTGGATCAATATGCAATATGAATCAACTACAAGGGTTCCACTGCAAATTTTCCAAAATTATAAAGCGTTTAAAATATTTTACATGAGTAAAAATAAAATAAATAAATAACATGGGTATCGGATGCAATTTACCTCCAACGTTTTGTGGATGGACGGCGTGGATGATCCCACTTATACACGCGGTAGGCCAACAACTAGGTCCGTTAATCGAATCGAACTATAACGAACTAACATATGTTCGAGTTCAGCTCGATAAGGAAGTTCGAGTTTGAGTTCGGTTCTATAAATGTTCGATAGGATATGTTAGAGTTCGAGTTCATTTATAAAACGAACGTTCGAGTTTGGTTCATTAACGATTTGACTCAACTAAAACTTGTTTACATGAACAATGTTTGAAACTCGAGTTTGATAATAAGGTTTGATAAGAAGTAAATTGAGAAATTATTCAAATTAAAGTGGTGCAAAGTTTAATGAATACCACAATTTATTGAACCTCAAAATTTATTATGTGCATAAATACGAAGTTACATACACACAGATACATATATCAAACTCGAACTTTTATCGAAAGACTGTCGAACTAAAATTTAAAGTTCATGTTTAGTTCGCTTAGAAACGAATGAACATTTTTCAAACAATTATCGAACAAATTATAACCGAATATGAACATGTTCAATTCGATTAGTAGCCCTACCCACAACGCATGATCTCGCTTCATGGATGAGGTATCCTGATTTGATCCTTGTGTTGATCTGACGGCTGAACAAGGGCTCGATCCAACGACGGAGGTTAGAACTGGCGGCCTCCCTCGATCCGACGGCAATTGCTTTCCGTAAAGAACGGGGAAGGATGCTTTCCTCATCATGCTTCGATCTTGTGATTCTCTCCCTCCAGACCTTCTCAGATGTTGCGAAGTCATGTAATGGATTCCAGGAGGTGTTCCACAGCTCGTGTATCCTTTAGAAATGTTTGGAGACCTTAAGATAAACTCGAGCGAGGTCTCAGACCTAGAGGCCTCGTTCTATCTTCGAAAGCCCCTATAAAGTCGAACTTTCTCTCTATTTCCTGCAGGGAGCAAGTCAGCGGCAAAAGGCGGAGCTCTGGGGAGCTCCTGGGAGTGAAATGAGGTGGAAATGGGTTGATAAGGGCGTCTCCGACGATGCGGCAGAGGAGATTGGGTTGCTCGATCTGTGTAGGATCGAGATGGGTGGAGATGCGGGGAATGTTCAGAAGCGTAATGAGAAGGATATGAGGGCGAAAGGTAAGGCGGAGCGAGTCTAGAGAGGTAATAAATAGGTGGCAGATCTGGTGTTCCGCCGATCGAAGATTTGAGTTTTACAAAAAATGAAAGCGAACTAAACGAGGAATTAACCTACACTGCTGCTACTTCTACGAATTAAAAGATGTAGAGAAATAGAATCTCATTGTGTCTATCGTACTTGAAGCAGAGCTTTGGGCGAAGGATGATAAAGGATCTAGACCACTTCGATTCGACGCCCAACGACTCGCCTAAGATGCTAATCAGCTTCCTACTGCCACATGGAAGGGACATCGAAGCACAAATCTTGGGTTCGCAGGTGGAAGAAGGATCAAGGAGTCAAGGTAGATCAGAGGCGATGCTTTATACCTGGGAGACTACATCAGGAATGGTGCTCGATGCAGATGCACGTCGTCCAAGGAATGCTAGTGGCGTGAATGGTGGATGAATGAGGAGGAAAAGTTAAGAAGATCTTGACTCAAAATAGTGAAAGGATCCTTCACAAAAAATCAAGGAAGATAGGTCAGAGCTGAGGTTCTGACGAGTCCAAGCCTGGGTCAGAGGAGTTGACCTAGGTCAACGGATGGCGTAGCCTAATTGGGCCACATCATCCGAAAAAGACAAAACTGAAGTAAAAATCAAAACTAAATTAAAATAAATTAGTAAATGGTTTTATTATTTTTTATGAAAACATAAAAAATGTTTATTATTTTATGTAGTATTTTAATATGTTTTTTATTTGTTTTTATAAGCTTATTTATTATAAGTTAATTTTTACAAGTACATTTATAGGTATATTGACCTATGTTTGGAATATTTTATTTTTATTTTGTATTATTGATTTTATTTTTTCACTTTCATATTTTATATATTTATAACTTATTTTTATATACATAAATATATTTTTATTAAATTTTTTGATATATTATGTATACTTAGATAAATAAGGGTATATAATATATAGGTATAAGTACAGGTATTTCATCTATGTATTATGTATACTTATTTTATTTTATTGTTTTATTTATAGATTTGTTCCATTTTAAATATATACATATACTATAAATAATACTTAAAAATTATAAAAATAGACAATTATTAAAAAAATAATAAGGAATAAGTAAAATGAATATTTTATTCATGTGTGTTATACAATAAGGGTCCAAAACCTAACTTTTGTATCTTAACTCCAATTGAATGAAACCACCTTCGTTGAATATATTATTAAAAAGTATATACAATAAAAGGTGATTTTGATTCATTTTGAGTTTTTATTGAGGATATATGGGTATGGGAAGTTTGGGTTTTGGCCTTTTATTCTAAGTATAAAAAGTACATTGTATATTATTTTTGCGTAAACTCAATTTTGTATTTTTCTATACATTATTATCAACAATTTTCATGGGAAAAGTTTATTTATTTGAGAAATAAATAATATAAACTAATATGTACCAATAATGCAATATTGATGTAAATGTGATTATATTGTATTTTTGGCCCTTATCTCCCCCTACTTTATTCCTTTTCGACCCAGTCATCAAGATGCCTAGGTCTCGGATTTTAGGGTCATAAAATACCTTTGGGTATTTTACTATTTTCCTTTTCTTTATTCTATAATTTTAGCATTAAAAACTGTATTTTATATACAATAAATAGAATACATAGTGGATGTTAATTTGTACAAAATAATATTATTTACATGCATTTAGCTAGGATTCTTAAGGCCAAAATGATAGAATAAAGGCGATGAAATGGAGACTCATCACCCCCCTTATACTTGCCTATGCTAGTCCCTAGAAAACACTTATGCAATGAATGCTGAAAATGAAAATAAAGAAAAGAAAAAGAATGAATTGGGAATAATGTCGACATTTAAACTTGTTTTAACAAAATCAAAGTTTGGAGCTCAGAGAAGGCTTTTGGATTAATGGTGTGTTCGGAACCTCGTGGAAGTCAGGAAGTGTGACACAACAACCCTTAGGTTCCATACTCCTACTATCCAATTCAATTCACAGCCAGGTCAGAACCATCCTCCCAGTCACATACTTTTCCTACCACGAAGTGATAGAACCATGTATGTGAAATTGTCTAGCTCTCCTCAGACAAAACAGATGAACTATCAAGGCATCTGCTCTTCTGGTAACACGTTCTCGTGGAGACAGATATTCCCTTCTAAGGTCAGGTACTCCCAGTCTTTACAACTGAATAGGGAAGAAGTTTAGAAGAAGGGGAAGAGAAGTGCGAATCGACCAGTGTAGTCTTCATTCCCTTGTGAAGTCAGTCAATGTAACAGATTCTTCACCAAGAAGTAGGATTTTTCTGAAGCTCAAATTTTGGTGGAATTTTTGGTTGTCGGCTTCTTTGGATATTTTATTTGACTTTGTACAGCTTCTGCATTCTTGCTTGTGCCCCAGTGAGTATAGCATCTTTTGTTCCACTCATTTTTTGGGGTCTTGGAAAAAGTTACGTCGGTAGACCATTCCTTATCCGAAGCATTGTCTAAATCCATCTCCAGTCTTTAGATATCATCGTTACCAAAAGAAGTGGGTTAGAGTACCGATGTCAGCGATCCCCAATAATGGTTCCTGAGCCACCCTTGATGAAACGGGCTTGCATCGTCCTGACTTAGACTCCAATTTTTTACCAATTCATCTAAGTCGAGCTAAGTGCTAAGTGTGAGGTTTCCAGTCAAGTCATTGTCTCAAAAGTCTTAGAGATTATATGAATGATTCTATTTAGGCCCATTGAATTAACTCATGAACATAGTCTTATGGAATATAAAGAATAAGTCAAGGTGACCTAGAATATTTCCACTCCCAGTTCTCAATAGGTTTCTCTAAAATTAAGTGTATTAAGGTCTATTCCAAGCTCCACTCTTCAGACTTTATTTAGACTTGTTCAATTGTCTAGATTATTCTAAAAATGTGAATGCTATGCATGATGCAAGGAAAATGTTTTTATAGTGCAATTTTTTGATTTTGAACTTTTAATGGATTTGTGAATAGGTTTTGCAAATTTTTATGCAATTTTTGAAAAGGTTTTTGCAAATATTTTTGGATTTTTTTTTCAAAATTTGTAGGATTTTTCAAAAGAAAAGATTTTTTTGGAAAAGAAGTAGGTATAGATATTTAAACCAGAGTGCTTCTTATTATTTTACCAGAGTTGAGTTTTAGGAATTTACAAGTTTGTATATACCCGGTTTTGTAAAGAGTTTTATTTGCTTGAGTTATGTACATAGTTCTTAAACTAATTTAAAAAGATTTTTACAAATATTTTGAAAACTTCATTTTTGCAAATTAGTTTGACAAATACTTTTGAAAAACATTTACAAATTTTGAAAATAATTTTGTAAAGATTTTTCAAACAGTATATATAGGTTTTTCAAAAATATTTTGCAACCATTTTTTAAATATTTTGCAAATAGATTTTCAAAACATTTTATTTCACACAAAGAGAAGAAACTTTTTTACAAACAAAACTTGTTTACAAAGGTTGAAAACGTTTTACAAAATATTTTTCAATCAGTTTTCAAAAGATTTTTCAAAGAGATTTCAATCCATTTTTTCAAACATTTTGCAAAACATTTTTTACCAGATTTATTAATTAGTATATATAAACAATTTTAATGGATTTTATACAAGCATTTTCTTTACACTTAATTAATTGTATTTTAGTCATACTTATTGAAAATACAAAAGTACGAGTTATGCTAAAGTATATACGGAGTATATACGACCCCATATCTTAGATTGAGCTATGTCCTCATAGATCAGAAAGAAAAAAAGAATACATAACTCGTAATGAGTATAGAAAAGCCTATACTAAAAGGCTGAAATAATGAACGAATGAGTAGTTGAGCATCCCCCCTATACTTAGGACGAATCCTAAGTATAGCAGACTGTACACAAGGTAGGGAGGGTCAAGGGTGGGAATGTAAGAAATCAACATCTCGACATGTCCCCCTATACTTAGGGTAAAATATCCCTAAGTATGGATAGAGTATCAAGAGTTGAGGGGATAGGTGAGGGATCAGAGAATGGACAACTCAGGGTGTACCCCTTATACTTAGGATAAAGTACGTCCTAAATATAGCAATGATGAAAGGGGTGACACCTTTTCGAAAGAAAAAGAAAATAAAGAACGAAAAGAAGAAAAGAAGAAAATGAAATACCATTCAAAAATACTTTGTTATGCTCTGTCTGAAATTACAGAAGTGGTTGCTTTCAGCTCATCTTCATATACAACTTGAATTGAGTCAACGACAGACAAAAATGTATAATGCTCTAAGTAAGGCTTCAGTAGCTATCCATTGACCGCAAACGGTTGTGTGTCCGCTGACAGTTCAGATATCATCATGCTTCCATTGTCATGCACATGTCTCACTATAAACGTCCCAGTCCATTTGCTCTTTAATTTTCCTAGAAAGATTTTTAATTTCACATCAAACAATCAAACCTTTTGACCCATCTCGAAAGTCTTTCCGTGGATGTGCTTGTCCTGCACTTTTTGACCTTCTCCTTCTGCGTAAGGTTGTTGTCATATACTTAATTTCTGAAGTCGAGCAGTATGTTCATATCCATTTTTTAATTCTTCTCGGCTTTCTTGGAGTCCAAATTGCAAATATTAAGTACCCATGAGGATTTATGAATCAATTCAACGAGCAAATGGCATGGCTTGCCATAGACAAGGCAGTAGGGATACATTCTTAATGGTGACTTGTACGTGGTCCTACAAGCCCAAAGAACTGAATCAAGTAGCTGAGACCTGTTCTTGCAATCCAAATGCACAAGCTTCTGTAGAATTGTCTTTATCTCCATGTTGGAGCATTCAGCCAAGCCGTTAGACTGCGGGTAGTAGGGAGAAGCGACATGATGTTCAATGCAAAATTCATGAGTCGAATTCTTCACCTCTCTATTGATAAAGTGGCTACCCCCATCTGATATGAGGATTTTTGGTATCCTGAAACTTGAGATGCACACAGATTATTAGTTAGTGTTAATAGTCAATGAATCTCGGTGAATAGCTTAAGTTAGAGAGATAATAATATATTATAATGTAGATAAATATGGGATTTATCAGCTTGTAAGGAGCATTAGTGACCTGAAGAATTAGATTTACAGATGACATCTAGTCCATCTTCAGGGTCACTAGCTGATTCCATGAATAGGAAGAGCTTTACTCTCATCCGATACATAGTCTCCAGTACAGCAGATACATCACTTTCAGCATGAGTTTGTGCCATACCTTCTTGTTCATGAGACTGAGCCTCGTCAGATTCAGACTTTTACTCAGTGGACATCAGATTTTCTCTTGCAGCAGCCACCACAACAGTTTTTGGATGACTCATCTGATTCTCTAGGACATTCATATGAGAGCTCGGCTTTAGATTATCTTGCTTGTAGGATTACCAGACAATATGAGAAGTATAGGCAAGATATGGATGAGTTCAAGCAGTAGATGTTGGATCTTGTGTGAGATCAGACGCCATGCACACACAACAGCCAAATTCTACTTCTCAATCGCACGTCACCAGATTATGTAGAGGGTGTTTATTTCATGTCTCTTAGGAGTGGTAGAGTCCCAGCCGGAGTGACTCAGCTAGCATGTTACAGATGCACCAATAGATGGTACCTTTGACCCAGTTGAGCATGATGTAGATAGAAGTGTTGACGTCGCTAGTATTCATGAGGATCTAGATGGTGGTGCCGATGCCACCAGGAGCACGATGCATAGATAGTTGTGTTACCATATTTTGTATCTAGTGATGAGGAGACAAAAACATAAAAATGGAAAAAAGAGAAACTCCAGAAAAATAAATAAGGACAAGATTTCTTCTGCTAGATCTTTTTCTTCTGAGGAAACGCATGTTGATAGTCCTAATTTTACAAAAATATCCTCTCCTACATCTTCTGATCCTCTAGGTGTAATATTGATGGGGAGGATGTACAAATTCCTTTTCCTCAAGCACTCTGTTTAGTAAAGGTGAGAAAAAAGAAAATCCTAAAAAGATTCAGATGTTAGATATGATGAAAGAGATGCTTTATAGATTCACCATCCATCTTACTCTTTTGGAGGCCTTGGCACACATTCCTCTTTTATAGAAAAGGACTCAAGGAGAGAATTACATTTCATAGAAAGAGGAGGCAGCACAACCATTATTCTGAGATTCATGTGTTGACCAAGGAGACATGTTATGGCATTCAGAATTGTCTCCCAGCCAAGCCTTCAGAAACGGGAGCACCATATGTCAGATGCGAGATTTAAGAGCAAACATTTGATCATACTCTACTAGATAGAGGATCCTTGATCAATCTCCTTCCTTCTTCCTTACTCATAAAGTTCGAGTTTGGACCGCTTCAACCAAGAAGGACGGTCTTGCAGTTTGCTAATAGATCGGTAGAGAGGTCAAAGGGATTGATTGGTAACGTTATCCTCACCATTCAGGATTTGCAATTCCCCATGGACTTCGTCATGTTGGACATGGCAGTCCTTGAATGTGTGGTTGATACCCCGGTCATATTAGGATGATCTTTTCTAGCGGTAGCGAAGGTCATTTCTGATTATGATACCAGGAAGGTGTACTTTCACATCCAGGATGAGAGTATAAATATAGAGATGATCTAGGACCTCAAAGCCAGATTAGTTGAGTCAAAGAGAGCATCTGATGATGAGCCAGATAGTTACCATGACTGTGATTTTGTGCGGACAGATGATGAAGCAGTTTGAGCTGAGCTGAGTACATGATCTTTCGTCACGTTTTCAGGGGAGTCTGGGATGCAGATACTTGATGATGGGAGATTGGAAAGCACTGTCTTGGAGCAGACACAGTTAGAGGTTGAGGTAGATGATTTTGATGATGATCATTCTTAGTTTAACTCTTGTTATTCTGATATTGATCCCTCCGATGTAGATGTGGATTTGGATTGGCAGATTTTTTATGAGTATATTCCACGTCTGATTTTAGTTGAGCCTACAACAAGTCTAAAGACTAAGCGAGTGCAGTATAGTCAGTTATCAGATGAGCAGTTTCTAAACCAGTCAGATCTAGAGTAGGATGAGCTTGCACACACAGACTTAGTAACCTACACCCAGGCCCTCACTAGACCAGCTCTCCTTGTTCCTTCTCCCCTAGATATCAAGTTGTTACCTTAGAGCATGAAATACCAATTCCTTACTATAGAGCCCAAAATGTTTCCGGTCATAATTGCGTACAATCTGACCGAAGATCAAGAATCTCGATTAATGGAGATTCTTGAAAAGAATCACAAGGAAATTAGGTGGTCAGTAGAAAATCTCCATGGGATCAGTCCGGCCATGTGCTCCCGTCACATTTTTCTAGAGGATGATGTCAAACAATCTCGTGAGTTTCAGCGCAGACTGAACCTGAATCTTCTAGAGGTGGTCATGAAGGAAATATCCAAGTGATGGAGTGCCAATTTTATCTATCCATCTCCGACTCCAAGTGGGTCAATCTATTACATGTGGTACCGAAGAAGATGGGTATCACTACAATGATTAATGAGGATGAAGAGGAGATTGCTACCTAAGTACCAACTTTTTGGCAAGTCTACGTGGACTACAGACGATTGAAATAGGCGACCAAGAAGGATCATTTCCCGCTGTCGTTTATTGATCAGATTATCGAGAGATTAGCTAGGAAGAGCCACTATTGCTTTCTTGGTGGGTAATCGAGGTATAATGAGGTGTCCATTGCACCTCAAGATCTGGAAAAAGTGACGTTCACATGTCTATTCAAAATGTATGCTTTTAGACAGATGCCCTTTGGATCATGAAATGCCCCTCTACATTCCATAGGTGCATGCTTTCGATCTTTTCGAACATGATGGGAGAATTTTTAGAGGTCTTCATGGATGATGTTTTGGTCGATGGCGATGATTTCGAGTCATGTCTGTCTATCTTAGATCGTGTACTTCGAAGGTGCGCTGAGGTTAACCTCATTCTTTCTTGGAAGAAGAGTCGTTTTATGATTACTCAGAGGACGGTCTTTGGACATATCATCTCCAACAGGGGCATGGAGGTTGATCCAACCAAGTTACGAATCATCAAGAAGCTCACTCCATCGTCCAATTTGAAGCAGTTACTGTCTTTTCTAGGGCAATGTCAGTTTCTACCGACATTTCATTCGAGACTTCAACAAAATTGCTCGGTCATTATCTGGTCTTCTAGTGAAAGACATCGAGTTTATTGTTAATGATAAGGGTCTTTCAGCTTTTGAGACTCTCAAGAGCATGGTTGTAAAGGCTCCTGTCCTTCAGCCACCCGCTGCTCTAGTAAAAAATATTGCATTAGCCACGCAATCAAGCCATAATAAATATTATTGTGGTTAAAATCTATTAATCATGATAAATTACTATAACATGAAGTTAGTTGCAATGATAATTACCGTGGTCAAAAATGATAGGCTACAATAATATTAACATGGTCAATTTTTTTGACCAAGATACATTTACCATGACTAATAATTTGAGACCGAGAAATTTTTATCATGGTCAAAGTATGCATAATATTCCAAAAGTAATGATGGAAAACCCTAAACCTCACCATAACTACAATGCCACTCCCAAACCCCCTCCCCCACATGTGCCCCCCTCCTCTACCCGTGCCCCGTCCTCAACCTACGCCACCATCACCCAGTCGGCAGCAACTACTCGTCCTCGTGACCCCACCTCGCCTCTTGTACCCACGCCACCCCCCCCCCCTCACGGTCTCACCCTACGGCCCCGCGGCCACGCTTCGCCAGTGCCCTCGCCTGGCCACACAATAAGGCCACTGTAAATAATACCAAGGCTAAAAACTTTTGGCAATGGTAAACCATTGTTGATTAATATCAATGTCTTTGGTAATTACAATGACTAAATATTTTAGGTCATAGTCTTACTATTGTGACCAATAATTTGGGTTGTGACCAATAATTTGGGCTACTGTTCTATTACAATGACCAAAAGCTTTCGACCACAGTAACTTTACCATGGAGAAATCAATTTGGTGTATAAAAAATTATAATCCCCCACTATATACCTAGAAAGGTTACATTCTTATATTTTTATTTTGTCATTTTTAGAAATGTTATATTACCTTGATATATATATAGACACACACATATGCCTATAATTAATATGATTATATTATTTTTAGAAAAATAGAATGAAACTTAGGAAATGTGACTGATTAAGTTCAAAACTCGTGATATCTACGGATTTGACTAGTTAGGAATGCGATCGGATACACATATATGTATCTATTTGCCACCGTATTTGTTTTTAAGTGGACGTCCATATGTAATTTTTTTGATGTATCTGGATATGGTTGATACGAATAATGATGTATATGTATATTATATATAAGTTTAGGCTACCAGGGAAAATTCATGACAATAATTTAGATGACAATAATCTCTTTGGATAATAAGATTAAGCTATGTTTTATTTCCCACTGAAATCCCTCCATTCCCTCCCAAATTTTACCCATCCGTCCCAATGAAATTCGAAATATAATCTCCTATCCTTTCCTAATTAAAGAACATAATCGCGCATTATTCTCATCCATTCCTAAATTGTCTCCCAAATCCCATATTCACGGTCCCTCTAAAATTCCAAATCCCATGATTCCCTCCTAAATCCATAAAAAAATCTCCACACATCCTCTCCCTTTTCATATTGTGTCGCCCTCCCTTTTCCTATTGTGTTGTCGAACCAGACCCATCCCCCCCTCGTCACTCATCATAAACGCGTTTCTTTCACCCTCGTCGCTTGCCCCCTTCACCCTCGGTGTTCTCGCTTCTTCGTAGTGTTCCTCAACGAACCTGATCACCATCTCTTCTTAACGCACGTGTTCGTACTTGGAATTTCTTCTCGTGTACATGTGATTCCATTTGATTTCCTTCTCTTCAAGGAACACGCACATTTAATTTGTATATTAAGAATGTCTTATATCTTCCCTTGAGTTGGGCATCAATATAAAGTTATTTTCAACTCTTGTAGTCATGTTTTATACATCCTCAAAATTATCATGCTTGTTTCATATTTTACCATTATTGTTGATGATAGTTGATGACATCAGTTCGTCAAACCCCATTTCTTGTTATATGAATATGTTATCTCTGGTACATTTGATTAAAAAAATCTTTTGCTATAGGAGTTACAAAATTTTCCAGTGCATGTAGTTTTTTATTTGATATTTAATGTATTCTTATTCATATATAATTTAAATATTTGCTTTACGATCTTTTTTTGGTTAATAATACAGCTGCCTAATCATTTTACTAGAAAGGGAACCCGCACTTCGTTGTGGATTTTGCCGTATAATTTTATTTGATAGAACTATGAAATTAATTGAATATTACTTATCTAGTATATTTGAAGCTTATTATTTTGAAATTCAAATAGTTATTTCTCTCATGTCTATGTAAAAGACATGATATACTCTAGACTACAACCAAGTATATTTTTATATCTCACAATCTTATAATATCAACATTTAATTGAAGAAGTTATATTACTTTACACAGAGCATCTCATTTTATGGTGTATAAAAAAATTGGGAATTTTTTGTCACATTGATACATGATATTTAAAAAATATTGATCTTATATATGTGTAATCCAAATTGATATTGATGCTTTGAATTGAATATTTTATGCACTATTGTCATCTCTATACTTATAGTTTCAGAAATCATATTGATTGACCCATCAAGTTGATTTGTATTTCTTTGACAATGCTTCTTAATTAAAATGGTGCATGATATGTTTTACTTCAATATAAATTTTATATAGTGTTATAGATATCCAATATTTAAGTATAAGATATGCTTTGGTCCGATATAAATTATGAATAATATAAGGATAAACATTCCACTAAGATTATAATTAAATGATAAAGGGAAAATGTTGGGATGTAAGTAACAAAATGCATTGAATGATGGGAGAGAGTACAATATAGGAGTGAGAAAGGATATAAAGAGACACATTTCATGTGCATGCCGTGAAATGGAAAATCTAAAAGAAAAGAACATGGGCTAATCTTATGAACTGGTTTCATTCATTTAATATATTATTAGTTGAATTGTGCATATATTATTTGATTCATTTCTTATAGTTTGATTTTATAGAAAATGCTCTTAAGTTGATGGCATTAAACTAATGAAATAACGTTTTCAAAATATAGGAAAAATGGGAGAGAGGCTATGTGTGGGTTTCATGAGCAAACCTATGAGAGAGAGAGAAATGGGAGTGTGGGGGAGAGAGGCCACATGTAGAAGAGCAAACTTTCAAAGGAGCGAGAGAACATGGGAGAGGGGATTACTTTGTGAGAGTATTACGGAGAAAAAGGCAAGAGAGGGAGTCATGTGGCATTAGATGGGATAAAATCCAACTTTAGTAATATAGTAGCGAAATAAAAGATGTGAAATGAAAGGATTGCTTTTTCTTATTTTACAGATCGAGTTCGGGCATAATATTCAAATATCTCATAAGTTTCAAATTTCTAGATTACTAATGTACAACATATATCTTGGTCACTAACATTCCATGACAGATTTCTAGATCACAGACATATAACAAATATCTGTATAAGATTTAAAATTCTAAATCACTAATATATGATAAATTTCTAGATTACTAATATATGACACATGAAAGGGTAGCACTGTCTCGTTTTATATATTGATTTCTGCATTAGATCCAAATATCTACGGAAGACTCAAATCATTAGAGAAATAAAAGATATCAAATTTCTACACAAGATTCATAATCATCCACCAGTTATAAGAAATAAATGAGACTACCTCATTCTACAGATTGAGTTCAATTTCACGATGACATGGATTATGAAATATCCGTATATGATGCTAATTGGGGACCAAAAGAATTATAAGTTATTGTTGGTGTTGGTGTTGGGAAATGGATGAATTATAATACAAGTCATGATCTTTAGTTTGGATAACTAAATGTAGGAAATTTATGTTACTAGCACATGGTAACTTATAGTTTCTCCTATTATGAAAAATGATGGATTGATATATTTTATGTAGATGGATAATACTTGGTTGGCTGAACGATTGTCAGATATTGAAGAATATAATCAAGGAGTCCATGATTGTTTAGACTGGGTACTTCATTATGATAGAGCACGGTATAGATATGGATCTAACCAGGATTATATTTATTGTCCTTAGCAGAAGTGTATGAATAATAAGAGATATAAACGAAAGGATGTATATGGCCATGAAAAACCACCAGATCAGCTTCTTCTGAATCCTGTAAAAGAGTCAGAATAAATCACGGACGTTGTATCGACCAAGTGAGTTTTAGCAGAAAAGATTAATTTTTAGTTAATCTTTTTAATTATTTTATTTATACTCCTAAACAAGATATATAGTGTCAGGTATGGGAGTGTCGAACCCAGGGAGGCAAGCTATTGAAAACTAGGGGGGAACTATAGAGAATAATGTTTAAAAAGGTTTCCTAATTTTTATTTATTTTTAAGGATTTTCCTACATTTTCTTTGATTTTTAATGAATTTTATAATTTTTTTATGAATTTTAATAATTTTGTGGTTTTTATTAATTTATAAAATGATTAGTAATCTTTTATTTTATTTTATTTTATTTTATTATTTTTATGTTGTAATTTGGAATTTTCTATTTTTATGAATTTTTAAGAGGTTTTAATACTTTTTATAGATTTTGTTCCATTTTGAATTTTAAAAATTAGATTTATTATTGAAAACAGAGTTGTTTTTGGATTTTTGAAGTAGAAAATAGTAGCAAAATATTTTATTTTATTTTTATTGAAACATAGATAAAATTACCTTTAAATGGTATATTTTACATTTTTGTGTGATTTTTATTTATTTAGTTATGATTTTTACAAGTTTTTATGAATTTTATATTTTTTATTGGTTTTATTATTCGAATTTTATTTTATTTTGTGTTTATTATGTAAAATATAATAAAATATACTCTAACTAATTTTCATATGATTTTTTAAGACGTTTTAATATTTTTTAGATTTTTAAAGTTTGTTAGAATTTTTTATTATTTTAGTGATTTATTTAATGCTAAAAATATTTTTTATTTTTTATTTTTTTCAGAATTTATTTAATATTTTATATAGTGCAAAATACAGTATTTTTACATATTTATTATATTTTTATATTTTGTATTTTATTTATTAAATATATAGTATATATAGTATTATATATACAAGCTAGGGGTATGAATGTAATTGATATGAAAATATGGGGTGTATGCGTAAATATGAGAAAACTGGGAGCTATGTGTGCAAATAGCACCAGTTGAACGTGTAGGAGTCACATGCCTCACTCTACACCTGGGCTTTTATGGAATTTGCAAGAGTATGGGGGCCTCCCGTAAAATATTCAATTTCACGTACGTGCTCATGTGCTGGCCTCTGGCATGGGCTTGTTTATAACATGAAGAATGTGCAGGGGCGTCGTCATAAATTTGCAAGATATCACGTGCGTGGGCACGTATTCCAGGATGTAGCAGTTGTCAGGACTTGTTCGTTATAATATATAACGCGAGGGACATGCATGCAAATTCGCCCAAAAAAATCCCATGCCTCACGCGCTTCTCGCGTGCTTGTCCTAATCGGTGGGTCGGCGGGGTGTGTTAGAGGCCGATGCGTGGGAGGACAGATGGGCTTCAATCTAACGGTTGGTGTGCGTTCTGGGGGGATACTTATTCTTCCCTAATTCAAAACCAAGTGGCAGAGATTTCGAGCGATGGTTCTCCGGGTCAGTATTATGTTGTTCTGCATAAATGGCTACGACTGAAGACTTTTCCTGATGGCAGTGCTTATGATCTGAGTGGATGAAGATCCTCAATACGTAATAGTTCAGATAGCAGATCTCACCACCAAATACTCAAGACAAAGGAAGTTCGTGCTTCTCTCTAGGTTGGTGTGATCTGATGCAGAGCTGCTCCACGCAGATCTGAAGAAGTTCGGACTTCGATCAATTGGATCGAAGTTGTTTTGTGGTGCTTCGACGATTAGATGGTTGTTGGTGATAGGTAGTCGCATGTGATTTGATCGGCTCTGATGATTTATTTGGCTCCTCTAGATGCAAATCATCGTTCGACTCAACTTCCTGGTGGGGATATGATGTCCTCTGTGCAGCCCAACCTCCAGGTGATTCTCTATCAGATCCAAGTCGACCTTTATGCCTTGGGTATAGGAGTTTTCAATGCGATCATAACCTACAATGATTCAATTCGACTCAAGCAATTGGCTCGATCCAAAGCAGCAAATAGAAAGGGTGAGCAGGGAAACTTCAATGGTGGAGGACTAAAGCTTGAGAACTCCGGTCAATGTGCGTGACCGGAGGAGTTCAGATGCGTGTGAGATAGAATGAGAAATGGTGAGACTTAGAGATGAGATGAGATCGACGGATGAAGGCAATATGGAATACGATCGATTCGGATATTAGACTTAGGAGAACAGAGAGATTTGAGAGGATAAGAGAAGAGAAAGTAAGAAGGAAAAGGAAAAGATATGGGGATCTAACTTGGAAGTAGGAAGAGAACGTGGATATGATGGTGTGGATGAATCGCCGGTGGTTGTTGGAGCTCGGCAGAGCTCCTGCGTTGATGATGGCCTCTACGTGATGGTGTTTCACTAAGGTTGTGCACACGCGGCTAGCAGATCTCCGACGCGGCAGTGATCTCGTCGGAACTCAACCTTCAACAGCCTCGCTCGATGGAGCTCAAAGACCTTGTCACCGTCCCGCTCTCGGATCTGAAGGTGGAAGGAGTAGAAATGGCAGATGTCCGGATGGGGGAAATCGACGACCTATTTATAGGAAAGGTGGAATGTGGTCACCACCGGCAGTGGCCATATCGCGAGCGGTTGGAGGAACGACCAGTCGTTGGCCAGTCGTTGGGCAGTTGATGAACGATGCGAAAGGCCGAAGAAGGAAGCGGGAGGCGATGGGGGAAGAAGATGACGGGAGGAAGAGGAAGGAAAAGGGGAAAGTAAGAGAGAGGAAAAGAAGAGGGATAGAGGGAAAAAGAAAAGGAATTATAATAAATTAAATTAAATAATTAATAACTTAAATTATATAAATTTAATAAATAATTAATAATTAATAATCTATTTAATTTAGAATTGAATAATTCAAGATATAATTAAGTAATTAAATAATTTATAAAAAAATTAATTATTTATAATTAAATATTTAAATAAATATTAAATAGATAAAAAATAAATAAATTTTTATTATTATACATTAAGAATAGAGTATTAAATAATAATAATAAAAGTTACGACACAGTTTACCCTATAGCAATACGGTCCCGAAACCCGTATTTTTCATACTAACTCCCATTTTAGCGAAACCCAAGCTCTAGATTTTGCGTGAAGTGAGATTTGATTTAAAGAAATATGCATGTTATAAGTTCTTTTATTTTCCTTTGTTTTTTTTCTTGCACTTATTTTTAGAATAAGTGTTTGTTAAGGGACTGGCAAAGGTAAAGTACAGGGGAATGATGAATCTGTGATTCATCGCCTTTATTCTTTCATTTTGCTAAAATCCTTGGTAAAATGCATGTAAATAATCATCAATTCCAACTAATTATCATTCTAACCACAAATATTAATATTATATAATTAACATTTTTACCCAAAATAAAAGAATAAAAATAAAAAAAAGGAAAAAAAATAAAAGAAAAGAAGGTTGTGGATATAAAATATATACAGACTGATCCTAACCCTGAGACCACGTCAATATTGACTCGGTCGACAAAATAAATAAGTAGGGGGAGATAAGGATCTTAATTTATAAAAATACCCAGAAAATCAAGACCAAAAATATAATTAAATGCATTTTGCACAATATAAATATTTTACCTATTTTATTAATCACTTATATAATCTCAAATCAAAATACTTCTTTTACAAAAGTTGTTCATAAAAATATATATTATTTTATAAAAAAATTCATAAAAATAATTCGTCACAAAAACAATTAATCACAATGAACCGTAAAAGCCGCAAAAGCCGACTTCTGAGGTTCATAACTATTTATAGAAAACTCCAAACAGACCAAGCTCACTTTTAAACTTCGTTTTATACTTATTACTATTTATTAAAAATATCAAAAAATATTCGAATAAAATCGGTGAGTTTTGACGTTTGGGACCCCTTGTCTTTTTGTACTATATGTAGAAACTTCCCGTATTTTAAATTAATTATTTGTAAATCTGAATAACTTAATTTCTTTTCTAAAAATCTTCTAATATATATATATATAAATATAATTAAGTCAAGATACCAATACAAACCGAAGCCACGAAGCCGCTACCTAAATTTTCCGGACCTCATAACTTGACCATATGAACTCCAATAGATAAACTCAATTTTAAAATTCATATTATTTAATTATCTACAAAATCTAGGTTCACTTCAATAGCTAGCTCAGATCCACATATTCATCACACAAACTTTTTAGCTTTGAAAGCAATTTGTAATGTGTATGAAAGGTTTTAGCTCTTCCTGCTTTAAAGAAGCGAAGAAACCACCCATCCTCGTAATACACTCCCATTGGGCCCTCATCCAGCTACTCAATCCTCGAGTAGGGAGGTATTTCATTCTACGGTCAGGTCATGTTGTGTCCACGATCGAATAGAGAAATAAGAAAGAAGAATGAGAAGAGAACTGGAGTGTGATCAGTGTAATCACATCTCCTATGAAGCCTGGCCAGCTTAACCAAGTCTCTACTAAGACATGCAGGCTTTTTGAAGCTCGGATCGTTGTGGTCATTTTTGGTATTTGGTGTATTCAGGTTCTTTTTGGTAGAGATGATTTTTGCACTGCATAGGTCTTTTATGCCCCGACGGATATAGTATCTTTTCATTGCATCCATTTTTTGGGGTCTTAGAAAAATTGTGCAAGCAGATCGTTCCATCATCCGAAGCTTTATTTCAACCCCAATCTCCCCCGTCTTTAGACATCATCACAACTAGACAAGGATGGAAATGCACCATCGAAATGGATTGCCCTTCGCAGCCCCATGCAAGTCGAGATAAGTGTAGAGTGCATGAGTTCAAAACTGGTTCAAATGGAGAAGAGTTAACCAGATGACACCAGGTGTCCTACTTAGCACTTTCAAGTTGAATTCTGAACATGGTCTCATCGAATCCAAAGAATTAAGTCTAAAAGACCTGAAGAGTCTTAATTCCAGTTCCTAATAATGTCCCTTTGAAATTATATGACTAAGGCCTAAACCAAACTCCATCTCTCAGACTTAGATCTATTCGGTTCAAGAATCAGACTTGTTCTGAAAAATGCTCATGAATGTAACAATTTTTTATGAGGTACATTTTTCGGATTAAGATTTTTAAATGATTTTTAAAGACTTTTGTAATTGTTTATTGAATTTTAAAGCTTTTCAATTTTTTAGTGTCTTTTTGAAAGAGTTAGTGGATTAATTCAATTTACACAAATTTTACACGAATTATATACTTTTTACAAAGGATTTTATGTAAATTTTATACACAAGATTATAAGGCTTTTAATACAAGATTTTACAAGAATTTTATTTATAACTTTTTAAGGATTTTATCAAAGAATTTTATAACATTTTATACAAATTTTAAGCCATTTTTATAAATCATATTTATGGTTTTCATACAGCTTTTAAAAACCCAAAATATACACACATACTTTTAGAGAGACATATTATTAAAAATACAATAAAGTACGAGTTATGGCTTCTAAAGTATATAGCATATATATACGACATCCCTCCTATACTTAGCATGAACTATGTCCTCATAGTGACCAAAGGAACGACAAAGGAAGACATAACTAAGGCTAAGTATATATTGGTGAAAAGAATTCTATACTACAATGACTCAAAGAATAACGAATAAATGAATAGAATCGATCATCTCCTATATATTTAGGATCAAGTAATCCTAAGGATAGCAAACTAAAAACCGAAGATGATCAAGGTCAAGAGAATGTACATGATCAGCGGCTCGACTTGTCCCCCCTATACTTAGGGTAAAATATCCTCAAGTATAGAGAAGAGAATCAAAAGGTAAGGGACAAGCGAGGGAGCAGACGATACAAAAACCGAATGCGCTCAAAAGAGGAAATGAGCGATATTACCCTCCCCCCCACCTATACTTAGGGTAAAGTACACCCTAAGTATAAGCAACAACAAGGGTAATAGAATAGAATACAAGAACACAACGGTGTCTATACCCCCCTATACTTAGGGTAAAGCACATCCTAAGTATAGCAAAATTCTAGATGAACCTAAGGGTGTAAGACAAACAAAAGAAGGAAAGAATAAAATCAAAAGTATATACAAATGATCTGGAAAATCAGGTATGAGATGCATAGTGTAAGAATGAACAGATCATCTCATACAAAATAGAATGGGGTAACTTCAACGGTCAATGGTTCATGATCGAGAAAGGGTTTCAACCGCTGACCATTGACTCAAAAGGTTGAATCAGATGACAATTCAGATATATCGATGCTACCGTTGTCATACACCTTTTGCATAAGATACGGGCCAAGCTGCGACCAATCCTTTCGATCTGGGTGAACAACCTTCTACAAGATTGTCTTGATCTCCCTATTCAAGGCCACGGCTAGACCATTCGTCTGAGGGTGATATAGAGTAGCGACCCGATGATCTATACTGAACTCATTAGCAAGTGCTCTTACCTTGTCGTTGATGAAGTGGATACCCTCGTCTGATATCAAACCATTAGGGACCCCAAACCACATAATGATATGCTTTCTTAGGAACTTGCAAACCATGTTCGCATCAGTGGCTCGGGTAGGAATAGCCTCTACCCAACGACTCACATAATCCACAGCTAAAAGGATATACTCGAACCTCTAACTTTTAGGAAATGGGCCCGTAAAGTCGATATCCCATGCATCAAACACTTCACAGAAGTGAATCCTTGCATTGGCATTGTGTCTCTATGTCCACAAGTGCCCATTTTATGGCAGTCAGTACATCTCTTTACAAATGCATGGGTATTCGCAATGAGAGTAGGCCACCAAAGGCCAGATTGGAGCACTTTCTGTGTTGTCCTCTTCTCTGAATGATGTCCTCCAACTTCTAATCTATGGCAATACATGAGGAAACTTTGGTATTCCTCTTGAGGAATATGCCGACGCCAGACGGAATCCGCTCCTTCATGATAAAGGATCGGATCCTCCCAATGGTAAGACTTGGCTTTCGCGAGGAAAGTCTCAAGTCTCTGTCCGGACCAACCTTGTGGGACTTTCTTAGCAACAAGAAAGTTCACAATGTCGGCATACCATGGCAGCGAGGCAACAGCAAGAATCGCCTTGTCGGGGAAGGTCTCGGTGATTAGCATATCAAACTCAGAAGTCTCAGGTCTTTCTAACTAGGAGAGGTGATCCGTCACCACATTCTTGACTCCAGACTTATCCTTTATCATAATATCGAACTCCTAGAGTAGAAGGATCCATCTGGTCAGGCACAGCTTTGAATCCTTCTTGTCTGTTAAATACCTGATGGCAGTGTGATCAGTGAAAATGGTGACCTTCAATCCTAAGATATGGGACCTGAATTTATCTAAGGCAAACACTGCGCTAGCATCTCTTTCTTTGTAACCGTGTAATTCCGTGGGGTGGAATCCAAAGTCTTGCTATCGTAGTATATGGAAAATGGAAGCCCATCCCTCCTCTGTCCCAAAACAGCCCCAACGGTAAAATCGGAGGCGTCTGTCATGATCTCGAATGGGAGAGACCAATCGGGTGGTTTAATGACAGGAGCCTCTACAATCATGTTCTTGAGATTTTCGAACACTGAAAGACACTTATCATCAACAATAAACTCTGTGTCTTTTGCGAGAAGGTCAGATAACGGTCGGGCAATTTTACTGAAGTCTCGTATGAAACGTCGGTACAAACTGGCATGCCCAAGGAAAGACCGTAACTGCTTTAAGTTGGACGGTGGATTGAGTTTCTTTATGATATCCATCTTGGCTGGGTCCACCTCCATGCCCCTATTGGAGATGATGTGACCAAGGACCGTCTCCTGAGTCATCATAAAATGACTCTTCTCTTGAGAAAGTACAAGGTTAACTGATGACACGCCTGACGACTCGGGTAAAGGTAATCAAGGGTCGTTGCGACCCAAGTCACCAAGTGGTATCGATCGAGAAAAAATCAGACCACCAAACAAAGGCAAAAATCAAAGAAACTCAAGTAGCGGTCTCGCTATTATATTAACCTGGTATAGCGACCAGGGTCGAACACAAGGAGCACGTAATGGCCTTGCGGCCTACGAAGTAGTACAGAAATGAAAACAACTAAAACAAAAGGCTCTTTTGGTGGATTTTTGAATTTTTTTATATTTTTTTGAATTTTTAAATAAATAAAGAAAATAGGAAAGCAAACAAACAAGCAATTTGGGTGAATTATTTAACCACTAAAAATACACCCAAAAATCAAATAAAAATGTTTTTATGTTTTATTTGATTTTTTACTGTTTTTAGTTAATTTTTGGTAATTTTCTGATTTTTAAGGAATTTTATAAAAATCAAACAAAGAAGACAATAAAAGGTACTATCCAGTCAGACTTGGAGGGCCAATTTAAAATGCAAAATGGTCCTATCAAGGTATGAAGTAATTTTTCTATATAGTAGAAAATGCAAGGAAAATTTAGGCACCAGAATTATTAATTTTTTATTTTTCTTTTATTTATTAGCATTTTTATGGGTTTTATGGGGTTTTGTAATTTTTATAGGTTTTATAAAGCCAAAAATGACCAAAATTAATCAGAAAATCAAACAAGGCAAAACAAACACTATGTAATTTTTTTGTAATTTTTAGAGGTGTTTTAATATTTGTTTGTGATTTTTAAAGTTAGACAATAACAAAAATGTGTGTTTTTGAATTTTTAAAAATAACAAAAATAATCAAAAATGTCTCCAAAATTTAGAAAACTTCTACACCATGGCAGGAGCCATGTGTCCAGTTTTCATCAAATTCAGAGTTAATTTGCTATTTTATTAAAAATAAAAACAATGGTACAATGCACAGGGACCTGTACGCAATTAAAACAAGTTCCAGGGGTCCAGTACAATTTCTCCAAGAAACCACGTGCGAAGCGTGTGACGTGGGCACTCAGGGACCTATTTGCAAGAAAACCAAAGTTCCTGGACTATTTAGTAACGCGTACTAAAAGTCCAGGGGCTTCAGTGTAAATAACACACTATATAAAGCACATGCACAATTAAACCACGCACAGGGGTATTTCTGCAATTAATAAAAACTTAAATCCATTCATTAACACTCTGAAACATGAAGGTCTTACATGCAATTAACCCACAAAAGCACGTGTCGACGCACGTGTCCCACTACAGACAGGGGTATAAAAATAAATACCAGAAATGACAGGGTCCTCTATGCAAATTACCAAATGCAAATAAAAGTTTTAAAATATTTATAGGATTACAAAGTAACACCTTAAAAGCTAAGGGCCTAAGAAGAAATTACCCTTTATTTAAGTCGAGGGTCGGATGCTCGCCACGTGGAGATCGGACGGTGGAGAAGAGGCGCGGCTAAGCACTGGAGTCCTCGGCGCTCATCCAATGGCAGAGACCTTGCCACGTGGAAGATCAGATGGTCCAGATGCGCTGGGTCTTCTTCGTTGGATGGAGCGCTGAGAGGAGGCCACGTGGAGATCCAACAGTGGCTACTGGCCTCCTCTTAACCCTGATCGGACGGTCCTGGTATAATCTGGAGCTGGGAGGTAATCGGACGGTCGGGGAATGTCCTCGATGAACTGGACACCGGCGAGTTTCGCCGGGCTCGTGTACGCGCTGGAGACCTCCTCGGAGGCTGCTGAAGATCGGAGAAGTTGCGCCTTGGCCTCCCACGTTGAATGGTACCCTCCGATGGTGGCGAGGAGCTCGGGAGAGCTCCGGCGGCACTAGCGGAGGAGGAGCTGGTGCTCCAAAGAGTCGAAGCCCTCAGATGGACTCGGATGAACCTGCAAAGCACATCAACACACTCCTGGGTCGAGGGCAAAGTGCCTCGACCCGGTTAGGGGTGGTGAAGGTGGTCGGTGCGGCAGGGCGTGCGAGCTCCAGCGGAGCGACGGCGATGGAACTCGATACCCAGTTCCTTCGCGAACTGGGGTGAATGAGTGGGCGGAGAAGGTGCGCGGGGGGAACGGCGGAGATGATGGGTGACTCCGATGATCGAACGGATAGCTATGGTGGTCGGAATCGGCGATGAACGACGACGGAGCGGATTGGGCGTAAATCAAAATTAATGAAATAGGGAAAGAGAAGGGCCTACCTACTGGATGTTATCGACTGTGGAGGAGTTGGGGATGCTCCAGGTCCTTGCCTCAAGGGCCGTCGATGCCCGAGGCTCGAGCGTCACCTCCAGGCGGTGCACGGTGGCGCAACGTCGCCGGATCGATGGTCTACACGCTCCCTCCTCGCTGCAACACCACTGGAAGCGAGCTGTCACTCTCGCGGAGGTGATGGAGGTCCTTGGGTGGAGAATGGATGAGCCAAAGATCGAATGAAATGGAGGCGGATCTCGGCTTATATGCGAGTGCAGGCCCGAGAAGAGGAGGTCGGGCAGGGTTCCACGAAGCGCGGATCCCCACGCAGAAGATCGGGCGAGGATCTCGGATGCACAAAGAAGAAAAAGAGCCCGGGATTTGCGGGTATGGGCGTCGGATCGAGCGTAGAGAAATTTGAGAAGTCGGGTCGCAGGCTCGGATCCGGGGCTCGGTGGTCCTGGGGGGGGGAGTTGACCGGGGGTCAACATCCCCCGTGGACCAATCAGAGAAGGCCACGTCAAAAAGATTTGAAAATTCAATTTAAAATAGGAAATGGCCGAATTATTAAAAACTCAAATCATGAAAAAATGTTTGTTTTATTTTTTTCTATTTTTCGTGATTTTTAATTAATTTTATGAAATAAAAATAAGGTATTTACGCTATAGTGCTATATATAGGTATATATACAATATGGCTTTTTAATTTTTGATTTTTAACTAATTATTTTTGTGCATTTTTATTCCCATTTTATATTTTATTTATTTATAGCATAAAATTAGGAATAAAAAGGTATTTTTATTTTATTTTATTACTTATGTACAAGGGTTAAATAAATATATATATATTTATATACATGGTATATGTATAATGTTCTTTTTTATTTTTTATTTTGTTCTTTTTATTTGATTTTTGTTTTTATGGTTTTTATTTTATTTACACCATAAAAGATAGAATATATACAAAATTTTAGGGATTTAATTTATTTATTTATAAGGCTAGATAAATATAGATAGGGGTTCTATGTACATGATGAATATGTACAAGGGAGTCATTTTTATTTTCTTCTTAATTTTTCAATTTTTATTTTGATTTTGTATTTACAACTATTTACAAATATATACAAGCCCATTTTATTCTATTTTTGGAGGAAAATATTTAAATTATATTTACAGGTATATTTACACACATGAGCTCCCTATCTCTCTCTACTTTGGTTTTCATGCGGTCAGGCCCATGTTGAGCCCTCCCTTGGGATTAGGTTGCTCAATATTTATTCTAAATATTTCCCTCTTTTTCTTTTTATTCTTTATTCTTTTATTTTTGCACAAAAACATGCTAATTATTAGTTTTTACACTATGCATGCCTTTTGTTAATTATTTGTATTTACACATATCTACATGTATTTGCAAAGGTTTTTGTAGTTAAAATATAAGAATAAAGAGTGATGAATGAGTATTCATCACCCCCCTATACTTAACTTTGCTAGTCCCTTAGCAAACACTGATTTGAAAAAGAAGTGAAAAAGAGAAGGAAAAAGAAAACGAGGAGAATGTACATGGATCGAGGTTGTATATTAAACTTGCCTTCATTAAATTGAATTATGGAGCTCGATCAGATCTTTGGATTATTAATGTGTCAGAACCTTATTTGGACTTAAGCTTAAAACTCAACAGCCTCTAAGTTCCAATAATCTATAATCAAGATTCCTCAATAATCCAGATCAGAACAAGTCATCAAACACAAACCCTGAAGAGCATGAATCTTTCCTTGTCCTGTGAATATGAAGTATAAGCTCTCCACCTCAGAAATGGCAACTTGACAACCCTCCCCAACAAGGTAACTCTATGACCCCAATCTGGCCACTCTTTCCTCGAGGAGCGGGGTATTCCCTTCTAAGTTCAAGTTCAACCGGCTCAAGAAGAGGGGGAAGAAGAGAATGGACCATGACTAGTGTAGCCATGTATCCTTGGGAGCTCAACCAGTGTAGCCAAGTCTCTACATAAGGTGAGACATGAATCTCAAGCTTTGCTTATTTGCACTATATACATACTCCGGTGGGATTATCATTTTCTATCAGACCCACCACTTTTTTGGAGTTATTTTCTTTTTGCATTTTTTTCAGTGCATCTATACAACATATACATGTGCATCATATATAAAAGGAGTTTTTCCTCTTGAGCCACTAGACTATCCCTCTTTTGAAGCATTATTGCAACCCACAACTCCTGTCGTTAGACCTCATGGCAACCAGACCAAGTTGAGATGCACTTCCTTCACTAAAAGAAGAAGAGAGGTTCTGCCTAGAAGTACTACCCTCATATGCTACCCCAAGTCAAGGAAGACTGCCTCCTCACCACCTCATCCGTAGAGAGCTCGGTGCAAAGTGCTGGTCCAAGTAAAGCCATTGTCCATATGAGTCATGTGTGTGTTGTTAAGTGCTCTACTTAGGCTCATTGAGATGACATGTGATCATAGCCTAGTGGACTCAAAGAATTAAGTCACCATGGACCTGAAAAGCCTTAAACCTAAGCCCTATAAGGTTCCTCTTAGAAATTAGGTGGATTAAGATCTTAATCAAGCTCCATTTCCCAATTTGATTCCAGGCTAGTTTAAATGTCAACTATAATCCGGGAAAAACTATATACATATATACAAAGATGCTATTTACACAATTTTTACAACATGCAAAATTTTTGAAAAATGTTTTGAAATCATGAATGGATGAATGCATGAATGCAAGTTTTGCAAAAGTATTTACACACATTTACACAAGATTTTTGCAAACTTTTTGATTTTCAAAATATTTTGGAAAAATTTTGTACTATATACATAATTTTGATAGGAAAATATTTACACAAGCTTTACACAAAAAGTTTTTGAAAACATTTTTACAAAAATAATTTGTACAATAGCTATGTATATGCAAATAAAAGAATGTCTATTTACAGAAAATTTTTTAATTTTTTATGGTTTTTGGGTTTTTTTAGCCATTTTATTTATTAACACACTCACACAAAGTACGAGTTATGGCTAAAGTATATATGAAATATATACACACTCCCCTATACTTAGCTCGAACGATGTCCTCAGAGTCAAGAGCGATGAAGAAGACATAACACGTGCTATGTATAGGGAAGTGAAAAAGAAGGATATATACAAAGAAGAATGAATGAATAGAAAATCAAGAGGGTCTCGGCTTTTCCCCCTATATTTAGGATCAAATAATCCTAAGTATAGCAGGCTGTACACAAAGGGAAAACCGAGTGGAGAATGTACAGGGTCTACCCCCCCCTATACTTAGGGTGAAATATCCCTAAGTATAGGCAGCAAAACAGGGGTAAAAAGAATCAAAAGAAATACCCGAAGGTCCCACATCCCCCCTATACTTAGGGTAAAGTGCACCCTAAGTATAACATAATCAAAGATGACAAACAGGATGTGGACTAAAGAATAAGATGATATGGACATCTGGATCTATACACGTCGGGAGGACAATGATACTCAGGTGTGAGATGCAATAGAAGTGAGTCAAGAGACCACATCTCACGCAAAATGAATAGGGGCAACATCAACGACCCGCGGCTCATGATCTAGAAATGGCTTGAGCCGCTGGCCGTTCACTCGAAAGGTACTCTCAGAAAACAACTCGGATATGTTAATGCTATCGTTGTCGTGTACCTTTCTCACTAAGTAGGCTCCCTTCCATTTGCTCTGTAGCTTCCCTGGAAATAGACGAAGCCTAGCATCAAACAGCCATACTCTCTGTCCAGGCTCAATATGCTTGTGGCTGATATGAGAATCAAGCCACTCCTTCACTCTCTCCTTATACTGTAGGCTGTTTGAGAAGGCGGTATCTCTAAGCTCCTCCAAGGCTGCTAACTCTGCCCTCCTCTGATCTCCTACACTATCTGGATCAACAAGTATCTCAGTGACTGCTCAAAGTGACCTGTGTCTCAGCTCAACAGGTAAATGGCACGGCTTGCCATATTTGAGGCGAAAGGGAGATGCGCCAAATGGTGTCTTGAAAGATGTCCTATATGCCCACAAGACCGAGTCCAAAAGTTGTGACCAATCCTTTCGGTCAGGGCAGACGACTTTCTGCAAAATAGTCTTGATCTCCCTGTTCGACACCTCGGCTAGACCATTCGTCTGTGGATGGTAAGGAGTGGTAACTCGATGGTCTATGCCGAACTCGCTAGCAAGGGCCTTCACCTGGTCGTTGATGAAATGAGACCCCCCATCTGAAATCAATACTCGAGGTACCCCGAACCGCGTGATGATGTGCTTCCTCAAAAATCTGCAAACTGTCCTAGCATCAGCGGTTCGGGCGGGGATGGCCTCAACCCAACGACTAACATAGTCAACGGCCAACAAAATGTACTCAAATCCCAGACTCTTAGGGAATGGACCCATGAAATCGATGCCCCATGCGTCAAAAACCTCACAGAAGTGAATGGGCTGCATCGGCATCATATCACGCTGTCCACAAGTGCCCATCCTCTGATAGTCAGTACACCTCTTCACAAACTCATCAGAGTCCTTGAAGAGGGTAGGCCACCACAAGCTAGATTGGAGCACTTTCTGTGCCGTTCTCCTCCCAGAGTAATGTCCTCCTGCCTCAAGCTTGTGGCAGTAAGTGAGGATGCTATGGTGCTCCTCCTGAGGAATGCACCTAGGCCAGACGCTATCCCCTCCTTCGTGGTAAAGGATGGTATCCTCCCAGTGGTAGGACTTGGCCTTCACGAGGAAGGTCTCAAGCCTCTGCCTGGGCCAATCTTGTGGAACTTTCTTAGCAACAAGAAAGTTCACAATATCGGCATACCACGGGAGTGAGGCGATAGCAAGGATCGCCTCATCTGGGAAGGTCTCACAAATAGGGTCAATCTGCTCTGCATCCTCAAGGTGCTCTAATCGGGAGAGATGATCCGCCACCACATTCTTGACTCCATGCTTATCCTTGATCTCAATGTCGAACTCCTGGAGTAGAAGGATCCATCTAGTCAGTCTGGCCTTGGCATCCTTCTTTGCCATGAGGTATCGGATGGCGGTGTGATCAGTAAACAGGGTCACTCTAGATCCAATAATGTACGATCTAAACTTATCTAGGGTGAACACTACGGCTAGCATCTCCTTATCTGTGATTGTGTAGTTCCGCTGCGCGGAATCCAATGTGTGGCTAGCGTAGTGGATAGCAAATGGGACTCCATCCCTCCTCTGTCCCAGCACGGCCCCCACGGCAAAATTGGAGGCATCCGTCATGATCTCGAATGGGAGAGACCAATCTGGCAGCTGGAGAACAAGAGTCTCAATAACACTCTGCTTGAGAGTCTCAAACGACGAAAGACACTTGTCATCGACAAGGAACTCAGTGTCTTTCGTTAGCAGGTCAGTCAACGGTCGGACAATCCTACTGAAATCATGAATGAATCGTCGGTAGAAACCAACGTGCCCCAGGAATGACCGTAACTGCCGCAAATTGGACGGCGGTGTGAGTTTTCTAATGACATCTACCTTGGCCGGATCAAACTCCATGCCCCTGTTGGAGATGATACGGCCAAGCACCGTCCCTTGAGTCACCATGAGGTGACTCTTCTCCCAAGATAGCACAAGGTGGACCTCTATACATCGCTGAAGGACTCGGTCTAGGCAGTCAAGACAGGAGTCGAATCCGTCGTCGTAAACCGAGAAATCATCCATGAAGACCTCCAAGTACTCCCCTACCATGTCCGAAATGATCGACAGCATGCATCTCTGAAATGTCACAGGGGCATTGCATAGCCCGAATGGCATGCGTCGGAAGGCGTATGTGCCGAAGGGACAGGTAAAGGTGGTCTTGTCCTTGTCCTCAGGAGCGATGGCCACCTGGTTGTAGCCCGACTACCCATCCAGAAAACAGTAGTGGCTCTTCCCTGCCAGTCTCTCAATGTTCTAATCTATAAAGGGCAGGGGGAAATGATCCTTCTTGGTGGCCTGGTTGAGTCTCCTGTAGTCAACACAGACCCGCCAAGAAGTGGGTACTCGTGTAGCAATCTCCTCTCCAGACTCACTGATCACAGTAGTGATGCCCGTCTTCTTGGGAACCACATGCAAGGGGCTGACCCACTTGGAGTCGGAGATGGGGTAGATAAAATCGGCGCTCCACCATTTCGAAATCTCCTTCATGACAACCTCTCTCAGATTCGGGTTCAGCCGCCGCTTGAACGCACACGACGGCTTCGCCTCATCCTCGAGATAGATATGGTGAGAGCACAGGACCGGACTTATCCCCTAGAGATCTGCTATGCTCCATCCGATTGCCTTGCGGTTCTTTTCAAGAACCCCCATCAGACGGGATTCTTGCTCTCCAGTCAGATCGGCGGAGATGATGACTGGGTACATCTCAGGCTCACCCGCAAGGAATCGATACTTCAGCGAAGTAGGAAGTGGATTCAGCTCTGGACAACTGGGTGCTGGTGGATCTGGTCTCTGAAAAGTCTGCGTGAACATTGCCAAATCTGCATGGGAGAACTGAAACTCTCTATCAATCTCAGAAACTGGAGAAGGCTGCCCTGATGGATTGTCTCTGCTCTGCTCGGCATCTACCTCCTCCTCAGCTGTAGGCTCAGTGGAAATCAGGTCTGGCATGTAATCCTCACAATCTGTCCAATTAGACTCTGACTCCGAGGGATCTGTATCCTCTAAGGTGGCATCAGCACCACCATCATCACAAGAATCTGTCTCACGGTCGAGAATCGACTCTGCTGCCTCAGAAGTATCCTGGACCAGGAATGTGCTCTCCAAGCTCTCCTCTGTTGTCATCTCTACATCAGCGGTTTCTGAAAATGAGAGGATGACCTGTGCTGCTGGATCTACCCAAACTACCTCATCATCTGTGATCACAAAGTCACAGTCCTGGTGGATGTCTAGCTCTGCCTCTGTCAGCTGCTCTGTGTCTGAAGTCGTCTATGAGCATGCTCTCTCTGGCTCTGCTGTCCTCGGCCGTCTCTATTTGTACACTTTCGCCCTCGACGCGAAAGTATACCTTCCCGCTATCATGGTCAGTCACCGCCTTGGCTGTGGCCAAGAACGGACGACCGAGAATGATGGGGGTATCGGTCACGGACTCAGGGATCTCCATGTCCAACACTACGAAGTCCACGGGTAATTGCAGGCCCTGAATCGTGACGACAACGTCTCGTAACAACCCCTTCGACCTCTTGACAGATTGATCAGCAAACTGAAGGACTGTCATGCTCTGTCGAAGAGTGCCCAACTCGAAGCGGTTGAGAAGGGCTGCCGGAAGTAGGTTGATCGACAATCCGCTATCTAATAGAGTATGGTCAAACCTCTGCTCTCTAATGTGGCATCTGACATAAGGGGCTCCTGAATCTGGCCTCTTGGCCGGCAGTCGGTTCTGAATCGTGAAACACGTGGCTTTTGTCAGCACATGGATCTCTGAGTGATGGTTCCTCCTCTTCCTCCTAACTGTGGTCTTGTCTCTCAGTGAACGCTGAAGAAGGGGGATGTGCTGCAAAGCCTCCTGAAGAGTCAGTTGTATGTGAAATCGATCTATCATCTGCTGGCTAAACTCTTCCTGCTCTACCTTTTTGGGATTTTCTTTTTTCTTCCCCTTCCCCATCTGAAGGGCTCTAGGGAAGGGGATCACAGGGTCCTTCTCAGATGAAGGACTAGGAAAAGGTCTAGACAGCTCGACGACCGGATCCACACATACATCATGCACCACAGTGGGACCAGAAAAAACCAAACCTTTTCCTTTATTCACAACAGAGTTCCGAGATACATCAGAAGTAGGAAAAACTACAGGTCTCTCAACATAATCATGGGTGGCCTCAGCACCACCATCGGCTGGATCGACTAGAAGACTCGCGGCCTCAGTACCGTGCTCTGGCTCAACATCAGGGGTGGCCTCAGTACCACCTCCTCGAACTGGTGAAATGGCGGCCTCAGTACCGCCGGTGGAATCAGCATCCTTGGTGGCATCAATACCACCGTCATCATCTCTAGCAGCCTCAGTACCACTCTCCTCCTCCTCGTCGGGTGCTCTGGGTGTATCCTCATGATGTAGCTCAGACGAGGCGCCACCTGCTGGCATCCAACCGCTCCTAAGTGTGACAAAACCAGTATCAAAAAGATATCCAATCATATCACCAAATACATCACTAGGAGTGTGATGACACGCCCGACGACTCGGGTAAAGGTAATCAAGGGTCGTTGCGACCCAAGTCACCAAGCGATGTCGATCGAGAAAAAATCAGACCACCAATCAAAGGCAAAAATCAAAGAAACTCAAGTAGCAGTCTCGCTATTATATTAACCTGGTATAGCGACCAGGGTCGAACACAAGAAGCACGTGATGGCCTTGCAGCCTACAAAGTAGTCTAAAAATGAAATAAAATAAAAGAAAGGTATTTTTGGTGGATTTTAAATTTTTTTATATTTTTTTGATTTTTAATTCAATAAAAGAAATAAGAAAACAAATAAGCAAGCCAATACAACCATTTATTTAGCCATTCAAAAATCACCCAAAAAATCAAACAAAAATGTTTTTATGTTTTTTATATTTTTCTCTGTTTTTGTTTAATTTTTGGTATTTTTTTATTTTTAGGGAATTTTATAAAAATAAAATAAGGCAGAAAATAAAAGGGACTGTCCAGTCAGGTTTCAAGGGCCAATTTAAAATGCAAAAAGGCCTTTTAACATCTAAAGGTAATTTTCCTGTAAAGATCAAAACACAAGGAAAATTTGGCCACTGGAATTATTAATTTTTGATTTTTCTTTTAATTATAAGAATTTTTATGGGTTTTTAAGGGTTTTGTAATTTTTATAGGTTTTATAAAGCGAAAAATGACCAAACTTGGTCAGAAAATTAAACAAGGCAAAACAAACACTACCTAATTTTTTGTAATTTTTAGAGGTGTTTTAATATTTTTTTGTGAATTTTAAAGTTAGACAGTAAAGAAAAGTGTATTTTTGAATTTTTAAAAATAATAAATGAAATAAAAAATGTCTCCAAAAATGAGAGAAAATTTTATACTATGGCAGGAGCCATGTGTCCAATTTTCATCAAATTTGGAGTTTGTTTGCTATTTTATTAAAAATGAAAATCAAGGGTACAGTGCATAGGGACTTGTACGCAAATAGAACAAGTTCCAGGGGGTCCGGTGCAATTTCTCCACGAAATCACGCGCGAGGCACGTGACCTGGCACTCAGGGGCCTATTTGTAAGAAAACTAAAGTTCCTGGACTATTTAGTAACACGTACTAAAAGTCCAGGGTCTTCAGTGTAAATTACCCACTAAATAACGCACATGCACAATTAAACCACGCACAGGGGTATTTCTGCAAATACTAAACAGTTAATTTCATTCAATAACACCCTAGAACATCAAGGCTATACATGCAATTAACCCACAAAAGCATGTGTCGATGCACGTGTCCCACTACAAACAGGGGTATAAAAGTAAATACCAGAAACGACATGGTCCACAATGCAAATTACCAAACGCAAATAAAAGTTTTAAAATATTTATAGGACTCCAAAGTAACACCTAAAAAGCTAAGGGCCTAAGAAGAAATTACCCTTTATTTAAGTCGAGGGCCTGATGCTCGCCACGTGGAGATCGGACGGTGGAGAAGAGGCACGGCTAAGCACTGGGGTCCTCGGCGCTCATCCAATGGCAGAGACCTCGCCACGTGGAAGATCGGATGGTCCAGATGCGCTGGGTCTTCTTCGTTGGATGGAGGGCTGAGAGGAGGCCACGTGGAGATCCAACGGTGGCTACTGGCCTCCTCTTAACCCTGATCGGACGGTCTGGGTATAATCTGGAGCTGGAAGGGAATCAGACGGTCGGGGAAGGTCCTCGATGAACTGGACGCCGGTGAGTTTTGCCGGGCTCGTGTGGGCGCTGAAGACCTACTCGCGGGCTGCTACTGATCCGAGAAGAATCGCCTTGGCCTCCCGCGTCTAATGGAATCCTCTGATGACGCGACGGAGCTCCGGTGAGCTCAGGCGACGTCGGCGGAGGCGGAGGTGTTGTGCCTGAATGTCGAGCCCTCAGATGGGCTCCTCTGGTCCTGCAAAATGACGCAACACACTCCTGAGTCGAGGGCAAAATGCCTCGACCCGGTTAAGGGTGGTGAAGGTGATCGGCGCGTCAGGGCGAAGGGGCTCCGGCGATGCGACGGCGAAGGAGCCCTAATCCCAGCTCCTGTGCGAGCTGGGTTGAACGAGTGGGTGGAGAAGGTGTGCGGAGGGAATTAGGAGATGTTGGGAGATTCTGATGGTCGAACGGGTGACTAGGGTGGTCGGAATCGGCGATGGACGGCAACGGGGGAAATTGGGTGAAAAGCAAAATTAAAGAAATAGAGGAAGAACGGGGACTACCTACTGGATGTTGTCGACTGTGGAGGAGCTGGGGGTGCTCCAGGTCCTTGCCTCAAGGGCTGTCAGTGCTCGAGGCTCGAGCGTCACCTCCAGGCGGTGCACGACGGCGCAATGTCGCCGGATCGATGGTCTACACGCTCCCTCCTCTCTGCAACACCACTGGAAGCGAGCTGTCACTCTCGTGGAGGCGATGGAGGTCCTGGGGTGGAGAACGGATGAGCCAAAGATGAGTGAAATGGAGGCGGAGCTCGGCTTATATGCGAGTGCAGGTCCGAGAAGAAAGGATCGGGCAGGGTTCCACAAAGCGCGGATCCCCACGCGGAGGATCGGGCGAGGATCTCGGATGCACAAGGAAGAAGAAGAGCCCAGGGTTTGCAGATTTGGTGGTCGGGTCAAGACACGAAAATTCGGCGAAATCGGGTCGGGCGTCATGGACCCGTGGGAAGTGGTTCAAGGGGGGGAGTTGACCGGGGGGTCAACGTCCCCGTGGACCAATGAGAGAAGGCCACGTCAAAAAGATTTGAAAATTCAATTTAAAATAATAAATGGACGAATTATTAAAAACTCAAAACATGAAAAATGTTTGTTTTATTTTTTTTCTATTTTTTGTGATTTCTAATTATTTTTTTGAAATAAAAATAGGGTATGTACACTATAGTGCTATACATAGGTATTTACACAATATGGCTTTTTAATTTTTGATTTTTAATTAATTTTTTTTGTGCATTTTTATTCCCATTTTATATTTTATTTATTTATAGCATAAAATTAGGAATAAAAAAGGTATTTTTATTTTATTTTTTTATTTATATACAAGGGCTAAATAAATAGATATATACATATATATACATGGTATATTTACAAAGTTCTTTTTTTGTTTTTAATTTTTGTTCTTTTTATTTGATTTTTGTTTTTGTAGTTTTTATTTTATTTATTTACAACATAAAATATAGAATATATACACATTTTTAGGGATTTTAATTTATTTATTTACAAGGCTAAATAAATAGGGATAGGTGTTCTATGTACATGGTGAATATGTACAAGTGAATATTTTTATTTTCTTTTTAATTTTTTTCTATTTTTATTTGGATTTTATAATTACAAATATTTACAAATACATACAATCCCATTTTATTCTATTTTTAGAGGAAAATATTTTTATTATATTTACAGGTGTATTTAAACACATGAGCTCCCTATCTCTCTCTACTTTGGTTTTTATGTGGCCAGGCCCATGCTGAGCCCTCCCTTGCGATTAGGTTGCTCAATATTTATTCTAAATATTTCTCTCTTTTTCTTTTAATTCTTTATTCTTTTATTTTTGCACAAAAACATGCTAATTATTACTTTTTACACAATGCATGCCTTTTGCTAATTATTTGTATTTACACATATCTACATGTATTTGCAAAGGTTTTTGTAGCTAAAATATAAGAATAAAGAGTGATGAATGAGTATTCATCAGAGTGGTATACTCACTACAAGCTACCTGCTCAGATTTCCTCTTCAGGCTGTTGGGGTTCGGCTCAATCTGGGCAGGGATGGCGGCCTTCCCTCTCACAATGTCCCGCATCTCCTTGCAGAACTTGTCCATCTCCTGTCGAAAGGTAGCCTACTGGTCAGTGAGAAGGCGGGCTATATCATCCAAGGCGGGGCTCTCGTAGGGTGGACCATGAGAGCCCGACGGATAGTCTCTCTGGTAGTGAGGCTGCTAGAACTGGTGATGTGACTGAGAGGGGTACGTGTGATGTTGTTGCTGCTGCTGGTGAGGCTGATCTCGCCTCCAAGACTGTCCCTGCTGATAGAGACGAGGACCATACGACGAAAGCTGCTGCTGTGGTGGGTACACTGGGGGTTGCTGCTGCTGCGGCTGGTGATCTCTCTGATGGCTGTACTGGCTACCCTGACCTGATGGCTGTTGCTGGGGCTGGGTACCTCCGGTCCCCCAATGGAATACGGGATGGTCTCGTCGGATACCGGGCTGGGGGCGGTCATACCAAATCCCGTTGACATCCATCAACGGCTCTGTGTCGTACTGGGGTGGCGGGAGCACTGCCAGAGGCTGATCCGGCTGGTATACCACCATTTGCAAGTCTGGAGATGGTGGTGACTGGTAGGCGGGCTGCGGGTGCTGGTACGGCTCCGCCTGTACAAGATGAACCTGTCTAGCCTGCTGGTGTGAGCTGGAGTGCTAGGACGAGCTGCTGCTGCTGCCGTGATCGCCTCGTGACTGAAGACGGGGCTGGGAAGCCGTCTGTGCCTCCTGGAGACACATGAGCTGGGTCTTCATGTCACTCAAAGTCTGTGTCATCTGCTCCATCTGAGTGATGCCCTGACACTGGTTCTTCTCTATCAACTCCATCCGGTCCAGCTTCTCGCTGATAATCCCCATGTCCGCGGCTGATGACTCTGCCTGTGCTGCTACTACCGCGGACGAACTAGAAGGACCGGCGTCTACCCGTGCTATCCTCTGGTACTACACAGGTTGTGGCTGCTGGGGTCTTCCCTGAGTGTATAACCGGGTATGGGACATCACCATGTAGTTCTCAACCATCTCCTCGTAGATGGCCCAGACCTGGTCGTGATCCTTGGCGAAGTAAGACCCGCCACAAGAAGCGTTCACTAAGCCCTGAAGCTCTGGTGTCAGCCCGCTGAAAAAGCTCTGCACGAGGTTCGGCTTGGAAATGTCGTGGTGCGGGCATCTATCGGTCAGCTCTCTGAACCTCTCCCATGCCTCGTGGAACTTCTCATTGGGGAGCATGGAGAAGTTGTTGATCAGGGCTCTCGCGGCATTGGTCCGCCCGAGTGGGTAGTACTTATGCAAGTACTTGGTGCGGAGCTGCTCCCAAGTGTAGACAAACTTCCCCAAATGTTTTAGCCAGGTAGTTGCTCTGTCTGCCAAAGATAAGGGGAAGGAAATCATCCGTATCGTGTCCTGGTCCACCTGACGGTCGTGGACAGTACTGCAAATCATGAGAAACTCCTGGAGGTGGAGATGGGGCTCCTCGGTGGCGAGCCCATGGAAACATGGGAGGAGCTGCAAAGTATTTGGGGGGAACTTGAAGTCCCCCACGATGGATGGTAAAACAACCCAGTGATGCAGCAGGGTCGATCCGGGGTTGTGCAACTCCTGCATCGGTCTCGGTGGGTCTCATGCTCCTGCCGCGGCTGCTGCTGTTGCATCATCTGGGACTCTCGGCCCGTCTCTACGCTGCTCTCGCTCTGCTCTCATCTGCTCCATCTCTCTCCTCATATCCAACATGAAAGCTCCCTGATCCCTCAACTGCTGCTGCATTGTCTCGAGGGAGGCGATCAGGGTGGAGTTGATCGCACCCTTATCCAGAACAAAATGCTCGGGCTGTGGACCTCTAGAGAGATCATCAGAACTGCCGGCCATGGTCTCTGCAAAATCAAATGATCCATACTCAGGTGTCAATAAATCTGAAAGTCTCTCCTCTGGCACTGGCCTCTCGGAATAGAAAGAAAGGGGGTCGAGGGGGAACATGGTGGAATCATACTCGGGTTCGGAGAGCTGGTCTCGGCTCTCGCGAACCAACCTAGATGAACGGGTAGACGCGCCCGAAAGCGGTGCAGCCAGAGGCTGCCTAAGAGATCGTCTGCCCATCATCTTGATGTGGCGAGTAAGGCAGATGAGATCTGGAGAAACTATGATCACAAGCAAACCCCCAAGTTCACCAACGCAACGCGAGCTGAAGACCGTAAAGGCTCGGTCAATTTATCTTGTCAATTTTATTTTAGTGAACAATCAAGATATCAGAGCGATTACGTGACCTGTTGGGATACCCGATACTTTCCCAACCAACTGTCCCACACATAAGTAATCGGTAATCAGTCGAGAATAGTACCGGAGGGCTCTACCTAGTGTTCGGGTCACTCTCTCACACAATCAAACCAAACAATGAGGGTTGCTCTCCCCAAGACAAGTTTTTAAATGAGATGTCTTTTAGGGTCAATAGATTTAGTAGTCCCAATTTTATTGTTTTTCTTTTTAGGTATTTTTCAATAAAAGCAAAAACGCCTAACGAATTTTTCGGTTCTCCTGGTTATTAAGTCAAAAACAGAGGGAGAAGACAAAAAAGCCGATGCGCGATGAAATCAATGATGCATGCAAAGTAAGAAAGGCGTACCTAACACCAGCACTCTACATGCCATATGATCCGCGCAGAATTGAAAGACAGAAAGTAAACTACCTATATGGTGTAGCGGAAAATGTCGAGTCCCTAAATAGCAACTTCTACTCGAAAGAACCGTCTAGCTGGTCACTAGCCTTCGTTCCAAAGGGTCTGGTCTCGGTCTACCCCTCCTCCTCCTGACACATCAGGTTCAGGAGCAGTGCTTGGCAGGGCAGGCTATGGCACGTAGGCTCGAAGGGAGTGAGTCAACTATTTTTATTAGTCTTTTATTAGTAGGTCCAATAAACGATCTATAGGCACAAGTAGTCTATTAGGTGTTTGGATCCTACTCAGTATGACACAGTTAAACAGAAAGTCCTAAGGCTAGGGGCTCGAGAAAAACTACGTGAAACCGGAAAAGGCAGTAAAAAACTAAAACCGTGAAGAAAGCCGCGAAAAACCTAAGGGTCCCCCGAGCACACCGGTGCTCGGCAAAACAGACCCGAGAAACTGTCCAAGTCCAAGCTATCCTTGTATTATTACAACAAATCAAATGAATAAAAGTCTAAGCTACCCTAAACCTCTCCCACTCAGCTACTCTCTCACGCTCTCCAGCGGCTCTGTGCAGAAGGGAGCTGCCTCTGTATCCCGCGGTTACGCCGGCTTCTCGAGAGTCGCCGCCTCGGTCCTCGGGCCCTCGCAAGAAAGAGACAGAGTGTCACAGACCAAAAATAATCAAATAAAAGCAAGAAAGATAAACAGGGGTATATGTGCAGAAATGGCAACTAAAATAAACAAGCATAATCAAACAAAAACAAAAAGAAAAGAAAAGAAAAGTAAATAAAACAAAAATACGAGAATAATAAAAAGCCGCTTAAAGCCGCAGACTCAGAAAGAGTCGCGGAAAGCCACGAAAAAGAAAACAAAAAGAAAAGAAAACTAAAGCGACTACTAAGCCGTGCTCCCCAGCAACGGCGCCATTCTGATGACACGCCCGACGACTCAGGTAAAGGTAATCAAGGGTCGTTGCGACCCAAGTCACCAAGCGATGTCGATCGAGAAAAAAATCAGACCACCAAACAAAGGCAAAAATCAAAGAAACTCAAGTAGCGGTCTCGCTATTATATTAACCTGGTATAGCGACCAGGGTCGAACACAAGGAGCACGTAATGGCCTTGCGGCCTAGGAAGTAGTCCATAAATAAAAACAAATAAAATAAAAGGCTCTTTTGGTGGATTTTTAAATTTTTTTATATTTTTTTAAATTTTTAAATGAATAAAGAAAATAGGAAAGCAAACAAACAAGTAACTTGGGTGAATTATTTAACCACTAAAAATACACCCAAAAATTCAAATAAAAATGTTTTTATGTTTTTTTGATTTTTTTACTGTTTTTAGTTAATTTTTGGTAATTTTCTGATTTTTAGGGAATTTTATAAAAATCAAACAAGGAAGACAATAAAAGGTACTGTCCAGTCAGACTTGGAGGGCCAATTTAAAATGCAAAATGGCCCTATCAAGGTCTGAAGGTAATTTTCTTATATTGTAGAAAATTCAAGGAAAATTTAGGCACTAGAATTATTAATTTTTTCTTTTTCTTTTATTTATTAGAATTTTTATGGGTTTTATGGGGTTTTGTAATTTTATAGGTTTTATAATGCCAAAAATGACCAAAATTGGTCAGAAAATCAAACAAGACAAAACAAACACTATGTAATTTTTTTGTAATTTTTAGAGGTGTTTTAATGTTTTTTGTGGTTTTTAAATTTAGACAGTAATGAAAATGTGAGTTTTTGAATTTTTAAAAATAACAAAAATAATAAAAAATGTGTCCAAAAATTAAAGAAAATTTTACACCATGGCAGGAGCCATGTATCCAATTTTCATCAAATTCGGAGTTAATTTGCTATTTTATTAAAAATAAAAACAATGGTATAGTGCATAGGGACCTGTACGCAATTAAAACAAGTTCCAGGGGGTCCGGTGCATTTCTCCAAGAAACCACACGCGAAGCGTGCGACCTGAACACTCAGGGACCTATTTGCAAGAAAACTAAAGTTCCTGGACTATTTAGTAACCCGAACTAAAAGTCCAGGGGCTTCAGTGTCAATAACCCACTATATAAAGCACATACACAATTAAACCATGCACAAGGGTATTTCTGCAATTAATAAAAACTTTAATCCAATCATTAACATCCTGAAACATGAAGGTCTTACATGCAATTAACCCACAAAAGCACGTGTCGACGCACGTGTCCCACTACAGACGGGGGTATAAAAGTAAATACCAGAAACGACAGGGTCCTCTATGCAAATTACCAAACACAAATAAAAGTTTTAAAATATTTACATGGCTACAAAGTAACACCTAAAAAGCTAAGGGCCTAAGAAGAAATTACCCTTTATTTAAGTCGAGGGACGGATGCTCGCCACGTGGAGATCGGACGGTGGAGAAGAGGCGCGGCTAAGCACTGGGGTCCTCGGCGCTCATCCAACGGCAGAGACCTCGCCACGTGGAAGATCAGATGGTCCAGATGCACTGGGTCTTCTTCGCTGGATGGAGGGCTGAGAGGAGGCCACGTGGAGATCCAACGGTGGCTACTGGCCTCCTCTTAACCCTGATCAGACGGTCCGGGTATAATCTGGAGCTGGGAGGTAATCGGACGGTCGGGGAAGGTCCTCGATGAACTGGACGCCGGTGAGTTTCGCTGGGCTCGTGTACGCGCTGGAGACCTCCTCGGAGGCTGCTGAAGATCGGAGAAGCTGCGCCTTGGCCTCCCGTGTCAAATGGTACCCTCCGATGGTGGCGAGGAGCTCGGGAGAGCTCCGGCGGCACTGGCGGAGGAGGAGCTGCTGCTCCAAAGAGTCGAAGCCCTCAGATGGGCTCGGATGAACCTGCAAAGCACAACAACACACTCCTGGGTCGAGGGCAAAGTGCCTCGACCCGGTAGGGGTGGTGAAGGTGGCCGGTGCGGCGGGGCGTGCGAGCTCCAGCGGAGCGACGACGATGGAACTCGATACCCAGTTCCTTTGCGAACTGGGGTGAATGAGTGGGCAGAGAAGGTGCGCGGGGGGAACGAAGGAGATGATGGGTGACTCCGATGGTCGAACGGATAGCTATGGTGGTCGGAATCGGCAATGAACGGCGATGGAGCGGATTGGGCGTAAATCAAAATTAACGAAATAGGGAAAGAGAAGGGCCTACCTACTTGATGTTGTCGACTGTGGAGGAGCTGGGGATGCTCCAGGTCCTTGCCTCCAGGGTCGTCGGTGCCCGAGGCTCGAGCGTCACCTCCAGGCGGCGCACGGCGGCGCAACGTCGCCGTATCGATGGTCTACACGCTCCCTCCTCGCTGCAACACCACTGGAAGCGAGCTGTCACTCTCGCGAAGGCGATGGAGGTCCTTGGGTGGAGAATGGATGAGCCAAAGATCGAATGAAATGGAGGCGGCGCTCGGCTTATATGCGAGTGCAGGTCCGAGAAGAGGAGGTTTGGCAGGGTTCCACGAAGCGCGGATCCCCACGCAGAAGATCAGGCGAGGATCTCGGATGCACAAGGAAGAAAAAGAGCCCGAGATTTGCGGGTATGGGCGTCGGATCGAGCGTAGAGAAATTCGAGAAGTCGGGTCACGAGCTCGGATCCGGGGCTCGGTGGTCCTGGGGGGGGAGTTGAGCGGGGGGTCAACATCCCCCGTGGACCAATCAGAGAAGGCCACGTCAAAAAGATTTGAAAATTCAATTTAAAATAGGAAATGGACGAATTATTAAAAACTCAAAACATGAAAAAAATGTTTGTTTTATTTTTTTCTATTTTTTTGTGATTTTTAATTAATTTTATGAAATAAAAATAAGGTATTTACACTATAGCGATATATATAGGTATATATACAATATGGCTTTTTAATTTTTGATTTTTAATTAATTATTTTTGTGCATTTTTATTCCCATTTTATATTTTATTTATTTATAGCATAAAATTAGGAATAAAAAGGTATTTTTATTTTATTTTATTATCTATGTACAAGGGTTAAATAAATAGATATATATATTTATATACATGGTATATGTACAATGTTCTTTTTGATTTTTACTTTTGTTCTTTTTATTTGATTTTTGTTTTTATGGTTTTTATTTTATTTACACCATAAAAGATAGAATATATACAAATTTTTAGGGATTTAATTTATTTTTTTATAAGGCTAAATAAATATAGATATGGGTTCTATGTACATGGTGAATATGTACAAGGGAGTCATTTTTATTTTCTTTTTAATTTTTCAATTTTTATTTTGATTTTGTATTTACAACTATTTACAAATATATACAAGCCCATTTTATTCTATTTTTGGAGGAAAATATTTAAATTATATTTACAGGTATATTTACACACATGAGCTCCCTATCTCTCTCTACTTTGGTTTTTATGCGGTCAGGCCCATGCTGAGGCATCCCTTGGGATTAGGTTGCTCAATATTTATTCTAAATATTTCTCTCTTTTTCTTTTAATTCTTTATTCTTTTATTTTTGCCCAAAAACATGCTAATTATCAGTTTTTACACTATGCATGCCTTTTGTTAATTATTTGTATTTAGACATATCTACATGTATTTGCAAAGGTTTTTGTAGCTAAAATATAAGAATAAAGAGTGATGAATGAGTATTAATCATTAACCTCCATGCACTTATGTAGCACGTGGTCTAGGCTAAAAAGGCAGGAATCAAAATCATCGCCGTAGACCAAGAAATCATCCGTGGAGACCTCCAAGATATCTTCCACCATGTCCGTGAATATCGAAAGCATGCACCTCTAGAATGTACATGGGGCATTACATAGTCCAAAGGGCATCCGTTTGAAAGCATACGTTCCAAACGGACATGTGAATGTTGTCTTTTCCTGGTCTTCAGGAGTAGTGTCCACTTGATTATATCTCGAGCACCCATCAAGAAAGCAATAATGGCTCTTACTCGACTTACCATTCGATGATCATATCAATAAACAGTAGCGGGAAGCGATCCTTATTGGTTCCCTGATTCAAATGTCTATAGTCCACACAGACGTCCAAGAAGTCCATACTCGGGTAGTGATATCCTCTCCATCTTCATTTATCACCGTAGTGACACCCATCTTCTTGGGTACCACATGTAACGGACTAACCCATTTAGAGTCGGAGATGGAATACATAAAATCGACACTCCACCACTTGGATATTTCCTTCATAACCACCTCTCAAAGATTTGGGTTCAGCCTGTGCTGAAACTCACGAGATGGTTTGGCATCATCCTCGAGAAAAATGTGATGACAACACAGAGCCAGATTAATCCCATGGAGATCAGCTACTGACCACCCGATCGCCTTGTGTTTCTTTTCAAGAATCTCCATCAGACAGGATTCTTGTTCATCTGTCAGATCAGAATTTACGATGACCAGAAACATTTTAGGCTCTCCATCAAGGAATGGTATTTCATGCTTTGAGGTAACAGTTTAAGTTTAGGGGGAGAAGGAATAGGAATCGATATTTCATGCTTTGAAGTTCAGGGTATAACTAGGGTCTGGGTATAGGCAACTAGGTATGTCTGTGTATGCTCAGCCTGCTCTGACTCAGAAGGGTCTGGAGATTGTTGGATATTCTGCCATGATTCGGTCTCCAATTTGGTTGTAGGCTCTGTGGTTGGAGTCTGAAGTGATAGGAATTCAGCGAAATACTACCAATCAGCATCTTCGGATTCTGACTGATCTACTGGTAACTGATAGATATGATTGTTCACTTCTGACTCGGAGGGATAGAAAATATCTGAATGATCTGAAAAAGTCTCATAATCATCTCCATCAAGGTTCTCATTACTCGGCTCTAGGATTGTGTTCTCCAACCTCCCATCATTGGATATCTGAATCTCATCTTCGACTAAAGGTGTGATAAAATATTGGGTGCTAGGTTCAGCCCAAACGGCCTCATCATCTGTTTGTACAAAATCACAATTCTGATGGTTGTCGGGTTTGTCCTTAGGTGCTCACTCGGATTTAGTTGATCTAGATTGTTGGTCTTGGATCGTCTCTATATGTATACTTTCTCCCTGGATGTGAAAGTACACCTTCAAGGTACCATAGCCGGAAACGGCCTTTGTTGTCACCAGAAAAGGTCATCCTAGTATGATCAGGGTATCGGTCACGCATTCAGGGACCGCCATGTCCAACACGATGAAGTCCATGGAGAATTGCAAACCCTGAATAGTGATGATATCATCTTTGATTAAACCCTTAGGCCTCTTGACCGATCTATCAGCAAACTGCAAGACCGTTCAGCTTGGTCAAAGAGGTCCAAACTCGAGCTTATCGAGTAAGGAAGAAGGATGGAGATTAATCGAAGATCCGCTATCTAATAGAGTTTGAACAAAAGTCTGATAGAAGATCTCGCATATGACATACGATGCTCTCGTATCTGATCTCTTGGCTGGGAGACGGTTCTGAATAGCATTGCAGGTTTTCTTAGTCAGCACATGGATCTCATATTAGTGATTACGTTGCCTCTTCTTCCTGCAGACTGTGGTTCATTCTTTTAGGCCTTTCTACAGAAGAGGGATGTGAGCCAAGTCTTTCTAAAGAAAAAGTTGGATCATGAACTTGTCGATCATCTCTTTCGTCAGATCATTCATTTGGATCTTTTTGGTGTTTTCTTTTTTATTGCCTTTTCCTAAGCATAGTGCTTTGGGAAAAAGAATCTGTACATCCTCCTGGTTAGTCTGTACAATCAGAGGATCAGAAGAAGTAGAAGGAAATGTTTTTGGAAAACGGGGACTGGCTTTCTTCGAACCATCAGATAGAGAGAGATATTGATCAACTATCTTTTTATTTCTTTTTCGAGTTCTTCTCTTTTGTACATTTTTTTGTGATTTTCTCTCATCATCACTATATACAAAGAAAGGTACATCAGTTGTATTGTATCGGCATTTGGCTCTGGTTGCTCTTCAGACTTGGTGGCTTCAGCACCATCGTCTTCATCGTCAAAGGGATAGGCGGCTTCAGCACTGCCATCAATATCTCCAACAAGCTCGCTTGTATCCTCGGGTATATCCTCGTCGAGCCTAATTGACTCTCTGCCTATTGGCATCCTACCGTTCCTAAGAGAAATGAAGTCAGCGTCATCACAGTAAAGATAATCATCGAAAAATACCTGTGATTGGAGGGTGGGCTCGGTCAAATCTACCTGCTCTGATCTTCGCTTCAGATTATTCAGATTCGTCTCTATCTGAGCAGGCAAGGCAGACTTCTCTTTGACCAAATCAGTTACATGAGTTTTGAACTCATCCATTTCTCACCTAAAAGCGACCTGCTGGTCGGTAATCAGGTTGGCGAGGTACTCTAATGCTGGGTTGTCATGGAAAGGCCCATGATACCTGGATGAGTCTCCTCGATGATACTGAGGCTGAGGTTGAGCTGACTGTTGTTGTGAGGATAATTCTATTGATACCGAGACTGATAAGTGCTCTGTCTCCACTAAGGTTGATGATAATGGTGAGGACCAAAATGTTGCTAGGTTTCTCTGCTCCGCCCCGTCAGTGTCTGTGTTGGTTGATTGGAAGAGGCACCTCCTATTGACCAATAGAAACCAGGGTGATCGCGATGGATCCCTATTTGTTGCGGCTGGTAGTACCAAATCCCATTGACCTCAGTCAATGGCTCAGGCATCTCAAAGTAAGCTGGGGGCATCTATGCCAAGGGTTGATCATATTGATACACCAACATATGAGTGTCAGATGATGGTGTCTATTGGTAGTGGTGGTGTGCCAAAGATTGATGAGTCGGCTCAGAGTGCACATGGTAGATGTGCTGAACTGGAGGCCGCAGAAGTATGCCTCGATTTCGGCTTCCTGAGTCAGCCTGTGATCTGGAAGACTTATTGGAATCAACTTGTATCTCTTGGAGGCACATAATCTATGTCTTCAGATCACTCAGGCACCTCTCAAGCTCGTCGATCTTATCGAGCTTGTCTAAATTCTGGCACTTCTTCTCAATAATTTCCATGCGGTCCAACTTTTGACAAATGATCCTCATATCAGTTGATGAGGATTCAATAGGTATCGTGACAACAGAAGATGGATTCTCTTCAATTTGTGCCACTTGGGAGTGCTGGTGATAAGTAGGTGGCTTTGTTTGGTTGAAGATCCGAGTCTGGGACATTGTTGTATAGTTCTCTTCCATTTTCTCATAAATGGCCCAAACCTGATCCTCATGCATCGGGAAGTAAGATCCACCATAGGAAGTGTTCATTAGTTCTTGTAACTCTGTTGTCAACCCACTGTAGAAACTTTGTACAAGAGTTGGCTTTGAAATATCATGATGGGGACATCGATCGACCAGTTCTCTAAATCTGTCCCATGCTTCATGGAACTACTCGTTCCCGATCATGGTGAAATTACTGATCATAGCTCTTGCAGCATTCGTTCGATCGACGAGGTAATACTTACTCAGATAGGCAGTTCGTAGCTGCTCCCACATCGAAACATATCTCCCTAAATGTTTCAGCCAGTAGGTTGCTCAATCTACAAGGGAGAAAGGAAAATTGATCAATTTGATCATGTGCTCATTAACATGAGCATCATGCACCGTACTGCAGATAAGCTCAAACTCCTGAAGGTGCAGATGCGACTCCTCAGTAGAAAGCCCGTGAAACTTGGGCAGCAGTTGGATCGTCTGAGGTCGGAGCTCAAAGTTCTCGTGAATAACTGGGAGACGGATCCACCTATGAGTAGTAGTAGCTCTCGGGTTGTAGAGTTGCTGCATTTATCTATTTGAACCAAGTGGTGGTCTCTCTGCTTCATCAGGTTGCTCATGATCCTCAGCTCCTGGGTTCTCAGCATCTGGATGGTCTCGTTGCACTCTCAACTGAGTCAGCTCGGCTCTGACGTCGTTCATTAGTATACCTTGCTCCCTCATCTGATTCTGCACGGTCTCTAGAGAAGCATGTAAACTGCTATTAATCGCAGCCTGATCTATAACTACCGAGTTGGTTTGCGGTCCCTTTCCAGCCATGTCTTCTAGAAAAGAGAAAGAATCTAGATCAGGCTCTGCCAGGTCAACATGTAACTGCTGATAATCTTCTAGAACTGGAGGTGATATTGAATGAGAATGAGAAGGAGAAGAAATCGACGATGGGCTTCTAGGGTTAGAGTCACGTCTGGACGTAGCAACTCGATTAGAATTCGGTTTGGGACGAGAGACATCCTGAACTGATTTGGATGAATAGGCAGGTGCGTGAGAGAGTGGATCAGTCAGAGTAGACCGTAGCGATCGTCTACCCATCATCTTGATAGATTAAGGTTGATCAAGATCTCAAAGGTTGAGGACTCACACCGCAAGAAAACACAAAGCCAACCCCGAATTCACCAGCTTCAACCGGTGATGACCATAAGAGTTCGGTCGTTTATATTGTCAAAATTTAGGGTTTATTGACATACAAATCTTCCCACAGATTAGCGAGAGCTGATAGGTCCTGCAACTTCTCCGAAATACTATCCCGAGTTCTTACCAGAAATCACATATTCTCATCTAGTATGGGAGTAAGTACGAACTATTTTCGGCTACCTGTGTTACTTGAAGATCATGCTACTGCGGTGTCCTCTAAACCTCCCACTCTGCTAAGTAAACTCAGACCATTTCCGGCTACCTGAGAGTATCCATTAAATATTAAGTGATTTAGAGTATGAACTAAGTATTACTTCGTAAGAAGCTCAGACTCTGGCTCTACCTTATGTGCCGTCTCTCACTCACAAAATCTGGAGAGTGCACCTGCAATTCATTTGCGGGGGTTGCTCTCCCAAAACAAGTGAAGTCCTTGCATTTAGTTTTAGATCAGATATAATTAGCAGTCCCTATTTTATTTTCGATTATCACTTTTTTAATTATTTTTCAAACAAACATCTAATGATATTTTTGTGTTGGGTTTAATCCTATGTCGCAAGCATCTAGGTTATTCGACCTACGCAAGCATCTATCTACGGTTGCGCAGAGAAGAGAAAATCGAGAAATCCTAACAAGCACCTATCCTCAAAAAGCTACGGAAAACCATCGAGAAAAATGAGAACAAGAAAACCGCGGTGGGTTCCCTGCTCCCCCAGGAGTACATCCCTAAGAAAAACAGACCCCGAGAAGTAGAGAGGGAGAGGTACAAGTTGGGATATCCTGATGGGACCCCTTCCTACGGAAAAAATTTATATTTTTATTACAAGAAATTACAGCTAATCGTCTTTGTGGTTGTCAGCTATGCGGCTCAACCTGTGCTGCACAAATTAGAATAAAAAAGCAGTGAGGTCGGGAAATAAAATGGCAAAAAGAGAAACCTTAAACCTAGGTCTACGACTACCCTAGAACTGCCTCCCTGGCAACGGCACCATCTGAAAAACCAGCTAATCAGCTTCTTCTGAATCCTGCAAAAGAGACAGAATAAATCACGATCGTTGTATCGAGCAGGTGAGTTTTAGCAGAAAAGATTAATTTTTAGTTAATCTTTTTATTTTGTTTATTTATACTCCTAAACCAGATGTATAGTGTCAAGTACGGGAGTATCAAACTCAGGGAGGCAAACTGCTAGAAAACTAGGGGAAAACTATAGAAATTAAGGTTTAAAAGGGTTTCCTATTTTTTTTATTTTTAAGGATTTTCCATATTTTTATTTAATTTTTAATGAATTTTATATTTTTTATGAATTTTAAGAACTTTGTGACTTTTATTATTTTATAAAATGATTAGTAATTTTTATTTAATTTTGTTTTATTATACTTATGTTATAATTTGGATTTTCTACTTTTATGAATTTTCAAGAGGTTTTTAAAAATTTTATGGATTTTGTTCTATTTCGAATTTTAAAAAATTAGATTTTTTTATTGAAAATAGAATGTTTTTGGATTTTTGAAGTAGAATACAGTTGCAAAATATTTTTATTTTATTTTTATTGAAACGTAGATCAAATTACCTTTAAAACGATATATTGTGTGTTTTGTGTGGTTTTTATTTATTTAGTTATGATTTTTACAAGTTTTTATGAATTTTGTTTTTTATCGATTTTATTATTAGATTTTTATTTTGTTTTGGGTTTATTATGTAGAATATAATAAAATATACTCTAACTAATTTTTATATTAATTTTATAAAACATTTTTATATTTTTTAGATTTTTAAAGTTTATTAGAAGTTTTTAGTGTTTTAGTGATTTATTTAATACTAAAAAGTATTTTTTAAATTTTTTATTTTTTTAAAAAAATTATTTAATACTGTATATAGTGTAAAATACGGTATTTTTACGTATTTTATTATATTATTATATTTTATATTTTATTTATCAGGTATATAGTATATATAATATTATATATACAAGCTAGGGGTATGCATGTAATTAATATGAAAATCTAGGGTATGTGCATAAATATGAGAAAATTGGGAGCTATGTGCGCAAATAGCACCAATTGCTCGTGTAGGATTCAAATACCTCAATCTGCACCTGGACTTGTATGGAATTTGCAAGAGTATGGAGGCCTTCCCTGTAAATGAACTTCACGTGCGTGCTCATGTGCTGGCCTCCGGTATGGGCTTGTTTATAATATGAAAAATATGTAGGGAATATTCGTAAATTCACAAGATATCACATGCTTGGGCACGTGTTCCAGGCTGTAGCAGTTATCAGGACTTGTTCGTTATAACAGAAAAAGTGGGGGGCATGCACACGCGCTTCTCGCATGTTAGTCCTAGTCGGTGGGTCGGCGGGGTGTGTTAGAGGCCGACGGATGGGAAGATGGATGACCTTCAATCTAACTGTCGGTATGCATTCTGTGGGAGACGTTTATTCTTCCCTAATTCAAAACCAAGCAGCAGAGAATTCGAGCGATGGTTCTCCAGGTCGGTATTCTGTTGTTCTCCATAAATGGTTGCGACTGAAGACTTTTCTTGATGGAAGTGCTTCTGATCCGAGTGGATGAAGATCCTCAATACGCAATAGTTCGATATCAGATCTCATCACTAGATACTCAAGATGAAGGAAGTTTGTGCTTCTCTCTAGATTGTTGTGATCTGATGCAGAGATGCTCCACGTGGATCTGAAGATGTTCGGACTTCGATCAATTGGATCGAAGTTGTTCTATGGTGCTCCGACGATCAGATGGTTGTAGGTGATAGATAGTCGCATGTGATTTGATCGGCTCTAATGATTTATTTAGATCCTCTAAATGCAAACCACCGTTCGACTCAACTTCCTGGTGGGTAGTTGATGTCTTTTGTGCAACCCAACCTCCAGGTGATTCTCTATCAGATCCAGGTCGACGTTGAAGCCTTGAGTATAGGAGTTTTCAATGCGATCAGAACCTGCAATAATTCAATTTGACTCGATCATTTGGTTAGGTCCAAAGCAGAAATAAAAAGGGTGAGCAGGGAAACTTCAATGGTGGAGGAATGAATCTTGAGAACTACGATCACTGTGCATGACCGGAGGAGTTCAGATGCGTGCGACATAGAATGAGAAATGGTGAGACTTAGAGATAAGATGAGATAGATGGATGAAGGCAATATGGAATTCGATCAATTCTGAGATTAGACTTAGGAGAACAGAGAGATTTGAGAGGATAAGAGAAGAGAAAGGAAGAAGGAGAAGGAAAAGAGATGGGGATCTAACCTGGAAGTAGGAAGAGAACCTGGATACGATGGTGCGGATGAATCATCGGTGGTTGCTGGATCTCGGCAGAGCTCCTGCATAGATGATGGCCTCTACACGACAGCGTTTCACGGAGATTGTGCATGCACGGCTAGCAGAGCTCCGACGTGGCGACGATCTTACCGGAACTCATCCTTCAACAGCCTCGCTCGATGGAGCTCAGAGACCCCATCACCGTCCCGCTCTCAGATCTGAAGGTGGAAGGAGTAGAAATGGGGGATGCTCGGATGGGGGAAATCGACAGCATATTTATAGGAAAGGTGGAATGTGGTCACCGCCAGTGGTGACCGCATTGCGAGCGGTTGGAGGAACGACCGGCCGTTAGCCGGTCGTAAGGTGGTTGACAAACGACGATGAAGGCTAAAGAAGGAAGCGAGAGGCGAGGGTTGAAGATGATGACGGGAGGAAGAGGAAATAAAGGAGGAAAGTAAGAGAGAGGGGAAAAGAAGAGGGAGAGAGGGAAAAAGAAAAGAAAAGAAAAAAATAATAATTTAAATTAAGTAATTAATAACTTAAATTAAATAAATTTATTTAATAATTAATAATTTGTTTAATTAAGTATTAAATAATTTTAATATACAATTAAGTAATTAATTAAGTAATGAAATAAATATATAATTAAATATTTAAAAAAATAATAAATAGATAAAAAATAAATTTTTATTTATTATAATTTAAGAATAGAGTATTAAATAATAATAGAAGTTATGGTACAATGTACAATATACCAATATGATATCGAAACCACATTTTTCATACTAACTCTGATTTTAGGGAAACTAGTGTCATTTTATAGATAATTAAATAATATGAATTTTAAAACTGAGTTTGCCCAATTCGGAGTTCATGTAGCAGAGTTATGAGGTCTGAAAATTTTATGTAGCGACTTCGTGACTTCGGATTTTATTGGTATTTTGACTTAATTATATATTTATATATATTTTAGAAGATTTTTAGAAAAGAAATTAAGTTATTCGGATTTACGGTTAATTAATTAAAAAATTACGGGAAGTTTCTACATATAGTACATATAGACAACGGGTCTCAAACGCCAAAACTCACCAGTTTTATTCGAATATTTTTTTTCCATATTTTTATTAAATAGTACTAAGTATAAAACAAAGTTTAAAAGTGAGTTTGGTCTGTTTGGGGTTTTCTATAAATAGTTATGAACCTCGGAAGTCGGCTTTTACGGTTCATTGTTATTAATTATTTTTGTGACGAATTGTTTTGTAATAATTTTTATAAAATAATATATATTTTTTGAATAACTTTTGTAAAATAAGTATTTTGGTTTTAGATAATATAAGTGATGAATAAAATAGGTGAAATATTTACATTGTTGAAAATGTGTTTAATTATATTTTTGATCTTGATTTTCTAGGTATTTTTATAAATTAGGATCCTTATCTCCCCTTACTAATTTATTTTGTCGACCAAGTCAATATTGACCTGGTCTCAAGGTTAGGATCAGTATGTATATATTTTATATCTATAGCCTTCTTTTCTTTTATTTTTTCCTTTTTTTATTCTTATTCTTTTATTATGGGTAAAAATGTTAATTATATAATATTGGTATTTGTGTTTATAATGATAATTAATTGGAATTAGTGATTATTTACATGCAATTTTATCAAGGATTTTAGCCAAAATGAAAGAACAAAGGCGATGAATCACGGATTCATCAATCCACATTATTTTGAATGGGTGGTGGCATAGATACATTATATGGAATTTACACAAAGAGGAGGAAGGGCAACAATCAACATCAAAAGTTTTAGAATTCAAAGAGCGGCGTGAAGACATATGAGAGCAGATGAACCTATTGAATTCGGGGGTAATTCGAACGATGTTGAGGAGGTTGATAAAGGAAGTGATCAACTTCTCAAAGCTTTCATGGAAGCGTAGGAACCCATTGCCAATGGGTTGAAGATATCTCGATTCAAGTTCATCTTAAAACTATTCCAATTTAAAGTTAAGCAACGAGCAACAACTACGATAATGCCAGATATACTTCAATTTATTTCCAAGGTATTAGAGAATCCACCAAATTATTCGCAAAGTTGGTATGAGGCTATGAATACTCTTCATACATTATGAATGAATTGTGTGAAGGTTGATGCATGTTCAAATGACTGTGTTTTATTTTGGTAAGAGAATAGCCATATTGAATCTTCCCCACATTGTAGAAGTTCAAGATATGAAGATATTTGTGATTCTGTAGTCAACAACAAGAAAAGATAAATGTCGGCAAAGATTCTGTGATATTTTCCTTTAATTCTTAGGTTGCAACGCCTCTATCAATCACAAAAAATGGAAAATAGATGTCATGGCATAAGAAGATAAGAAAAGATGATTGTAATGATCTTATGTGTCATCTGCCTGATACTAAGAAGTGAAAGAGATTTGATTTGATCCATCCGTATTTCGCAAGTGAGATGCATAATGTTAGACTTGGAATTGCAAGTGATGGTTTCAATCCTTTTGAGAACATGAATAATAACTACTCTATATGGCCAGATATCATATTCACATATAATTTACCACTGTGGATGTCCGTGAAATCTACGATTACGATGATGCCATTACTAATAACTGGCAGTAAAGGTCCTGAAAATGCAATTGATGTATGTCTACAACCACTAATAAAAGAGTTGAAGGTTTTGGGTTCAAAGGAGTTGAAACATATGATGCATATACAAATGAAAGTTTTTGTATGCGAACAGTATGGACCATTAATGATTTTCCTGCGTATGCAAATTTATCTGGGTGGAGTACAAAAGGATATTGTATGGATCGAACACATAGTTTACGTCTAAGTGGTATTTTAAAACAATGTTACATGGGTCACCATCGATTCTTCCAGAAGCACATAAATGGAGGGATCGTCGTTTCAATAAGAAGTTCGATGGCAATTCAACGGGGGAATTCTTGAACTTGAGAAGCCTTCACTACAACGGAGCAGATATATGAGATCAACAACAATGTTTGGAAGATGTTCCACTTTGATGTTATTTTAAACAATCTAAAATAGGAGGTTGGAGGAAAGCAAGCATATTCATTCAAGAGTTACCATATTGGAAAGATTTAAAGATTAGACATAATTTAGATGTCATTCATATTGAAAAAAAGTTATGGACAACATTTTATGCATTTTAAATTTATCAAGCACATCGAAGGATACACTTAGAAGTAGATAAGATCTTCAACAATTGTGTATTAAAAGTGGCTTGCATCCAATTGAGGTTAGAGACAATAGATTCGAATTACCCAATGCAAGTTATACATTATCACATGAAAAACGAGAAACTATTTTGTGGTTTCCAAAAGCGATTCGAGTTCATAATGGTTACGCAGCAAATTTATCAAAATGTGTTAATCTAACTGAGAGAAAAGTTTCTAGTCTAAAGTGTCGTGATAATCATGTATATATGAAAGTGTTCATGCCATTAGCTTTGCATGGAAATCTACTTGATAATGTACTAGAATCATTGTGGAGCTCATTTTTTTAGATCTATTTGTTTTATAGTTCTTGATCATACTCTTTTAATAAAGGGGAAGACTGATATTGTAAAGACATTATGCAAAATAGAGGATATTTCCCCACTATTATTCTTTGATGTGATGGTTCACTTAATAGTCCACTTGGCTAACGAGGCTTGAATTGTAGGCCAGTACAATACAGATATATGTATCCAATAAAGAGATTTCTTAAGAAGTTAAAAGATTATGTCTTTAATATGGCTCATCCAGAAGGTTCTATAGTAGAGGGTTATCTCTTTGAAGAATGTGTCAACTTTCCATCGTCATATCTTGATGATGAAAATGATATCTTCAACTTCGTAGAAGAAAGTAAAGATGGCATGGATGATGATAACGACAATGATGGTATTTTATCTATTTGTTTATATCATGGAAAGCCAGCAAGTGGAACAACTCGAAAGTTGTTAGATGTTGATCAGATGAATTTAGCTCATTACTACGTACTAATGCAGATTAAACATCTTGATATGTTTTTCGAAGAGTATAATGATTTGGTTCAAAATCTTCAACAAGAAAATCTGTCTACGCACATAATTTCTTACAATAGTTTATGTCTAAAGTAAACCAACTCAAAGATTGTCAAGATAGTAGATGGATTTCTGAGTTGCAGATTTTGGCTGAAAGACCATTTGCATTTGTCCACACATATACTACTTAAATGGTTAATGGATTTAGATTTTGAATCAAATCTGTTGACCTACATAGAAGAACACAAATTTGTGGTGTAATCGTGAAATCTCATCTTCAATCCGACTTGGATAGCTACTATGGTGAGGTAATTGAGATTACATCAATTTCACACATGACAAGCATGTTAAGGTTTTCAAATGCAACCGGTCTGATGTATTCAATAAAGATAGAAGTTTTGTAAAAAAATAAAGATGGTTATATTATTTTAAATTGAAATCATACGTTGGGCACAGAAGAACCATTTGTACTTGCAAGTCAAGTTGAACAAGTATTTTTTGTTGATGATATTGAAAGACCTGGATGGATAATTCCGATTAGAACAATACCGCGAGCCTACTACAATGTGCATGAAAAAGATATATATGCTTCCGATGACGAAAGTGAAGCATACCAAGAAGAAAATATGAACTCGTAAAGGTAGTGATATATGCATATATTTGTCATTTATTATTGTTGCTTTGATTGCTGCTTTAGTATATTTACCTAAAATATATATAATTATTATTGCTCTCTCTCCTGCTTTAGTTGCTGCAACATATGAGATATATTTTCCATACTCTTTTATATTTAATGTCTTTTTTATAAAATTAATAATCTTGGACTGTTGTAATATAGATGGCCCCTCATCGGTGATCGATCGATCGTAGAGTACATGATCACAACTCACAAGATGAACACCATTCACCTCTCCAGTTACAACACCATCATCGGTAAATCTTAGTTAAATGTTATGGTATAACTTTGATATGAACTCTTGAATAATTTAATGTCTTTCCTGTAATATTACTAATGTGTTTGATTGTTGTAACATAGGTGGCCTTTCGTCAACGGATGATCGATCATAGAGTACATGACCACAACACACCAGATGAGCGTCGTTCGCCCTCTCCTCCTACAAGGCCATCATCTACATCGGTAAAGTTGTGTTAATAGAGGATGCATGAACATGAGAATCATACTTTTAGTAAAGGCTACCATTTTTATATTATTAGTAATTTCTATAGTTTAGCACACCAGGTGGCCTCCCGTCGACCGTCAGTTGAGCATAAGGTTCCTTATCTCAACACACAAGATGAACATCATTCGCCTTCTCCTCCTACGAGGATGTCATATGCATTGGTAAATTTGGTTGTATGAACATGAGAATCATATTGTTAATAAAGGCTGCTATTTTTATAATACGATTACCTTCTATTGTTTAACACGCTGGGTGGCCTCTCGCAGACTGCTAATTGATCGTATAGTTCATGATCACTACACAATAGATGAGGATCGTTCACCCACTCCTCCTACCATACTAGCATATGCATCAACTACTCCAAATGAGGAGGATGCAGGGACTCCAAGTATACATGAATCCAAAAGATCACGAGTACGGGGTATGGCTCAAGGAGTAGCTCTCAACCATCTTAGATCAGGAGAGACTTTTTTTATAAATCTTGTAGATGGATATGTTGTTGGAATCAACAGTGAACTTTTTCAAAGTCAGTTGAGAATACCTACTCGTAGTATTATCCCAATTACAATCCGTGATTTTCGAAGAGATGTCACAAGAGAGATGCATGGCCTACTTATGAAGAGATTGTGAGTAAGATTAATTCATGACTTAGGAACATTGTTCACAATTTTTTATATGAAAATTATAATTAGAATATATTGCAGGAATCATTTTCATGGGAAAGCAATGATGAGTTGGATAAGATGATTCTTTTGCATGCTTCAGAGTTGAATTGAAGCTGGCAATTTCGAAATAAGAGAGATGTAAGAAAATCAATTTCTTTAATCATTATAGATTTATCATCATAACTAATTTATTATTCATACTTGTTATCTATATTTGCAGCATTTTGATGAGAGCATTCCAATAAGTCAACTACTTGCTAACGTACCAGAAGGTATAAATGAAGGAAGATTGAAGAACTTTAGTTGATTATTAGACATCTAAGGAATATAAGGTAAACAATTCGAGCATTTGGTTGTTAATTATTTAGAAGTATTGAATTAATAATTCGAGCAGATTTTAGGGTTTAAAACTATCATATTTAATTAAATGCAAATATATTTTAAGCTTAAAAGTAAAAGTTAATGCATGAACCACACATTTCTTGGATGTTGCTTCGATGTTGTATTAATGCATAAATCATACATAATAAGTGTTAACTAGGAATTATATTGTTGCAGGTAATGTAATGTAGAAATACAAATAATCGATCAAAGTTGACGCATGCAACTCAGCGCATGGGTCGAAAGAAACACCCGACTGTTAGAGCACGCGTTGGTATGTAGTTACATTTTGTGTAATTTAAGTAGACTTTATGCATTAGCTTGTATATTTATTTATATAGTTAAATCCATGTGAAGAAGAGGCATTGATACCGACCGATGCAATCTTTTTATATACTCAAAAAGTAGAGAAGGCAAAGATGGCTCAAGAGTGTACATGATAAGAAATTGCAAAAGTAACATGTAAGTTAATTATTTTTTTTAAATTTAATTTAATTATATGTATTAATTTAAATTCTTTTTATTTCATTGCTTCAGGAGCATATGATGGCACTTCAACATCCTAATGATGGGTTTCCTGTTATCTCCCTAGACATGGTATATCTACAAGCTATTGGGCTTGAACATCCAGGATGCGTGAGAGGAGCAAGTGGGGATATTAATCCATCCAACTCCTGTGGATAAAAAGTCCAACCAAATCATAGCATACATGATCGAGTCACGAAAGTAGAGGTCATGCTAGCAGATATAGCAAAATCAGTTGTTGTCATTGCCAGAGCACAAGAGGCATTGGTTGTACATCACAAAGAGATTGTTCATCATCTAGAATGAGAAGATGCATGGACCCAAGAAGAGATGATGATGATTCTGAAGATGATGCAGATTTTGATGATTTCGCTTTAGATGAGTAGCGGTTACTTTTGGATTAGTCTTTATGTTATAACTAAGAATATTAGATTTCAAAGTTCAGATACTTTCTAATGTTTTATCAGCTATTTGAACCTTACTTACCTCTTATTTTGTTAAAAATCTTCTGTTGACATGAGTATTATGCACTTTATCAACATGATGCCTATGTTTAGCATAAGTGTGTATGTTATGTTGTATGTGGATTTATCATATGTATGCATGTTCATCATGTGATTGTGATAGTACAGGGAATGGACACCGAATACCGTATGTATGTCATATGAGATTTTGTTAAAAGATTAATTGATACCAGCATAGGATTTTTTTAAAAAAGTCTGCTATTTTTGCCACTGTAAAACTCCCGTGGAAAAATCTTCGTAGCCACAACTATTTTACTGTGGTCAAAGTCTATGCTCTTTGGAAAGGTGGTGTTTGTCACATTTTATTTACTCTGGCATAAATGGATTTATCATGTTGTTTAACCGTGACTTGAAAGTTTATTCATCGATGTAATTACCATGGTCAAAATAATATAGCCATAGTAAGTCCACCGTGGCTAAAGAGTACACTCTTTGGTCACGGTAAACTATAAGACACAGTGGTGTAAACTACGGTAATATTACCGTGGCCAATTCTATTAGGCCAAGTAATATGATATTAAGCCACAATACACAACCGTGACATGTTCTTTATCTTTTAGTAGTGTTGGTCTCTCCCATTAGAGATCATGACGGATGCTTCAGAAGCTGTTGGGGTTAGTTTTGGACAGAGGAGGGATGGCCTTCCACACGCCATACACTATGCTAGCAAGAATATGGATTCTGCACAGCGGAATTACACTGTTACATAGAAAGAGATGCTTGTTGTAGTATTTACCTTAGACAAATTTAGGTCCCACGTTTTAGGATCTAAGGTTACCATCTTCACTGACCACAACGCCATCAGGTACCTTATGGATAAGAAGGATTCCAAGCCACATCTTACCAGATGGATACTTCTACTCTAGGATTTTAATATTGAGATTAACGATAAGCAAGGAGTCAAGAATGTGGTGGCGGATCACCTCTCTTGATTAGATCTATCCGAGACTTCTGAGTTTGATACACCTATCACTGAGACTTTTCCAGATGAGGTAATTCTTGATGTCACCTCTCTCCCATAGTGCGCTGACATTGTGAACTTTTTTGTTGCCAAGAAAGTCCCACAAGATTGGTCCAGGCAGAGATTTGAGACTTTCCTTGTGAAAGCCATGTCTTACCATTGGAAGGATCTGATCCTTTATCATGAAGGAGTGGATTGTGTCTGGCGTTGGTGTATTCCTCAGGAGGAATACCATAGTGTCCTCGTGTATTGTCATAAATTAGAAGCTGGAGGACACCATTATGGGAAGAGAACAACACAGAAGGTTCTTCAATCTGATCTTTGGTGGCTACTCTCGTTGCGGATGCTCATGCATTCTAAAGAGATGTACTGATTATCAGAGGATGGGAACTTGTGGATATTGAGATATGATATCTATGCAGCCGGTTCACTTCTGTGGGGCTTTTGATGCATCGGATATCGACTTTATGGACACATTCCCTAAGAGTTAGGGATTTGAGTACATTCTGTTGGTTGTAGATTATGTGAGTCGTTGGGTTGAGGCTATTCCTTCCCGACCCGCTGATGTAAAAATGATTTGCAAGTTCCTAAGGAAGAGTATCATTTCGCGGTTCGAGGTCCCTCGAGTTCTCATCTCAGATGGGGGTAGCCATTTCATCAATGACAAGGTAAGAGCACTTGCTAGCAAGTTCGGTATTAACCATCTAGTTGTTACTCCGTATCACCCTCAGACAAATGATCTAGCTGAGGTTTTGAATAGGAAGATTAAGACAATCTTGTAGAAGGTTATTTTCCCAGATCGAAGGGATTGGTCACATCTTTTGTACTAAGTTCTTTGGGCCTATAGAACATCCTTCAAGACACCATTGGGTACATCTCCTTTCGGCTCGTTTATGGCAAATCATGCCACTTACCTATTGAGATCAAGCACAATTCATGGCGGGCAGTGAAAGAAGTTATCTTTAATTTAGAGAATGCGGGAGATTAGAGGCAGATAGAGTTGTAGCCCTGGAGGAGTTGAGAGATGAGTCTTTCACGAGTAGCCTTCATTATAAGGAGAGGATGAAAGAATTGCATGATATACACATTAGTCATAAGCAGTTTGAGCCAGATCAATGAGTTTGGCTATTCGATGCGACACTCAAGTTATTTTCAGGGAAACTTCAGAGCAAGTGGAAAGGCCCTTACATAGTGCAAAAGGTGTACGACAATGGTAGCATTGACATATCCAAGTTGTCTTGTGAGTCCACCTTTCGAGTCAATGGTAAGCATTTAAAATCATTTCTTGATCATGAGTCATCGACCATTGAGGTTGCTCCCATTCATTTTGTATGATATGTGTTCTTCATTCTTCACATTCAACATCTCATGCATGAGTTTCACTTTGATTCGTTCGTTCTTTTCACCTTGTACATATGTATTTTCGATTTTATTCATTCTTTCATTCGTTTGTCTTACACCCCTAAGTATCACTTAGGATTTTTGCTATACTTAAGATGTACTTTATCCTAAGTATAGGGGGTGTAGATTTTTTGTTGTTCACATCGTTCTGTTCTACTACTCTCATTGTTGCTTATACTTAGGGTGTGTTTTACCCTTAGGTGTGTTTTACCATAAGTATAAGGGGGTAATATCACTCGTTACATCTTTGATTGTTTTCGACTTTGCATACCATCTACTCTCTTGCGTGTCCCTCAACTATTGATATTCTTCTCTATATTTAAGGATATTTTACCCAAAGTATAGGGGGATAAGCTGAGTCATTGATTTGTGTACATTCTCTTGACCTCGATCATCTTCAATTTTGAGTCTCCTATCCTTAGGATTAGTTGGTCCTAAGTATAGAGGGGATGATTGACTTCTATTTGTTATTCTTTTGAGTCGTTGTAGTATAGTATTCTTTTAATCAATCTATACTTAGCTCGAGTTATGTCTTCCTTTGTCACTTCTTTGATCACTATGAGGGCATAGTTCACGCTAAGTATAGGAGTTTGTTGTATATATATATTCTATATATACTTTAAAAGCCACAACTCGTACTTATTATATTTTAATAATATGACTCTAAAAGTATGGGTATATATTTTGGGTTTTTAAAATTCGATACAAAATTGTAAATATGAGTTATAAAAAATGTTCTTAAAAGCTATATATAAAATGTTTTGTAAAATACTTGGATAAAAATATTAATTATTTAAAATGTGTAAATAGAATTCTTTTGTAAATCTTGTATATAATATATATGTATAATTCTTTGTACAATGTACATAATTCTTGTAAATTCGTGTAATTGCTTCAATTCACCAAATCCTCCAAAAAATTAAAAGTCTTAAAATTCAATAAAAATTTGTAAAATTCTTAAAAATTACATAAAAATCTTAATCTGAAAAATTCACAACATAAAAAATTATTGCATTCATTCGTATTTTTTTGAACAAGTTTGATTCTTGAATTCAATGGAGCTAAGTCTGAATGATGGAGCTTGGTTTAGGCCTTAATCTATTTAATTATAAAGGGACTTCATTAGGAATCAGAATTAAGCCCCTTCAGATTTTTTGACTTAATTCTCTGGGTTCCATAAGATCTTGCACTTAAACTTTTCTAAGTAGGACCCCTTGTGTCATACATGTAACTCTTCTTCTTTTGAACCAATTTTGAGCTCATGCACTCTATACTGAGCTCAACTTGCATAGGATTGCAAATGACGGTCCATTTTGATGGTGCATTTTCATCTTTGTCTAGTGATGCAGACGTCTAAAGACGGGAGTGTGGGGTTGAAATAAAGCTTCGGATGAGGGAAGGATTTGCTGGCACAATTTTTTCCAAGACCCCAAAAAATAGACGGAAGAAAAGATGTTATATCTGTCGGGGCACAAAAGATTAATGCAGTGCAACAACCACTTTCTACCAAAAAGAAGTCAAATATCAAATACGTACATGATCGCAATGGTCCAAGCTTCAGAGATAAACATATCCATCGGTGCACAACAGGTGATGTTGACAACATGTGATATACAGTTGGTAGTCAGCAACAGGTGCATTGCAGCAACTACAACAAGTGGTCCACAACAGATAAACATTATTGGCTACAACACGTGGTCTGCATCAAGTATGCCTCATCAGGTGCAGTAAGTGGCATGTTATCAATATTCAGGTTGATAGCAAGTGGTGTACAACAAGTGCCGAACTCAACATTCATCACTTATGGAGGTATTTGTTGTTTGTTTTTCCTCTTAGTAGCAGGTGGGAAGGGCCCTACTTGATGTCTTGGAGAGCACTCCATCTTATTTTTGCTCTCTGGAGAGTAGAACCCAACACATTAGGAGAAAACAGAACAAAGAAAGTTAGGACTGCAACTTTTATGTGTTCTAACTTCACTCCTCTCATCCATGCGGCCACAAAGAAGTTCTTCAACCCTCTCCTCTTTTCTCTTTAATTCCTAGCTAATGTGTAGATGCTACAAGATGCAGTGACAAGGTTCCTTTTGGAGGAGAGCAATGGATTTAGTTTTCCATCATCCAAAAGTGGTTCCAAAGCAACCGTTGGTGAAGAATTTGTTTGACTATATTGTTTGAACTTTGATTTGCAGAGGGTACATTACAAGAGGCTGCGTTTTTTATGAGCTATCAAATATTCCCACTACACTGGAAAGCCGCCATAGGTCTTATTGACCTTAATTTAATTTGCCACCTCATCACAAAGTAAAATATCCACAAGTAAAATATACACATCTCCAACTAAGATAAGGTCACATCAGAGAAGAAGAGAAAGTTATACATAAATACCAGATTGAATTTCAGACAGAAGGAATTTTCTCAAGAACCGTCGGGGATTTCCATTTTTGGTCAATCACATATTAAATTAAGGGTTTCTTACACTTGTGTCCCTTCGAGTTTTTACAAATATATTTATGCTCCTATTTTCTTGCAACAACGCGTCTGCATATACACGTTCCTGCACTGTTAAATTTTGAGTCTTGCACTAGTTTGGTTGTCTATTATATGAGCTAAAACACAGGTTAAAGAAGATGAGTATGGTTAAGAAAGATATTATTACAATAGTGCCCCTACAATTTTATTCACATGTCATCTCCCTCTCATCAATACCCTTCCTCCTTGTCATAGCAACCATCCTCAGCTATGACCTCCGCAACATTGATGCTGCCATGGCTTTTCCGCCATCTCCTCTGCCTCGATGTTGATCATGACCTCATTCTTTCAGCATAGGAGAAGGGGAACATGGCAGTGGTGGAGGTCTTATGAACGGTGGTGGCGGCGGGAGCTTCAATTCAATGCGAGCTATAGGGACGGAGCCAGAACATTTTTGAGAAGGGGGCACAGGGTTTAAAAAAATATCTATCAATTACAGTACAATCATATTCATTATATAACAATAATTGTTATGGACAAATTATATCTATAGTCTTCGCGTATATTTTTCATCAATTTTGAACTTATTCATTATATAATAATAGTCAATTTTGAACTTATTTTTTGATGAACTACATCTTTTTATTCAATTTTACATAAATTGATATCATATATGTTCCACAATGTCAGGATTTTTTGTAAACGATATTTATACCTTTTTTTAAAAAAATAAGTTATTTTCAAGTATTTTAATTATTTTAAATTCAGTATACGGATTTTGATTAATTACAATATAAACTACTCTTGTTCTAAATCTGTATCAAATCAAAAATATAAAAAAACCTAATTTTATATTTTTATCAATAACAAGAAATATTAACATCTATGAAGAAAAGGATGTCGATAAAGAATATACATGCATTTATTCACTTTACTTGATAATAAATAGGATCAATGAATAATATATGAGACTTGACAATAAATGATCTTTTAAATTTAATTTTTTAGATTGTGAATTAAATCCCTTATCTGTATAAGTGATAATGAGATTGGATGAAAGATTGATTCTTTCTATAGTTCAACTCTAAAAAAATGGATAACCAATAAGATTAGGGTAGGGATCTATTATAAGTTGATAAATTGAAGAAATTATCCAATATAGATTGATTTGAGGTAAAATCTAGGAATTTATGTTAAGAGACATATTATCTATTGGTAAAAATTATTGAACTTTTTCTAAAAAAATGAGGGGGCATGTACGAGTTTTACCCTCAAAAAAATCCAAAATAAACTATTATAATTATGAAATATTATGATTATTTTTTCCTTAAAAATCTATAGGAAAAAAATTACATATACATATATTATCTAATTCCAAAATTAAGTGGGGGGGCACTTCCCCCCCCCCCCCTTAAATCCGTCCTTGGCGAGCTACAATGTCGAACTTCAATGGGAGGGGTTGCAAAGCAAGGCCTCACCGAGGAGGAAGCCTGAGGGGAAGGGGTGGTGTTAGAGAGGAGCCGGAGGGAGGGGGATGATGGAAGATTGGGGGATGGAGACAATGGGGGAAGAGCAGGGCCGACCCTAGGGGTTGTTTGGAAGTGCAACGGCCCAGGGCCCATGAAGTTTAAGGGGCCCATTTCTTGTATGTTGAAAAATTCAAAAAATAGGCCTCTTAGATCTTCATCTGCCTCAACATTTTTATTGCGAGATTCTCAATATGGAAAAGATGTTTGCTCTTCCCATGAAATCATCTACTCAACGACCACATTTTATCTTTTCAAGAATTCTTAATTTAATTCATCACGTCCTCTCTCTTTCTCATTATCTTTGCTGTTATATGTTCTCTCGATCTCTCTCCTAAAAAATTCGAATGGGAACGACACTGGTAATTTTTTTGTTATTATTATGTTATTATATTTTTTAAATCTTCTATTCTTTACTTGTTTTAGAGTTCGGAATTCTTTTAAGTTTCTGGGACTGCGACTTTCCATATAAATTTATTGTTAACCAATAGCGGGACATGCTTGCATTGTACATCGAGGGACAAATTTCATAGCATCGGACGAATTATTAATTGAGATTCAACACAACTAATTGCATACAAATTGATATAATTGTGCGATTATCAACAATGGATGGAAAATGTGTGATATTCTATTTAATGTGTCTCTTATATTTTTCTGGATGCTTCTAAAATCGAGATAGATTGTAATAAGTTTAACTAACATAACATATATTGCATTGAGAAACGAACAGATATGGCTCTTATTTTCATTGTGAAATACATATAGGTACAAGATAACGAGGCATATGCTATATTGAACTATGTATATCCTCTCTGTACTCATAAAATAAGAGCGAGTTCAAATACCCACGTAGTTGTTGCATTTCCTTGTAGAACAATGACTTTAGGCCATTATTTTCCTTCTTCCAAAGAGATAATGTAAACAATAGCAGGGACTGTTGTGAGTGTTGCAATTGTACATTGAAGATTAATTGAAGGGAGGGAGTTGTTTGGATAGCAAACCATTCGCTCAAGAATGATTTTATCTAGTAAGGTATTTATCCAGTAGTAATAGCGTGAATCTCATGGTAATATCAGGGTCGCCAATGAGGTAGTTTACGAGTGCAATGGCCCAGAGCTCCATCAACTTTAGAGGTCCAGTTTTGCATGTATTCAGCTTTTAATTTAGAGAAAAATATTATATGTCTTAATGAGGCCTTGTAGAATCATATTTTTAGTAAAACAACTCATCGAAAAATGAGCAGTCGAATTTTTCGATGAAACAATTTGTTAAAAAATAAACTCTTATGAAATCGATTTTTTGATGAAACAACTCGTCAAAAAATGAGCCTTTATAGAATAGAAATTTCAGTGAACAACGCAATGATAAATTCATGGAATTATATAAGGGCACATTGTTCATCGAAATTTATAAGAGTCCATTTTTTTCTTTTGCCCAGGGCCCACGAAATGTCAGGGACGGCATTGGGGAAGAGGACCTACTCGAAGTGATGGAAGGGAGATGTTGGGAGCTCCATGCTGCGAAACAAGGTGGTCGGACGGAGGGGAGATGAAGGAAGGACGAAGGAGGAGGTGGTACACGCCGAAGTGGTTGTCGAAGGTTGTGGAGGAAGAAGATATTAAGAGAATAATATCTAATTACGCTTGTAACCCTCCCGTTTATGCTAATGGTCCGTAAGTTGATGCGCGTTTGGGAGGAAATGGATGGTAACTCTTTATTACCTGCATGCAATATTTATACTTTTTTCCCACGAATTAACCACACAAGAACACGTGATAACATTTTCACAATTCTTGGTATACATACCCATGCATTTCAACTCAGATTTTTAACGCCCTACATCATCAAAGAAACAAAAGATACATCCACAACAAAGGAAATTATAAAATCTCTAAAGCATAATCCCACATCTAATACTCACAAAAAGAGCTTGTGAGAGTGAATTATAAGTTATGAGAATCACTACTTGACCAATTAGATTTAAATTTTTTTGAAGGATTGCCAATGGATCCAATTGAGCTCAAACTCAAGCAAATTATCATGATAAATTTTCCTCGATGAGTCTGATGACATAAACCCGATACGTTACAAGAACCAAAATAAATGAACTAAAGAAAAGCTGAGTCAACCGATCAATGGATACTGACTCCACTAAGTCTAACTCATGGAGCTGTCAGTCGAATCACAAGACGTTCAAACGACATGTTGAGGTAAATTACAAAAAGATGCTTCAATTATGCGTGGATTCTCAAATAGGAATCTCAATTTTCAAATGTAACAAGAGAATTCTGAACTATTAACTTCAGAGTTTAACGTGGACGTAAAGGGTGGCAGAAGCTCACGGATGCATGCATAAAAAAGAACATCAGAGTTTTTTAAAACAAGGTAAGAGTAAAGTATATATTTCCCAAAAAGAAGCAATTACATGTGGAGGCCCCAGTAGGGGTTATGGGGCCTGTATACAGAATTGATACTCAAACATTAAGTATAGTTTAGTCTTTGTCGATCAAGGAAATGGAATAGACAATATCATTGATGATATAATCAGCCGAACAATGAGCAGAGGCACTCCAAATGCGATTCCTTTCGTTCCAGATCTGCCAAATAACAGCCGCGAGCAGCATGGCGACGATCGAGCGGGCTCGTTGGGGCCCGATGGAGATAATCCCGGTGACCAGATCCATCAAGTTGGTGATGATGGGAACCGACCCGACAATGGCAATGCATGAGCCCCTCCAAATGCCAAAGGAGAAGGGGCCTTGGAAGAACAAATGGCCATGAGATTCGTCATCAACGGCACAAAAGTAGCAAGCGGGGGGCATATTAATTCCAAAAGAGTTAAACCGATCCTTGGTGGGAAGGCGCTCGCGAACAACACGGTAGAGCGTGAAGGAGAAACGAGGGAGGATTGCCCGGTCCCAGACAATTGGGGCCCAGGCTACCAGAGGACCCCGGGATCACAGCAGATCGAAGGCGTTGGCGAAGGAGAATCCCCTTGAAGAGTGGGTCCAAAGGAAAGGAGGTTGGTCCCCTCGAATGGCAGAACGCAAGGATGGTCTAATCCCCAGCATACATCGCCAAGTGGAGGGGGCAGCCAGGCAGTCCCAGAAGAAACCAGAAGGGAGGTACTTCACGTGCAAGAAATCTGCCCAAATGGAACAATCCGAACATAGAAACCTCCATACCTAGGAGGCGAACATAGCCTTGCGAAGATCGACAAAGATTTCAGACCCAAACCACCCTCCTGCTTGGGGATGCAAATAGAAGACCATGCAATATCATGGCGTTGCCGTCCCCAAAGGAAGTTCGCATAAAGCTTATTGAGCCTTTTAACCACCAAGATAAGCAAGAGCGTACCAACAATCCAGTAGAGAAAAACTCCCCGGATTACAGAGTTTAAAAGCTAGGCTCGCCCGGCCAAAGAGAGGGCATTTGAGCACCAGCCCTCAAATAGCTTCCTAATCCGATCTTCAAGAGCCATGGATTCACTGCCACTCCTGTAAGCTGAAGCAAGAGGGAGGCCCAAGTAGATTGAAGGCAGATGTTGTTGCAACATACCCATATGGAGTGTTGCAACAAAAGGTTGAGCCTATCAGAAGCACGGTCGATAATGTGGCCATGATCATCCACAAGTTGAGCAATAAAGTTCCTGGAAATACTCTTGTTGGCTGAAAGGTGAAAAAACTGCGTGTTGTGGTCACCCAACTTCAACCAGTCCACCCTGCTCTTCTGTTTCCATGCGGATTCAAGATCGTCTTCCAACGAGGTAATGTGCCCTTTAACATTAGCTTCTAATTGGTCAAGATATGGATCTACTAGCGAATCCCCAAGCACGGCCGATATTGACTGTAGACAATCCAAGGTGCTATTTTGTTCGGACAAAACATTGCCCTCCCTCGATGCCCAGGTCTTCAAGGCAATCTTAACATTCTTCAGCTTGCATGCTAGCCTGAAGAGAGGATTTCCATGGACCGACATGCCCCAGCCTTGCATAAGAGCCTCATGATAACCGGGTCTGTGCAACCAATAGTCGAAAAACCTCAATAGGTATTTAGAATGTATACTTGAGCCTATTACCAAGGTGAGAAGCAGGTGGTCGGATTCTGGAAGAGGGGAGTAGCACAGTTTGATCTGTGGGAGGGAGGAAATGAGCACATCATTGACAAGCGCACGATCTAGCCGGGCAGCGATCCTACGTGGTCCCACAGACAAGTTGTTCCACGACCATAAATTACATGTGGCATCTAGGACAGCAAGACCGCAATCAACAATGCAGTTGTTGTTTATCATCAAGGTCAGTCTGCGGAGGGACACGTCCTCCAATTTTTTCAAAGGAGAAGCGCACAACGTTGAAATCGCCCATCACCAACCACGTGCCAGAGACGTCATTTTTGATGGTGCGAAGACGAGCCCACAGCTCTCTTCTGACCAGAGGGCAGTTAGCCTCATGTATGATAGTATAGTTGAAGGAGAAACCGCCAAGGTTGTAGCAGCGCATAGTAATAGCTTGTGGATGGTTTCCGACCAATTCGCCTCACCAGGATGAGGTATTCCACGACAGGTAGATTCTTCCCAGAGGGGTATTATTATGCACATGGTCCCAGCCATTGGGAATTGCGATCGCAAAGTTGTTTTGATTAGTCAGCCCGATCTTGGTCTCAACAAGGCCAATTATCTAGGCATCCTTCAAACGAAGTGCCTTTAAGAGGGACCGAAGTTTTCTGTGCTTGTTAAGCCCACGAGTATTACAAACTGCCACAGACATATGGCAATTATGGGGTGAGTTGTTTGGGCACTGACTGCCCATTAGATTTGATGGGGCCCTTAGAAGCCTTCTTCTTGTGACTAGCCTTGACCCAGAGCAGGTTGGGTTCAACGATATTTGGCACGGTCTCTGTCCCATTCAGGCCGAGGAGGCGTCATCCTTGCAAGGATCATTAAGGTCAGGGATGGGTGGCTCGGCTCCCATCAGGGTAGGCGCGGGGGACCGTCGGTTGGCCATAGCTTTCCTGTGTAGGAGGTTCCTGCTACCAAATGGGAATGAGGTGAAACTTTTTGTTGAGGTAGGGGGACGCCTTTGCGCTTTCTGGGGGATAGATGCAGAATCAGGAATGCGCTGCTCCATATTGGGTGGAAAGGTTGAAGTGCCATGGCCCCCCATTTCCGAAGGGAGGTGCGAGGTGCCGGTGTTACCGATGACAACGGGAGGGCCAGAAGTAGGGGTGCTAGACGTACTAGGGGTAGCAGACACTACCGGAGGTTCAGCCTGATCATCCGAAGAGAGGTTTCGAGTAGCATCATGGTAGGAGTTACGTGACGGGGCGCCGTCAAGGAAGGCCTGGCTCCCCGAGCGTAAGGGGAAAAGGCATGCCTTGGATTCTCATTCGCCACAGTTGAGTCGAACTGGGCCTGACCGACTAGCATTGGAGCAGAACCCAAACCCAAGCCTTCCGTAAATAGGCAGCGCTGGGTGTTGTGGTCGAAAGAAACACAGGAAGAACATCGAGGGGGAATCCATTCAAGTTTCCACCTCGATGTTTTGTCGAGCCCTCAAAAAGAACACCAAAGGGATAGTCTTCGGTATATTCTTCGAGGCATGGATCGAAATACAACATCTCACGAGATCAAGGTTTTTCCCGCTGGCAATGGCTTGGTCCATGAATAAAGGGGTACCAAGGAGGCTGGAGAGCTTGTTTAGGATGAGATCCGAGCAATGACCTAAGGAAAGATCGTGAAATCGCACCCAAATAGGTATCTCGGAAAGAAGATCCCTCTCAAGGCAAGAGGCCGCTTCCCATCTACGCAGGACCATGAAGCGCCCTTGGAATGACCATGGGCCACCTCCAAGGATCCTATCACAGTCCTCATTGTTGCATAGCTTCATATAGTAGAAGCTATTTGTTTTCGGGACGAGTCTGTAGTCGCCCGTAGGTTTCAAGACTTTTGCAACAAAGTCAGAAAACCGTTTGAAATATGGTCGCTTACCAAGGACATAGAAGATGATGGTGTTCTCCCATAAGCTCTCCAGGCTGCGGGCTTCCGCCTCTGAAACGTAAGCCACTTCCACTCCTTTGAAAAGGGTTGGCGGAGAGAATGCCATGCGATGGTTTACCAGTGGTAGGTCTGAACCAGAGCCACAAACCTCGTGCCAGGATCTCCATTGAGGCGCGGGGGTATGGAGACGGTCGAAGGTGGTTGAAGTAACGGAAGGCGGAGAGGGGTGCTGGGGGAAGGGATGGAGGGTGGAGGCCGTTGAGGGGAAGGGATGGAAGGGGCAGAATGAATGGGCAAGGGGAAGGACGAGCCAGGAGGTGGGAAGGAGGGGGCAGCAGAGGGGGTAAGGAGGAGGGCGGTGAGGGTGCGGGTTAGGGTTCATGTGATTTGAAAAATGAAGCTTCTGATTGGAAATCTATCACCAGATGAGATTTTTTTAATTTACCCTTATTCCCAAAAGGGTGACCAATCAGCTGCGTGGAAGTCTCCGCGTGCATACCGAGAAAATTGGAATCTGCCAACCAAATTGCACCGAAACTCCTCACCATTTTACCAAAATTTTCCACTCCAGAGCTCTATATATGTGCACCACACTTCCAACTAGGGGTGTAAACGAACTGAACTTGAGCGAACCTATCTGGGTTTGATTCGGTTCGTTTATTAGATATATAAGTTCGGGTTCGGTTCGGTTCGTTTATTAGATATATAGGTTCGGGTTTAGCTCGATTCGATAAGATTAAAATCATGTTCAGGTTCGGTTCAATTCGGTAGAGGTTAGCAAAGGTTCGGTTCGGTTCGTTAACGGTTCAATTATATACATAGTGAATGGGCACATGTTAAGTTCATGAAGGTTCGGTTCGATTCATTAAAGGTTCGATTGTATACAAAGTGAATGGGCACAAGATTACAATAAATGAACACAACAAATGCCCTGTTTCAAGCACAATTTAGGATTGTTTATATGTGAAGTGTCGTCTCCTTTTCCAACCTTTATAAAGAGGCATATACATCTAATTGAAAATAATAGTCTCTATACAAATAACAATCCCATTATCTCTACAGATAAACATAGAGCGCTAAAAAAATCACAAGATGAACTAAACTGCCAAAAAATCATAGCTTAGATATGTGAAGTATATACCATCATTCGTGCCGCTGTGGGTTGCTATTGCCTGCAAGGAGGAGAGGAGCGCCGGGTCGCTAACTCACTGGACGAGAGGTGTGATGTCGCTTAAAGGAGTACGAGGGGTTGCGGGGTCTGCTAGCCTTAGGAGGAGAAGCATGAGAGGGGGAACGACTACGGCGGCCGCGTGGAGAGGGGGAGCGAGAACAACGGCTATGGCGGCCGCGTGGAGAGGGGGAGCAGGAGTAGTGCCAGTTGGAGGAAGAGGGGATGCGACCCCGACGGTCGCCAGGAGGTGGAGTAGGGCTGTGCGACGGTCGCATGGAGAGGGGAGAGGGTGTGGCGGCCATGTGGAGAGGGGGAGCGGGAGCAGGGCCAGTTGGAGGAGGACGGGATGCGGCACTTGCGGTGGCCTGGAGGTGGAGTAGGTTGTGTGGCAGTCGCTTAGAGAGGGAGCGGGTGCGGCGACCACGTGGAGAGGGGGATCGAGAGAAGTGTTGGTTGGAGGAGGAGATGCGGTACCTGCGGTGGCCTGGAGGTGGAGTAGGCTGCGTGACGACCACTAGGTAGGAGGAGGAGGGTTGCGTCGACGTGGGTAGATGAGAGGAAATAGAAGAGGGAGAGGCGGTTGTGGTCTGTGGTTCTGTGGATTATGATTTTACGAATGTTAGGGAATAGGGACCTCAAAGTTTTTTAGAAAATTTTAATCTTACATCCTTTAGTTTCTGAAAATTGAACATAAATTTATATATAAGGGTTACTTATGACTTGTGAGCTTTATATGAGGTCTCAATTCCCAAAGCATATTATATATATGTATAATTATTTATATATATATCGAACTATTAACGAACCGAATCTGAGTGAACCTACCATTTCAAGGTTCGGTTCGTTTATATAAACGAGCCCAAAGTTGTGTTAAGGTCCAGTTCGTTTATGATCGAATCAAATTCGAATCGAACTTTTATCGAATCGAATCTGGGCGAATATCGAACCTGAGATTTTTCTGACAGCCCTACTTCCACCACCCCCAGCACGACACCACCACCTTCCCTCCCATCTCCAACACCTCCCCATGGCCGTCACCGCCACCTCCAAGTTACCACAGGAGCAGACCACGAGCAACCTCAAGCACAAGACGGTGCTCGATGAGATCTCCGGGTGGCTCCATCTCTACAACGACAGAACCGTCGACCACACCTGGATGGGGCCCCCCGAGGTCAAATTCCTCGCCACCCCTTACCACCCCTCCCCCCAAGTCGCCGTGGAGGATGGCATCATCCTCCGCGACATCTCCCTCCCCGCTCCCTCCACATTTACTCCCCCATCGCCAATCCTGACGGCCATCCTCTGCCCGTCCTCCTCCACTTCCAAGGAGACGGCTTCTGCATAAGCCGCCCACATGGTACATGTACTACCAGTTCTACTCCCGCCTCAGTACCTCCCTCCTCGCCGCCATCATCTCTGTCACCACTCGCCTCGCCTTGAGCTCCGCTTCCCTGCCGCCATCGAGGACTGCTATTCCACCCTTCTCTAGCTCTGCTCCCTCGCTCGACACCCCGCGTCCTTTGAGCTTCCCAATGCCAACCTCTCCCGCGTGTTCCTGATGGGCGACAGCTCCGGCGGTAACCTCGTGCATGAGGTTGCCAGGAAGGCGGGGATGGAAGGGGAGTGATTCTGGTTGCCGATGAAGCTTGCGGGGGCCATCCCGATCCACTCGAGATTGGTGAGGTCGAGCAGGAGCAGCTCGAAGTTGGAGGGGACGTAGGACCCCTTCCTGATGCTGGACATGCTGGACAAGTTCCTGGCCTTGTCGCTGCCGGTGGGCGCCACGAAGGACTAACCGTACACGTATGATGGGGATAGGTGCACTGGAGGAGCTGAGGATGTCGCCCATGTTGGTCGGGGTGGTGGAGAGGGACCTCATCAAGGACACGGAGATGGAGTACTGCGATGCCATGAGGAAGGCGGGGAAGGACATGCATGTGTTCCTGAGCAGAGAGGTTGGGCATAGCTTCTACCTCAATGGCATCGCAGTGAAGATGGATCCGACGGTCAGGAGGGCCACGACGGAGCTCGTCGAGGCCATTGCGGCCTTCTTCCGAAGCCGTTGATTTGTGCCATCATCCCTCCTTCGTAGGACGAGACATATTGTAATGAATAAAAATTATCACTAATTAGGTAAAAGAGATTACTTTAACATACTTATGTAAGCATGTGATAACATGAATAATCTTATCTTCAGATATATTATTATGAAAAGTCACGGTGAGCTTTGCAAGTTGACCATCAAATGGAAGCCTCACGCACCAATACTGCTGGAGAGTAATCGCTTGAGCCGCTCAGATCAAGATCGTGCGGCTCAAGCGATTACTGCTGACTCTGCTGTGATTTCTGCTTCAGCGATCCGTGACCCCGGTATTGCAAGTATGTTTGACTACTTGGTCCCGTCACTGCATCAAAGAAGCAATTTTTGAAATAGATCACTTCGTACAGAATTCCACAAGTCGGAAAATATTTTCTTTGCGAAACAACATTCTTTGAACGGATGTACAATACTTTTAGCATAACTTTTTTCATAAAACAGAACAGTTCGGGAGATTGAAGTGTATATCTAATTACCATGAGATAATAACCATAAAAAATAGGATATACGTGGATCGAATGTATCGAATCAAAACTTAGCATGAAGCGAAGAAAACAATCCCCCCATTATTCGAGAAAGTTGGCGCATCATCTTGTTTAGCAAGCTCGACTTGTTTTTAATTCTTGAGGGGAAAGTGATTCTTTCCCTATCTCTTGAGTGACTTTCAATTTCTATTTGAAGGTTAAATATATCTTTCGGATACATAAGCGGTGATTTATTTGATAGCAACTTAAAATGGTTGTTCTTAGCCAACCAAGTTGGTGTCAGACCTTGTATGATCGAACATTTTTTTGTTTGAACAGATTCAAAGATAAGAGGATGAGGAATGAAGTTATGGTAAGCCGTTTAAAGGTGTCTTTCCATAAGGGAGCCCATAGTAAACTTGTTTCATAGTTGTTTGCAAATTATTGAATCATGGGCTTAGAGTCTTCCAAATCAAGGATGACTCCCTCGAGAATGAAAGGTTAGCGATATGTGGCCTCCACGAAAGGAGGTCGCACTGGTGACCTTTGAGATCCAAGGTTTTTTGTGTTCAATAGTATTTATAACCTCTCTTGAAAGTAAAGCATCATTGAATATTTTAGATCTCCCATCCATCATTCTGACCAGGACGAGTGCTTTTTTTTCCATGCTACATTGGATTGATTTCAATATGTGGATGTTCAATGCAAAGGAAAATCTCTTTTGACTTTGTATACTTTCTCGAGGATGGTAGCAAGCACTTTAAGGCAAGACATGATGTGGTATTAAGCATGATGTGGTATTAAGCGTCTCCCATAAGTCTCTCTGTAAAAGCTTTTTTTAATGAAATTAAGTATTAAGCAGATAAACTCTTACAGGGAGGGACACGATTTTCGTTTTTCCAATCTTCAACTTTGAGATGGATATGATCCAAGTGATGAACATCTACGGATAGCCAAATGCTCAAAGAACATCTATGGACGGTCTTCTCTTTTATGTTTTGTTTGATGTTGCAATTGGATTGGTTATTCGCCTATTCCGAATCTTGCCTGACACGGATATCCCTGATATTTAATTTAAGTTCCTTGCATTGTACTTCAAATTCGGTTTGGATTTGTATATATCCAGTTGATTATCTCTACAATAATCTGTAATCATGTTAATTTGAATCCCTCTAATTCGGATAATCACTGCTATATCTCTATTGTTATAACGTTGCTTCCTATGATGATCTAAAGAAGATAGATATCCTTGATGGAAGTAAGCTGATCAAAAGTTCATTTATGGGTATTTGTAGCGGTGACCGGTGAACGGGGTTTGGACCGATCTGGTTAATCGATTTCTTGTTTGTTCGGTTTGAAAGTTCTAATTTTAATCGAACCATCGGTTCAATCTATTATTTCAATCCTAATTTAAACAGGTTCAATCAAAACGGAACCACATTTAATTTGCAATTTATTTGAAAACAATGATATTGGTATATGTTGAATCCACAACCTTTGGCTACCCTCTCCAAATTCCTAACTAACTACTCTAGCATAAGTTTTTGTATGCGACGAATTTTATAGATTATTTATATGTATGTATGGCTTATATATGCATGTAATATATATTTTGAAATCCTCTATTTTTATTCTAAAGTATGGAGTATTTTTTACATTCAAAAATTTAAATGATCACGTCATTTGGTAGAGCTCGTCGAGATCTTTCCAACAAACCCAAGAACATGAAATTCCGACATTCTTAGCCCAAGATATCGATGTTTTAAATTAGATGATCGAGATCCATATATGGATCCAAACATGATCTGAACCGGATTCAAAATTTGGATCCATTTTCACCTCTTCTTCTATAAATAAGATATGATATGTTACCTCTCCAAAACCTAGCCATCACCACCTCTTACCCTAACCAAAGCACCACCCTATTGGATGGATTGATCGCCGGAGAGTCATCTTGGGTGCTTTTGCGCTACGATCGAGTGACGGAAACATCATTTCTGCATGAGAGGAGATTCTGAGAGAACATCCTCGGAGGTAATGAAGATTTATCACTCCTCGTTGTTGGTTTCATGTGACTTTCATAGTGTCCCACTCAAATCTAGTTTGGATATGGTGTTAGTTCATTTAAATCATTCTTGATATCAATTTGAGAATGGTGTTTTGGTGTAAGATATTTCTACATTGCTATTAAATTACAGATCCCTAGTACGAAAGCTCTTTGTTATGGAGATTCCATTGAATTAGTATTTAGAATACTTATTCAGACCAAATTGCCACTGCATGTCCCTGCAAACTCCAACCAGTTATGTAATGTCAAATGCGCTACTAGTCAAGGGGCTTCTGTTATTTAACAAGTTTTCAATAACAATTGCGAGTATTCTAATATACAGCCTTTTGATAAAGGTTGATCATCTCCTGCTGGTTAATATATTGAATATAGGATGGATTTGGTGGTCGTCTAATATGCCTTGATTTACTTACATATATCTATGCCAGGTTTCTTGTTTTATCAAGGACTTCCCTCAATCATCTGTGAAATATTACATCTCTTCTTATCCTCAAGTTTTATCTTGGTATGGTACAAAACAATTGTTGTAATTGCATGATGCATGAAGTGCGTGGACTTGGTACTGTAATCCGTAGAACTTGTTTCATAGGCCATGTTTGGTAGGAGAATAAGCCCTGGAATAAGGGGCCAATTCTCCTCCCGACACGGTTCTCTGTGGTACGACTATTCTCCATTATTTCATCTTATTTCACTCTTATTCCTATCTTTATCTCACCTTACCTACCTTTATTTCACCTTATTCTCTTTATTCCTATCCTCCAGCCGAACAAAGAATAGACCCTTATTCTCTTTATTCTCCATCTTTATTCCTGCTTATTCCCGAACCGAACATACCCATAGTTTTTTTGGGATATTTACACCCATAACCCTGAGTAATCTCGTAATTACCTCAGGAACCCTCGATAATCACGAATTGCAACCAGAACCCCGAATAATCGCTCCGTTTTACACTCATAACCTTCCGTTAGTTTCGTCCATTAACTCAACCAGATGGTTGAGTTAATCTAACCAATCAGGGATCTAATGGCTAAGATTAATTAAAAAAAGAAAGGATAGAAGGGGGCTCGACCTCCTCGGTGGCGGGACTCGGAGGAGGGGGATTCGAGGAGGAGCAGGAGGCTTCGAGGAGGAACACGGGGGAGGGGGGGTCGAGGAAGAACGCGAGGGGGGCGTGTTCGGGGAGGAACGCATGGCAGGGGGAGGGCGGCTTCCAAAAAGTAGGGCTCGAGGGCTTCCAGGATAAACGCGAGGGCGAGGAGCTTCCAGAAGGCGGGGCTCTGGGGAAGGGAACAGAGGAGGACCCCGAGTCCTACCGCAGAGGAGGAGCAGGAACCGCACAACTCGACGGCAGCGGAGGTGGGCTTCGAGGCGCTTCCAGAAGGCAGGTCGGGGGGAGGGGGCTTCCAGGAGAAACACGGGGGCGTGGGTGGGGGCCTTCTAGAAGGAGGGGCTCGGAGCAGAGGGAACATGGGAGGTGGAGGACCTGGGCGCGGGGCTCCTCTACAGTGGGACTCGGGGGGAGGGGGATTCAAGGAGAAGCAGGAATCGGGCTCCGCGGGAGCGAGGGGGAGGGGGGTGGCGCTCCTCGGCGGGCTGGGGGAAGGGGCGTCCAGGATGAGGCTCCTCGGCAACCGGTGGGCAGGGGGAAGGGGATTCCAGGATGAGGCTCCTCGGCAACCGGGGGGGCTCATCGACATGGACTCAGTGTACGCAACGGCGGTGTTCGACATGGACTCAGTGTACGCAGCGACGTTCAGGAGTTGGGGGCTTCCAGGAGCTCGCATACGGGGGACGGAGGTCCGGGGAGGGGGAGGGTTGGAGCTCGCATGCAGGGGGCGGAGGCGCGGGCGGAGGGGGCAACTTGCTGGGGACGAGGACCTGAGGCTTGCCGGGGGAAGGGGGCATCATCTTGTTTGATAGAATGGCATCACATTATAAATATAATGTGTTTCTAAGGGCAAAATAGTCAACATCTGACTTTTTCCGTCAGAGTTAACGGATAATTAAGACGAAACTTGACACAGGGTTACCCCATGTAAAGGTTAAGCATTATTCGAGTTTTTGGATGTAATTCGTTATTATCGAGGGTTTCTGGGGTAATTACGAGATTACTCAGAGTTATGGGTGTAAATATCCCTAATTTTTTGGCCATTATGATACTAATAGATAATGGTCATGGGCACTGCCTTTTACTTATGTAAGATATATTCTATTGATATCTTACTTTTCAGCATCGAGCCAAGGCCCTACATCGTGGAAGAATAATTACATAGTCGTCTACTTAACTTTTATAAAAACGAACCTGTGGGTATAAACGTAGAGATAGCTATAGAGTAGAACATTTAGTCATGTGCTTCAAATATGAGATTTACGCTGATTCTCCATGCAATACTCCATGTACGTATACGTTACACAGTCTATGTAAAGAATAAGGAGACAAGTCGCCTATATTTACACATCATTGTGTTTCATTTAGCGTTTCTTACAATATTGAATGGCTTCCGTGTGACACTTTATTTACATCACAAAATTGATTGTAATTAGTTTACATTAAAATCCAAACGTTATTTGATGTCAATTAAGATTGACCTGTTAGTGGGTATTTGGAGTGCATAATTATTGTGACATAATTACTTGCCGTTGCATGTCATTTATTCATTTGTACATATATACATTAAAAAAATCTGTCTAGGTATATTTATACACCAGCCAGTTACAAAAAGTTTAGGTTTATTCACATTAACAATCATGAATTGTTAGGTATAATTTCGTATATACTATATAGTGTAATTATCCTTTCATAATCTTACTTGGCACATCGGCGGGTAAATGAAAATCTAATATGTTCAATCAAATCGATGAGGATCAAATCAAACTTCTTTAAATATAATGCAATGATCATCAAATAATGATATCAAGTGATGGGCTACAACCATATATAGAAACAATAACCATGAAGAACAGATATACCAACAAGTATGTCAACGATTCAACTCCTAGCTAGCAGATAATCGAATATCCTACAATAGTTGTGGGTTGAGATCTATTTTATCATTTTGTGGATGAGATTACATGATTATCGAGTAGTTGGAGTTGAGTGCCTCAAGGGATTTGACATGAACCCTTAGGTCTTGAGGAGATTCCTTGAATGTCACGACTCCAATGGACGAGAAATGATCCATGATTGAATATTAGTAATTGCAATGTACATCATTGTGGACTCTAATCGATGCGAAGAAATATCAATATCAATGCGATCATACTCAAACGATGATTAAATTAATAAATAAAATTTAGCGATCACGTAATCTAACGTAAATTAGAATAACGTGGTGTTTCTCAGTTTTCTACAATATATGCATATGTCATTAAATAGAGTTGAGTACACATTCCTTGCTTACCCCTGCATCAGTTATTATCGTATTTATCTTGTTATTGGGCAATTGCTCATAATAGTACCCTCGTATGAACTCAACATGTGTACCTGAGCAGCAGACTTAGCAGTAACGGCTTTTGAAGTGATGGGACCTTTCACGTCATTTTGCACCATACAAGATGTGTTTTACTAAGAGTAATTTATTTATTTTCACATTTTTTTATTCTACTTGGGAGACAATGTAATGAAATATTTGAAGAACTTCTTCTGCAAAATATATAATTATATGTTGTATATTATTTTGTGGACATGGACTTCATAATTATTATCAATTAGAATGGATGTTGAATTTTACTTTCTATTTTATATTATTCTCATGCTATTATCTATATTTCAAATGTTAATCTAATAAGCATAAAATGGTTTGCCGAGTATCGGTGATCATGAGCATATTTGGACCGTAGGTCCGACGCTCCCGTCCCGTTGGTTTCGGTAGCCGGGAGGGGGGCGTCACATATATGTATGTATGACATTCAGTGGTGCATATGAAAAAAATATTTTGTGCACACTGTGAAATATTTGTATTTTGTCTATATTTTTTACTTCTATTTAAGCATATTTGAGTGTGGATCTTATACATGAAAAAAAGTGTATGTTAATGAGTTGTAGGAAATCGTGTGTTTATTCCCTCTCATCCACCTTTGTTCTATTTTGGATGAGTGAGTATCGGTGACAAATGAGTGACTGAAAGGTGATGAACATGAACGTTTTATGCAGCTCGGCTGCATACTCTCTCACCTCCTTATGTATTTTGATTATTTCTAAGATAATTTATCTTGGAATAAAGTCACAACAGACTGATAACAAACTCCCAAGAAATTGTTGTGTGTTTGAGAAAGGTCAAGCAGATTTTGTAGTCAAAGGGTCCTATTATACGTGTGGACTATTTGTTTGAACAATTTGTGGAAGAATTTTTTTTTTATTTAATGTGTTTTTCTATTTAATGTGGAAAAAGGTTTTGTTGTTGTATATTGAATGTTCGAAAGATAATATCAGATCATCACACGTTGTAAACTCAATGAAAGAATTAATTTATGCGTGATGTTTATCCCAAAGTTCAAAATCATTTGTGTACTTTACCAAGATATAAATACGAAGAAAATGAAAATACGACATATAACAACCAACTTCCTTTTTTTCTTTTTTTTAATAAAATACTGCCATTCCGAACATCTTGATGCAATTTCTCCCTTCCATACATCTATTGTACCTAAATATGGATGGGCCCCATCTGAAATTTTCGTGCACTTCTCCCTAAATGCCATAGCTGATTGCACGTAGGGATGTCAGCGGGTCGGGTTTGGGGCGGGTATTACTATTCCCAAACCCATACCCATTTATGATATCACTACCCATACCCGCTCATTTATTAAACGGGTAATTTGTACCGGGTACCCGTATACCCGTCGGATACCCGTGTACCCAATGGGTACCCATATCTTCGACATGGTAAATCTTAAGTTGTTTATAAATGTATACAAGATTTTCACAGATAGACGAAATAGAGTTAGATCGTGTAATATGGCGATTAATAAAAATGTGCAATATATAGAGAATATTACATGTTTATATATGTTAAGTGTTTGACTCTTTTGTGTTGATAGTTTTTATTTATTAAAGATATAAAACGTTAGTTGAATATGAATAAATGGATGGGGAGGAGAAAATTGAGTTGGATATTTATACATGTAGATCGATACATATTAGATATGAAATAGATTTGGGTCTAGTTTGATTAAAATGGAACATAAACATCTATCTTTATATATATATTTTATTCGGGTTTGGGGCGGGTTCGGGTTCGGGTACCCACAAGGCAATCCCAAACCCATACCCATACCCGCATGGGTAGTCAATTCAAAACCCAAACCCGCCCAAAAATAAATGGGACGGGTTTTGGGTCTTTAAATGGGGCGGGTTCGGGTCGGGTACCCAATGGGTAAACCCATATTGACATCCCTAATTGCACGATCATTACTTTTAAAAAATAAGGCAATTTAGATTTCGATCCCTAAATAAAAAAAATAAATACGCTCGTTTTTAAAAAAAAGACTGACCGTTGAGATTCGTGATGCTTGTTAAAATTAACCGCTAGCCTCTGTAAATTTCATGTATACTCCAGAGTTCTTATATATTTGCTCAATTTAACACCACGTGTCAATTTAACTCTTTTTGAGTTAATATCTTGAGTTAATCAAACCAAAAGGAATTTAACTATGAATTGTGGCCTGCCCTCTCCCTTTATTCTTCTCTCCCCATTCTTTGTCCTCTCGCTTCAACCAGCAGACTTGGTGATCCTTCCCATCCGTTGAGATATTTGTATTCTTTTATTACTTTCTCTCGTTTATGTTTCTCTTTGTCCACCGTATGTAATTATCCTAGAACTTTTCTCATATATAAGAGAGCCAAAGGGTCTCCATGAATGCATCTCATTCTATTTTTTCCGTATGGTATTTGAGCGATGGTTCTATATCGAAGACCTGACCTAAAATCTGTCCCATACCACAAGCCCCATCCCCCTCCCTCTCATGCCACAGTAGGCGCCGCCGCACCCCAATGTCGTCTCCAAGGCCACCGCGTCACCCCGCGCGGCCACCATGGCGTATCGATGCCATCACAAGGACGGGGTTGCACCTCCCGCGTACCCTCTGGTGCCTCCACACTTCACCGCGCTTCTCCATGCTTCTCTAGGAGGTCGATCTTTGTTCTGAATCAGTTTTACGAGAAAACATGATTTCAGACGTATAAATTGTATTTTCCGACCTTAGCATGCAACAATGATTGACGAGGATGGTTGTATAAGTTTACACGTACAACCAATCCTCTATATGATCGTGTGAATCGCTCAGATTGGTCTACTCCCCTATCGAGTTACATTTGTCGATTGTTTTCTATCACGCCAGAGAACAAGGATGATATATTTTCTTCGTATGGTGCCTTCAATGGCATGGCTCCCATCGTAAAGATGGACGGCATCAACTGCAAGTTGTGATCCATGTAGTTTCTCACCCTCATACAATGCAATAACAAGGAGCACATCCTGACAGGCACAGAGCCGAAAGATAAGACTGGGGGAAATGCTTCTTGGAAGCAAGATGATGCTTATGCACGGGTTTGACTCTCCGGGATGCTCACCACGGAGATTACCAATAATATCAATCAACCCACAACCAAGGCCATGTGGGACAACCTAGCTGCCACATATGATCAAGCAAAGAATGAGAACAAAATCCTCCAGCTTCTGTATGATATTTTTCTGAATGGTCAACCTCTCCATGTCCATTTCTCACATCTTCGAGGTATGTTCGAGAGGCTGCACGGCTTCATGCCCATTACTGTCAGCTTAGAGCAAAAACAATCTTACAGAAATGATACTATGATGGGAGTGCTTAAGTCCTCTCTCGACTCTGAGTATGATGCTGCACTTACTCAGCTCCTTACAGGAGAGACTATTCCACAGATGGAGTAATCCTACAAAAGGCTAAGCAGGATCATCAGTTCATCCCCTACAGTGACTCATACCCCTTCTACGATGGCTGCTTCTCGTGGCAGAGGGTACCTTGTAGTTTTATGGTCATGGCCCACGAGGTTGAGGAGGAGGACATCAGTAGGGTTCGTGCACATATTGTCATAGGCCGGGTCATTCAGAGGACACATGCTACTAGAAGCATGTTTACCTAGCATCTACATGTGTTGCTGAGTAGACTGAGACTACTTCTACTACTCAGGACTCGAGGCTCGATGACATTGTCTCTCGATTGAGGAAAATAAAAACTACTCCAACTGCACCTCCTATATGGTCAACAAATACTGCTACTGCTGCCACAACCTCCACTAGCTCCTCAAGTATAGCCTATGCACTTACCAGTTGTTGCAGCTCAGACTTGACTGACTGGATCATGGACTCTGAAGAATCTCATCATATATGCAAAGATAGAGCATGGTTTAACTGTGAAGAGTCAAAAATTCTATCGATCTTGTGTTCCACACAAGGTGGGAACATAGTCGTCGAAGCGACCAACGAGAACCTTGGAATAATTCAACAATTAACACATAATTAAGAATCAAGCAATGAAAATAAAAGTGTGGAGTTAAAATTTATTATAACTCTACCTAAATGTGTATAGGTGTAAGTATTATAAAGGTCGAACACAGGGGGCAAACGGTATACTGAGCAAATTAATGCACAAAATTTGTGTATTCTTCTAATCTATTTATTTTTATTAGGGTTTTTTGTTTTTTATTTTTACTTATATTTTTTAATTGTTTTTAGTTTTATATTTTTATATTTTCTTTTTTATACTTTAAAATTTTTAATTTCATTTCCTTTTTAAATATATAATATAAGAATATATAAGGCTATATATACAATATAGGATAATACAATTATAAATGCTAATAAAATAAACAAAATACAGAAAATAAATGTAATTATGTTTTAAATATTTTTTACTATTTTTGTGGTTTCTTATATATTTTTTCTAATTTTTATATATTTTTAAAGTCAAAATATCTCAAATAAGGGATTTAATAAAATGGATGAATTGAAATGAAGAAGATAAAATAGCAAATAGCATCCAAAATTCTTCAAATAAATTTTAATATAAATAATAACAATATAAAGAAAATTCAGAGATAAAATTAAATATTTTTCGAATTTTTGTGGATTTTTTATATTTTTGTACTGGATTTTAAAGATTTTTAATTTTTGTGTATTTCCTTTTTCTATTTTAGGGTTTTTGGTTCAAGACTTGTAAAATAAATAGATAAACAAAATATATATTGGAATTTTTCAAAAAGTTTTTGTATTTTTTTTCGTATTTTTAAAGCTAAAAAGGGAATTTTTGTGCTCTTTTTTATTTTTATAAAATACTAAGAGTGCCTAAAATTACAAACCAAAAAATATAACATGAAAGTACACACTAACAAGTACCTATCCCTATTTTTTAAAGAATTTTGGAGCACGGATGATATATTTAATAAATAGAAAATAATTACAGAATTTAATATCCTAGAAAGGGCATTTATGTAATTAAAATAAAGTGTGAGGTTGTTTTTGCAATTTACTCAGACTAAATTGAAATACAAAGACTCGCGAGGGTATACATGCAAAATTCCCACCTCTCGTGGATGACACATGAGGTGAGCTGGACAAGACAACATCGTAATACAAGGAAAGCCTGAGGTCATACTTGCAAATTTCACAAAAAGTTTTAAACTACATAAACAAATTACATGGCTAAATAGTAAATAGCAAAAATCTGGGGGCAAGCAATGTAGATTACCCCCTAAGCACTATTTCAGATGATTGAAGGACGCTCACTCGTTGCGCATCGCCTTTGCAGCCCACGATGATGGTTCAACGTGAAGGATTGGGATTAAATCCCTGGGTTGAGATTGATGGCTGAGGAGCGACGGATCGGACGACGACTGGAGCTTCTGGAAATGAGGCATGATCCAACGCTTTTGGACCCCCCAGCAAGAACAGAGAAGAACAAGGCAGAGGCCGAGCTTCGATAGACTGTGCGGCACGAGTCCGGCTACTAGGCGACTATCCAAGAGGCACAACACGTTCTTGGTAGCGTTTTCTATCTATTGGCATCTTTAAAATGCGTCGAGGATCACCGGAGCTCACCCAAGAGGTCGAAGAAGGTGGGGAGGTTCTCGTACCTCCAGCGAACGATAAAATCACCCAGTTGGACGTTGGGCTCAAGGAACCTGCACAGGAAGAGACCAGGGATGAGGGCAAACTGCCTCGTCCCGTTAGGAGATGGAATGGAGTCACAAAGGGGCGTAGCGACGGCTGCTCCAACGAGGGGAGGAGGTGGAGCGCTGAAGTCCAGATCCACAGTGGATCTGGTTGACTGTAGTGTGGAGAGGCATAGGGAATCGGCAAGGGAATGAAATGGGTTCGATTGGCAAGTCATTGAACGGTCGAGGCACTATGGAGGTGTTCGCTAGAGTCAAGCTCCGGCGAACTATGAAGGTGGTTTCTAACGCTAAATCACTGTATTAAATATGAAAATAATGGCAAGAAATAAAAATCTAAGCTGGAATCTATCTAAAGCACAAAGAAATGGGACTTCAAGTGGCGCTTGGCTGCGAGCAATACCTCACGACGATGCTCGCCAGAGATGTGGAATTAACCTCCACGTCACTCCTCCACTTGCCAAAAAGAAGGTTGAGCGAGTTGTCACCTCGCTTGAGCCCAAGATCTCGAATTTGGGGGAAGAAAGTGGATCAAAGGAATTCAAATAATCGAGTGAATGAGGAAGGGTGCATATGTACGGGTGAGAAAAGGTGAGGAAGATCGAGGTCCAATCCTCGATGAATCACACCTGCGTGATAGAGGGTGGATCGAGGACAAAAAGTCACAAAGGAATCATCCTGAATCGATGATTTCATCGATCAGAGAAAAAGGGCAAAGGTGGGGTCAAAGATAGGTCTGACAGACCTACTCGCATGGGGAGAAGAGTTGACCGGGATCAACTCTTGACTCCCCTTGATTGGTCCACATGGACAAATTAGAAAAAAAAATAGGGATATTTACCCAGCAGACCCTAAAATCTTTCGAAATTACCTCTACGACCTTTGAAACATCATAATTCCTCCCACGACCCCGTAATCTTGCTAACCCTTACCCTACAGACCTTGTGGTTTACTCCCGTTCATTTATCCGTTAAAAGTAACTGGATTCCGTTAAGTTTTTTATGTTATACCCATTTTGTTTAGTAAATTTACATTGAATGCCATTCCATCATCCCCCACCCCCAGCCCAGGTCCCCTATTCAAGCCCCTGCCCCCCACCACCGCGCGCCGCCCCTCCAACGTGCTCCCAGCTCCCCTGCCGTCGATGGAGCTCCCTGTTCCTTTTCAGCCGATGGAGTCCCACCCGCCGATGCTGCTCCCGCCATGCCCTGCCCCCTGCCGACGCTACCTGCAAACCACCCCCCCCCCCCCCCTCGGGGACGAGTGATCTCTCGGGAATTGCCAATCTCGAGCAGATTATGCTTGACGGCAACATGATCTCCGGCGACATCTCCCCCTCAATCTGTGAGCTGAAGCACTTGACAATGCTCAATCTCAGCCGGAACCAGCTCACGGGAGTGATACCCGGAACAATCGGGAGCTTGATGGGGCTTAACTATCTCGATCTATCGAGTAACCATCTCACCGACGAGATACCGGACAACTTCAATAATCTTAAGCTCAACGCCCTCAACCTCTCCTCCAACAGCCTCACCGGCCCGATCCCGTTTTCGCTGCGCATCACGGTCTATGATCGGAGCTTCCTCTCCAATCCGGGCTCTGTTCCGGCACCAACACCCTGCTCTTCAACCTCCGAACTTGCGGCATGGGATCAAAGAGCTCTCACGAATTACCGAAGTGGCTATTCGTGTTGATTGTTTTCCTCAGCACGGTGACCGTTCTGGCGGTGACCCTGTTCGCTTTCTTCGCGTTGCGGGACCTCCGTCGGAGGAGGCAGCTGTGGGACCGCAACAAGTTCAAGATCACCTCCTTCCAGTACCTGGACTTCACGGAGTCCAACATTGTCCGGCAACTCATCCCCGAGAACCGCGTGGGCAGCGGCGGTGCGGGTGAGGTCTACCGCGCATCGCTGGGGAATCGCGAGGGGGATGTAGTAGCCGTGAAGAAGATATGGAACAACAAAAATAAGGCAATTAATCTCAAGACTGGGGAATCGCTGAGGTCTTCCGCCCGATGCTGCTCCCCGCCTCCCGGGCACCGCCCTGCCCCCAACCCACGATGGTGCTCCTGCCCCCGATGGTGCTCCCGGGCACCGCCCTGCCCACCCCGACCCCCGATGGTGCTCCCGCCCCCACCCCCCTGCCGCTGCAACCCCCCCCCCCCAACGCCCCTCCGATGGTGCTCCAAACCCCCCCTGCCGCTGACGGAGCTCCCTGCTCCTCTTTAGCCGACGAATACCCCCCGATCTGCAACACCTCCTCCCCTCCGTTCGATGGTTAATTGGTTAGATTAACTCATGACTAACCCAAGTAACTAACTCAAATGTAGTTAAAATTGACGGGAGGGTCTGTCAGGTAAGACGGAGCAAGATTACGGGGTCGTGGGAGGAATTATGATGTTTCAAAGGTCGTAAAGGTAATTTCAAAAGATTTTAGGGTCTGCTGGGTAAATATCCCAAAAAAATAGGCGAGTCAAAATTATTGGTAAATTCATTAATAAATAATAGATGATTTAATTACGTTAAAGTTATAAAAAAATATTTATTATTTTCTATTGTATTTTAATATGATTTTTTATTTATTTTTAGGAGCTAATTTATTACAAGTTAAATTTTCGGTTTTATTTATGGGTATATTCATTTATGTTTTGGGTATTTTATTTTTATGTTGTATTTTTTATTTTTTTATTTTATTTTCTTATTTTATAAAATTATAACATATTTATATATATTTTAAATATATTTTTGTTATATTTTCTAATATATAATTTACACTTAAATAAATATAATTACAGAATATATATGTATATGTATTGTATATTCATCTTTGTTTTTAGCTATATTTTTAATTTTTGTGTTTTATTTATGGTTTTATTGCATTCTAAATATGTACAAATATTGTAAATAATATTTACAAAATTATAAAAATATAAAATTATCAAAATAATAAATAATGAATAAAATGAATATTTTATATAGGTAATGTTTACAATAGGGGTCCAAAACCTAGCTTTCACATCCTAACTCCAAAAAATATGAAACCACCTTCATTAAATAGATTATTAAAAGTTATATATGATTAAAGGTGATTTTCATATATTTTGAGTTTTTATTTAGCAGATATAGGTTTGGGAAGTTAAGATTTTGACTTTTTATTTAGAGTATAAAATGTACATTGTATATTATTTTTGTATGATATCAATTTTGTATTTTGATTTATATTTAATTTTATATACAACTATCATGTACCAAGTTTCTTTATTTGAGGCATAAATAGTAGAAAAAAAATAGGTCCCCAAAGTGAATTATTGATGTATAAAAAATTGGGAATTAGTGCTTATTTTTGGCCTTATCTCCCCCTACTTTATTCCTTGTCGACCCAGTAATCAAGATGCCTAGGTCTCGGGATTTAGGGTCATAAAATACATTTGACATTTTATTCTTTTTCTTTTATTTTGTTTATTCTATAATTTTGGTGTTAAAAATTATATTTTATACACAATAAAAGGAATAAAATAATAAATGGTAATTTGTACAAAATAATACTATTTACATGCATTAGGTAGGATTTTTATGACCAAAATGATAGAATAAATGTGATGAACGTGAGATTCATTACCCCATATATTTGCATTTGTTGTTCCCTAGCAAACACTGATGCAATAAGTATAGAAAATGAAAATAAAGAAAAGAAAAAGAAAGAAAGTGGATTGAATTTAATTTTCAAACTTGTCTTCACAAAATCAAAGTTTGGAGCTTAAGTCAGACCTTTGGATTTTATGTATTGTCAGAACCTTGTTGGGAATCATATTTGAAACACAACCTTTGAGAATCCTAAAACTCTGTTCAAGTCTCCTCAATAGCCATGTTAGAATACTTCAACTATATATATTTAAATCCTATATATCTGTTATATAATACATATTATCTCTATATATTTATATATACTTATTAGGATTTTTATTAGTTGTGCCCTTCCGAGATATTGCAATATATGTTATGCCCCCCTCTTTTCACGAATATCAGTTGTGCCCCTGACCTATAGACATTCTATCACTTGTACCCCTCGGGTTAGTTGTTGTCCATGTCCAACGCACAGACGTTAACTTTGAGGATATAATATGAATTAGTTTTTAAAAAATGGATTGAAATTTCCAGCCCCTTCTTCTTTCTCCTCCTCTACCATCCTCTCCCTCCCCTTATCTTCCTCCTCCCAGCCTCCTGCTCCTCCACCGGCTCCTCCTGACCACCCCCAGCCCCCCCACAGCTTCTACTTGCTTCCCCACCTCCTCCCCCACCTTCGTCCCCCTCTCCATCCTCATCTAGACCTCCTCCGCCATCCCCAGCCCGACCTCCGCCCCCACCTACGACCCCTCCTCCTCCATCCCCAACCTGACCTCCCACCGCCGTCCCTTTCTTCCCCACCTCCTCCCCCACCTTCGGCCCCTCCTCTTCCCGTCCTAACCAGCCCGTCCCCTTATCTCCATCCCCGCACCTCTCCTTCTCCCCAAGCTCCTCCACCCGCGCCTCTCCTCCGTCCGTACCTCCCTCTCCATCGCAAGCACCTCCTTCTCCACCCCGTCTCCTCCCGTTGTTCCCGCACCTCCCCCTCTGCAGCGACATCCTCCCCCTACACATCCCCTCTGCCTCGTACCTCTCCTCTGCACACAGCTCCTCCTGCGGCCCCTACACCACTCCCTCTGCCCCGAGCTCCTCCACCCTGTACCTCCTCTCCACCCCACACCTCCCTCTTCGCCCCTAGTTCTTCCCCACACTGTATCGTACCTCGTTATCTCCTCCTCTACTAAGGGGCATCTTGTCGTCGTAGCCGCAGGGAGGAGGCCTCTGCTTCGGATGATCGCAAGGGACGAGCTGTTGGAGGAGCCACAAGGTTTCTCGATGAAGTGAGAGAATAGGAGGATGAAAAAGGAGGTGGAGGAGAAGGAAGGGGGCGGAGGAGGAATGGGAGGGGAAGAGGAGGCTGCAGGTTGAAATAGGGGAATTTTCAGTATTTGTTTAGTTAGGTAAATTTTTGATTAATTGATTCATAAAAACTCACAGAAGAAATCAACAAATTGATCTGCAATGAGTGATATATTTGTGAAAATGTAAAAAATTTAGCGATTTAAATTTAGTGATTTAATGTATGCATGAAGGTGTAATTAAGAGAGAGAAATTATGAAGAGAAAGGAAGAAGAACAAATGGAGGAAGAAGATGATGACGATGAAGTCTGGACAATTATGCCCCTCTTAACTACACCATGGTTTGAAAAAAAACCATGGTTAAGTTCAACTCATTGACGGTTAGACTAATGAAGGGGCATAAGTGATAGAATGGCAAGAAGTTGGGGGTACATCTGATATTCCCGAAAAGAGAGGGCATAAGTGGTATTGCAATATCTCGGAGGGGCACAACTGATAAAAATCCTACTTATGACATATATTAAAAAGAAAATAAACAATAAAAAAATATTAAAAATAAAAAAACAAAAACAAAAAAATATAAATTAAAATTCACACAATATAAAAATATTAAAAATCCACAAAAAATCCTTATAAAAACATAAAAACATTTATTGATTTTTTGTCAATGTTTATTGTTATCCCCATTGCTCCGTAATGGCTCGACCCCTACAATCGCATACTATACATATCATTTTGTAAGGTATAATAAATTTTGGATCACATGCACTTATTGATTGAGCATCATTGTGGATTAATTGTTAATTGACAAACCAAATTGAGGATATCCGAGAGCCGAGAGAGCGGTCAACAAAACGATTATCGGACCCGACTTATCGGACATTACATACCCTCCAAGACCGGACGATAAGTATCCCTCCTCGATTTCCAATGTTCATCACTTACCACGTGGACAACAATTGGCTTTTTTGTATTATGCATCATATATCACTCTTTTTAATCCTGATCTATGACAAAATGGAAAAGATTTGTTCACAAATCTTCACAAATCTTTTCCATTTTGTCATAAATCAGGATTAAAAAAAACGATTGATGCATAACCCAAAAAATGCCTCCATGCGGTAAGTAGGCTTTGGCTTTGTAAGGGCATCGACATTAAATACTTTTCTAATACTTTTACACATAAATGTCAGTCTTATCCGTGTCATTTTCTGAGTCCGCCTCTAATACTACTTGCAATTAAAAATGTTTTATTAAGACACGTAAATTTCATCGATGGTCAGAAATATGGATCAAAGTCAATGATCCGAATATTTTCTTGCAGAAACCATCCAAGTATTTAATCATTAACAAATGAGAACATTATATCTTTTGATTTTTTTGTAGTTTACCCCTATTCCTACAATCAGCAACGCGGAAGTCTCCGGCGGCATACTGAGAAAACTGGAATCTGCCAACCAAATTGCACCGCAACTCCCTCGCCTTTTTACCAAATTTCCCCACTCCAGAGCTCTCTATATATATGCACCACACTTCCACCTAGGGACACAAACGGATGCGGTTATATTCGTATTCGTTCGTATCCGTATTCGTTTTAAAGAGGTTATGGATCTTGTTTTCCTAAGACTGGCGAATACGAATACGAATACGAATAGTGGAAACGAATTTTTTGCGAATACGAATACGAATACGAATCATAACTTAACGAATACGAATACGAATACAAATACGAAATTTAAAACGAATACGAATACGAATACGAATATTCGTTCATAAATAAATTATTTTATTTAATTTTTTTAAAACATATGGGTAGGGTTACTCCCAAGTCCCACCCACCCGATACCCCCGACGTCTTCTTCCTCCTTAGCCGCAAGCACCAGCCGTCCTCCTCCCTTTGCTCCTGCCGCCCTCCTCCGGACCTCCACCATCCGCTCGCCGGCGTCGCCGCCCCCCTGCGGCACCCCTCCTTCCTCCTCGGGCCCGCGCCGCCCCCCTGCGGCCCCCCTCCTTCCTCCTCCACCAGGACCACCAGGTCCACCACCCGCCCCCGCCGCCCCCTGCCATCGCCCTCCTTCCCCTCCGCCCCTTGAGCCCGCGCGGCCCCCTGCCACCCCCCTGCAGCCCCCCACCATCCCCTCCAGCCAGACCCACCAGCCCCTGCGACCCCCCTCCATCCCCTCCGGCCAGCCATCCCCTGCGCCCCCCTCCTTCCCCTCCGCCCAGCCAGCCCGACGCCCCCCTGCGGCCCCCCTCCTTCCCCTCCGCCCCCTGCGGCCCCCCTCCATCCCCTCCGCCCCGAGCAGCCCCTGCGGCCCCCCTCCATCCCCTACAGCCAGACCAGCCCTTGCAGCCCGCCCGACGTCGTCCCTGCGACCCGCAGCCTCCCTCCTTCGAGGACGCCCAGCCCAACGCCGCCCCTGCGGCCCTACTCCTGTGCCTCCGTGTGCGATTGATTATTGGTAAATTTCATATTCTTGATATGTGTTTTATGTATGGATTATGTTGTTAGATGGAATATGCTTGTTTTATGAATGTTTTTGTTAGATGGAATATGCTTGTTAGATGGATTATGTTGTTAGATGGAATATGCTTGTTTTAGATGGAATATTCTTGATAGAGTATGAATGTTTTTGTTAGATGGAATATGCTTGTTAGATGAATTATGTTGTTAGATGGAATATGCTTGTTTTAGATGGAATATTCTTGATAGAGTATGGAATGTTTTTGTTTATGAATGTGTTTTATGTATGGAATATGCTTGTTTGATTTTTTAACTTCAATGTTTGTAGAAAAAAAATGAATACCGACCCATCCATGGAGAATGAGAGTATAAAGATGGAGGATGTCAGAAAAAATGATTGAAGAAAATGGTGAAGAAGAAAGAAAAAATGAAGGACAAGGATGGTTGAAGTTGAAGGTGGATGTATTGTGGGCAAAATGTTAAACATTGTTTCAAAGAAATTCGTCACGGTACTGGGGCGGGGACAACACATTTATCAAATCATTATAAAAGGTCCTGCCCCAAAATATCAAAACTTGAGCCTGGTCAGTTAATGATGCATTCATTCACGAAAGGCGATGGAAGTAGCACACTTTTGAGTTACACATTTGATGATGAACATAGCCAGATGTTGCTTGCAAAGGCTATTATGGTGCATGGGTATCCTTTCAATATAGTCTCACATGTTGCATTCCGTGCATACATCCATTCCCTTCGTCCACAGCACAAAATTGCATCACGAACCACAATGGCAAAGTTATGCAAGATGGTTTATTTTGATGAGAAGAAGAAGATCTATCAAATGTTTGAAAATCTTTCTTCACGAATATCTCTCACCATGGATAAGTGGACAGCTTCTGCACAGAACAAGTCTTACCTCTGCATTACAACACACTTTATTGATGATTCTTGGGAATTGCAAAAAAGAATCATAAATTTCATCAATGTAGATGGGTCAACTGGAGTGCACATTAGTAGCCATTTTTTGTCACGTATGTTTGAATGGAACATCGATGAAAAATTATTTACCATCACTGTGGATAATGATAAGGCAAATGATGTGGCTATCCGCCATATCAAAACTCGACTTGGTGATTCCTTGCCATGCAATGGATTATTTTTTCATGTGAGATGCGCTGCTCATGTCATTAATCTTGTTGTCCAAGATGGACTGAAAGTTATATCAAGTGCAATACAAAGAGTGCGGCTTGGTATCAAATATGTCAGTTGTTCACCACAAATGGAAGCTATGTTCAATGAGACAACACAACAGGTTGATCCACAGTTAAAGAAAAGTTTGGCTTTGGATTGTTGCACGAGGTGGAATTCTACCTACCTCATGTTGGCTACTGCCTCGGAATACAAAGCTGTTTTCAAAAGGTTTGGCTTCAGAGATGCCAACTTTGTTCATGCGCTGAGTGATGAAGAATGGGAGTACGTAAGGAAGTTGGAGGAATGCTTGAAACACTTTTATGATGCTACAGAGCTTTTATCTGGGTCAAATTATGTGACATCCAATCTTTTTTTTGTCGAATTTTGTGAAATACAACTGCTTTTTGTGGAATGGTTGAAAAGTAATGATCGGATTATTATTTCTATGGCCACAGCGATGAAATTGAAGTTCGACAAATATTGGGATATGTGTAATCAACTCTTGGCTATTGCCTCCATTTTGGATCCTCGTTACAAGATGAAGGCAGTAGAAATTTATTACACTGATCTTTATCCCAATGATGCTGATAAGAAAGTCAATGAACTTCAAAGCGTTGTTAAAAATTTATTTCAGTCATATTCTTCTCTTGCTAAAGATCAAAGGGTTGGATCAAGAGATGTCAATGCTTCACTTCCTCCAAATCTTCCATTAGAAAAGAGAAAGAGCAGATTTGCTCAAATCATGGATGAAGAAGATGTGGAGCCTTCAAAATCTGAGTTGGATGAATATCTACAAGAGAAATGTTTAAAATGGAAGGATGATTGTGGAATCAACTTTGATATTTTGGGATGGTGGAAACAAAATGTTGGAAGATTTCCAATACTTGGCAAAATGGCAAAGGATATTCTTGGAGTTCCTGTGTCAACTGTTGCTTCAGAATCTGCTTTTAGCGCTGGCGGTCGAGTAGTAGATGCATATCGCAGCAATTTGGGTGTGGAGATGGTAGAGGTATTAATATGCGGGCAGGATTGGTTGAAAGATGAATTCAAAGGTACGACAAATGTCTATAAATTTTTTATTTTATCGTGCATTCATCATATAATGCATACTTTATTTTTTGGAAATATAGTTACAACAAATCCTTTGTTTGAACAAGAAGCAGTAGAAGACATTTCAACCATGCAAAAATTTTCAAGTAAGTATAGTTTTCTAATGAAAATATTTATTTAACTGTATATGACATTCTTTTGATTTTCTTTTTTCCATCTTGTAGTTGAAACAAATGAGAGTGTTGTTCAACAAGTCAACAATGAGAATGTTGAAAATGAAGAATATGACAATGTTGGAAAAGAAGGATATGAAACAGATAGAATGGAAGATGAATTTTGGTATGATTAATTTACATCATAGTTTTTTAATATTTATATAGATTTTATTCTGATCAATTTTGTTTTGTTCATAGGTGATGCGATATGGAGCATGTGATTCGAAGAATGTTTTGATTTAATCATCGTTGTATTTGTTTGAATGTTTGTAGACAATTTCTCTCTTTGAATGTTTTTTGGATGTTTGTTATTTGAAACTAGACAAATTATGCTTTGCTTTACATCGGCAACTTTAAATTTTTAACATTACTTTGCAAGATATTTATTTATTTCCATCAAACCCTTTTACAGTTTTACTGCATTATTCGTTATTACATTATTCTATCATACTGAGTTAAATTTTAGATTCAAGTCACAATATGGAAGTAATGCGGAAGTGATTGCCAAATAATCAGGTACGCTTTTATATATAATTTTTTATTGCAATATTCGTTTGATATTCGTATTCGTTCGTAAAAGATCCGTATTCGTATTCGTATTCGTATTTTGAGGATATGGATCTTGATTTTTTACATTCGTATAACATTCGTATTCGTATTCGTATTCGTAATATAAAATGAATATGGATATGGTATGACCCGAATTCGCATTCGTATTCGTTCGTTTGCATCCCTACTTCCACCACCCCCAGCACACCACCACCACCTTCCCTCCCATCTCCAACACCTCCCCATGGCCGCCACCGCCACCTCCAACTTACCACAGGAGCAGACCACGAGCAACCTCAAGCACAAGACAGTGCTCGATGAGGTCTCCGGGTGACTCCGTCTTTACGATGACGGAACCGTCGACCGCACCTGGACGGGCCCCCTCGAGGTCGAATTCCTCGCCACCCCTTACCACCCCTCCCCCCACGTCGCCGCGGAGGATGGCATCGTCCTCCGCGATATCTCCCTCCCTGCTCCGTCCGACCTCTCCCTCCGCATTTACTCCCCCATCGCCAATCCCGACAGCCATCCTCTGCCTGTCCTCCTCCACTTCCAAGGGGGCGGCTTCTGCATAAGCCGCCCCACATGGTACATGTACTACCAGTTCTACTCCCGCCTCTGCGCCTCCCTCCCCGCCATCATCATCTCCGTCACCACTCGCCTCGCCCCCGAGCACCGCCTCCCCGCTGCCATCGAAGACTGCTACTCCGCCCTCCTCTGGCTCCGCTCCCTCGCCCGACACCCCACGTCCTATGAGCTTCCCAACGCCAACCTCTCCCGCGTGTTCCTGATAGGCGACAGCTCCGGTGGTAACCTCGTGCATGAGGTTGCCAGGAAGGCGGGGATGGAAGGGTAGGGATTCTGGTCGCCGATGAAGCTCGCGGTGGCCATCCCGATCCACCCGGGATTCGTGAGGTCGAGCAGGAGCAGCTCGGAGTTGGAGGGGACGCAGGACCCCTTCCTGACGCTGGACATGCTGGACAAGTTCCTGGCCTTGTCGCTGCCGGTGGGCGCCACGAAGGACCACCCGTACACATGTCCGATGGGGATGGGAGGACTGGAGGAGCTGAGGATGCCCCCCATGTTGGTCGGGGTGGCAGAGAGGGACCTCATCAGGGACACGGAGATGGAGTACTGTGAGGCCATGAGGAAGGCGGGGAAGGACGTGCAGGTGTTCCTGAGCAGAGAGGTTGGGCATAGCTTCTACCTCAATGGCATCGCCGTGAAGATGGATCCGACGGTCGGGAGGGCCACGGCGGAGCTCGTCGAGGCCATTGCAGCCTTCGTCCGGAGCCGTTGATATGTGTGCCCTCATTCCTCTTTCGTAGGACATGAGATATATTGTAATGAATAAAATTTATCATAAGTTTGATAAACGAGTTTGCTGAAACATGTTTACGAGCAATAATATGTAATTGTTATTTTGAGAGTTAAAAAATAATTTTAGCATGAAAACATCAGAAAATTCAGTAACGAATATTCAAATCACTCGTTGCTATAGCTTTTGACTTTGCTTACTTTCTTGAGGTTGAGGATGGCAGCAAGCACTTTAAGGGCCCGTTCGGTAGGAGAATAAGCAGGAATAAGGATGATGAATAAGGGGAATAAGGGTCTATTCTCCATTCGGCTGGAGGATAAGAATAAGGAGAATAAGGTGAAATAATGGTAGGTAAGGTGGGATAAAAATAGGAATAAGAGTGAAATAAGATGAAATAATGGAGAATAGTCGTACCACGGGGAACCGTGTTGGGGGCTTATTCCCCTTATTCCATTCCCCCTTAACCTCCTACCGAACACCCCCTGAGAGAAGTAAGCTGACCAAAATTTCATTTATGTTCAGTTGTTGTGACAGAGTGGTGGTGATGAGAAAGTTTTGTGATTAACAAAAGAAAGAAAACTACGACTTGAATGAAATGCGTCGAAGGAAACTTTCGCCATCACCATAATTCATAAAGGAAGAATCTGTTGGCAATATTTTGTTTGATCATTGACTAGTAGAGGCTGCGCTCCAAGAGGAAGGAAAGCCACCTTGGATCTTGTTGACCTTTAATTTGTCACGTCATCATCACCTTCAAATTCCCACATTCTTGTTTGAGGGGACACCGGTATAGATTAAAACGGTCAGATACATATACGAATGTAGGTATAATCATATCCTTATCCCTTTTAAAATACAAATATGGATGCAGATACTAATATTGACGGATGTGAAAAATGTATTACCATATCCTTGAAAACAAATACGAATGTAAAATGAATATGAATCAGATATGAATAATAACAAAAAATTTTAATAGATTAACTAAAATATACATGTTTAGGATTGTTTACACATAAAATAGATATAACATATGTAGTAATTTCATAACACTTATATTAACAATGGTGAATGCAATCATAAAATGTTGTTACTCATAGCTATAAACACACTTATCACTATACTTATGTACAAAAATGAATATACGAATACTAATGCGAATATTAGCGAATGTCAAAGTGATCCATATCCACATCCATTTTAAAACGAATACGAATACGAATGTCAAAATATGTATAAAGTGAACATGATAGCAGATCAGATACGAATATATTCACATTTGGTTTCATCCCTAGACACCAGTGTTTTGAAGACCAAATTGGTCAGATCGATCAGGTAACGGGGTTTTGACAAGTCTGGTTAACTGTTTTTTCACCTGATGGTTTAAAAGTTTCAATTTTAATTAAACAGTCGGTTCAACCTATTATTTCAATTCTGATTTAACCAGGTTCAACCGAAACTGAACTGTATTTAACTCACAATTTATTTGAAAACAATGACATTGGTAGAGCTTGAGTCCCAACCTTTGGCTGCACACTCCAAATTCCTAACTAACTACTCTAGCATAAGTTTTTGTATGCGATGAATTTTAAATATAATTAAACTACTATTATTATATAGAGCATTTAGTCCAAATATTATATATATATTATACGTATGTATGTAATATATATGTATGTACGATATTCGATGGTGCATATGAAAAAAAATATTTTGGCATATTATAAAATATTTGTACATTGTCTATGTTTTTTACTTCTATTTAAGTATATTTTGAGTGTATATCTTATATATGAAAAAATGTCTATGCTTTTGCAAATAAGTCCTCCAAGAACACGTGTATGTATGTCATGTATTGAACATTTACACTTTTCCCCCTATGTCATGTATTGAACATTTACACTTTTCCCCCTTGAATTTAATTTATTTGCACTTTTGTCCTATTTGAACTGAAGCACGCATCATATGTGATTTCTTGGGTTAATTGTAATAAAAATATGCATGTTAGTCTCTATAAATATTTTAATTACATTTTGGTCATGTCCAACGAGGTGCACGTGCATGCATTTTTTGGAAATTTTGCACAATTACCTCTCGTGTTTATTTATTTGTTATCATTCAGTCCACAAACTTTAAATATTTGCATATATACTCCTCTAAACCTGCATTTATTTTGCGTGATAAAAATCAAATATAAATTAGCAAAATAGCAATAAAAATTCCACAAATTATCTCTTCTTCCTGTTACATACATCTTCCATCCCTAATTTTATTTTGCATTTCCATTATTTTTATTATTTATAAAAATTCAAAAGCTCCATAAAAATTCCCTATTCATCCCTAATTTTATTTTACATTTCCATTATTTTTATTATTTATAAAAATTCAAAAGCTCCATAAAAATTCCCTATTTGCATCTAAAATCAATAAAAAAATATAAATAATTTGCTAAATATTCTACATATTTCCCGATTGTTCATTTTTATTTATTTTAATTTCTCTCCCATTTCACATTTTTATTCCTCATAAAAGCCAAAAAAATCAAAGAACACTCAAAAGCATAAAAAATCATAAAAAGTCTTGGAAAATTTCCAAAAAAATTATAAAATACCTTCCTGGAACATATAAAATTATCTTTCATTCTATGTCTTCTATTTTTTATCTTATTTTGATATTTTAAAAATCCAAAAACTTTCATTTCGTATTCTGTTTACTTTATTTTATGTTTTAGATTTATTTAAAAGTGTTAAGAATTGGAAAATTCTGGAAAAATCACAAAAATATTAAAAATGGTTAGAAAATAAAAAAATTGTTTGAATTTTCTATGTATTTTAACACTTTGTAAAAATCCAAAAAGTTGTCTTTCTCTTTCTTTTTTAATTGATTTCTTTTATTAATTTTTTCAATTATTTCAAAATATAAAAAATCTTTTGTAAAATTAAAAATCATATAAAAATAAAAAAAATTAGAAAACCAAATAAAAAATATAAAATCAAAATTCAATAAAAATTGCAAAAATAAAAACACAAAAACCAAGACTAGTGTTCATATATTTCTCTTATTCTTTTCATTATTTTTTCAATTAACTGAATAACCCTCGGGATTTTTGTAGCCTCCTTGGGTTCGACCATGTATGTTATATATGTAAATTAAATAGATGTATTCTCTTGCTACATATTTTTTATTTTATTTTGGCTTGAGAATCAAATAATTTTTTTCTTGACGCTTCTTTGGGTTGTGATGACAACAATTCCATTGTGAATAATTCATTCAAATAAAAATTGAAGTTCTAGCGCATAAGAAAATGGCGATGTTGCCGGAGAGGCACAACAAGGGTAGTTAGGTTTTTCTGTTAACTTGTTATTCTTGGTTGTTCATACTTGTTTTTCTTTCACTTGTTTTGTCTATATTTTTCTTTCATTATTTCATTGTGCATATTGATATCACATATTCTTTGTCTATAATTTGGTCATTTATTCCCTTAATTAATTATGTCTATATTTTTGTGTATGATCTCAATTTATTTTCACTCATATTTATAACGGTATCTCTTACACATTCTTGTGTTTCCTCTTCCTTGCGAGGGCCTGACGAGCGAGTTCAGCATTCTTAGGAGCGTTGGTGCACCCGAGTGAAGTGGAGACTACTTGTTTCTTCATCAAGTTGCAGGAGAGCGTAGGAGGAGGAGAAGAAGATTTGAAGGAGACCGATCACTTGGAGCATATTTTTACGCATACCTTTTTTTTTATTTTATCAGTTTAACTCATTCATTATTTTTGTAAAAATTTATAATTAATTATTTGGCATTTGCCTCTTCTATTTTCTAAAAGGCCACTATATACCTTGTGTGTGCGGGGCATGTTTCACAAGTGTTAGTGCACTTGGGGGACCTCACCAGTTTTTTTCACCTTCTTTTTCTTTGTTTTCTAGTGATTATATGTGCTTGAGCCCTTAGAAGAATGTTTATTATCTTGCTTGAGCAAGGTAATTAATTAGCTCCAAAGTCCCTAAATGAGAATATCTGTACCTATAGAGTAGAGCGTAGCTTGGACTTAGTCAAATTAACTTGTTCTTGCATGTTAATAGAAGTTCCTGCTAGGATAGTTAGGATTCGTCCGTCGATTGAACTTGGCTTCTCTACTAGCCTTCGTCAGTCTGACAAGGTATGCGCGTGAACTTTAAGGTCAACTTCAAACTAAGCGACGATCCCGCCAAAAGCCCCCTCATACCAGAAGCGTCCTTTTTCGCCAACTAGATTATAAGCTTCGCATTCTTTCTATAATATACAATTAGTGGCCCGTGATATAATATATACGACATCTAGTTACGACGGCCTAAAAAGACTTCCGTAATTGTCTCAGGGCTTACAAGAGGGTGGGCCGATGCATTCTCAAATCTGCTTTCTGAATGTGAAACACGAGGAAAACAGGGATCGAACTGTGCATCATTTAGGTTAGTTTAATTCCTGTCTTTTATTTTATGCTCTTATTACCTACACGTAGAGTGTTGGCGACAAGGTACACATCCTCTATTTTCTGTATGCATCATTGGTTTTCTCATGTATCTGCTTTTTAGAATTCCTTCCCCATTTTCACTCCCATAATATCAAAAGGAAATTGGAAAATTTGATAGATGATTATTTGAAAGAAAGCCCAAAAAGAAGCGATAACTATATAAATCGGGACTGCTAAAGAAAACTCTCCCTAAAACGAAACGTAAGGACAAAATCATTATTTTGAGGAGAGTAACCCCCTCATTATTTGCAGTACTTAGCTCCAGATAGAGTGGGTGAGGACGTAGTCGTAAGGATAGAGCCCAAATCCCTGGACTTGTGCCTTAAGTATTTGTACATCACTTTTTGGTGTATGGTTACAACTGTAAGCACTTGCCTCTGACCATAGAAAATCGTTTTGGTGTGTTAATCTCTTATCTCTTTTTGGGCATGATATTGAACCCGACATCCCGGGAAGATGGTACCACTGTTTGGGGAGGTCTGAGCATGCACGTTGGGCGATAGCGGTGACTCACCTTGTGTGTTTGGTAGTAAGCAACTTCTTGTAGATTAACTATACATAAAATTGAAAAGATAAAAGACCGAACTCTTATGGTCTCTAGATGTGTTCAGTTGGTGAATCGTGGATTTGTATTGTGTTTGTTTGATAGTGTAAAGATCCTTCTGCGCCCTTCGTACTTTTTTTCTCACTTTCTTCTTGTGTTTACCATAGAGTTCTCGAGTCTTTCCTCTTGAAATCAAAGATGTTGGATTAGAGCATTTCTTGTTTGAACTTTGCGAACTCATTTCACACTCCAAACCTATCGTCTTCTGTTCGGGAAGACTCAATTGCCGAGTATTCCTCTTTCTCCACTTCAACTTTCACCTGATTGATCAATCCATTGTTCAAGATTGATTCTAATCTTGAACTATCATTTGAGACTCCACCATCCCTTATAACTAATTCAATGCTATGTACATTTTCAGAAATTGAGTCAGCGCACTTGACTCCACCAAAAGGCAAAGGATCCATGGTTGAGCAGAGCGAGATCAACAATACATTGTTAGCCTCTATACATGCCATTCAAGCATAATTGACTGAACATGATGACATTGATGAATCCCTTATTCTCACTCTTTATTCTTTTATTTTACTATTTATCTTGGCAAGATATCATGTAAATAGGTGTAAATACAATAAGTTAGCATTATGCATGCATCTATTAATTTGGCGTAATTAGCATGTATTTGTGCAAAAATAAAAGAATAAAGGAAAAAAAAGGAAGGAGGTATTTAGAATAAATACATACTGACCCGAACCCCAAGAGAAGGTCAAGCCTTGACATGATCGCCAAATAAAATAAGTAAAGAGAGATAGGGTTTGCTTTGTGATGTACATATTACCTATGTATATAAATTATTATTTTGACAAAATAGAAATAAAATATTCTTTTTACCTCCTTGTATATAACCCTAGAAATAAAACAAAAGCAAAACACAAATCAGAAAAATCAAATAAAAATAAAGACAAAATCCTTTTTCATTGTACAAAACACATGTATATATGTCACATCCACTCATTATGTTATACCTGTAAATAAATCATAAAAATAAAATAAAAATTAGTTTGTACTATTAAAATCATGTGGAAAATCAATGAAATACAAAATTGGGATATTTATGTAAAAATAATAAACTAAAAATTATCGTACATAATACATAGGTATATTATACATGTATATAATACTATATAGTGTATATACGCTATTTTTATTTTTCATAAAAATAATTAAAAATCAAAGAAAAATCGTTTGAAAATAATAAATATTTCTTATTTTATACACTTTTTATTTTGAATTTATCTACTATTTTTATTTAATTTATAAATATTTTGTAAATTCTAAATTCCTGATTTGTCTAGCTCATTTCGTTGACCAAGGGTCAACGCCCTCTTCCAAGGCTGACCCGACCCGATTCCTTCCGTCGGAGCATTTTCTCCCATTTCTCTTGGTCAGGTCAGGACTCCTTACGATCCGATCTTTCGCCGGAGCCTTCTCTAAGGATCCATCACCTTCGCAGATCCCTAGGAAGGCGCGAATCTTCCTAGGGTTGCGCGCTCTCGCTCGATCCTTCCAGCCTCCTGGGAAGCCTATAAATCATCTCTTCCGCCTCCACTGCCGCTCAGCTCGTGTCTCGCACCTTCTTCCACCCATAGACACCTTTGGTTGAGTGACAACTGCCGTAGAGCGCCTTCGGATTGGAGTTTGGTCACGTAATTATGCAGCTCACCCTTCATGGCTGGAGATCCGCCACGAGCAGCCTCCCTGTCCGCCGCAACGTGGTTGAGGCCATAACCTTGATGACCATCATTGCCTGGAGCTTAGGAGTCCATATGGATCTTAAGGTACCCATCCTATCCTCCACATTTTCTCTTTTGATACCGTTCATTCAACTTAGCTCCGCCGCACACCCACTTGCTCCGACTAGCTGGTCTAAGCCCTGTTATACGCATCCATTCATTCAGATTGATCCTCTGTCTCTCCCTTCATCTTGCACTGCAGCCTGATCACCCTTAGGCTCGACCAACAGGTCGAGATTAAGGCCAAGACTCCTCCCCTCCATAATTGTCAGGAGTCGACCCCCATTCCCATCCGCTTCTCTTGCTTCTACTTGCAATAAACCCTCGCTGGAGAAACGCCTCTGAGTGTTCTTTCCGTTGCAAGCCTTGATTCGCACCTAAGACCCCTATTTGACCCCCGATTGCTCAGGCGGAGTAGCTCCAGGCGTACCTCCATCGCGACAGCCTTCCGACCGTTATCCTTTGGATCGAAGCCCACCTCCCGACGTGCGACGTATCGTCGAGCACGATGAGACCTTCTGATCTTTCATCGGGCTGACGCATTCACCTCATCGCTCGGTCGAAGGTCGTTTGGAGGGAGTTCGTCCATCATCCTCTCCTGCTGTCGGATGGGCCCCGCTTTGCTAGATTCGATCACAGTCGCCCGACCAGTTTAGCTTTGTGGTTGTTGGATCTGACGCACCCTGACGCATCAGGCTGCACATTCCCGGGACATACATCCACGATGCCTTCCCCATACGCCACACACCTCTTCAGGGTATATTGCATGTTTACCCTGCTCTTTTGTGCTTTGATTAGTCAATCCATAGAATAAAGTTGTAGTTTGAGTATTTTGCAGCTTGGACCTTAAAGTTTTCAGTATTTTCATTTTAGTCCTCTCGAACTTGATACACGTGCATATTCACGTGAGTTTGTATGTTATTTGTATGCTTGTCCCTAAACTTCTTGGATGTTATCGTTTGAGTAGAAGTTTTCTGATAATTGCAAGTATACCCCTGTGCGTGAATATATTGGATAAATACAAGATTAGCCCTGAGCTTTTTATAGATGTTATCTTTTGGCCTGGAAACTTTTGTATAATTGCATTTAGGTCCGTGCTTACTATGTGTGTTGTTTTTTATCAAATAAATACCTAATTAGCTCCAAATATTCCATAAAGATTACTGTTATCTCATATTAACACGTAATAATTATGGTAATTTTTGTGAACTAATTAGTTTTATTTGATATTTTTTAAAAATAAAAAAACCTAAAAAGTGTTCTATCTTTTTTATAAAATACCAAAAAAATATAAAAATTGTCTCAAAAATTTCAAAAAAAATTTACGTGTATTTGTTTTTTTTGTGCTTGGTATTCAGTACCTATTTTGTTGCATTATCCCTTACAAAAACTCTAAAAATCACAAAACTCTTAAAAACTTGTAAAAAACCTTAAAAGTTCTAAAAAATTCAAAAAAATAGAATTTCAGTTTTTGTAGTTAGCTATTTTTATTACTTTTTAATAAAAATCTCAACCAGGACATTAGGATATTTTTAATATTTTAAATTTGCCTTTTAGTCTAGGTTGTACTTTATTTTCCCTCTTTGCCTTTGTTTGATTTTTATAAAATCATATAAAAATAGAAAAATCCCATAAAATTACCAAAAACATGTGAATATTTGAAAAATATAAAATATTTTTATTTTAGATTTTTGAGTATTTTTGACCTTCAAAAAATTGTGGAAGCATGCTTGTGCCCTGTTTTTCTTACTTGATTTGTTATGTTTTCTTACTTTGAAAATATAAATTTTTTTTGCAAAAGAAAAATCACAAAAATATGTTTTTATTTGTCTGATTAGGATTACTTTGTAGGTTTTACTCGTGCTCCTTGCGTTCGAGCCTGGTCGCTATACCATGTTAAATAAATAGCGGAGACTGCTTACATTGATTTTGTGCTTCGATTGTTTGATTTGTTTGGTCTTGATTTTTCTTGTTGAGCCTGACTTGCTGATTTGGGTCACAACGACCCTTGCTTATTTTTCATACTTAACCCTAGTTGGCAGGTCGCTCTTTAGACATCCAGGTCGGATTGAGAGACATGGTCTTAGAGATGAGACATGACATATAAGATAGGAGAGAGGAGAATAGAAACCATGGAGGGGGTGGGAATGGGGGGAGAAGAAGATCCACTTATTGAGCCAGTGGCTAAGCTCACATTGAAGGAATCCTATACTCCAGGGGCAGGACATACCAAAACATGGATTAGAATCCCTGAAATTCATGTGCATTTTGAGCTAAAGCCCACAATTTTACCACTTCTCTCGATATTCCATGGAAACATTAATGAAGAGCCTTATATACACCTCCAACAATTTGATCGCATCTGTGGCACGATACACTATCCAAATGTTCCATTAGAGGTAGTGAAGATGATATCCTTCTCGTTCAGTCTCATGGACAAGATGCTTTATTGGCTTAACCACTTGGGAAGAGTTGTCACAACTTGGTAGGAGTTGAGGTCCACTTTCTTGAACAAGTACTACACACTCAGACGTCTCAAACAAATGTGATCTTTGATTGCCAACTTCTCCTAGATGTCCCATGAGTCTATTCATGAGGAGTGAGAAAGATTCAAAGACATGACGAAGAAGTTCCCCCATCATGATATTCCAAAGACAAGCCTTGTGCAGAACTTTTTTGGGAGTTTGAGCATTGAGAGCCAGAAGCTGGTAGATACTGCTTGTGGGGGGTCACATTTCAACAAGGACGAGGATGTCCTTTATCAGATTTTTGAGGAGATGGCGGAGAGCTCTGCAACTCTTTCTTCTTCATGTGCTTTTCAGAAGCATCCTGTTACCTCTCCTTCCATTCTCCACACGGCTGTCAACATGACAGCATCGCATGATGTGGATAGGGTGGATAATGCAGATCTAACCATTATTGGAAATCACCTATCCAAAGTGGACATAATGGAGAAACAGTCTAAGGATCTTGGGAACCTCAAGTGATCAAACAAAGGACAAAGAACCTGGATAAGATGGATGAGATAACCAAGCATTTGGAGCTTCTTGTGAGTACGATCAATGCATGTCAGAGTGTGAGTGCATCAGCCAATACCTCTGCTCATGAGCAGACTTCTTTCACTTCCACACAATAGAGTACCGGAGGACCGTCCATAGTTCAGCATGTTTACTACGTGCAGACTCCTGACCAGTCCAACATCAGTCACGCCAGATAGTACTGTACTAGTAGGAGATTCCATACATTCGTGAGGAATAGTCTCCACCTCCACCTATCATTCAGGATGTGAACGACATTTGGTTCGACAGAGAGCGTAACCAGTCCCATCCACCAAGGAAAGGTCACTTGGTTTCCTAGCAGAGTTAGAGGCTTGTCCACCACTTTCAGGGAGGGAGATCCCAGCCCCAACACAAGCAGTTCTAGCCTCACTTTCAGTCTCTACCTCACTTCCAGAACTGGAGACATGGCCAACATCAGATGCAGTCAGCATATTTTCCACAGCCTTACAACCAGCAATAGTCTGCATCGTATGGACAGTATTCACATCCTCCTCCTCCTCCTCCTCATTATCAACGACAATATGGATACCAACAACCTCCTCACTACCAACCTCAGAGACAACCGATCATTGAGCACCCAAAGGCATCTTTGATGAATCCCACACTTGATCATCTTGCCATGTACATGAAGAACATGAATAATCTGACTCAGAGGATCAACGACCTTACCACCACGAAGACACTGATTCCAACACAGATCGAAGCCAATCCCAACAATTTCAGATGCAAGGAACAGGTAGCCCATGATCCATCCACTCCCGAGATTAGTATGACCCTTTATTTTACATGTTTATCTAACACCGTTCATCTTAAGAGCGGTAGGAGATTGCATGCACCTTCACAACCCTTGAGATTGGGAGATAGAGCCACTGAGAGAGAGTCACCTTCCACATCATCATCTTCTCCACTTGTAGAGCAACGATCGAGTGTAGGAGCATCTGATCTTGGAGTCTCACCATCTTCATCTTCACCACCACCACCACCATCTTCACCTTCTTCATTCAGAAAAAAGACAAAAAAAAATAATGAGGGATGCAGTTCACAGTCAGCAGAGAAGGAGCACACACCTGTCGCGGAATCTCATTCTGCACCAGCAACAATAACCCATCCTGTTTTTGATTTATTTTTTCTACCCCTATTTTGGATAACATTGTACAGACTGATTCTGATTGTCCAATTGTAAATGAGGATTCTATTTTGAATAAGATAAATGAGTAGTTGAATGTTTCTTCTGATTTAGTATCATTTCCTTTTGCTTTGAATAAAACCAAAAAAATTAAAAAATTAAAAACACCACTATTTGATCCTTGAGTGGTATAGATTCTGCAGAACATCTTTTTAGAGATGCCATTCCTAAAGGCCATGAAGTACATGCCTACGGTAAAAAAGGGAATGAAGAAGCATGTACTCAAAAGCATCAACCCAAGCAGAACATACGAAAGAAGACAGAGAAACACATATTGACTATAGCAATAGTTCATGCCATCGGCTACCTCCTACCCAAAAAGAAAGATAAGGGAGAACCTCACATCCGCCACCACATTTTTGATCAAGAGTTTTATTTTACTCTTCTCAATAATAGATCCTCCATCAATCTCATGCCATCCTCACTACTCACTGAGTTTGGGTTGTGGCCTCTTAGATCCACCACGATGATCCTTCAGTTTGCCGATAGATCAATCTATGGATACCTCTGCACTGTTACTCCATACCTCGATCATATTAGGTCGGCCATTTCTTCGAACAGCCGAAGCGATAGTTGATTATGGTACTAGAGAGATCATCTTTCACTCTCGTAGTGATAAGGTGAAAATTGAGACAATCCCTGATCATGGGCCATCACCGCCACCATCAGTAGCATATGAGAGAGAAACACTTACGCCTGATCCTAAGGACTATGATTTTCTTGTCAAGTTTCGAGAGATAGATCTGTTTACTGATTTCATGGACACCTAGGAGTTCCTTTCTCATAAAGACCTTCTAGAAAGCACAATCATCTTGAGTTCCCTTGTGGACCATTCCGATTATTGGTTGATGGAGAGTTTGAGCTGATTTCTGAGGATCAGTCTGAGATATTGGAGGTACATTCTGAGATTCATGAGACACATTCCTTTTCTGAGAATACTAAATGAGATACCTCCTACTGAGATTTCTGAGAGTTTTGTTGTAGATTCTGAACAACCTGATGAGCCATTCCTTTATATGTAGATATCATTCATTACAGATCTTTCTGAGGTTTTACTTGTTGAGCCCATAGTAGCCATGGTGGAAAGCACACAGTTCAGATCATATACTATCTATCAGTGTAGTTACAGAGGTTGTGACAGAGCCGATTCAGACACCACCAGAGCTCAATGCTTTAACCTCAATTTCAAAATATGCCTTCCTTACGGGTCCCCACCAGATGTTTCTGGTCATCCTCAGTTCGTAGTTGGCTGAAGAACAAGAATCTTGCGTGCTAGAGGTTCTTGAGAGGAACCGCAAGGCCACTGTATGGAATATTTCGGATCTTCGTGGGATTAGTCCAGCTTTGTTCTCTCATCATATCCACTTAGAGGATGATAACAAATCTTCTTGTGAGTGTCAGCGACGTCTCAATCCCATCCTCTGGGATGTTGTCATGAAAGAGATCATGAAATGGTGTGATGTTGGCTTTATTTATCCCATGTTAGATTCCAAGTGGGTCAATCCTTTACATGTAGTCCTGAAGAAATCCAGAATTACTATCGTAAATAATGACTGTGGCGAAGAGATTTTGACCCGTGTACCTACTTCATGGCATGTCTGTGTAGATTACTGGCGCCTGAATTCAACTACCAAGAAAGATCTCTTTCTACTACTCTTTATTGATCATATTATTAAGAGATTGTCAGGGAAAGGGTTCTTTTGTTTCTTGGATGGGTACTTGGGGTATAACCAGGTTGCTACCGCTCCCGAGAATCATGAGAAAACTATTTTCACTTGTATATTTGGCACATATGCCTTTAGACGGATGCTCCGCTACATTTCAAAGGTGTATGTTGGCCATTTTTTTCAACATGGTGGGTAGTTTTCTAGAGGTCTTCATGTATGATTTCTCGGTCATGGGGATAATTTTGACACATATCTTGCTCATTTAGACCAAGTACTTCAACATTGCTGCGAGGTAAATCTAGTGCTCTCATGGGAGAAGAGTCACTTTATGGTGACTAATGGGATTTTATTGAGTCACATAATCTCCAAACATGGTATGAAGGTTGACCCGGCTAAGACTGATGTGATCTCTAAATTAGATCCACCGTAGATTTTGAAGCAGTTAAGGTCATTTCTAAGACACATTGGATTTTATAGGAGATTCATTAAGGACTTCAACAAGATCGCTAGACCTTTGACTGAGCTTATATGCAAGGAGAGTGAGTTTGTTGTTGATGAGAAAGTCCTCCTTGCATTCCACTAGATGAAAGACATGGTTACTAGTGCTCATGTCCTACAACCACCTGATTGGTCTCTTCCCTTTGAGATCATGAAAGATGTGTCAGATTTTGCAGTTGGAGCTATGTTAGGTTAGAGAAGGGATGGGATACCATTTGCTATAAACTATGCTAGCAAGACTCTAGATCAGGCACATCGTAATTACATAGTGACATAGAAGGAGATGTTAGCATTGGTGTTTGCATTAGAGAAGTTCACATCGTACCTCCTTGGTTCGCATGTAATTGTATACACAGACCACACTACCATACGATACCTACACACAAAGAAGGATGCCAAACCACACCTTATCAGATGGATCCTTATTATTCAAGAGTTTGATTTAGAGATTCGAGATAAACCTAGAGTCAAGAATGTTGTGGCAGATCATCTTTCCCAGATCATAAATGCAGAGACTTCTGAGCAGAATATACTTCGCATATTAGAGCCTTTCCAGATGAGACCATTTTATCTGTGGACTCACTCCCATGGTATGCTGATATTGTGAACTATCTTGTCTCCAAGAAAGTTCCACAAGATTGGCCGAAGTACAAGATAGACAGATTCCTATCAAAGATATATTTTTACCAGTGGGAGGATCTGTACCTTTTTTGCAAGGGTGTGTTGGACATGCGAGCCCACAACGAGCCATTATGCAATAAATGTTAATTCAAATGTCATTCCTTGGTCTGAAATGAAGAATAACTAATTTGCATATAGGTCCCTTAGTACAATTAGGGTTATGTACCATGGCCATCTTAATGATCATACATCTATTGATTCAATTATTGAATCATAGAGGATGGTGCTTAGATGAATATCTAAAGAGTTAGATTGGGGACCCATCAAGCACCGTTAAACGATTGTTAAGAGCTGATCTCCAACCTGAGTAGGAGATGGCAATCCTTTCTCATTCGGGTGATATCTGACCGACTTCTTGATGCAAGTCCTCTGCATGGGAATAGAGATTCAGAGGTATCAGATTAGTAGGTCAAAGAGTTGACTTAATGAGATCGAGATAACCAAAGGCCTATGTCATATGTTGTCTTGATATAGGCATGCATCCTCTGACTCGGGACAAATGTATTTCTATATGTTTGAGTATGTACATTTGGCAGACCAATAGGTTGATGACCTAACCAAGGTCTATACACCGGAGCGCTGGTGTGCATGTAAGCATACGAGTAATACGATCTCTCAAAGGGATCATACGCTCATTGCTAAATCGGAAGACATGAACTCACTCATGAGATATTGGGAAGAATCAAATTCCATGCGCGGTCGTCTCGCTTTGGAAGCTTAACTGAATTTGTAAGGTTTGAGAAATGCTTTTGGAAAGTATATGATCAACACCTAGGTATGATATATGCCTAGGTGTCGATACCAACTCCCAATGATCGAATGAGAACCTTAATGAAAAAACCCTAAAGGAGACAGTCTAAAAGAGATCTAAAATTTCAGGTTTGTTCTGGGTCTTCCAGTATGCAGAATGTACAGGTATTAGGAATGCATGAGGGTGATGTGATCATAAATGATTGCATAACCATGACGCTTCCACTACGAGGGAGTGATGAAACATGTCTAGATTTTAGTGACTCCTCTCATTAAGAAGTAATCTAATCTTAGTCCAACTAATGTACATTGATCTGAATGTGATTTAGATGTAATGAGAAGATTAGATTTGCGATCTTGATTTAATCAAGCATCTAGGGGAGGTCCGCAAGATCTGGATTTGAGATGTGATCTCAATATCCAAATCACTATACATGGAACAATACAATTACCCTGTCTTATCTCCAAGTATCCGCGGAGAAAGCGCATTATCCTTGAAAGAGTTCACGGATAATTTCATTCTTGATATATTTATCCGAGCATTGAGATATCGATAATTAAATGTGATTTAGTTATCATGAATAATATGAATTTGATTCATATTATAAATAGAGTTGTCTGAGATAATTAAATGTGATTTAGTTATCAAAGATGTGAATAATGTGAATGTGATTCATATCATTTGGGCATAAGAGAATAGATATCCAAGATGATTAAATGTGATTTAATTATCATGGATATGAATAATGTGGATAGCATGATCTATATTAATCTTATATATTATAAATTTGATTTATAATATATTAGAGAGAGCATATTGTGATTTACATTTGTTAATTAATTATTGATGTGAATTGGATTCACATTGGATAATTAACTGAAAATATAATTTACATTTTGTTTTGGGGTGTGAATGTGATTCATATTTTTCCAATGGCATGGTTACAATATTCACAAGATAATTATGAATTATTTTTATGAAATAATTTACAACAAATGTTGTTGTAAATCTTGGAGATATCATGAGATAATGAGATTTCATGAGATTATGAGGAGATAGACCCATTCTATCTCAAAAGGGTACGCCCCCTTTTCTTTAGGGAATGTGGTCAATCTTCTCATTATCTCCAAGACTAGTCAAAGTGATTTAATTTTGAATTGATTTATATTTATTTATCAATATAAATTCATTTAAATTAAATCAATTATTGTTGTGTTTTTTTTACAACAACATCATGGTCATTGAAGAAACACAAATCAATCTCATCCATTGATTGTGTGTTGTCCATGGATTGAGATCCATGAACTCCCAAAACCCTATATAAGAGAGGCACCCCTTGCTCTTCGAGGTGCACGTTTACGAAAATGACATATGCTCTCCCTCTCTCTCTACATGCTAAATGCTCTCTCCCTCTCTATTTTTTGGCCATCCACCATGGAGCCATTGAGAAAGTCACCGTCGCCGCAGCATCGTCGTTATGTTGCCGAAGTATTTGCTTGTGGATCTCCGTCTCCTTCGGTGCACCTCGCTCAAGAAGAAGACGTCGGGTCTTGTGTGGCGAGATCAGGAGATTCGTCACTTGGATCATCAACATGGATTGCGAGGAGCATGCATCTCATCAATGCGCTCGCAAGCATCTCCTCCGTTTGATCGGACTTGAGATAGGAGGTCTCTTAGTTTAGAGACTCGATCGCAACCATGCTTCAAGAGGTAACTGTAATACCTATTTGTGGTTTAGATGAAATAATCCAAGAAGTGTTCTTGGATCATGTGGTTTCATCACACTAAAAATTTTTAAATTCCGCTGCATCGAGCAACTAGTGCGACTAGTCGCTCTCGATCTCATACGATGCGATCATCATGCTTCCATGATGCGCTTTAGGATTTTCCCATATCCTTCAGGGTACAGATTGTATCTGGAGAAGGTGCATTACTTAGGAGTACACCCGTGTGCTTGAGCATTGTCACAAATTAGAGTCTGACGGGCATCATTCGGGGAAGCACACAACATTAAAGGTTTTACATAGCGGCATACGGTGGCCAACTTTATTTAAGGATGCTACAGAGTATGTTCGAGGTTGTATTGACTATCAGAAGATGGTAGGAACTATTGGTTCCAAAGATATCATACCCTTGAGATATATTCAGATTTCAGATGTTTTTGATGCTTGGAGTATAGACTTCATGGACCAGTTTCCTGTCAGTTAGGGATTTCATTATATCATGCTTGCTGCGGATTATGTTAGTCGATGGGTGGAGGCTACCCCATCTGAGCCATTGATAGTTGTACGGTTTGTTCTTTCTCAAGGACCGCATTATTGCGCGGTTCAGGATTCCCAAGATACTCATTTCAGATAGGGGATGCCATTTCATTAATCGAGAAGTGAAGAAGCTTGTGAAGGAGTGCGCCATTGAGCATAGAGTTGTTTTTCCTTACCACCCACATACGAATGGATCGATTGAGATTTCAAATAGAGAGACAAAGACGATATTGCAAGAACTTGTGCATCCAGATAGGAAGAACTGGTCCCAGATGCTTGACTCAGTTATGTGGGCGTATTGGACGACATACAAGTCTCCATTAGGAATATCTCCCTACAGATTGGTGTATTGAAAGCCTTGCCACCTAGCAGTTGAATTAATTCACAAATCTTTATGGGCACTCCATTTATGCAATTTGGATTATGAGAAGGCAGGAAAGAGTATGAAGTTAGATCCGAACAAATTGATGGAATTCTGAGATTTTGCATACGACAACTCACTCATGTATAAGGAGAAAGTCAAGCATTGGCATGATAGACACATTAGAAAGAAGACTTTCCCCCCTGATCAGAAAGTTTGATTATTTGATGCTAAGTTGAAGTTGTTTCTAGGCAAATTGAAAAGCAAATTACCAGAACCGTTCATTGTGAGAGCTATGCGTGACAATGGTAATATTGTCATATCTGGGTTGTCATCTGATGCACATCCATTTGTTGTGAATGGACAATTGCTAAAGCCATATATAGATCATGATACATTCATGGTTGATTCCATATCTGTGATATCAGATGATGACTTTTTGACATCTTCTACGTTTGATATATGAGCTGATTTACTCTTGTATATATCCTTTAGTTTTATTCTTTCTTATTTCATTTTCATCATTCACCTCTTTTCCATGTGTATATGTGATACTTAGGATGTACTCTATCCTAAGTATTAGGGGGATGAATGATTTGAGGTTTTTACCATTTTTGTTCTGTTTCATCATTCTATTGTTGCCTATACTTAGGGATACTTTACCCTAAGTATGGGGGGTGATGTTGTTCATACCATTTCTTTTGTGTTTTTATTTTATTTTATTTCTTCTGATCTCTATCTTGTCCTTCAACGTGTTGATATTCTTTTTCTATACTTGGGCATCTTTTACCCTAAGTATAGGGGAGGACAAGTCGAGTCATTGAATTGTTCATTCTTTTCCTCATTTTTCCTCATTTGTACAGTCTTCTATACTTAGGATTATTTGATCCTAAGTATATGGGGGATCACCGACTTCTATTCTTTTCATCTATTCTTTGAGTCGTTGTTGTATAGGATACTTTTAGCTCGTCTATATTTAGCACGAGTTATATCTTCCTTTGTAGCTCTTTGGTCACTATGAGGACAGTTCGAGGTAAGTATAGGGGGTTTCATATATATTATATATATACCTTAGCCATAACTTGTACTTTTATTAATAATATTGTTATTATTATTCATATAAAAAAATTTTTGGAAAAATATTTGTAAAATGATTTGGAAAAATCTTTTGAAAAATGTTTGCAAAAATTTTGTAAAAATATTTGTAAAAACTTTTTTTGTAAACTATTTGTAAAAATGTTTATAAATTTTTTTGTAAAACTATTTTTGTACAATTCTTTACAAAGTTATTTATAAAAATATTTTGTTTGTAAAATGTTTGTGAAATTATCTTCTCTATCAAAACTAGTTATTCTGCACAAAATGTTTGTAAATTTTGAAAGCAAAATGTTTGCAAAAACCTATTTGTAAAATTATTTGTAAAATTATTTGTAAAAATGATTTGTAAAATAGTTTGCAAAAAATATTTGTAAAACTTTATGAAAAACCTTTGCAAAATATTTTGAAAATTGTTGGTAAAATCTTTTGTAAAATATTTTGAAAAGGTTTGTAAATTTTTTGTAAAATTATTTTGTCACGTAGGATATAAATTATGGGATGTATAAATTTGTAAAATCCATGTGTGTATAAATTCTTTAATCACTTATCCTCCTATAAATAAAATTCTTTATTGTATATTAAATTCTTTTATAAAACTTGTATCTAAAACTTGTACATAAAATCTTCTTGTAAAATCTTGTATAGAATTGGTATAATCCTTTTGTGTATACTTGTATATATTCAATTTACTAACCCTTTTCTCTTTAAAATAAAAAATGTTTAAAATCCATAAAAATTGCAAAAATTCTTTAAAAAACTTTTTTAAAAAAGATTATTCTTTTATTTCTTTTCAAAAAAATATTTTATATATGTTTCTTGCATTCACATGTGCATTTTTCAGAATTATATTGACACTTAAACCAGTCTGGAATGAAGTCAAAGAATGTTGCTTAGTTGGATCTTAATCCACTTAATTTCGAGGAACCTTATAGTAAATGGTATTGAGATTTTTTAGGTCTATAGAATTAATTCTTTGGGAACCACAAGACTTAGTTCGGTGTCGTCTTGACTGCCTAAGTAGAGTATTTCGGAGCACATGCATTATTCTTGTCGATAATGACCTATCTTGCACACCTGCACTTGGTAGAGGGTTGTATTTGCTTATATGAGACACAAGCTAATGGAAACATCTGTAGTCACACATTTGTGGCGATTGTATCCATACCCAGTCCAGTAGCAACGAGGCCTAATGACATAATGTTGTGGGTTGCAATAAAGCTTCAAAAGAGGGATAATATACTGGCTCATGAGGAAAACTCCTCATGTACATGTCACACCTTGTATATATTAAAAAAAACTCCAAAAAAGTAGACATACTTGATTAAAAATAAAATGCATGTCGAAATGTGCACATTTGTATAGTCAAATAAGAAAGCTTGAGCTTCCAAGTCAGATATTTATGAGCCTAGACTTGGATGACTTGGCTACACGGGTCATGCATCCAAGTATGGGTAGCTACACTGGCTACCGTCCATTCTTCTCCGAACCTCCTCTTTTTGAGCTGGTTGCACTTAAAACTTAGAAGGGAATACCCCGCTTCTCGAGGAAAGAGTTATTGGAGTGGGGAATTGGGTCACCACGTTGGAGAAGACTAGCTTTTACCGCTTTAACCGAGGAGAGCTACATATCACTTACACTGTACAAGAGAGATTCATAGTCGTAAGGATTTATGTATGAGTTGATCTATTCTGACAGTGTGGCATCGACGGTGATTCTCTCTAGGGCACAAAGTGGACGCCACTTAGAGAGAGAGATGGAGCATGTAGTATGAGAATGAGAGAGAGAGAGAGAGAGTTTATTCAATTGTCGTAAAAGAACATCTAGGGTTGCCTCTTCTTTTATAGTATTTTGGGAGTCCATGGATCACAATCCACGTGAAACACAAAATCAATGGTTGAGAATTGTTTGTGTTACTATTCAATAGCCATAATTTTGTTGTAAAAATACAACAAAAATTAATTTAGATTAAATTAAATATATCGAGTAATCAACATAATTTAATTTAAACTAAGTCAATTAGGATAGAAGGATTAAGAAGGAGGCCACCCACCTTTCTAAAATGGGGGGGACGACCACCTTTGTCAATGAGTCAAAGGGTGGTCGTCCACCATCCATAAAAAGAACGTGTTGGCCTTCTAATTTCATGAGATATAAAATCTCACATAATCTTTTATATATATATATATATACAACAAATTTGTTGTAAATTAATTCAAAAAAATAATTGCAAATTAATTTTGTGAATATCACAATCATGCCATTAAATATTTGTGAATCATATTTACAACTCAAAACAAAAATGTAAATTCTATTTCCAATTAATTTCCAATGTGAAGATCTAATTCACATCAACTATTATTTTGTAGATACTATTTACAATAAACTCTCTCTAATATATTATAAATCACATTTATAATATATATATATATAATATTGATATCACTATCCACATTATTCATATCCTTGATAATTAAATCACATTTAATTATCCGGATAGTCATTCTCATGTATTTAAATAATATGTATCATATTCACATTATTAATGATAATTAATTCACATTTACTTATCAATATCTCAATGCTCAGATACATAATTCAACAATGGAATTATTCTTGAATTCTTTTAAGAACAATGTGCTTTCTCCGTGGATACTTGGAGATAAGAACATGGCGATTGTACGTTCCACGTATAGTGACTTGGATATGAGATCACATCTCAAATCCAGATCTCGGGGACCTCTCATAGATGCTTGATTAAATCAAGACCATAGATCTAATCTTCTCATTGCATCTGAATCACATTCAGATCAATGTCCAACACTTGGACTAAGATTAGATCACTTCTCTAATAAGAAGAGTCACTAAAATCCAGACATGTTTCATCACCCCCTCGGAATGGAAGCGTCATTGTTATGCAATCATTAATGATCACAACACCCTCAAGTATTCCTAATACATGTACATCCTACAAACTGGAAGACCAAGAATAGACCCGAAGTTATAGAGAACAATTTACACTATCATATTTAGGGTTTAATCATTAAGTTTCTCATTCGATCATTGGGAGTTGGTATCGATCACATGCTTTCCAAACGCATGCATCATACCTACAAATCCTTTTCATGCTTCTAAAGCAATACGACCATGCATGTAATTTGATCGGTCTTAATACCTCATGAGTGAGCTCATGTCTTCCCGTTCACAAGTGAACGTGTACGATCCCAATGAGAGATTGTATTGCTCATATGTCCTTGTATGCATACCAACTCACCGGTGTATAGACCTTGATTAGGCCATCAAACTATCGGTTTACCAAATATACATACTTAGACATATAGTAATAAATCGATCTCCGGTCAGAGGATGCATACCTATATCTTGATAGTATATGACGTAGGACTTGGTTATCTTAATCTCGCTAAGTCAACTCTTTGACCTAACTTATCTGACACCTCCGAATCTCTATTCCCATAGAGAGGACCTACATCAAGAGGTCGGTCAGATATCAGACAAAAGAGAAATGATTGCCATCTCCTACTCAGGTTGGAGATTATATCTTAATAATCATTTGATGGTGCTTAATGAGTTCTCAATCTAACTCTTGAGATATTCATCCAAGCACCAACATCTATGATTCAACAATTGAATGAATAGTTGTATGATCATTAAGATGGCCATGGTACATAACCCTAATTGTACTAAGGGACGTTATAGTGCATTCATTCATTTAATCTTAGACAAGGAGTGAAATAAACCAATAACTTTTATTGATATATCAAATATTACAATAATATTTATTATATGAATGGTTCGCCTCAGGCTTACATTTCTAACAATCTCCCACTAGCCTCAGAAAAATTCAGGTATAATCCTTAAACTCATACTCAATATACGTTGGTCGAAAAACTTTTGTGTCAAAGTTTTGGTAAGCAGATCAGCAACATTTTCAGTTGAGTCCACCTTGGTGATGACGATGCCACAATGCTTTTGAATCTCGCGAATGATGTCCTTTCCATGTGCTTGCTCTTTTGATGCCATCCGGGTTCCTTCACATGTGCTATGGCTCCCGTGTTATCGTAGAGTAAAGAGATACGAGTATCAGAGGAAACTACACCAACTTTGAGACGAACTTGCGCAACTACACTACCTCCTTTGCAGCATCCGATGCGGTGATGTATTCAGTTTCTGTTATTTAATCGATCTTATGTCCTGCTTCTTACTTCTCCAGCTCATTGTACTGTCATTCAACATGAACACAAACCTTGATGTCGACTTTCGATCATCAATATCAAACTAGAAGTCAGAATATGTGTATCCCAAGACTTGGAGATCACCATCTCCATAGACCAAGATGTAATCTTGCATCCGTCTTAGATACTTGAAAATGTTCTTCGTTGAATTCCAATGTTGTTCTCCATAGAAGGATTGGTAACAACTTACCATTCCCACTACATGGCAAATATCTGGCCTTGTGCACATCATAGTGTACATTAAGCTCACTACAACCATTTTTATTAAGGCTAAAAAGAGTAAAAAATTCAAAATAAAAATATTTTTAGATTTTTAAAATATGCAAATGTTTTTGGGTATTTTATGGAATTTTTCAGATTTTTCTAAAAATGAAAGAAAGAACAAAAATCAAAATAGTGTACACCTTGGATGAGTAGGCAACTTTAAATATCTAAAGTGCCCAAAAATTCCTGCTTGCAATTTTATGAGAAAATTGGTAAAAATATCTAACTACAGAAATTGAAAACTCATTTTTTTTTATTTTTATAGAATTTTTAATTATTTTTAGAATATTTTTGGTTTTTTGTGATTTTTAAGGTTTTTATAAAAGATAATTAAACAAAATGCTATTGAAATTAAAACAAAGCAAAACAAGCACACAAGAATTTTTGTAGAATTTTTAGGGATATTTTTACATTTTTATGGATTTTCTAAAATAGACGGACACTCTTTTTAGGGTTTTTGATTTTTAGAAAATAGCAAATAAAATCAAATTACATCACAAAAATTACCAAAAAATTACACAGTAGCAGGAGCAACTGGTAATTTTTAAGGAATTTTTGGAGTAGATTTGATATTTATTCAATTAAAAATAAAATACACAGGTCACATAGACCTAAATGTAAATAGTTTAAGTTTCTGGACTAAACCGTAAAATGTATAAAAAGTCCGAGGGTGATAATGCAAAATTCCCACAAAAACACACACATGTCATTTAATCCACACACAGGGGTGTGCAATTCCATAAAATGTTTCATTTAAACATTAATATTAAAATATCTAGGGCCAAACATGCAAAAACACCACAGTGCACGTGATCGAGCATGTATCTCCTGACAGGAAGGACTAAAATGAAAATACCATAAACCTTATGGACTAAAGTGCAAATAGTTCAAACTACAACTTTATTTCACAAACTAAAACATAAAGTATAAAAAGTGCGAGGGGAAAAGTGCAATATACCCTTGCAGCACGTGGGTAGCACATGGGGACACGTGGAGGCCACTGGTGGGGGTGCAAACATGAAGCTCTGATCTGCTACATCTGTCAGATCTGATGCCTCAGGGTTGGTCGGGAAAGTGGGGTGCAAATGCGTCAGATCTGCCATCCAACAGTTTGAAAAGCCTGCTGTGTCGGCGGTCCAGATGCGATCTAGAGGGGTATGGCTAATCCAACAGTGTTGGAGAAGCCTAGACAAACAGCATCGGGTGAACTTCACCGGGGCCAAGGAGATGATCCTCAGCTCCGATGATCGATCGTAAGGCACATGAGTGGTCGTGGAAAGCTTCCGCGTCGACTGAGCGGGTCCGATGGAGGAGCCACCGACCGGATGAGCGTGGCGATGAAGGGGGCTTGGAGCTACTCTGACTAACCTCTGATGAACGAAATAGGGGGTCCTCAACGTACGCTATCTCCTACAAGGGAAAGCTGGGACTCGGGGTAGAGCTCTGGTTCGTATTATTAACGCTAAAAGCCAAAGAAGCGAAGGGGGCGATGATCGATCTCCGACAAAGGTGGTAGGCGAGATCTAGGCCCTAATCTCGACCTGATGGTCGAGGCGAAGCGTGATCATATTGCGGTGCGAGATGGAGGGCGAGCGTGTAGATCTATCGAAGAGGCTGGAGGTGGATGTCGAGGCTCCGACCAGCCGGTCGGAGCAGATGGGGGTACGGCGGCGCTAAATGGAAAGATTGGATCGAAACTGGAAATACAAGGGGAATAGGGGGGTTCCTGAAGATCTGGGATTGCTCCTGAGCTCCAGGCGAAGGTGATCGTTGGGGTGATGGCCTCAACCTCGATGCGCAAGGTGGGAGGCTACTCGCGACGAAGGTCTGGCCACGAAGGTTGAGCGTCGGCTCTGTTGCACCAAACCGAGCTCCGAGCGGTGCTCCGAGCAGCTGTCACTCAGCTGGAGGTAGCTAGGGTTCGAGATGGGAGCGAGGCACGAGCTTGCTCTCTTGGGAGGCAGATGAGAGATTTTATAAGGTTCCTAGGAGGCTAGAGAAATCGGGTAAGGACATGCGAATCAAGGGAGATCCGTGCCTTCCTAGGGATCAGTGAGGGTCCTGGATCCTAGAAGATTCTACGAGAGAAAAATCAGGGCGAGTGGTTGCGTGATCCGCCTGGGAAAAATTGAAGAAAAAGGTCCAGTGAAGAGATTGGGTCGGGTCAAGCCCTGGAAGAGGGGGTTGACCGGGTCAACGACATGACGAACACCAATCAGAAAAATAGAATATACAAAATACTTACAAATTAAATAAAAAATAGTAAATGATTTTAAATAAAAAAAGTGTATAAAATGAAAAATGTTTGTCATTTTTCAAACTATTTTTTGTGAATTTTTTTTATTTTTTTGAAAAATAAATTAGTCTATATACAATATAGTAGGTATAATATACCTATGTATTTTGTACAATTATTTTTAATTTTTTGTTTTTACATAAATACCCTAATTTTATATTTTATTTATTTACAACATAATGTTTGGAGTACAAAATAATTTTTATTGCTTTTTTATTATGTATTTACAGGTATGTAATAAATAAAGAAGAAAGTATATATACATGTATTATGTATAAAGGAGAGAGAATTTTATTTTATTTTTATTTTATTTTTCTAATTTTTGTTTTATTTTTAGGAATATGTTTAAGGAGGTAAAAAAGATTATTTTTATTTTTATTTTGTCAAAAGCATTTATTTATTTACACCCATGATATGTACAATATAGAGTAGGCCCTATCTCTCTCCACTTGTTTTATTAGGCAATCAGGCCAATGTTTGGCCTTCTCTTGGTGTTCGTATCACTCTGTATTTATTCAAAATACCTCCTTCCTTTTTCTTTTTCTTTATTCTTTTATTTTTGCACAAATACATGCTAATTATGTAATATTAACACATGCATGTATAATGCTATGTTATTGTATTTATATCTATTTACATGATGCATTGCCAAGATAATTAGCTAAAATAAAAGAATAAAGAGTGATGATCAGGGATTTATCACCCCTATACTTTACCTTTGCTAGTCCCTTAGCAAACACTTATTTGAAAAAGAAGTGAGAAGAGAAAAAAAAGAAAGAGAAGGAGAATCAATGTTGATTATTAAACTTGTCCTCATTAAATTGGAGTATGGGGCTCAGTCAGACCTTTGGATTATTAGTTTGTCGGAACCTTAGTTGGACCTAGGTTTAGGACTCAACAACCTCTAAGTTCTACCGATCTATGGTCAAGACTCCTCAATAATACAGATCAGAACAAGTCCACATACACAAACTCTAATGACCATGAATCTTTTCTTGTACTGTGTAAGTGATATGTAGCTCCCCACCTCAAAAATGGCAAAGTCACAGCCCCCCTCAACAAGGTAACTCTAGTGCCCTAGTTTGGCAGCTCTTTCCTCGAGGAGTGGGGTATTCCCTTCTAAGTTCAAGTACAACCAGCTTAAGAAGAGGGGGAGAGAAGAGAATGGACCATGACCAATGTAGCCACGTATCCTTGGGAGCCCAACCAGTGTAGCTAAGTCTCCTTGCTGCAAGCTTCATGAGATGAGAAAGGGTAACATAAGCTTTGATTTATTTGGCTATACACTCTGGAGGGTATTTCATTTTCTATCAGACCCACCAATTTTTTGGAGTTTTTCTTTCTTTTGCACATTTTTTTCGATGTGCATATGTACAACATATCTACATGGTGCAGCATATATACATAAGGACTAGATCGAAAGATGATTAGATCATAGTCTTAACTTATAAATAATCATGAAAATTTATAATTTACCCTGATTAATTGATGTATCACTTGTTTAGAGAAATATATGACAAACAACAACAATTGAAGGATTGTTTCATGACATGAATACCCTAGTCTATCCCATAATAGTTGTGGGACCACTTTTACGTGCAAAATCAAACTTGTTTGCTTGATATGATCAGGATTTTAAGATTTTTAAAAATATGTTAAGATTCTTAAATTTCTGAGTGTAATATATAGTATAATGTCGGTCATCAAAATTGATCGATTAAAACTTTAAGTACATTGATCCAATTATATTGTTCTGATTCGGGGTGCTCAAGGTGTCTAGACCATGTTATGTTGGATTGGTTACCTAATTAGTGCCTTGCATGGCAAGGAAATTCTCCCTCCCAGCATATACCCGAGCGTATGGTCGAATCCATTTTCTATGAGGGGTAATATTAGTAAGTAAGTTGTACTTTAATTACTAAAAGTCAGAATAATATGTATTTGTGCGAGGTAATACTATATAGTAATATCAAGCAAACCTAATTGTTTATTGGTTGCATTGGTTTGTTAATTAATTTAATGTGATTAAAATAATTTAATACAATTAGAATAAACAATTAATTATTAATAACATTATAATTCCCTTGGATGAATTAATAATAATAACATGATTCTACATGACTGATTAAAATTTGAATGGGATATGGAGGATCATAAGATGAAATCCATGGTCTCCTGTCAAAGCGAAGGGTTTTGTCACCATGGATTGTATATTTGAGATGCCTATGCGAAGCCATAGCTATGGTATACAAGAGCACATGGACTCTTTGCTTCTTGAAAGAGTAAGGTCATATGCATTGTAATCTTAATATTGTTCCTCATATAATTGAGGTAGTATTAGATTGTGCATAGCGAGTAGTATTCTTGTTAAGGGTTAGTTAAATTAATAACAGGTGAACATCACCTTAGGGATGGCGGGCTCGACTGTTTAAGACCGAATCAAGAAATACAATTTGGACTTATAAGTAAGAAAGAGTCCTGCTTCCTTCACCCGAGTTGCATTTTCTCATATTATTGGGGTGCGGCAAAGGTGGAAGGGAGATCCCATACCTTGCTAGAGATATAGTGGTAAGTATATCTCTTGCTTTGAAAGTTGGATAAGGGAATCGACTTTCAAAGTACTAAAACGTAAACGACTTTGAATTAAAATTCCTTAATCAAAGAAGCTTATATACATAATAATTTTATTGTATATATTATAATAAGTGATTTTTTGATTTTAGACAAATCCATGAACTCTCTCAACAACCTTATGGAGGTCAACCAATTGCCCGAACCAAATTATTCGGACTGTCTCTGAATTTTGTAGTTTGTTCTCTCTGACGAGCGCATTAGTTATGTGCTCACTGAGAACAAGCATACATACCCTATATCAATGGAAGAATTAAATATAATGAAAATTTTAATAAGGACCACTCGCTGGTTCGAGATTATATTATAGGGTATCTATCTTATGTGCTTTAGAAGCAACATATGGATATTGAAAATCCCCATGATATAATGATGAATCTTAAAGAGATGTTTGATGATGTGAACTGCATAGAGCGCAGTCGCAAGCATGGGTTTCGAAAGTGTCCAACCCGCATGTGAATAAGAAGAGTCAAAGTGTCGACTCATCCACTTAAGCATCCACACATCTGGCATCCAATAAAATAAATGTCTCTCATCACTACAAAAATCCAAGGCACTGGAAAAGAAACTATCCAAATTATCTGAAAACCTTTGAGAATGGTAAAGATAATGCTCTGGCTTGTATTAAATCTATTTTCATCGTTGCAACTAACTTTCTCGTAGGACGAGAAGGTAGTTGGGATATTGATTCTAGTGCTTCTGTTCATGTATTCAATGTGTTGCATCTGTTTTAGGAAACTAGAATGGTTGAGGATGGAGGGATAGTCATCCGGATGGGGTCTGATGCAACTGCCGCAACAGTTATTGTCGGGATTTGCAGACTATCTTTAGTTAGTGGGAGAGTCATATTACTTAGAAAGTGTTTCTAAGTACCTGAAGTTAGAAGGAACTTGTTATCTATATTTAAATTAGTTAAAAATTGATTATGCGTTTCATTTTTACAAAAAAGTTGTCATAAGTCGGTATGGTAAACATATTGTAGATGGTGTTCTAAATTCTGGTGGACTCTTTGAATTATGCATTGATGACTGTGTCATGAATGATACATCCATTACTAATATTAATAATCTCAAGAGATCTAGATAGGATAATATTCATTTAACCATGATTTAGCATCAGATGCTGAGTCATTTATCTGTTGATAGGATCAATAGATTGGTAAGAGATGGACCTTTAGATTTTTCTTAAAGTCCAAACTTTACCTACTATGAACACTATTTTTGAGTTAAGATGACCAGGGCACCCTTTCAAAATAAGGTACTAGATATGAAGGTATACTTGAACTAATACATACTGATGTATGTGGCCTCTTCCGTACCACAACACAAAATGGGTATCGATATTATTTGACATTTATCGATGACCATTCGCGATACAGATTTGTCTTCCTATTGCATCACAAATCTGAAAACTTTGAAAAGTTCAAAGAATTTATGGTTTTTATTGAGAACCAAACCTATAGGAAGATTAAATGGATTCGATCTAACCGAGGTAGCGAGTACCTCTCATATGAATTCAGGGAATACCTTAAAGAGAGAGGAATTGTTTCCAATCTCACAGCTTTTAGAACTCCCCAAATAAATGATGTTGTCGACAGATGCAACAAGAGCATAATGGACAAGGTCCATTAAATGACGAGTAAAGAACATTTACCTCTTAGTTTCCGGGGATATGTTGTAGAGACTACAATGGATATCCTTAAAAAGATTCCTAACAAGTCTTAACACAAAACACCACATGAGATTTGATTTGGAATCAAGCCCAATGCTAGAGGTTTAAGGATTTCGAGTTCCTTGGTCCATGCCAAGAACATGAAGTCAAGTAAGCTAGAATCTTACACAAGAGAGTGCTACTTCATCGAGTATGTAAAGGACAACAATGGATACCAACTTTACAACCTGAGACTCAAAAGGTCTTCATCTATAGAGATGTAAAATTTCTAGAGGATGATTTCCTTAAAAATCAATAAAAGAATGAAGTAAAGGTTTCATAGAATCCTCTAAGAATAATGAGATTCCAGAATCAGAAAGTGAAGAAATAAATGAAGGTAAAACACGCATACCTCTTTGAGGGTGGTCATGCCACCTGAAAGGTATGAATTCCATGTGTCAGGTGAAACTGATACTGATCCAACTTCATATAATGAAGCACTCACAGATCATGACATCGATAGATGGATGCTAGCCATGAAGTTTGAATTAGACTCCATGTACAAGAACAATGTATGGACCCTAAAGGATCCTCTTAAAGGGGTAAAACCTATTCGGTGTAAATGGGCCTTCAAGAGAAAAAAAGGGCCCGATGGGAAGGTAGAGACCTTCAAGGCACAACTCATAGACAAGGGCAACAAGCAAATAGAATGCATTGACTACGATGAGACGTTATAACATGTGGCCATGCTCAAGTCCATTAGGCATTGCTAGCTATAGCTGCACATCTTGACTATGACATCTGGCAGATGGACATTAAGACCACATTCCTCAAGTGATACCTCGAGGAGGAAATCAATATGAAGTAGCCCCATGGCTTCATAGCTAAGGAAGTCAAAGAGTATAAGCTAAAAAAATCCACCTATGGGCTCAAATAAGCTTCTCGTATCTGGAACATCAGATTCGATGAAACCATAAAGAGTTATTATTTCATTTAGAATCTTGATGAGCCATTGATGAATATGTGATTCATCGCTCTAAAAGGTGAAAACAGAGCTTTGTTCTCAAGTAATTAATTGCATTTAATCATTTATATTGCATTACTATCATTTATGCATGTGTAAATAAGATCCATATTTTAGCATTCATAATTACATAAATAAGAAGCCAAAAATTCATGTGTACATTATCACCTGTATATTCACACAATTTTCCATATTACTAATTATTTTATACCAACTCCAAATGAAATAAATTAAATCCTTTGTGTATGTATGACTAACCTTAATAAAGGAAAAATACCAGAAAAATACTAACTTTTATATACATCCAATAAAACCAAACCCTAGTTTTGAAATAAAAAGGCGTAAAGTCAAATATCTCTCTCATATAGTATATCCGATCAACCTCTACTCACTTTTTTAATTAATGTGCATTCAATTATCTACAAAACAAAATTAATTTCAAAATAATCAGAGTTCATATGTGAAACTTGGGTTTTAAGACCTCATTATATATTATATATTCTATCTGATTTGACATTATTATTTTATGTATAAAATAACTATTTTTAACTCATTTATTTTTCATTTATTTTCTTTGATTTATAGTTTAATAAAGTGATAAAAATACAAATAAAATTTGAATTAAAAATCTAAGAAAATGAGTCACTTTGAGTCTTTATATAAGTCCATCGTCTTCTATTTCTTTATTTTCTAAATTATTAAAAATACCAAAAATAGATTAATATGTAAATATTAAATTTTTATTTTATTTTGATTGTTATATTATTTTAAAATGATAAAATTACATAACATCAAAAATATGGTATCTTACAGATAAAATTTGCCACAAAAAATACACTTTGTACAAATGATGTTTTTTGGTTTTGGTCCCTTCACAAAAGTGGTAGATCTCGTCGAGACGAATAATTTTATGAAGTCTAATTATTTATTTGGCATTATTTAATATTTTATTTTTAATTTCCTATGAATTAATTTTTGGTTTTCTGTAGGAGCGACACGTGGTAGCCCTTGGAGCCACCATGTGGCCCTCCCTCTTACTCTTCATCTACCCCCGATATGGGTCGTTGGATGAAGGGCCCTCCATCCAACATACCCAATTAATTTCCCCTTTTTTCTTTTTCTTTTTCTTTTAATCTCCACCATGTAGTGCAGCCTTTGTCGTTCGATCTCAGTTAATCAAACTACCATGGACCCTGCCCCTCTCATCCACCTTCTTCAGGTAGCAACGTCCCTCCGCGTCACTTCCTCCACTGCCCACAACTTCCTCTCTTCTTCTCGACCGAGTTCCCCAACCACCCTCCACTTTTGTCACTCCGCGCGACCTCCTCTTGCGTGACCATGTACCCACGTCATTCAACCTCACCGCATCTCTCGCACACTCGAACCAACCATAAAGCCCCCTTGCCGCCTCTGTCTCCAACCATCCACCCTTCATGTGAGTAAGAGCCACCAGCTTTGAGAAAGGTCCAGATGACAACAAGGATCCACTTCTCATCGCTGATGACGACCATGCGTCCTATGCAAAGGCGAGATCCAAGAAGTACCCCCCTCCTTGTAGCAGCAGCTTTTCGAGCTTGATGCTCAAGCTTCGCACTGCCTTGTTGAAGCATTAGAGGCGAAGATAAGAGTCCTCCAACAAGAACCTCTAACCATCCAGAGAGAACTATGATCAGGATACCATCGTTTTATCTTTCTTCTTCATTCTCCTTCTTCTTCTTTCCTCTTCTCCCTTACTTCTCCGCTACAGTAGCCTTCTTCTTCCCATAATATTCTCTATTTCAAAACCAACAACCCGAAATTTAATCCTTTAATGCATCACCCAACATCAAGCCCTCCATCATCGCACCTTTTACCTTGCACCCTTTAGAACGCCGCCGTGACCAACGTGGTCACGCAACCACCTCCGGCGCTTGCGGCAAGGCTGGGTCTCACGGAGACCTAACCGTAGGGCGTGGAGAGAGGGCGGACTTCACGAGGGGGCCTTTCATGCCCTATAAATAACATCCTCCATAGAGAGGAGTCGAACACAGAAGAACAACCCTCGCAAGGGAGCCCTCTCCTCTCCATCTATCTCTCATTCTCTCTCTCTCGCAGCCATCGAAGGAAGGCATACCTCGTCGTCTATCGCCTTCCATCACTAGTATCAGAGCTAGTCGAAGCCGTCGATCTCGAATCACGTTTCGACGTCATCATCTTCTTCCTTCTCGCACAACCACAAGTTGAAGCTGCCGCTGTTGCTCTGGGAGACCGAAACCCTGCATTTGGAGAAGAGGTATTTTTTTGCCAACTTCCGTGAGACCCTAAATTCGTCACGATCCCTGTGCTGGACCCGTTTCCTTTCTTTTTTTTTTAAGTTTTACTATTAGCCCCCTTGTTTTATCATAATTACATTTATCTCCCAAAACCCGTCATATTTTTTTTACCAGTTTCACGTCACTACTTCCTATTCTGCACAATAGATTAATTCCTTTTTTCCCAATAAAAGGTGCGTGAGATTTTTTTTATTGCACGTTTTTTTGCACCACCTCATAATTGTTGATTTTTTGGTAACATGGTGCATTAATTAAAGTAACTGTTTTTTTGTGTAATTTTTTTGACGCACTAAGTTTTTTACCACTTCAATCTTGACAGAGGATTGATATTATCTTGCATTGCTGATTAATTGGTTAAAAATATTTTGATTAATTAATACTGTTCACATCATGGGTTATTGTTCTCTTTACCTTGTTTTGTTCACATCACGGATATTGATCACGTATTTTTCTTCACATTTGCCTTAAAACTATTGGGTTTAGACTTTTCTTTAAGAACACAATATCATTAATTTGCCTGCATGCTTTGATTTAAGCATTAAAAGATTATGTGTGTTTAATGATAGATTAAGGTTGAAGCTATTGGCAGTCGTGCCCTTCCTTTTGTGTGTATAAATATTGTTTTGTCTTATTCTCAAGTTTTGTTTGAAAAATTAATAACAAAAGGAGGGGAAGAGTTGTTTCATGTTTTTTTGTTAATCTGAAAAGTTTTTTTACTTGCATGTTGATTAAGAAGTTAGGAAATCGAAGTTTATATTAAAAAATAGAGGTGCTTTTTTTAACCACAGATTATAACTTTTTAAAAAAATGTTCTTTGCTTTAACCGGTTGCTTGTAGGTAATTCATCAAGAATCAAGTTTTTAGATTTTTTCTGTCTTGATTGTTTCTTTTTACTCTTATAAATTACACCATCTCATACAACTTCTATATTTATTAGATAAACAAATATGACAAGCAAGACAATTGCCACTGAGGTGGGAAAAATCGAGTACCTTAACGGTACTAATTATGAATTATGGAGTAGAAAGATCTACTATGGCCTATTACACAATAGTATACACTCCATCATAGATAAACCCGGCCCAGCCTTATCTGAACATCCAACTATGGAGGAAATTAGGTCCTGCGAACAGTGGGAGAAAACAAATAATAGGGCTAGGAGCTTTATGCTGACCCACATGGATCTGAATCTGATTCGGGTCTTTGAGACCTGCGAATCAACTTACGAGTTATGAACCGCGGTTAAGGAGAAATACCACTCCAAATCGAAAGTAAGTGTCCAGCTTCTTCTACACAAGTACAACTCGTGTAGAATGAAGGGATCTGAAAGCGTCCTCGAGCACGTGAACAAGATGATCGTGATGGCCAAGGATCTTGCGACTGCTGATTGCGCAATTCCGGAGAGGATGTAGATCGCAGCCATACTGGGAAGTCTCCCTCCGTCATTCGACATGGTTGCCACATCTCTACGGATGAATGGCAACATTAAGTCCGTGACGGACCTACCTGCACAGTTGGCAATTGAGCAGGACCTCTCTAAACAAAGATCGAAAGCTGAGATCTTTGAGGTTGAGGAAGAAGAAGAAGCAAATGTCGTGCACGCGAAGAAAAGGATGGGTCCCTCCACGGTGAATTTCAAGGGAAAGAGTGGGAAATACCCACGTGGCTCTTGCTATGGTTGTGGCAAATAAGGCCATTTCAAGGTCAATTACCCCAACAAGAAGAAGACGGGAAATTCTAAAATGCCTGAAAACAAAGGCAAGAAGAAAATGGAATTCACGGCTATCGTGGAATGCAACTCCGTCATCACGGACAGTGACGGATGGTGGATCGACTCTGGAGCAACCAGACACATTGCGAAGACGAAGGAGGGCCTAGTGGACTTCAAGGAGCTGAGCAAAGGCGAACAGAGGATCTTCATGGGGAACAACACTTAATTGGACGTAGAAGGTGTTGGGACATACATGCTTGACTTGGGGGATAACATGATGGTATTGAATGATGTATTATACGCCCCAGGGATACGCCGAAACCTGATATCTGTCCCAGTGCTGCTCAAGAAAGATTTCGAAGTCCGCTTTTACAATAAACGTGTATCTATAGGCAAGAATAAGAAGGTCTATGCGATGGGAAAGTTTGTGCCCGAGCATGACCTGTTCTGTCTTCCTGTAATAAATTCTAGTGAATCAATGAATGTCGTTTCTGATTATTCCTTGTGTTGTTTGTCTGATTATGACTTGTGGCACATACGATTGGGTCATCCAGGAAATTCTAAAATGGATCAAATGTTTAAGGCAAATTTGTTTCCTAAAATCACGGGTGCAAGGACATTGCCCTGCGAACACTGTCTGACCGGTAAAATGATGAGAAGACCCTTCTCAACTGGAATTTGGTCAACAGAGTTACTAGGTTTGATCCATTCAGACATATGTGGACCACTAAGCATCATCACACATAGAAATAAGGAATATTTTATAACATTCATTGATGACTACTCGAAGTTCTCCTATGTCTATCTCTTAGGAAGAAAGTCGGAAGCACTTGAAACATTTAAGAGATATAAGATGGAAGTGGAGACAAGATTGGGAAAACCAATCAAGACTCTTAGGACAGATAGAGGTGGGGAATATACCTCAAAAGAGTTTGAGGATTACTGTATTCAGACAGGCATTCGTAGGCAGACTATAATGCCCTATACACCACAACAGAATGGTATAGCAGAAAGAAATAATCGAACTTTGATGAGTGCAGTAAGGTGTATGCTTTCACACTTAGGATTCTCCAAGAAATTCTAGGGAGAGGCAGTGTTGACTGTGAACTACATACAGAATAGGATTCCCACCAAGTCCGTAGAATCAACGCCATATGAAATATGGAATGGCAGAAAGCCCGAGTTGGGCTATCTCTGGAAATAGGGATGTATAGCACATGTTCTGGTACCGAGTCAGCTTAGAGATTCTAAAGGATATAGGTTCTTTCATGAAACTAAAGGTCTAATCGAATGTGGTGATGCGACTTTTCTTGAAATTCATCAAGAAAAAGAGCATGAAGTAGAGGAATCAGATCCTTTGATGGTCCTACAGGATAATGAAGATGACTTGAGCATTAGACAAGAACTTGATGATGATATCGATCATCCAAATGTAGAGAATGAACCTATGGAACATAATGATCCTTTAGAGGAAGTGGGTGGACCCACACAACCCACAAGTATAATCGGCAACAAGAGACCCAGAACACGGCCTGCATGGATGGAAGATTACCATTTCTATGGATGCGAGGCATCATGCTACACCGTGGATGAGGATGTCGCGGATTGTACAGATCCCATATCCTTTGATGAAGCTATGGCTTCATCTGAGTCGAAATCATGGTCGGCCGCCATGAGAGATGAGTTGGACTAAATCGAGCGAAACAGTGTTTGGGAATTATGTGATTTGCCAAAAGGTAGGCAATCCATAGGATGTAAGTGGATATTCAAGAAAAAGTACCGAGTTGACGGTACTGTTGACAAATACAAAGCTAGTATAGTTGCCAAGGGTTATACTCAGCAAGCTGGAATCAATTTCCTGGAAACCTACTCTCCAGTGGCTAAGTTTTCATCCATTCAGATGATCTTAGCTATAGTCGCATATATGGATTTGGAATTGTTACAAATGGATGTGAAGACGACCTTCCTTAATGAAGAATTAAAGGAAGAGATTTATATGTGACAACCTGATGGTTCTCAGGTTGAAGGTCAGGAGAAAATGGTTTACAAGTTAAGAACATCATTATATGGCTTAAAGCAGTCTTCACGACAATGGTATCTCAAATTTCATGAGAAAGTTATTCAATTTGGATTTATTTCAAATAAATTGGATAACTGTGTGCATGTCATGAAGAGTGGGAGCAGGTTCGCAATCATGTCATTTTATGTAGATGACATTATGCTTGCAGGTAATGACATACAAATGCTCAATGAAATCAAACAGAAATTGAGCAATGAATTTGAAATGAAGGACATGGGTGAAGCATCCTATGTTCTTGGAATTCAAATAACAAGAGATAGGGACTCAAGGATATTGAGCCTTAGTCAGGAAAGATATTTGCATACTGTATTAAGGAGATTTGGAATGCTGAACAGTACTCCAGCTCCAACACCACTTGTGATGGGAAAGAGACTCAGTAGGAGTCAGTGTCCCGTAAAGAGGCAGAAACCTTTAGATGTACCATATGCACAAGCGGTGGGAAGTTTAATGTATGCAATGATGTGTACTCAGCCTGATTTAGCTTATCCAGTAAGCTTAGTCAGTAGATATCAAAGCAATCGTGGTCCAGCACATTGGGAAGTTGTAAAGAGGATTCTTGGATATATGAAAGGGACAGTACATCTGAAGCTTGTATATCAAGCAGAATCGCTTGAAGTGGTAGGATACTCCGATATCGATTTCGAAGGGGATGTGGATGATAAAAAATCCACATCAGGTTACCTGTTCATATTTGGTTGTGCAACCTGTTTCTTGGGGTAGTAAGAAACAAGGATGTGTATCTCGACATACACAGGAGGCTGAGTACCTTGCGTGTAGCATGGCCACCACTCATGCTGTGTGGATCAGGCGTTTTCTAGAGAATCTAAGCCTCAAATTGGTCAAAGGGCCAATTTTAAATGTATTGTGACAATCAAGCTGCGATAAGCTTGATTAATAGTGGGGCAAATAGTTCTAAAGGAAAACACATTGAGATCCAATATCACTATATACAAGATATAGTGGCGAAGTAAGAAATCATGGTAACTGATATCACCCAAAAATTGACCTCTAAGACCCGGGTGAAGGTAATAAAACAAGGGTCGTTGCGACCCGGATCTCAGAGAATGGGTGTATCAAGAAAAAAAATCGAACCGCGAAAGAAATCAGAAATCAAAACACGAAGTGCGCGGTCCTAGCTATCAGATTAACCTGGTATAGCTCCCAGGGTCGGACACAAGGAGCACGGGTTGGCCTAGGGCCTACGAAGTAGTAAAAATGAAATAAAATAAAAGAAAAGTGTTTTTAGTGGTTTTTAATAATTTTTATATTTTTTTAGATTTTTAAAATATGAAGAAAATAAAAGAAAGCAAAATCAAGCCAACTTCCACAATTTATTTAACACACCAAAAAGCAAGCAAAAATTCAAGAAAAATTGTTTTTATGTTTTTTAAGTTTTTAAGTGTTTTTGGTGAATTTTTGAGATTTTTCTAATGGGTATTTTATTTTCTAAAAATCAAACAGTGCTAAAAATGCTGGGTACTGTCCAGCCAGAACCAAAACCCTTAAATAAAATATCTAAGGATCACAACAGGTTCTGGAGGTAATTTTCCTATATTCTAAATAAAATAAGGAAAATTTGGGCACTAAAATTATTGTTTTTGGATTTTTAGATTATTTATTATAATTTTTATAAGTTTTTAGGTGTTTTTCAATTTTTAGGGTTTTTAAGCAATGAAAAATAGCCAAAATTGGCTAGAAAATCAAACAACACACAAGAAACTGTAACTAAAATTTTTAGAATTTTTGGAGGTGTTTTTATATTTTTTTGGGATTTTTAAACCTAGACAGTAGCTAAAATAGGTGTTTTTGAATTTTTAAAAATACTAAATAAAATAAAAAATGTCCTCAAAAATTCTCAAAAATCCAACAACATGGCAGGTGCCATGTGACAAATTTTCATCTAATTTGGAGGTAGTTTGATATTTTATTCAAAAATGAAAAGGGGGCACAGTGCACAGGGACGTAAGTGCAAATACCCGCAAATCTGGGGGCCAATGCAAAAATCCCAGATAAACACGCGCGTGGCGCGTGCCTGGGGCACTCAGGGTCCTTCTGGTAAGAAAAACTAAGTCCTTGGACCTTTTGGTAACTCGTACCAAAAAGTCCAGGGGCCTAGATGCAAATAACCCACTAAAATCCGCACATGCGTGAATAAAACGCTCACAGGGGCATAAATGCAATTACCAAAAAGTATTTCTTCATTCAATAACCCAACAGAACTACAGGATAAAAGATGCAAATATCCCAAACAAGCACGTGGCGACGCACGTGAGATCACATACACAGGGGTATAAATGCGAAACTAAACAAGCACAAGGTCCACAGTGCAAATTACCCTACGTAAATAAAATAACTACAATATTTACAGGACTAGAAATAAAAGACTCAAACTACGAGGGGGCCTAAGTAATTTACCCCTTATTATGTCGACGGCTCGATAGGCGCCACGTGGAGGATCCGACGGCTCTGGATGGGCGGCGCTCTTCTTCTTCAGCTCTTGGGCCAGATCGACGGTGCAGAGGGGGCCACGTGGTTGATCGGTCGGCTCAGGTGCTGGGGGCCTCTCTCCTCTGCTCTGACGGTCCGGATCAGCCCCTCGAGATAATCAACGGCTGCTGCTCCTCCGTGGATGGACGATCAGGATCGAAACTGGAGCGGTGGGTCTGATCGGACGGTGAACGAGGATGCTGGAAGAACACTCCGCCGGCGAGCTTCGCCGGCCTCGTGCGCCTGCAATAGTCCTCCTCAGCTGCTGCTAAGTATCGGAACAGATCCGCGGTGACGTCCCGCAGCTGGTGAAGGTCTCAGATGACCCGGCCGAGCCCTGGAGGGGCTCCGGCGAGGTCGGCGGCGTCGAGCTCCTGGCCTGGATGTGAGGGGGGCTCAGATGCCCTCCTTTTGACCTGCAAAAGGCACCAGAAGCTTCGCGGGTCGAGGGCAAAGTGCCTCGACCCGAAGAAGCGAAGTGAACGTGGACTGTGGGTCGGGACGGATGAGCTCCGGCGAGCGGAGGATGGTGGAGCTCGACTCCCAGCTCCGGGGCGAGCTGGGTTGAGTGAAAGAGCGAAGAACGTGCGTCGGAGGATGGCGAAGGTGTGTGTGGGTTCCGATGATCGATAAAGTGCGCGATATGGCCGGAATCAGGGGAACTCGTCGGAGAGGCGATTTGGGCGAAAGCAAAAATTAAGCTAGATGGAAGGGCTAAATGGGTACCTGGGTGATGCGGGAGACTGGGCTGGAGCTTAGCTAGCTCCTGGTCGTCGCCTCGAAGGATGTCACTGCCTGAGGCTCGAGCTCCGGTCGGGTGGCGGAGCACGGCGGCGCGAAGCAGCCGGATCGATGGTCGGCCACCTCCTCCTCGCTGCAACAGGTGCAATCGCGAGCTGTCACCTCGGTGATCGCTCTGGAGGTCACGGGAGTGAGAATGGGGAGCTAAAGATGGCGAGAGGAGGCTGCTGAGCTCAGACTATATAGTGTGGAGGGTCCGGCAAGAAGGTTGCGGGTAGGGCGAGCTGATGCGCGGATCCCAAGGAGAATGCTCCGGCGAGCTTCTCGGATGTGACGTGATCATTGCGGACCCGGATTTGGGGCGAAAGGGATTCGGGTCATCAAAAGAAAAATCCGAGAAAATGGGTCGGGCGAGCAGACCCGGGCTCTGGTGGTCCTGGGGGAGGTGTTGACCGGGGGTCAACAGTCCCCCGTGGACCAATCAGAGCCCGCCAAGGCTTAAATCTTTATTTGATTTTTTTGGGCCATTAAATGGCCGAATTTTCAAAAACTTAAAACATGAAATATTTTTAATTTATTTTTTTCTATTTTTTTGTGATTTTTAATTAATTTTTGGAAATAAAAATAAGGTATATACAATATAGGTCTATACATAGGTATATATACAATATATGATTTTTAATTTTGATTTTTAATTATTTATTTTTATACATTTTTATTCCTATTTTATATTTTATGTATTTATAGGATAAAATGAGGAATAAAAAGCTATTTTTATTTTATTTTTATTATTTATATACATAGGTTAAATAATTAGTTATGTACAATTATATACATGGTATATGTACAAGATATTTTTGTATTTTTAATTTTGTAATTTTTATTTGATTTTTGTTTTGTTTCTTTTTATTTATTTTATTTACAATATATACCATAGAATATTTACAAAAAGTTTTAGAAATAAATAAATTTATTTACAAGGTGAAATAGATAAAGGATCATGGTCTATGTACAAGGTGAAGGGGTCTTTTTGAATTTTTTATTTTTAAGTTTTTATTTTGTTTTTAATAGCTTATAAATATATACAAAATATATACAAGCATATTTTGGTTGAGGAAAATATTATTTTATTTATTTACAAAAGTATGTACACATGAGCCCCTATCTCCCTCTACTTGGCTTTTATGCGGTCAGGCCCATGCTGAGCCCTCCCTTGGGTTAGGTTGCTCAATATTTATTCTAAATATTTCCCTCTTTTTCTTTTTCATCTTTATTCTTTTATTTTTGCACAAAAACATGCTAATTATCTATTTTTTACAAACATGCATGCTTTTGCTAACTTTTCCTATTTACACATATCTACATGCATTTGCATAGGTTTTTGTAGCTAAAATATAAGAATAAAGAGTGATGAATGGGTATTCATCACCCCCCTATACTATACTTTGCTAGTCCCTTAGCAAACACTTATTTGAAAAAGAAGTGAAAAAGAAAGAAAAAGAAAAAGAAAAAGAGAATGTACATGGATCAAGGTTGATTTATTAAACTTGCCTTCATCAAATTGAGGTATGGAGCTTAATCAGATCTTTGGATTATTGATGTGTCGGAACCTTATTTAGACTTAAGCTTAAAACCTAACAGCCTCTAAGTTCCACTATTCTATAACCAAGACTCCTCAATGCTCCAGATCAGAACAAGTCATCAATCACAAACCCTGAAGACCATGAATCTTTTCTTGTCCTGTGAAAGTGAGGTCTAAGCTCTCCACCTCAGAAATGGCAACTTGACAACCCTCCCTAACAAGGTAACTCTATGACCTCAATCTGGCCACTCTTTCCTCGAGGAGTGGGGTATTCCCTTCTAAGTTCAAGTACAACCGGCTCAAGAAGAGGGGGAAGAAGAGAATGGGTCAAGGCCAGTGTAGCCAAGTACCCTTGGGAGCTTGACCAGTGTAGCCAAGTCTCCCTGCTGCAAGCTACAACAGGTGGATCATGAAACCAAGCTTTGCTTATTGCACTTATATACATACTCCGGTGGGATTATCATTTTCTCTCAGACCCACCACTTTTTTGGAGTTCTTTTCTTTTTGCATTTTTTTTTCGAGTGCATCTATACAACATGTACATGTGCAGCATATATACAAGGAGTTTTTCCTCTTGAGCCAGTAGACTATCCCTCTTTTGAAGCTTTATTGCAACCCACAACTCCCGTCGTTAGACTTCATGGCAACCAGACCAAGTTGAGACGCACTTCCTTCACTATAAGAAGAAGAGAGGTTCCGCCTAGAAGTACTACCCTCATATGCTACCCCAAGTCAAGGAAGACTGCCTCCTCACCACCTCATCCGTAGAGAGCTCGGTGCATAGTGCGGTTGTCCAAGTAAAGCCATAATCTATATGAGTCATGTGTTGTTGTTAAGTGCTCTACTTAGGCTCATTGAGATGACATGTGATCATAGCTTAGTGGACTCAAAGAATTAAGTCACCATGGACCTGAAAAGCCTTAAACCTAAGCCCTATAAGGTTCCTCTTAGAAATTAGGTGGATTAAGATCTTAATCAAGCTCTATTTCTCAATTTGATTCCAGGCTAGTTTAAATGTCAACTATCATCCAGAAAGACTATATACATATGTACAAAAAGATGCATAATTACACAATATTTTACAATCATGCAAAATTTTTGAAAAATGTTTTGAAATCATGAATGGATGATGCATGAAGTGCAAGTTTTGCAAAAAGATATTTACACACATTTACACAAGATTTTTGCAAACTTTTGATTTTCAAACATTTTGGAAAAATTTTGTACTATATACATAATTTTGATACAAAAATATTTACACAAGCTTTACACACAAAAGATTTTTGAAATCATTTTTACAAAAATAATTTGTACACTAGCTATGTATGTGCAAATAAAAGAAGATTATGTACATGAAAGTTTTTTAATTTTTGTGGTTTTTAGCCATTTTTATTTATTAACACACTCACACAAAGTACGAGTTATGGCTAAAGTATGTATGAAATATATACACACCCCCCTATACTTAGCTCGAACGATGTCGTCAGAGTCAAGAGCGATGAAGAAGACATAACTCGTGCTATGTATAGGGAAGTGAAAAGAAAGGCTATACAAAAGGAGAAGAATAAAAAGTCAAGAGGGACTCGGGTCTTCCCCCTATACTTAGGATCAAGTAATCCTAAGTATAGCAGGCTGTACACGAAAGGGAAAACCGAGTGGAGAATGTACAGGGTCTACCCCCCCTATACTTAGGGTGAAATGCCCCTAAGTATAGGCAGCAAAACAGGGGTAGACAGAAACAAAAGAAATACCCGAAATGTCTCACATCCCCCCTATACTTAGGGTAAAGTGCACCCTAAGTATAGCATAATCACAAGATGAAGAAAGGGATGTGGGACTAAAGAATGTGCGGATATGGACATCTGGATCTATGTACAGCGGAAGATCAGTAAAGCTCAGGCGTGAGATGCATTAGATGTGAGTCAAAGACCACATCTCACGCAAAATGAATAGGGGCAAGATCCACGACCCGCGGCTCATGATCTAGAAATGGCTTGAGCCGCTGGCCGTTCACTCGGAAGGTACTCTCAGAAGACAACTCAGATAAGGTCCTTTCCATTTGCTCTGTAGCTTCCCTGGAAATAATCTAAGCCTCGCATCAAACAGCCATACTCTCTGTCCAATCTCGAAATGTTTGTGGCTGATATGAGAATCATGCCACTCCTTGACTCTCTCCTTATAATGTAGGCTGCTTGAGAACGCTGCATCTCTAAGCTCCTCCAGGGCAGCTAGCTCTGCCCTCCTCTGGTCTCCTATACCATCTGGATCCATAAGTAAGTCTCTAACTGCCCAAAGTGACTTGTGCCTCAGCTCAACAGGTAAATGGCATGGCTTGCCATATACGAGGCGAAAGGGAGATGTACCCAAAGGTGTCTTGAAAGACGTCCTATATGCCCACAAGACCGAGTCCAATAGCTGTGACCAATCCTTTCGGTCAGGGCGGACGACTTTCTGCAGAATAGTCTTGATCTCCCTATTCGACACTTCGGCTAGACCATTCGTCTGTGGATGGTATGGTGTAGCAACACGATGGTCTATGCCGAACTCGCTAGCAAGTGCCTTCACCTGGTCGTTGATGAAGTGAGATCCCCCATCAGAAATAAGAACTCGTGGAACCCCGAACCGCGTGATGATATGCTTCCTCAAAAATCTGCAAACTGTCCTCGCATCAGCGGCTCGGGCGGGGATAGCCTCCACCCAACGACTCACATAATCTACGGCCAACAGAATGTACTCGAATCCCTGACTCTTAGGGAATGGACCCATGAAATCGATGCCCCATGCGTCAAAAACCTCACAGAAGTGAATGGGCTGCATCGGCATCATATCACGCTGTCCACAAGTGCCCATCCTCTGACAGTCAGTACACCTCTTCACGAACTCATCTGAGTCCTTGAAGAGGGTAGGCCACCACAAACCGGATTGGAGCACTTTCTGTGCCGTTCTCCTCCCAGAATGATGTCCCCCTGCCTCAAGCTTGTGGCAGTAAGTGAGGACGCTATGGTGTTCCTCCTGAGGAATACACCGACGCCAGACGCTATCCCCTCCTTCGTGGTAAAGGATGGGATCCTCCCAATGGTAAGACTTGGCCTTCGCTAGGAAGGTCTCAAGCCTCTGCCTGGGCCAATCTTGTGGGATTTTCCCAGCAACGAGAAAGTTCACAATATCAGCGTACCATGGAAGTGAGGCGATAGCAAGGATCGCCTCGTCTGGGAAGGTATCTCGGATAGGATCGATCTGCTCAGTCTCCTCATGCTGCTCTAATCGGGAGAGGTGATCCGCCACCACATTCTTGACTCCAGGCTTATCCTTAATCTCAATGTCAAACTCCTGGAGTAGAAGGATCCATCTAGTCAGTCTGGCTTTGGCATCCTTCTTTGCCATGAGGTACCTGATGGCGGTGTGATCTGTAAACAAAGTCACTCTAGATCCAATGATATATGATCTGAACTTATCCAGGGCAAACACTACGGCTAGCATCTCCTTCTCTGTGACTGTATAATTCCGCTGGGCGGAATCCAATGTGCGGCTAGCATAGTGTATAGCAAATGGCACTCCATCCCTCCTCTGTCCTAGCACTGCCCCTACGGCAAAATCGGAGGCGTCCGTCATGATCTCGAATGGGAGAGACCAATCAGGTGGCTGGAGGACAGGAGCCTCAATCACACACTGCTGGAGAGTAGCAAACGACGAAAGACACTTGTCATCGACAAGGAACTCGGTGTCTTTCGTCAAGAGGTCGGTCAACGGTCGGGCAATCTTGCTAAAATCATGAATGAATCTCCTGTAAAATCCAACGTGCCCCAGAAATGACCGTAACTGCCTCAGATTGGACGGCAGTGTGAGTTTCCTAATGACATCAACCTTGGTCGGATCAACCTCCATGCCCCTGTTGGAGATGATGTGGCCAAGCACCGTCCCTTGAGTCACCATGAAGTGACTCTTCTCCCAAGATAGCACCAAGTGATACTCAATACATCGCTGGAGTACTCGGTCTAGGCAGTCAAGACAGGAGTCGAATCCGTCGCCGTAGACCGAGAAATCGTCCATAAAGACCTCTAGGCACTCCCCTACCATGTCCGAGAAGATCGACAGCATGCACCTCTGAAAAGTCGCAGGGGCGTTGCATAGCCCAAATGGCATGCGTCGAAAAGCGTATGTACCGAAGGGACAGGTAAAGGTGGTCTTCTCCTGATCCTCAGGAGCGATGGCCACTTGGTTGTAGCCCGAGTACCCATCCAGGAAGCAATAATGGCTCTTCCCTGCCAGTCTCTCAATGATCTGCTCAATAAAAGGCAGGGGGAAATGGTCCTTCTTGGTGGCTTGGTTGAGTCTCCTGTAGTCACCACAAACCCTCCAAGAGGTGGGTACTCGTGTAGCAATCTCCTCTCCCGACTCACTGATCACAGTCGTGATGCCCGTCTTCTTGGGCACCACATGCAAGGGGCTGACCCACTTGGAGTCGGAAATGGGATAAATAAAACCTGCACCCCACCACTTCGATATTTCCTTCATGACAACCTCTCTCAGGTTGGGGTTCAGACGCCGCTGGAACTCACGCGATGGCTTCGCCCCATCCTCGAGATAGATGTGGTGGGAGCATACTGATGGACTAATCCCATGGAGATCTGCTACGCTCCATCCGATCGCCTTGCGGTTCTTTTCAAGAACCCCCATCAAACGGGATTCCTGTTCTCCAGTCAACTCGGCGGAGATGATGACTGGGTACATCTCTGGATCACCCGCAAGGAATCGATACTTCAGCGAAGTAGGGAGCGGCTTCAGCTCTGGAATGCTGGGTGCCGGCAAATCTGGCTGTGGAAGAAACTGAGTGAACGCTGCAAGGTCGGCCAAATCTGCCTGGGAAAGTGAAAGTGTACTCTCGCAAACTGGATCGGGAGAAGGCTGCTCAACTGCACTGTCTCTGCTCTGCTCTGCATCTACCTCCTCCTCATCTATAGGCTCAGATGGACTCAGGTCTGGCATCTGATCATAGCAATCGGCCCAATCAGACTCTGAATCCGAGGGATCTGCATCAGAAACGGTGGCATCAGTACCACCGGGAAACAAGGTGGCATCAGCACCACCAGAAAACAAGGTGGCATCAGTACCACCATCACGAATCATCGTGCTGCGATCAAGGACCGGCTCTGCTGCTGCAATGGTATCCTGAACCAGGTCTGTGCTCTCCAGACTCTCCTCTGCTGTCATCTCTCCATCAGCTGTGTCTGAAAGTGAGAGGGTGGTCTGTGTCTCAAGGTCTGCCCAGGCTGCCTCGTCATCTGTGATCACAAAATCACAGTCCTGGTGGATGTCTGGCTCTGCGTCTGTCAGCTGCTCTGAATCGGTACTCGCATCTGAGCGGGATCTGAATCTGGCTCTATAGTCCTCGACCGTCTCTATTTGTATACTCTCGCCCTGGACGCAAAAGTACACCTTCCCGCTATCATGATCAGTCACCGCCTTGGCTGTGGCCAAGAACGGACGACCAAGGATGATGGGGGTATCGGTCACAGACTCAGGGATCTCCATGTCCAACACTACGAAGTCCACGGGGAATTGCAGACCCTGAATCGTGACGATAACGTCTCGTAATAACCCCTTCGGCCTCTTGACAGATCGATCAGCGAACTGAAGGATTGTCCTGCTCTGTCGAAGAGTGCCCAACTCGAAGCGGTCGAGAAGGGCTACCGGAAGTAGGTTGATCGACGATCCGCTATCTAGAAGAGTACGGTCGAACCACTGCTCACTAATCTGGCATCTGACATACGGGGCCCCTGAATCTGGCTTCTTGGCTGGCAGTCGGTTCTGGATCGCAAAGCACGTGGCTTTGGTCAGCACATGTATCTCTGAAGTGTGGTTCCTCCTCCTCCTCCTGACTGTAGTCCTCTCTCTCAAAGATCTCTGGAGAAGGGGGATGTGCTGCAAAGCCTCCTGGAGGGTCAGCTGAATGTGAAACCGATCTATCATGCTCTGGCTGAACTCCTCAAGCTCTCTCTTTTTTGGATCATTTTTCTTCCCCTTCCCCATCTGAAGGGCTCTAGGGAAGGGGATCACTGGGTCCTTCTCAGATGAAGGACTAGGAAAAGGTCTAGGCGGTTCACGGACCGGATCCACACATACATCATGCACCACAGTGGGACCAAAAGAAAGTAAACCTTTTCCTTTATTCATAGCAGAATTCCGAGCTACATGACCATGAGGAAAAACAACACCACTATCTGTACAAACACCGGTGGCCTCAGTACCACCACGGGCGGGCTGCTCTGCTGCTGCTGCTGAAGGTAGACGTCTCGCGGCATCAGTACCGCGTGCTGGCTCGGCTGCTGCTGGGGTGGCATCAGCACCACCCCCTAAATCTGGTGAAGTGGCGGCCTCAGTACCGCCGGTGGGATCAGCATCCTTGGTGGCCTCAGTACCACCGTCATCATCTGGAGCGGCCTCAGTACCGCTCTCCTCCTCCTCCTGTGGCGCCTCGGGATGGTGCTCAGCTGAGGTGCCGCCGCCTGCTGGGGTCCTACCGCTCCTAAGCGTGGCAAAATCAACATCAAAAAGATCCGAAGAAGTATCATCAAATGGATCGCTAGGAGTGGCTAACTCAGTATGTACTACCTGCTCAGACTTCCGCTTGAGGCTATTCGGATTGGGCTCTATCTGGGCTGGTATGGCGGCCTTCCCTCTCACCAGGTCCCGCATCTCCTGGCGGAACTCGTCCATCTCCCGTCTGAATGTAGCCTGCTGGTCCGTGAGGAGGCGGGCGATGTCATCCAAAGCGGGGCTCTCGTGGGAGCCCGACGGGTGGCCTCTCTGTGGGTGAGGCTGCTGGAACTGCTGTGGTGGGTAAGAGGGGTAGGATGGAGGGTGCTGCTGGTGCTGGTATCCCTGGTGAGCCTGCTGCTCACGTCTCCAAGGCTGTCCCTGCTGCTGATAGGGACGCGGACCGTAGGACGACTGCTGGTGATATGCTGGGGGCTGCTGCTGCGGCTGGTGATGGTCTCTCGGCTGGGAGTACTGCCCTCCCTGTCCTGACGGCTGCTGCTGGGGCTGGGCACCACCACTCCCCCACCTGAATCCGGGATGGTCTCGTCAGATCCCAGGCTGGGGACGGTCGTACCAGATCCCGTTGACATCCATCAACGGCTCGGCATCCAAGGGGGCTGGCGGGAGTACTGCCAGAGGCTGGTCCGGCTGGTAGACCACCATCTGCATCTCTGGAGATGGTGGTGACTGGTAGGTGGCTCAGGATTGTTTAATGGGACTCAGGAATGTTTAATGGGACTCAGGAATGTTTAATGGGACTCAGGAATGTTTAATGGGACTCAGGAATGTTTAATGGGACTCAGGAATGTTTAATGGGACTCAGGAATGTTTAATGGGACTCAGGAATGTTTAATGGGACTCAGGAATGTTTGAGTCAAGGAAGAGGTTTCATAAATAATGATCCTCACATGACAAATCTCCATGTGTATACTACACAAATAGTGGGAGTATATATATTTTGACCCACTTCCGTCAAGTGGGAGATGTAGAACGGCCGTCGTGACCGACGTGGTCACGCAACCACCTCCAGCGGTTGCGGCAAGGCTGGGTCTCACGGAGACCTAACCGTAGGGCGTGGGGAGAGGTCGGACTTCGCGAGGGGGCCTCTCACGCCCTATAAATAACATCCTCCATAGAGAGGAGTTGAACACAAAAGAACAACCCTCGCAAGGGAGCCCTCTCCTCTCCATCTATCTCTCATTCTCTCTCTCACAGCCATCGAAGGAAGGCATACCTCATCGTCTATCGCCTTCCATCACCCACGTCACCCTCTCCTCCACATTCATCGGTGGAGCCCTAACGACCCAACCTCAAAACCCTTGTCATCTCCCCTCTTCCATAGTATCCGCCACTTTGAGCACCAATACCTCAAACTCCGACCCTCGCTCAGTTACAACGAGAGAGAGAAAGAGAGAGAGCATCATAGTTGAGCAACGATAGTGCTTCTCCAAGCGAGATCCAAGGGACCTCCATCCCTTGTAGCTTTGCCATGAGCTGTTCAACTCAGCCTTGCCAAGGCGTATGAGAAACAATCGGGTGGTTCCAAGCTTCCCTGTTCTGAGGAATCCATTCATCACTCCAGGTCAACCACTTATCTTTAAACCCCTTTTCCCTCATCATCTTCTTCTTTCTATGCTTTCCCATCTTTCCCCCAAATTGAAACCTTATGCGCATCTTTTCTTCTTCGTTCATCGTTAAGACTCGATATCCCCAGTCGATTCACCATCGCCACGACCCTTGCTCTACCTCTATTCCCCTACGCTTCTTCAACTACCTCTATAGCCCTTCCATAGCATGCTCTGATCCTCCACCATGCATGGAGCAACTAGTCACTCCACTTGCCTTTACCTGAGAGACCACCACCACCTTCTCCTTCATGCTCAACGAGGACCTCCTCTGCTTGTTCCATCGATCAGTCGTCATCCACCCTCGACTCGAGGAGCCAAAGAGGAAGCCCCTTCACTCTATCTTCATCAACTATAGGAGGAGAGGCATCAAGCCACTGGAGCTAGGAGGTGCGAGTGATAGACACCAAGTCCAAGACGGAGACATCCTCATATAGGGATCATCCATCATCATTTATCTGATGTCCCACTACGCTCAACATCACCACCACTGAAGCCCATGCCTTGGGAGACCCAAGCTATGAAGACACGAAACATGGATGCTTGGGAGCCCGCACCACCACCCGAACCACCCACTCATATGCCTCATGCGTGGGTACAGGGAAATTTGCTCCCTTACCCTCGAAGCTTCAAAGAATCGCATCCAGCTCATGCCAGCTAGCAGTCATGTGCAACACACAAACCCTACTGGGCAATTTGCACACTATCCCCTACAAATATGGGTAAGTAAAAAAGCACCCCATGTGCTATTTTATGTAGTATTATTTATTTTATTTATTTTACAAACATAACATCACTTTGAGCTTAATTTTGAAACATCATTTCTCTTCAATTTTTATACAATTGCATTATATTGTCCAATTGATTCTCTATCATGTGGAGATTTATTTGATTTTTTTGTGATCTTGTAATTATTTATTGTTCAAATTCTGGTGGTAAATTGCATACTTTGTGTGCTATGAAATTAATAGTAAACTAATCATTGCTTCAAAATCGTACAAAAATCACAATAATTAGAATTAATTACCCTTTGTAATGCCTTCAATAATTATTCAATTTGCATGCATATTTCCCTTAAATAAATTATTTAATGATTTAGTGATCTAATTTCATTTGACTGTAAAATTAGCATTTAAAATCTCTCTAAGATTCCTAATAATTAGACCCACCTAGGATATTTATTTTTGGAAAATATTTAAGATTGTTAATTATTAAATTTATTTTACTCTAAATCACCAGTCTACATTTTTAAATCACAAAAAAATCAATTTACATCAGAAAAATATAAAAATTCACATTAGCTTAACTCCATGCATTAACATTCTTGCCAAGTTTGGAAATTTTTGGATTTAAGTTTATTGAAAATTTGCAAATTATCCCCTTACCTTATGCACTTTTGCATCTCATTCATTTAATTGCATAAAAGATATAAAAATTGCTCCTATGAAAGCCTAGCATCTTTATGAACTGAAAATTAATCTAAAGGAGACAATTGCCTCCTTGAGTTCGATCTTGGGCTTGCCAAGTAGAAAATAAATCTGATGACTTTTTCATTTAATTGAATTTCAATTAAGTGGTATTTTTTATTAATCTGATTTTGCCCACCTGCAATGAAATGACACATTAAACTAATTCTCACGAATTAGAAAGGGTATTTTTAGGGTTTGTCAGATGGCCTCATTGCCGGGGAGACATGGCTTAGGATATTTTTTAGAAACTTTGGAGTTGGGTTTTTCATCTCCCAAGTTGTATGACCCCCATGATCTCTTGTAATTAATTCTCTCTTTTATTTATATTCAGCATTTTGTCTTTATATTAATAATTTTTTTTATTTTGTATATCTTTCTATGACATCAATCTTATATTTTTGTGCGAGGGCCTGGTGGATAGGAGTGAGTGTATTGGAGCCGAGCAACTTAGGTACATTGAATGTTGGTTCTTCATTTGTTGAGACAGCTAAAAAGCATTTTAAAATATAAGATCAAGTCGATTCATGAGAGAGTGTAGAATCCTTATGATTTATTTCTGTATTTTATTTAATTTTGTAATTATTTGAAATAATTGGATTTTTACAGCGGTTCCCATTTGGGATCTTGTGTGCGTAGCTGGACTTTGAACATTTTTATTCTTGTGGTCTGTCGAGACTTGTTTCATTATCGCATGGAAGGTAAGACTCAACTTGAGTGGCTCGTAGGATAGACCTTCACTCACGGCTCTTAGAGCATTTTTTATCATTTGCTTGTGCTTGTTTAATTTAGGACCACACTTCATACATTAATAAGACATACCTTAGTACTTAGTCAAATTAAATTCAAATTCTTCCCGATGAATAGTATTTCTTGCTAGGTGCAGTTTTCTCTAACTTGCATTCATTTGGAGTAAAATACTTTCTATTCGGTATTGCATCTCACATGTAGAGGGAGCGTGTGGATCACTGTAAGTCTTCTAAACTAGGCATGCATCATTGATTTTATTGATTGCATTGATTTTTCTCAACTCCATTACCCTTGATTTTATAACTTGGGATAAATGAAAATTGGGACTGCTCGTTAGTCATGCCATGTTTTGTGGACTTAATTAAGTGGTAATCTAACTTAAAATCAAGACTGCTAATTAGAATTGACAAAAAAATTGACTGAAATTAATAATTATTTTTGGGAGAGCAACCACATCCTTGTACACAGGTACATACCTCTAGACAGAGTGAGTGAGGACATGCACACTAAGGTTAGAGCCTAAATCCTTGGACTTGCGCCCTAGCTCTCCAGGTCTGACTCTTGCGGGCTTAGGAGCTGCAAGCGCTTGCCTTAAACCTTAGAGATATGTTTTGGTATACATCCTCTCACTATACGCCTTAGGGGTATGATATAACCTATCAGACCAGACAAATCATCTCTTTGATTGGGATATAGTGGAAGCATACGCTCAACGTCGGGTGACTTACCTTGTGTGCTTGTGTGACAAGATTGTTTTATCGCTTAAATAAAATTGAAAATATAACAGTCATACCTTTGCGACCATCATTGTGTTGAGTTGGTGAAACTAGGGTTTTCTCATACCTTTGTTTGTGTTTCTGTGTGTGTTATCCTTTTGTACATTTGCACATTTTTCCTCAATTTGCTTCCATTTCTTTCCGAAGATGTTAGCTTATCGGTCTTCTCATCCGAACTCCACATATCACTTCTCTTGGACTGTCGACCATCTTCACCATTTCACTCCTCCATGTACCCCCCACCCACCACCACCACATTCCAATTATGAAGCTGGAGCTCCGATCGACTTCTTAGACTCTTCGTATTCACTCCAACAGAACCCTCTCTTTCAGACAATTTCTCCTCAACTGTATTTGTTCTCCCTATTCCCACCATGTATCTCTTCATCCCATTCCCACCCAACCCATTCCATGACCACACTTCTCATTTGGTTGACTATTGGAGTTATACATCGCTCGCTGAATCAAATGAATATTTTGTGGACACCATGTAGCGAGCGAATTCGAGGATGGAAAGAACTGTAATCGGATTTGAAGGAGAAACACAATTCCTGGTTACTATAGATAATTCACTATTGGAACGATCCCCGACTCGGGATGACTCTCCTCCTGAGTACAACCAATTTTTCTTTGACTCTACACTTGAAATCTACAGTCAAGGAAATTGGACTCATGACTGGATCATGATTATAATGAATAACCATTACTCTTTTCAGGATTTCATGCCAGAGTTGTGGCATGAAGAGTATGGTTATTCATCTCAACTCATGAGATGATTACAAATGACATTGCTTGAACTTATAAGAAAGTTGATCCTTTGACTGACTTAGTAGATAACGTCATCCAAATTGTAGAAAACATGATAAACAACCAAGAAGGGGTAAAGAGACATCAAAGCGTACCTGAGACACCTCGCATGCAACATTTTTAAACACACAAACCACAAACGACTAACTCTAACAAGAAGACCTAAACATGGAAAATATCAAAGGGACCCAAAAAATTGAAAAATAAAAAAATATCATAAAAAATGAAAATAAACAGATTTAAAAAAAATTGGATCCTGCCCTTAGGGAAGCAATTGCTAAAGAATTGATTCTAGAGCTTCCCTTAATAAAGGCCATCTGATGACAATCATGACCATCGGTAGATAGATGAGTCTTATCTCTCTGCTAAACATGAGATATCGACTATCGAGCCAACTGTTAGTTCAGAGACTCCCCACATACCCACATTTCCCATTGATTCCTTTACCATCACCATGACAACTTCTATAGGGGTTTCACAAAAAGAAGATATCGCAGAGTTTCACACTCTTTTCTGATTATCTTGACAATTTCGAGAATTTGATTCATGTACTTACATTGTCACAACCACCACCTGGAGAGACGTCCAACATCTCATAAATTATTCCGAAAAGGAAGTCGTCTCTTCTAGTGAATTTTCTAGAGAGAAGATGAAGAGCATTGATTCCTCAAGGTGTTCCCCTGAACCCCTCAAGGAGCATCACTCTCATCGTCTCTCCATGCTTCAGGTTCTAGAAAATTGACTAAGATGGTCTTCTCTGAGGATTCCTCTTTTGATTCCAATAATGTGATCATCATAAATGCATACGACAAGGCTATCATTCAACCATACACAAGCAAGCGACCCTATGTCGATCATCATTGGACATCCCATCCTCCTCACTACTATTCTTCTGGGGTTGAATCCCACAATGACTCAGATCCACACTTCATCTTCCCTACCCATTCCCGCAAGAAGGTCCACCGCAAACCTAGTTGATTTCTTGTATATTCTCACTCCATATTGTATCAATTTTCTTCTGTTTATTCCCTCCCCCTACCGTGATTTGCATAACTCACCCCAGTTCCATATCGTTTTATTTTGTGACTATACTTAGGATGAATAAATCCTATGTATAGGGGGTGAGTGAATCGAGTTGCTCTTTCTTTTCTTTTTTTCCCTTAGTACATTCTCTAGATCTCATCGGACCCCACTCATGCACTTTCATACTTAGGCTGACCATAGCCTAAGTATAGGGGGTCGATGCTCGTTGTGTATTCTCGGTGCCTACTTCCTCCCTTTCTCTTTCCCTCAGCCACCTCATTTTTATCTTATTTTATACTTAAGCCTTCAAAGCCCCAAGTATAGGGGGGCGATCGACTTCTATACTAATATTTTTTGCACCACTCTACGCTTAGTCCAAGTCATGTCTTATTTCTCTCCATTCTCTAAGGACATGGCACGAGCTAAGTATAGGGGATGTCGTATACATTGTATATATACTTTAATCATAACTCGTACTATCACGTATTTTTATATATAATATTCAATAAAATATGGGATGGGTAACCAAAAAACAAAAAAATAAATGTCTGAAATATTTTAAATACATGTAAAATCTATATAACCCTTGTAATAATATTTGGGAAAAAATATGTAAATTATGTGTAATCTTGTATAATCGCATAAAATATATGTAAGTAATACTCTTTCTATAAAATTATTGTAAAATTGAATGTATACCAAAAATTTTGTCAAATAAAAATGCCTTCTCATTCATTCCTCCACAATATATATATATATATATATATATATATATATCAACAAATGCACTTCATTCATTTACATTTCTACATTTATCAGCATATCATGCATATGCACAAAATTTAAGTCATTAGACCAAGTCATGAGTAAAAATCAATGATGGGCTGAACTGGCCTTAATCCACTTATATTTTAGAGGATCTTCACTAAGAAGCATGATTATAAACATTGGATCATGGACTTAATTCTCTAAGTTTCACAAGACAATATCCAGACTTTTGACTCTTAGTCTAAAATGGTTGCCTCATTCTAAGTAGACTCTTGGATATGGAACTAATTTGTACTCTAGCACTACACACTTAGCTCAACTCAAACAAGGTGTTGGAAGATTGTACATCTTCTTCTTTGGTAGCATGGACATCTAAAGACCAGGGTAATGAGTTGAAATAAAGCTTCGAATGAGGGATGGACTGCTAGCATATTTTTGTTCTAAGATCCAAAAACATGGGCATAGCAAAATATTCTATATCTGTTGGGGGTACAAAGGATCGATGCAAAACAACCACAATTTTCATTAAAAAGAAGCCAATTTCGAATGAACATCATTTAACCACAATTGTCCAAGCTTTATAGAGCCTGGATATCTTAGTAGATACTTGTCTAAACTAGGCATGCTTCACAAGAGACGTCACTACACTGGTACACTCCAGTTCTTTTTCCCTTCTTCTAGACTTCTCCCCCATATTCGTCGTGAACTAACACATACCTAAACTTAGAGGGAAATATCTAACTCCCTGAGGATGAGTTACTGGAGGAGGAGATTGCATGGTTGTCGATATTTTGAATGGGAAGAGCTAACACCTCTCACCCATAAGAGACAATTATTCAATTTTCATGCAGGATGCTTTGGGAGGGGGTTGATCTAAGATGAATTTTGAGTCGGACATGATGATGACTTGTACAACTTAGAGACTGTTGTTTTTGAGACCCTAATTATCATGATGATTTCTTCCACATTAGTAATCCAAAGGTCGAGACAAGCTCTATTTTCACCTTTTGGTTATGACATTGGTATGGATCCTAATCTCATTTCACTTGCGCATTCATTGTAGTTGCTCGGATATGAGCAAGGTTTAAGTATATGGAGTTGATGAATATATGATTCATCACTCTAAAAGATGAGAATAGAGCTCCATTCCCAACTAATTAATTGCATTTAATCATTCAACTGCATTATAATCATCCATGCATTGTAAATAAGATACATATTTTGGCATTCATAATTGCACAAATAAAAAAATTTCATGTGTACATTATCACTTGGATATTAACAATATTTCCCCTATTTTTAATTATTTATACCAACTCCAAATGAAATAAAATTAACTCCTTTATATACATATGATTAACCTTAATATGTGAAAAATACCAAACAAATATTAACTTTTATATACATCAAATAAATCCAAACTCTAGTTCTAAAATAAAAGGCCGCAAAGTCAAATATCTCTCTCATATAGTACCCTATGAACTTCTACTAACTTTTGAATTAATGTACATTCAATTATCTATAAAACAAGACTAAATTCAAAAGAATCGAAGTTGATATGTGAAACTTGGATTTTGGGATATCATTATATATTATATATTTTATCTAATTTGACATTATTATTTTATATAAAAATAACTCTTTTTAACTTACTACCTTTTCATTTATTTTCTTTGTGTGAAAAAAACTAAATCTAAACTGAATTAAAAATCAAAGAAAATTAGTCACGTGAGTTTGTATACATGGTTTGTATATAAGTCCCTCCTCTTTTTTTTATTTTCTACATTATTAAAAATTCCAAAAAATAGATTAGTATGTAAATATTAATGTTATATTTTATTTTATTTTATTTTAATTTTTATCTTATTTTAAAATCACAAAAAATAAAACATAAAAAATATGGCATCATATATGTATAATATGCCATAAAAATACGTTGTGTACAGATGACACTCCGACGTAGCACTCCCACTTACTCTTCATATGCTCCATTCTGGGCAATTGGATGAAGAGCCCTTCATCTATAGGCTCTGATTAACTTCCCCCTTTTTGATATTTCATTTTCCTTTTTCTTTTAATCTATGCCATGTGAAGTGCCTTTGGCCATTCGATCTCGGCCAATCAAACAACCATGGACCCAGCTCATCTCCTCCACCTTCTTCGAGCAACAACGACACTCTACGCTACTTCCTCTGTTGCCCACCCCTTCCCCTCTCCTCCTCAACCGAGCTCCCCAACCACCCTCCGCCTTTTTTGCTTCGTACCACCTCCTCTCGCACGACCGTGTACCCACGTTGCTCGACCTCGCCTCACCTCCCACACACCCTAACCGACCATAAATCCCTTTCGCTGCCTCCGTATCCAGTCATCCATCCTTCATGTGAGCGAGAGACACCGTCTTTGAGAAAGTTCTAGGTGATAACAAGGATCCACCTCTTGTCAGCAATAACTGACATGTTTCCTACGCAAAGGCAAGATTCGAGAAGGATCCTCCCTCCCCTCCTCGTAGCAGCAGCTTTCCGAACTTGTTGCTCAAGCTTTGCATTACCTTGCTGAAGTGTTAGAGGTAAAGATCAGAGCCCTCTGATGAGGAGCTCTAACAAGCCGATGAGAACCACGATCAAGTATAGTATCGTTTCCTCCTCCTCCTCCTTCTTTTTTCTTATTCTCCCTTACTTATTTGCTACAATATCCTTCTTCTTACCATAACATTCTATGTTTCAAAAACTATCAACCCGAAATCGAAACCTTCTTGGCATCACCCAACATCAAGCCATCCATCATCATACCTTTATCCTTGCACCCCACATTTCTCTCTCCTCCATCTTCATCGATCGAGCCCTAATGGCCCAACTTCAAAACCCCCTCCATTGCCCCTCTTCCATTGTATTCGTCACTTCGAGCATCAAGATCTCAAGCTATAACCCTCCCTCGATGATAGTGAGTGAGAGAGAGAGTCATAGTTGAGCGATGATAGGGATTTGCCAGGTGATCTACAGGACCTCCATCCCTTATCGCAACTCTACCATGAGCTACTCTGCTCTTCCTTGCTGAGGCATGTGAGCGACAATCGGGAGTCTCCAAGCTTCCCTATCCCCAAGCATCCGTTCATCACTCCAGGTCAGACTCTTCTCTATACCCCCTTTCACTTTTCTTCTTTCTCTTCTTTTAGATCTTTCCCTCAAATGGAAACCTTCTTCGCATATTCTCTTCTTCGTTCATAGTTGAGACTCGATATCCCCAGTCGATTAACCATCGCCATGAGACTCGCTCTAGCTCTATTCCCCTTCGCTTCTTTAGCTACCTCCGTATACCTTCCATTGCATGCTTTGATCCTCTACTACGCATGGAGAAACCAGTCAATCCACTCGCCTTCGCCTGAGCAATCGCCACTACCTTTTCCTTCGCGCTCAATGAGGACCTCCTCTGCCAGCTCTATCGATCGGTCTTCGTCGTCCACCCTTGACTCGGGCAACTATAGAGGAATCCACTTCGCCCCATCTTCATTAACTGGAAGAGGAGAGGCATTAGGCCACTAGAGTGAGGAGGAGTGAGCGATAGCCCTCAGGTATAGGACAAAGACCCCTTCATACAGGGACCATCCATCGTCATCCATCTGACGGCCCGTTGCGCTCCACATCACCACCACCAAGCCCCATGCCTTGGGAGACCCGAAGCCACCAAGGTATGACACGTGGAGGCTTAGGAGCTCACGCCTCCACCCAAACCGCCTCACTCACATGCCCTGCAAATGGGTACGAGGAAATTTGCTCATGCACCCTTGGAGTTTCAAAGAATTGCATATAGCTTCTTCTAGCTACCGGTCATGTGCAACACACAAACCCTACTGAACAATCTACACAACAACCCCTATATATATGGGTAGTTAAAGAAGAGCCCCCACATGCTATTTTGGGTAGGTTTATTTAGTATATTTATTGTGCAAACGAACCATTCACTTTGAGCTTAATTTTGAAAACTCATTTCTCTTCAATTTGTAATTTCAACAATTGTATTATGTTGTCGAATTGATTCTCTGTTATGTGATTTATTTATATTTTTATGAGTTTGGATTTTTTTATTGTCGAAATTGTGGTGATAAATTGCATACTTTGCCCACTATGAGATCTGAAATTAGTAGTAAACTATTCCTTGCATAAAAAAATGTAGAAGAATTACAACAATTGTAATTAATTACCATCTGTAGTGCCTCCAAAATTCTTCTATTTGCATGCTTGTTTCCCTTAAAAATAAATTATTTAGTGATTTTAGTAATGTAATTATAATTGATTGTGAACTTTGTATTTTTTAGGATTTAAAATATATCATGGATCCCTATTAGTTAGACTCATCTAAGATAATTACATTTCTAGAAAATAATTATGTTTGCTAGTTATTATTCTTTACTCTAAATTACATAATTTGCATTTTTAATTCATGTAAATTCATTTTGCAATAGAAATATATAAAAAATTCACATTAGCTTAATTTTCATGCATTAACATGATGGCCAAGTTTGGGAATTTTCATGCTTACGTTGATTCAAAAATTGCAAATTAGCCCTTGAATTTAGCAACTTTTCATCTCATTCTTTTAATTGTGTAAAATATATAAAATTTCTCCATGGAACACCTTGCATATTTATGATCTAAAAACTAATTCTAAGAAGACAACTGTCGCTATGAGTTTGACCTTGGGCTTGCCCAAGTAAAAAAATCTGACTGCTTTTGTATTTAATTGAATTTAATTAATTGGTCTTTTTGATTAATCTGATTTGCTCGTCTACAACAAAATGATCCATTAAACTAATTCTCACGGATTAGCAAAGGTATTTTCGAGTTTATCAGCCATGTGTATATAAGAAGGCTAGTGGGAGTGCCACTGTTCTTATCATGCTTTACATAGATGACATCCTTATCATTGGTAATGATACATGATTAATGTCTAGGGTTAAGGTATGGTTATCACACACCTTCGAGATGAAAGATCTTGAAGAAGCCTCTTACATCTTAGATCTGAAGCTGTTTAAAAATTGAGAAAAGAGGATTTTGAGATTGTACCAATAAGGATACATTAATAAAATTATGGAAAGATTCCATATAGAAAATTCAAGGAAGGACTCATTCTCTTAAGACATGGTATCCACCTTGCTAAAGGGATGACACCTCAAAGTGTTGAGGAAAAGAAGGTCATGACTAAATGCCCTTATGCATCAGTTGTGGGAAGCCTAATGTATGACATGATTGAAGGATATGGAATAATCCTCAAGCGCATCACGGAAGCGTGAGCGTCGTATCTAATACGACGAAGAACGGCTAGTCAGACTAGTTGTTCTATGCAACGAAATTTTAAAAAAAATCATGCGATGAAAACACATGATCCAAGAACGATTCTCGGATCGTTTCATCTAGAACCACATCAAGTATAAAGGAATACCTCTTGTAGCGTGGTCGATCGAGTCTCTATGAAAAGAGACCTCCTGTCTCAAGTCCGATCATCGGAGAAGATTCTTGCGAGCGCGGGGACGAGTCGTGTGATCCTCGCAATTCAACAAGTTGATCCAAGCACGGTGAACTCCCGATCTCATCGTACGAGATCGAATACCTTCTTCGCGAGCATAGCACACCAAAGAAGACGGATAACCGAAGAACGTCGAGGCGGTGACGCGGTGGGGAAGTGACGATGAAGACTCTCCTCTAGGGTTTGGTGGACGGCCACCAAGAGGAGGAGAGAAGAGGGTTGACCTATGGAATAGTGAGAGAGAGAGGTGTCTCTATTGCATAACCCTAGAGAGCATGGTATGCCTCTTTATTTATAGGGTTTTGGGATCCATGGATCACAATCCATAGGACACATAAAATCAATGGATGAGATTGATTTATGTTTAATCCAATGGTCAAGATTGTTGTTGGTAAAAGCCAACAACTAATAATTTAATTTAGATCAATATTTGATAAATCAAATACAATTCAATACTAAATTAAATCAAACAAATAAGGAGATAATTATCATGAAGATAACATCTCCCCATGAAATAGGGTAGACGGCCACCAATTCTATATAGGACTTGGGAGCCGTCCACTTATTTCCATGGTGGAGGAAATCTCATAATATTGCACATCTCCATGAAAATCTCCATTATTTTTTTTCAACAACTTTTGTTGCGATTTATTCTTCAAAAATAATTCATAATTAATTTTGAGAATATTGCAATCTTGCCATTGGAAATTTGTGAATCACATTCACATCCCAAATCAAAATATTATTTACATTTTCAATTAATTATACAATGTGACTCCAATTTACACCAAATAATTAATTAACAAATATAAATCATGATTAGCTCTCTCTAATACATTATAAATCACATTTATAATATATTATGAATAATTGGATATTGCTATCCACATTATTTTTATCTACAATAATTAAATCACATTTAATTATATTGGATAATCTCCACATGCATCAAGATAATTAAATCATATTTAATTATCATTCTCTTAATGCTTAGATATAATTCAACTATGGAATTATTATTGAACCCATTCAAGAATAATGTGATTTCTCCACAGATACTTGGAAATAAGGACAGGGCGATTGTATTGTTCCACGTATAGTGACTTGGATATTGAGATCACATCTCAAATCCAGATCTCATGGACCTCCCATAGATGCTTGATTAAATCTAGGTCGTAAACCTAATCTTCTCATTGCATCTGAATCTCATTCAGATCAATGTCCAATACATGGACTAAGATTAGGTCACTTCTCTACTGAGAGGAGTCACTAAAATCCAAACCTGTTTCATCACTCCCTCGGAATGGAAGCGTAATGGTTATACAATCGATTCTGATCACATCACCCTCACGTGTTCCCAACACATGTACATCCTGCATACTGGAAGACCTATGATCATCCTGAAGATATAGATCAGTTTTACACTGTCATCTTCAGAGTTTGATCACCAAGTTTCTCAATCTTGGTCATTGGGAATTGGTATAGATCATATGCTTTCCCAAAGCATATATCTTACCTTCAAATTCATGCCATGCTTCCAAAGCATGACGACCATGCATGGAATTTGATCAGTCCCAATACCTCATGAGTGAGATCATGTCTCTCGGTTCACATGTGAACCTGTATGATCCCTTTGAGAGATCGTATTACTCATATGTTCGTACATGCACACCAGCTCGCCGGCGTATAGATCTTAGTTAGGTCATCAACCTATTGGTCTGCCAAATGTACATACTAAGACATATAGTAACACGTCTGTCTTTGGTCAGAGGATGCATGCCTATGCTATGACAGTATTCAACATAGGTCTTTGGTTATCTCGATCTCGTTAAGTCAACCCATTGACTCAACTAATCTAACACCTCCAATCACTATTCCCACGAAGAGGACCTGCATCAAGAGGTCGATCAGATATCAGCCAAAAGAGAAAGGATCGCCATCTCATACTCAGGCTGGAGATCATCACTTAACAATCATTTGATGATGCTTGACGAGTCCTCTATCTAACTCCTTAGATATTCATCCAAGCATCAGCTTCAATGATTTAATCAATGAATCAACAGCTGTATGATTATCAAGTTGGCCAAGGTACATAACCCTTATTGTACATAGGGACCTTATAGTGCATTCATTCATTCAATCTCAGAAATGGAGTGAAAAAATAATCAATAAATTTGTTGATAAATCATTTATTACAATAACATTTATTGTAGGAATGGTTCGCCTCGGGCTCACATTGCTAACAATCTCCCACTAGCCCTCAGAACCATTCATGAACAATCCTTAAACCCATACTCATTACATGCTGGTCGAAAACCTTCTGTGTCAGAGGTTTGGTAAGAGGATCGGCAACGTTGTCGGCGAAGGCCACCTTGGTGATGATGATATCACCATGCTTTTCAATCTCCCGAATCATGTGGTATTTTTCCACGTGCTTGCTCTTTTGATTCCATCTGGGTTCCTTCGCCTGGGAAATGGCTCCTGTGTTATCACAGAGTAACATGATAGGAGTATCAGAGGAAACTGCACCAAGCTCTAGGATGAACTTGCGCAACCACACCGCCTCCTTTGCAGCATCTGATGCGGCAATGTACTCGGCTTTTGTTGTTAAATCTGTTGTAGTGTCCTGCTTCTTACTTCTTTAGCTCACAACACCACCGTTCAACAGGAATACAAACCCTAATGTCGACTTTCGATCATTAATATCCGATTGGAAGTCAGAATCTATATATCCTAAGACTTAGAGATCACCATCTCCAGAGACCAAGATGTAATCTTGCGTCCGTCTTAGATATTTGAATATGTTCTTTACTGCATTCCAGTGTTGGTCTCCATAGCAGGATTGGTAACGACTTACCACTCCCACTGCATGGCAGATATCTGGCCTAGTACATATCATGGCGTACATTAAGCTTCTTACAACTGATGCATAAGGGCATCCAGCCGTGGCTTTTTTTTCTCAACAGTTTGAGGAGCCATCCCTTTAGATAGGTGGATACCATGTCTTAAGGGGAGGAAACCTTTCTTAGAACTATCCATATGGAACCGTTCAAGAACTTTCTTAATGTATCCATGTTGTGACAATCCCAATATCCTCTTTTCTCGATTTCTGAACAACTTCAAGCCTAAGATGTAAGAGGTTTCTCCAAAATCTTTCATCTCAAAGGTATGGGATAACCAAATCTTTACACTGATCATCATCCCTGTATTATTCGCAATGATAAGGATGTCGTCTACATAAAGCACGATGAACATAGTGACGCTCCCACTAAGCTTCTTGTACACACAAGATTCATCAGGATTCTGCACAAAATCATAACTCTTTATGGTTTCGTCAAATTTGATGTTCCAGCTACGAGAAGCTTGTTTGAGCCTATAGATGGATTTCTTCAGCTTGCATACTTTGCCATCCTCAGTTATGAAACCCTGGGGCTGCTCTATATAGATATCCTCCTCGAGATATCCATTAAGGAAAGCTGTCTTGACGTCCATCTGCCAGATGTCGTAGTCAAGATATGCAGCTATAGCTAGCAGTAACCTGATGGATTTAAGCATAGCCACAGGGGAGAATGTCTCTAGTAGTCGATGCCTTCTCTCTGTGTGTAGCCATTGGCTACGAGACGTGCCTTGAAAGTCTCTACTTTCCCATCAGGTCCCCTCTTTCTCTTGAAGATCCATTTACACCCAATGGGTTTTACCCCTTTAGGTGGATCCTCTAGGTTCCATACACCATTATTATGCATGGATTCAATTTCTGACTTCATTGCTAGCATCCATCTATCCATGTCATGATCCGCGAGTGCGTCATCAAATGAAGTAGGATCATTATCAGTCTCACTTTACACATGGAATCCATACCTTCCAGGCGGTGCAACCACCCTTGAACTCCTTCGAATAGATATGGGTGTTTCATCTTTATTTATCTCTTCAATTTCTGGTTCAGGAAGATCAGAATCCTCAGGAGATTCAATGAGTTCCTCTACTTCATTTTTGTCTTGACCTTTAAGGAAATCATTCTCCAGAAATTTCACATATCTAGAGACAAAAATCTTTTTGGGTCTTAGGATCATAGAGCTGGTATCCAATACCATCTTTAACATACCCAATGAAGTAACACTCACGAGTGCGAGATTCTAGCTTGCTTGCGTCCACGTTCTTCGTATAAACCAAGCAATCCCAAACCCTCAAGTGATTAACACTAGGTTTGGTTCCATACCAGAGCTCATGAAGAGTCTTAGGCACATATTTACTAGGAATCTTATTCATGATATATATTGCAGTCTCTACTGCATGCCCCCAGAAACTAAGTGGTAAATGTGCTTTGCTCATCATTGACAGATCATATCCATGATGGTCCTGTTGCATCTTTCAGCAATACCATTAAGTTGGGGAGTTCCAGGAGGAGTGAGATTGGAGACAATTCCATTCTCTTTAAGATATTCCTTGGATTCATCTGAGACATACTCTCCACCTCGATCAGATCGAATCCGTTTAATCTTCCTATCGGTTTGGTTCTCAAGCAAAGCCTTGAATTCTTTGAACTTTTCAAAGGTTTCAGATTTATGACATAATAGGAAGATAAACCCGTATCGCAAATGGTCATCAATAAACGCCAAATAATATCGATATCCATTTCGAGTCATGGTACTGAAGGGACCACATACATCGGTATGTATTAGGTCAATAATACCTTCGCATCTTGTAACCTTATAACGGAAAGGCATCCTAGTCATTTTACCTCGAATACAATGTTCACAGGTAGGCAAAGATCAAACCTGTAGAAAATTTAAAGGTCCATCCTTCATCAATCTGTTGATCCTATCAACAGATAAATGACCAATCCTTTGATGCCAAATCATATTCGCATGATTTTTATTCTCCCTGGATCTTTTAGGGTTTTTATTAGTGGTTGTAACATTCATGACATGCTCATTAATGCACAATTCATAGAGTCCACCAGAAGTCAAAATACCATCTGTAATATATTTATCATAATGATTTATGACTAATTTATTACATAAAAGAAATGAATATCCACTTCTAACAAGCTTAGATACAGATATCAAATTCCTTCTGACTTCAGGTACATAAAGACACTCTTTAAGTACTAGGACTCTACGACTAGATAATGATAGTCGACAGGTCCCGACGGCGACTGCTGCAACACTTGCATCAGATCCCATCTGGATGACTATCTCCCCTTCTTCCAGATTTCTAGTTTCCTGAAACAAATGCAACAAATTGCATACATGAACAGAAGCATCAGAATCTACAATCCAACTTCCTTCTCGTCCAACGAGAAAACTAGTTTCAATGATGAAAGTAGATTTCATACCTGTTGGCGCTTTACCTTTGTCGACCGACTTCATGTATTCCAGACAGTTATGCCTCCAGTGCCCTGGCTTCTTGCATTGGTGACAGACGTCCGTTCTTCGACACTATCAGTGTGGATGCATTGGAAGATGAGTCAACGCCTTGATTCTTCTTCTTTATCTTCTGGGTCGGGCCCTTCCGAGAACCTTGCTTCCGACTACGCTTCCCTGTGACTTGTGCAACCATTGCACTGCCAACAGGACCATCTTTCTTCATTACGTCTTCTGCAGACTTTAATGCAGCAAGAAGTCCAGCGTTTGTCAAGTCCAACTTGTTCATGTGGAATGAAACCACAAAATTATTGAAAGACTTGGGCAAAGACAGCAGAATGAAATCAGCTTGCATGTCTGCATCCATATTTGCCCCAAGGGTCTCCAGTTCAGACAAGTACCCAAACAATTTGAGTACATATTCTCGGACTGAAGTTCCTTCCCGCATCTTGCAGCGAACGAGTTCTTTCATAATATTGTAATGCTGGGTGCAGTTAATGTCACCAAACATATATTTCAGATTCTGTATTATTTCCTGGCATGTGCTCATCTCCGCATGTTGGTTCTGAAGTACATTGGAGAGAGAACCCAGGATATAGCATCTAGTCAAGATATGATCTTCATCATAGTTGTCATTGTATTGCTTTTCTTCCTTCGATTTAGGGCTTTCATGCTTGTCTTCTATGAGCACATAACTTATGCGCTCAGTCGAGAGAACAAGCTCCAAATTACGGATCCAATCCGAGTAATTTGGTCTGATCAACTGGCTAACCTCCAGAAGCCTGCTTAGTGGGTTCATGGACTTCATTTTCTGAAATTAAGAATGTACTATATTAGAACATATAATCATACATTCAAATTTATGATTTTGATTAAGGTATTTTAAATCAAATTGGTCCTGCTCTGTTAACTTTGAAAGTTTATTCTCTTAATCACCTTTAAAGTAAGAGATATACTTACCGCTATATCTCAAGCAAGAACTGAGATCTCCTCTTTATCTTTGTCATGTCCCAATAATATAAGAACCTATGACTCCAATAAAGAGAAGCGGGAACACATTCCGCCTTGCAAGTCCAACTTGCATTTCCCAATTCAGTCTTTAACACCTGGACCCACCACCCCTAAGGTGATGTTGACCTGTCATTAATTGAACCAACCATCAACAGGAACACAACTCGCTATGCGCAATCCAATATCACCCCAATAATATAAGGATCCGATATTGGGGTCACTACGCATACATCCTTACTCTTTCGAGAAGCGATGAGCCCGATCTAAATGGATCGTATGCAGGAGCTGTCACTTCAGACAGATGTCTCCTACATACAATATCTGACGACAAAACCCTTCCCCTTGACGGGAGACCATGGATGTCACTTATGTGATCCTCCACCTCATATTCAAATGTTAATTAATTATCATGAATCATATGCATATAATTAATTCTTCTAAGGGAAATACACATCTATTCATAATAGAGTATTTTAATTGGATAGAATTAATTCAATTATATTAAATTAATTATTAATCCAATTCAATTAACAAACTTGATTGGTTTTACTTGAATATATATGGTATTATCTTAAAGTGCATATTAATTTGAATTTTAATAATTAGAAAAAATACACCTTGATTTCTCCAGCATTATCGAGTCCCTACCCGTTGTCATGGCCAGTACCGACGGGAGTGAGACAGACCGCAACCGGTGAGACCCGCTACCCCAACGCTCGCCGACTAGACACCATATCTATCTCAAGAAAGGATAATGCCAAATAGATCAATGTGTACTTGAGGTGATCGTCGATTCTTCAACTTAAATTATACCATGTAGTAATAATTAAAACATTTTTTATTATAAGGAAATTTGCTAGACAAATTCCTAATCCTATTCAAGCAAGTTCTTTGTTGATTGTGTTTTCAATTATGATCTAGATCAAATCTAATCAATTTATTGGTTGAGGCCAAGTCAATTAAGGAAATAATCATCATTAAATATTTCTCAAATATTTTCCATAATTATTTCAGGAAATTAACAATTAATTTCACTAATTGACTATCACATGATTCTTGATTAGGAATGTAATTTCAGTAGTGAACCCTACTTACTAAAAATAACATATCTCAATCAATTTAAATCCAAATTAGACAAAATCAATTTTCAAAGATTGCTAATTTGATTTGTGACAGAACCTAAGTGATATTTCACGCATTTCTAGGCGGATAAAAATAGTAATTAACTCATTAATCATGTTAAGATTCGCAGTTCCTGCAACAGTGAACACATATTCATTAAAACAACCATATCTCGAGCAAACGAAATCCAAATTATGTAAACTCAGATCCTATGATTTTATATTTAATTGAGAACAAAATCCAAGTGATTAATTCGTATTTAAAAAATTTAAACAGGACCGAATTTATTTACTAAACAAATGTACGAAAATCAAATGCGACAAAAACATTCGCGACCTTAACGAACCCAAGTCATCCTAGATCTACGGATCGTATCCAAAACCTTCGACCTAAGGCTCTGATACCACTTGAAGGATATGTAATAATTCTCAAGCGCATCATGGAAGTGTGAGCGTCGTATTACAATGAAGAACGACTAGTCGGACTAGTTCTTCTATGTAGCGGAATTCAAAAAATTTTCTTGCGGTGAAACCACATGATCCAAGAACGATTCTCGGATCGTTTCATCTAGAACAACATCAAGTATTAAGTAATACCTCTTGTAGCGTGGTTGATCGAGTCTCTATGAAAAGATACCTCCTGTCTCAAGTCCGATCGTCGGAGAAGATGCTTGCGAGCGCGGGGATGAGTCGCGTGATCCTCGCAATCCAACAAGTTGATCCAAGCACGGTGAACTCCTGATCTCGTCGTACGAGATAAAACACCTTCTTCACGAGCGTAGCACTCCAAAGAAGATGGAGAATCGAAGAACATCGAGGCGACGTCGCGGTGGGGAAGCGACGATGAAGACTCTCCTCTAGGGCTTGGTGGACGGCCACCAAGAGGAGGAGAGAAGAGGGTTGGCGTGTGGAATAGTGAGAGAGAGAGAGATGTCTCTATTGCATAACCCTAGAGAGCATGGTATGCCTCTCTATTTATAGGGTTTTGGGATCCATGGATCACAATCCATGGGACACATAAAATCAATGGATACGATTGATTTATGTTTAATCCAATGGTCAAGATTGTTGTTGGTAAAAGCCAACAACTTGTAATTTAATTTAGATCAAATATATTTGATAAATCGAATACAATTCTATCCTAAATTAACTCAAATAAATAAGAGATAATTATCATGGAGATAACATCTCCCCATGAAATAGGGTGGACGGCCACCAATTCCATATAGGACTTGGTAGCCGTCCACTTATTTCCATGGTGGAAGCAATCTCATGAAATCTCATGAGATTGCACATCTCCATGAAAATCTCCATTATTTTTTTCAACAACTTTTGTTGTGATTTATTCTTTAAAAATAATTCATAATTAATTTTGAAAATATTGCAATCTTACCATTGGAAATTTGTGAATCACATTCACAACCCAAAACAAAATATAATTTACATTTTCAATTAATTATACAATGTGAATCCAATTCACACCAATAATTAATTAACAAATATAAATCATAATTAGCTCTCTCTAATATATTATAAATCACATTTATAATATATTATGAATGATTGGATATTGCTATCCACATTATTTTTATCCACAATAATTAGATCACATTTAATTATATTGGATAATCTTCAAATGCATCAAGATAATTAAATCACATTTAATTATCATTGTCTTAATGCATAGATATAATTCAACTATGGAATTATTCTTGAACCCTTTCAAGAATAATGTGATTTCTCCGCAGATACTTGGAGATAAGGACATGGCGATTGTATTGTTCCATGTATAGTGACTTGGATATTGAGATCACATCACAAATCCAGATCTCATGGACCTCCCATAGATGCTAGATTAAATCAAGGTCGTAAACCTAATCTTCTCATTGCATATGAATCTCATTCAAATCAATGTCCAATACATAGACTAAGATTAGGTCACTTCTCTACTGAGAGGAGTCACTAAAATCCAAACATATTTCATCACTCCCTCGGAATGGAAGCGTCATGGTTATACAATCGATTATGATCACATCACCCTCAAGTATTCCCAACACCTGTCATCCTGCATACTGGAAGACCTATGATCATCCTGAAGATATAGATAAACTTTACACTGTCATCTTCAGGGTTTGATCACCAAGTTTCTCAATCTTGGTCATTGGGAATTGTATAGATCATATGCTTTCCCAAAGCATATATCTTACCTTCAAACTCATGTCATGCTTCCAAAGCATGACGACCATGCATGGAATTTGATCAGTCCCAATACCTCATGAGTAAGCTCATGTCTCCCGGTTCACATGTGAACCTATATGATCCCTTTGAGAGATCGTATTACTCATATGTCCTTACATGCACACCAGCTCGTCGGTGTATAGACCTTGATTAGGTCATCAACCTATTGGTATGCCAAATGTACATACTCTGACATATAGTAACACATCTGTCTCTGGTCAGAGGATGCATTCCTATGCTGTGACAGTATTCAACATAGGTATTTATTTATCTCGATCTCGTTAAGTCAACCCATTGACTCAACTAATCTGACACCTCTGAATCACTATTCCCATGCAGAGGACCTGCATCAAGAGGTCTGTCAGATATCAGTCAAAAGAGAAAGGATTGTCATCTCCTACCCAGGCTGGAAATCATCACTTAACAATCATTTGATGATGCTTGATGAGTCCTCTATCTAACTCCTTAGATATCCATCCAAGCATCAGCCTCTATGATTCAATCAATAAATCAACAGCTGTATGATTATCAAGTTGTCCATGGTACATAACCCTTATTATACAGAGGGACCTTATAGTGCATTCATTCATTCAATCTCAGAAAGGGAGTGAAAAAATAATCAATAACTTTTATTGATAAATCATTTATTACAATAACATTTCTGTAGGAATGGTTCGCCTCGGGCTCACATTGCTAATAATGATGTACACAAGGCCAAATATCTGCCATGTAGTAGGAGTGGTAAGTCGTTACCAGCCTGCTATGGAGAACAACACTAGAATGCAATGAAGAACATTTTAAAATATATAATACATAAAACAGATTATATCTTGGTGTACGGAGATGGTGATCTCCAAGCCTTAGAGTACTTAGATTCAGACTTCCAATCTGACATAGATGACCGCAAGTCAACTTCTAAGTTTTTATTATTATTGAATGCCGGTGTTGTAAGCTAGAGAAGCAAGAAGCAGGACACTATGACTGATTCACCAACAAAAGTTGAGTACATTGTCGCATCGGATGCTGTGAATTAGGCGGTATGATTGCACAAGTTCATCACAGAACTTGGCATAGTTTCCTCTGATACCCCCATCCTACTACTCTGTGAAAACACGGGTGCTATAGCTCAAGAGAAGGAAGCGAGATGGAATTAAAAGAGAAAACATGTGGAAAGGAAATACTAATCTTTTGGGTGATACAGAAGTGTTGTGACATCGTCATCATCAAGGTGTTCTCTACTGACAACTTTGTTGATCCTCTTACCAAACTTTTGTCTTAAAAGATTTATGCCCATCATGTAATGAGTATGTATTTAAGGTTGTACTTGAATGGTTCTAAGGGCTATGGTTGTACATGAATTTCTACAATGAATATTATTGTAATCATTTTATATAAATAAAAGTGAATAATTTTCCGTTCCCTGTATGAGATTAATATATGATTGGACTTATAAGGTCCCTTCATACAATTTATGCACCTTTGCCATCTTTATAGTCATACAATTATTGATTCAATAGGTGAATCATATTGGTGGGTGCTTAGATGATATCTAAAGAGTTAGATAAAGGACTCGTCTAGCACCATCAAATGATTGTAAAGAGTTAGATTATTGTAATCATCTTATATCTATAAAAGTGAATGATTTTCCATTCCTGTATGAGATTAATATATGATTGCACTTATAAGGTCCCTTCATACAATTTATGCACCATGGCCATCTTTATAATCATACAACTATTGATTCAATAGTTGAATCATATAGGTGGGTGCTTAGATGATATCTAGAGAGTTAGATAAAGGACTCGTCTAGCACCATCAAATGATTATTGATGAATCCACGATTCATCGCCTTTATTATTTTATTTTAGCCTTATTTCCTTAGGCAAATACCTGTAAATACCCACTAATTTCATGAAATTACCATTTAACATACATTTGTTAAATATGCATTTTTAACACCTTTTGTATTCAAATAAAAGAATAAAGAAGAAAAGCAAAAGAAAAGGAAGAAATTAAAAAAAGGATGTATTTATGAAATAAATGCAGGCTGAACCGAATCCCGAGAAAAGTCAAGACTTGACCTGATCGACCAGGAATAAAGTAGGGAGAGATAGGGTCTTTAATCCAAAAATAACTTGTACATATTTTTCATTTTTGTTTTTTGAATTTATTCTATGTATATTTGTATAAAACTTACACTATTTTATTTGTATATAAATAGACTCAAATTAAATATTTTTCTTAATAAAAGTTGTAAAATAAAAATGTTTTCTAAATACTAAAAATAATTGCAAAGTAAAACCTTGTATAGATTAAAACTATCCACACTCAGAAAAAGCCATAAAGTGACAATTAAAAGACCAATTCCAGCTCCATACAAAATCAAATTGAATCAAACTCACTTCCATTGTACTCTAAATTAATTATCTTTAAAATGGTTTTAGTTTCATAATTTTTAAAGTTATGGTTGAAAAGTAGATTTTCTAGGATGGTTATATAATTTGACCATTTATTTATTGTATTTATTTTTTTTATTTTTGTACATATTATATTTTTAATAATTGTGAATATCGTTCACAGTAATTTAAATAAATATTTTATTAATAATAATAATAATAAAATAAAATTGTTTAGAAATTATTTCCTTATTTGTACATGTGTATAATGTACATTAAGTATATATGATATGTATAAAATTTACCTCCTTATATAAAACCACTAAAAAGTTAATATCTAACATTAGTTATTTAAACTAATATAATTACAAAAATTTGATTGATTTATTTATTTAATTTGAAAACATACCATATATATAAGATTTGATTGTATATCTTAAATAACCACCATTAAGGTGGCTAATTAATTTTTGCAAATAAATTATTTTATTTATTTTATTTAATTATGAATTTCATTTTTAATTAATTAATTTATTTATTTAAAAAATACTAAACACCTTCCTTTTTTGTACATAATTTCTTTTTTTGATTTCTTTTTCTTTATTGATCTTTCTTCTCCTTTTTATTGAGCCCCTCCCCTTCTTTTTGCTCTTGATCAATCTTTGGTAGAGAAGGAGCCTTAATCCCGAAAATTGGTCGATAGAGGAGACAAACCCCCGAACTGTCCAGTGACAGCAGACCGGTTGTCGTCGAGGCCATTACGACGCCCTCCTCCCTTAGGTTAGATCCATTATTTTTTTGTCATTCTTCTAGATAAATTTTAGATTTTGTTTCGATTTCATTGTTAAATTTTAGATCTCAGTTCCTAAGCATCCATCATTGACCCTGCCTCCGATTACCAATTCCATCGTCACCCTCTCAATCTATCCGCTTCACGTTCTATCGTACCTGATCTCTCACCTCCGACCATGCACGGTGGCCGGAAACCCAGTTCTAATCCCCCACCTCTGCTAGAACCTCATCCAGTAATTCCTCTTTGATTTTTGCAGACCGAGTCGCTTGCTCAAGTCGATTTTTCAAATCATTTTGTTGTAGAAATATAAAAAAGAAAAAAAAATATATACATTTGTTTTGCATGTTTACAATAAAAAACAAAAAAATCTTTCTTTCATTTCTAATATTTTTCTTACAGGTTTAAAAAAACAAAAAATTGCATTTTCTATTTAAAAATATAAAAAATAATAATATTCTTTTTTGTCGTTGTTTAAAAAATTACCATTTTATTTTTACAAATAATAAATTTAAAAAAAAAACAAAAAATTGAAGTACGCACCCCTGCGCGAGACTGCTTTCGACATCTGCCCAACCGGCCACCGGTCGCATGAGCTGCGCAACACCTCTCGCCCGACGATTGCCATACTCCACACAGTGGCTCTGCCTTCTCTGCCTGACCTCTGCTTGAGCCTGCTCATGCACCTCCTACGCCGTTCCAGATCGACACCGCCCGCCCGCTATAGTTGCCGCCACCGCCGCGGTAACGCTACCCATTGACCGCCTTGCGAGGACTCTGATCAGCCTGGCGTAGCTGTAGCCGTCGCGATCCCAACACGCCACACCCATGCGATTACCTTCCAGATCCACCCGTCCGCAGTGCCCACTCGTCGAGGGTGAGAAGAAGAGGGTGGGGCGACGACCCCCGTTTCATTTTGCTTGGGAAGGAAGAAACATAACGAAGGAAGCCCCCACTCAAAGCCCTAATTTTGGGGCGAATTACAATTAACCTCTGGAGATTTTGAGAATTTGGACATATGCCCCCGCCACTCTAGATCACGTGTTTTGCACGTACCTTGTCGGTAATTTATACTTTCCACCAGTCTTTAATTTCTTATTAAATTTCAATTCAAAAACAATAACCATTTGCATTTTAGTCCCTGTATTTCATACTATATTTTGCATGCTTTTTCTTATTAAAGTAAATGCTTAACATGCTCAATACATTCTAGAAAATTCGTGTTATACTCCTGCTGCGCGTTTATTCATTGTTTAAAAATTTCATTGCATTTTGATTTTATTTGTTATTTATAAAAAATCAAAAACAACTTCTTTTTCTTTGCCTGACATTTGAAAATTCATTAAAAATCAAACATTGTCTGAAAAATTTCAAAAAATTAGAGTAGATTTCTTTTTCTGTCTATTCATTCAACCGATTTTTACGCATTGACTATTTGTAAAACTCCTAAAAATTGAAAATACTAAAAAACCCTAAAAAATGTAGAAAATTATTCAGAAATCAAAAAATGTGTTTTAGATCTCTGTTGTAGATGTTTTCTTCTAATTTACTGGAAAAATAAATTTCATAATTTTTGCATTTATATTCTATTTTAAACTGCTAAACCTCTTGTCTAGTGTAATTTACACTTTCTGATTTTGTAGAAAATCGTTAAAAATTTGAAAAATCACGAAAACAGTAAAAAGATTTAAAATCCAGAAATATTTTCTTTGAAATTTTTTGATTATTTTTGGTATATTAGAAAAATCCAAAAAGTCACACTTTCTCCAATTTTGTGTATAACTTTGATTTTTAAATTTCATCTTTTTGAAAATAAAAGGATTTTTATCAGTTGTATACCTTCGAGATGTTGCAATTTCAGTTATACCCCTTCCTTTTTGGGAATATCAGTTGTACCCATGGCTTCTTGCCGTTCTATCACTTGTGCTCCTCGGGTTAGTGGTCGTCCATACATAATGCAAATGGATGTTAACTTTGGGTACACAATGGGAATTAAATTTAAAAATAAGGGTTGCAATGTCATCCCCTCATCTTCCTCCTCCTCCCCCATCTTCTTCCTCCTATTCTCTTCCTCCTCCTCAGCCTCTTACTCCTCCTCCACTGCCTCCTCCCCTCGCCCCCAGATCCTCCCTCTGCATACAATGCCCCCCGCCCGCACGCATCTCCCTCTGCCCTCTCTAATCCTCTATCGCCTCCTCCTCCGTGAGCATAATCTAGAACACACCCCACAACAACTCCACATTGCCTTCTCCGAATAACCACTGATCTTGATGTTGAAACTATCAAGATCCGGTGCACAATTGCTTTCAGGCATTCCATCGAACATCTTCCATGCATCCTCCATTCTTCCTTCCTTGCAAAGAAATTCCTTTACAACATTAAAGTAATTTCCATCAACCCGATACCCATCTCCCGTACACATCCTTCTGAACAGATTCAATGCCAAATTCCCATGTCTGGCATGGAAAAGCACTTGGATGATATCTGTGATGCACAGAAATTGTGAAGTAAGATCCTGCAATCCTCGGCAAGCTTTATAGCCAAATCCTACATCCCGATGTGGAACCACTACCAGATCACAGAGTCAAGATCGGAGGGGGAGGGTTTCGGGCCAATCGAGATCTCCTCCCGAAGGAGGAACGTGATGTGGACCCACTACTAGATCACTGAGTCGATGTCAGAGGGGGAGGGCTCCAAGCCAATCGCAATCTCCTCCCGAAGGATGAAAGAAACAATGGTGGCATACGGGGTGTTAGGTGTTGGAAGAGTAATCGGAGAGTTGCGGAGTAGACAGAAACATCGACGGGGAACGGTGATGGGCGGTGGTGGAGCCGATGTTACGCGCATCAACAAGGATGATGAAGGAGGAGGCTAAAGGTGACGTACATCCGAGGAGGATGGGTCGGAGGTAGAGGATGGGTTGGGGGTGTTTGGACGTTTATGCCCTTTTAACCTAATCATGGTTTGAAAAAACTATGGTTAAGTTCAATTTTTTGACGGTAAAAGTAACGGAGGGGTACAAGTGATAGAACGGTGAAAAGTTAGGGGTACAATTGATATTTCAAAAAAGGAAGGGGTATAACTAATATTGTAATATCTCAAAGAGGCACAACTGATAAAAACCCAATAAAAATATATTTGCAAAATTAAAAAAACGAAAATTTGAAAACATAAAAAATTATGAATTTCTAAAAAAAATAAACAAAAATTATGAAAACTATAAAAACAAAGCACATAAATATAAAAGGAAAAATAAAAAAAATCATTTTTGATTTTTTTTTCACTGCCAAGTTTTTCATGTGCTCCTTGTGTTCGACCCTGGGAGCTATACCAGGTTAATACCATAGATAGACCACCTTATATTTTATTGTGTATCATTTTGTGGTTGATTGTACAAACTATTATGTATTGAATCTCCCAGTTGACTAAGGGAACAACGCCACCTTAGTTTGGCAGCTTAACCTAGTCGATCGGGGCAACTCATCAATTATCAAGAGAGGATCTCCAGCCTGAGAGGGAGATGGCAATCCTTACTCCAAAGAATTATATCTGACCGATCTCTTGATGCAAGTCCTCTGCATAGGAATATAGTTTCAAATGTGTGATATGTATTAAGACAGAGAGTTGACATAATGCGATCGAGATAACTAAGACCTGTGTCATATGCTATCATGACATAGGTCCTCTAACCGAGGAAAAATGCATCACTATATGTCTGAGTATGTACATTAGGTAGATCATTAAGTTGATAACCTAATCAATGTCTATACACAAACGAGCTGGTGTGCATAAGAGGGCATATGAGTAATATGATCTCTCAAAGGGATTATACATGTTCACTACTGAACCGAAAGACATGATCTAACTCATGATATATTGGGACCAACCAAATTTTATCGGTGGTCGTGTCACTTTGGAAGCAAGATAAGATTTGTGGGTATGATATATGCTTTTGGAAAGCATATGATCGATACTGACTCCCAATCATCAAATGAGAAACTTAAAGGTAAAACCGTACATGAGACTGTCCAAAATGAGATCTGAACTTTGGGTTTAATCCTAAATCTTCCAATATGTAGTATCTGCGGGTGTTAGAAATACTCGAGGGTGATGTGATCTCAAACAATTGTATACCATTATGCTTCCATTCCAAGGGAGTGATTAAATGGGTTTGAATTTTAGTGACCTCTCTCAGTAGATTAATTTCTAATCTTGGTCCAATTGTTGGACATTGATCTGAATATGATTCAGATGCAATGAGAGATAAGATATTATGTCTGACATGATCACACACAACTGATTGGTCTTCTTGATATGGATATGAGATTAGATTTCATTATCTAAGTCACTATACATGGCATATACAATCGCCCTGACCTTATCTCCCATTATTTGAGGAGAAGGCACACAATTCTTGAAAGAGTTGAAGAATTGTTCCATGAACAACATTATCTAAGCATTTAAAATTTTGGATAATTAATCAGGATTCAATTATCACAATTAATATGTGGATAAAGATATCCATGATAATTAAATTTGGATAAGATTATTGTGGATAGCACTATCCACAATAATTTTGAATAATGTGCATATAATCCACAATATCCCAGAGAGTTTATTATGAATGAGATTCGTAATTTATATATTAGTGTTAATTAGATTCACACTACATGACTTAATGTAAATATGATTTGCATTAAATATAGGATGAAAGTTACTAATTCTTATTTGTCACTGATTATGTTGCAATTATCACAAATATAATTATTTGATGATAAATATGACTAATTCAAATAATCAAATTATTAATTAAATAAAAAATGAAGTTGTCTCCTTCCTTTATTTAGAGTGGACAACCATGATGAGGTGTCACCATGGTAGGTGCCCACCCTTATTTTAGAAATTGGAATGCTTCTTTTTTATTTTGATAATTATTTATTAGCTAGTTGATGTTTGAATTGAAAGAGATAAGTTTTGATATTGTTGTGCAAAATTATTCTTTGATATTTATTTGTGCTTTTCAAGAAACACAAATGAATCTAAGTCATTGATCTTAAGAGCACATGGATGGGGATCCATTTACTTTCAGAATCCTGTAAAAGGAGGGCTACCCCAATACCTCATTTACATAAGTTTGAATGCAATTATTGTATTAATGGAACTCTCTCTCTCTATTCTCATATAAATGCAACCTTTGCCTCTCCACAACCTTAGGCCGTACCCTACCCAAGCTTGGTGGAGATCATGATCATTGTTGTGTTGCTGTCGTGTTACCCGATTGATCACTTGAGGTACTCCTTCTTCCGTGCTTCGAGCTCCTAAAGGAGACAAGTGATTTCATAGATAAAATTAGCAGATCGCTTTCTTGGATCGTTACTCTGGATTAAAGGAACTACATGAATCGTCATCATGCCCATACACGCACTCTCGTCGGATCGGACTTGAGTAAGGAGGATTCTTATTTTAGAAACATAGAGTATTACAACCACACTTCAAGAGGTATTCTTAATATTTGTGTGGTCTCGATGAAACGATATGGGAAAGGTTATCATTTCTTGTGGTTTCATCTTAATAAAAAAATTTGCGTTTCTGTTTTTATGTCAACTAGCGTGACTAGTTGATCTAGATATTATATGATGTGATTTTCATGCTTTCATTATGCGTGAGGCTAATACCCTACCCTTTGGACAGAGAACTTGATGGGGAATGAAGTGAAGGCATCATGGGTCAATATTAGGTCGAAAACAATAGGGATAAAGGTTGGAGCCTAGAGTTTCAACAAATGTGATTTTTGGATTTTATGCTAAATAAGATGAAATCAAGCGAAGTAAAAGGTGCAGGTACACTACTAGTTACTCTACGGATCGAAAAGACTAAAGATAAGTATCCCACCTAACTGAGATTGGTTGGGAGCAGAGGTCGCACGGAGGTGCTCCGTCGAGGTTTGAAACGCATCCAAACTCCTTCTCCATGTACAAGATCGATGAGGAAGCCTCTTTGTCATACGGGCTTGCCCTCCAGGTCAAAATCCAGGGGTTACAAGGGCTAGAATCAATTGAAAATAAAAAAATAGGAGGAAGAAAATGTTATATGCATGCTGACAGGAAGAGTCTTTTCACCTAAGATTTTTGCACGAATTGATGGTTGGCTTCGATCCATCTTTAATTTGCATGAAAGTTAATGGCAATTCAAAGAAGTTTAATAAAGAAATCATGCAATGATGAGGTGTGAATCGAGCGAAAAAATGTAAGTCAATTGTGTGCTCTAGACCAGTCCAAAGGGTGAAGGGGGTCAGTTGACGTAGGTCAATGAATGGTGGCCTCTACTTGGTCCACATGGACCCAAGAGGATAAAAGAATAAAAATAGAAAATAAAAAATAAAATAGAAGATGGTTTTATTTAATAAATCTTAAAACATGAAAGTTATTTTTTATTTTCTGTACTATTTTAGGTGATTTTTATTTATTTTTATCGACTTATTTCTTGGTATATAATATTTTCAAGTACATATATAGGTATTTTTACCTCGATATTGGTGTTTTATTTTTATTGTATTATCTATGTATATAATGTTATGCTTATATATTTATATATTTATAACATTAATAAATACACATTTATAGATTTTTATTGTATTTTTATGTTTTTTTACAAGTACAAATAAATAAATGTACATACCATATGTGTATTATTTACCTATGATTTAGAGTTAAATATTTATTATTCATTATTTTAACCTATTTTATTTTGTGTTTAGATTTTATTTATATGTTATATAATATGTACAATAATTCAAAATTATTAGGAGATAAAAAATGTAAAGAATAATAATTTTGCTTTATATACAGTTGTCCTCGTAGAATTGTACTCCAATTAGTCGACTTTTTTATCTTGACTCCAATTCCAGTCATCTAATTTGAAATACAACAAAGGTTAATTTGGTTCATTCTGAGTTTGTATGACGAAGACATTGATCAATGAAGTTCAATTTACATTTTTTTAATCTGATTGTATAGAGTCTACCATTCATGCTTTATTTATGCAAGGATTTTTACTATTTTCTGTATATTAATACGTACAAGTTTAATGTTGAGCATTTTGTTATTTGAAGTGTGTATAATAATGAAAAAATAGTATAACTATAATCTTTTTTACACGATGTTGTGTTCCTAGGGTTTTCTAGGTGTTCATGTACATTGTGGACCATTATCTCCTCCTACTTTATTCATTATCGACCTAGTCAATCGTGACTTGGTCTCGGGGTTTAAGGTCATTCAGCATCTGGGATTCTTCATTTTTTATTCTTTTATTTTTGGTTTAATTACAAGTATTTCTTTATTAATTGCAGATAAAGGTTAGATGTTAATTAATGCAGGATAATGATATTTGCAAGTATTTTATTAGGGAATTAAAATCAAAATACGATAATAAAGGTGGTTGAATAGGCATTCATCAATTATGTAAGGATACATCCATAAAAAAAAATACTCTAAAGTAGATAAAGATATGATAACAATTATATCCATATCATCCAGGCATTTACATCTCTCATGTACAGAGACAACTGCAAAATTAATTGAGACTTTAAAGACATTCCTATAATGATAAAATGTACAGAGACATCTACACAATTTTATTAATACCTACCGTTACAATGACTAGTTTACATAAGCAACATTACAATAACTTTAGACTTTAAAGCCATTTGTGTACCATTATAAGCTTATCTCTTATGGTTCCATGCATTTTTTTCATATTATACTAATTGAAAACCATTAATGTAACGATTAATAGCCTTCCTTATTCAAAATAATCAATATAGTAATGGCATTGACCATTGAATTCTAACATAGCCACGATCGATTACATGTTTTCCTTATTAGACAAATCATAATAAACCATGACATTAAAGTTTCACAGGTTGTAAAGTTGATTTATTACAGTCAACTGTACTTTATTATTCTTTGATAAACTCGAGAACTATTAGTACTACCCCTTACACACTATAAATATAAGAGAGTTGGTCGACAATATTTGACGAAAGTTGAGAGGTTGATTTCTTCTCGGGCCTACAGGTATATTTTGTGATTTCTGTAGATTTATATAGTAATATCCTTTTAGTTGTTTTTATATATTTTTTGTATGTTTTGTGTATCATGAATATTGTATTTAACTTTAAAGAAACGTATTATAACAAGCATTCGTTTCCCCAATATTCTATAATATTGAAACTAGTAAGTCGACAAAATATATTCTTATATGTCCATAGATTCAATGTGTAAAATATTTTAGCTGTTTGAAAACATATGCAATACACGAGAATGTTTTATATTATTTTCAATGAAAATTCGAGAGCTTGAAAACTAAATATTGATTTTTGAGCTTTGGAACTGAATATAATATAGCTCGGTTTAAGTGTGAGGCAGTACTCATAGTTTTTCTATTGTAAATTTCCCATATATGTATAAATCCAATATGATAAATCGCATTCTGTGAACTCAAGTTCCTAGAAATGAAAAAGGTGAGATTGTCACTCTATCTCTTCATACTTTGATTTTCTTTGTATTTGGATTCCTCAAGAGTTTATATGGGTTTACATATAATACTATTTTTTTAAATACATTGATGCCTTCTGATATCCATTCACTCTCTCTATTTCTTAAAATGCATAGATTCCTCATGAGGAGTTTAGTAATGCTAGTTGTTAGTCAGAATGCTATCATTTAATATAATGTATGAAATATTTGAGATGTCAATATTATATGTAGGAGGGACGAAAATGGCATCATTGAATATTAGTAGAAGGTGGATCTTCGAGTTTCTGGTACTCTTTATCATGTTTATTTTGGCATATGACATTGTATGGAAGGGAGTGGCCTCAAAAACTGAAATGGATATTAATCACGTCGTAAAGACAATTCAGGTATATATTTGATCGTTTTGTATTAATTCCTACACATACATCTTTTCTTATTTTAAACATGTTTTGATCTACAAAAATGGCCTTTGTTCTTTCCAAAAAAACAAATGTCTTTCCTTTGTCCATGATACTTATCCATATTCTTTTGTTGATATGAGTAGGAAGAGAATGGCAACATCTTTGACTGTTTTCTAATAGAGAAACAACCTGGATTAAATGGTCACAAAATTCAGGTTGGTTCAATCTTATTATAAAGTAGAATATAACACCATCAACTGATCTCGTTTTTATTTATATAATCATTTCATTTATTCCATTTCCAGATGAAACCTACAAGCTTTCCATATTATGTATCTCATAAAAGACCGAGAGCGTCATTCACATATGATGAACTTTCTACTATTCGATGCCCTAATGGAAGTGTTCCTATCTTAAGGAGAAAAGGTCAAGAGCATAAGGCAATACGATTACCTTTCCTAAGAGATGCACAACGCCAATTTGTCAACAATACTTTAAACGAGGATGATGACCCCAATTATGTAAGTTACAACTATCATAATTGATAGACTAGACTTTTAAATATGACAATTCTTTATATATTAATTATTTACTGATTGGTCTAATAAAATTTGTGATAAAATAATTAAGAAATTGAAATACAAAGGTACTCATACGTATATATATACAAGCATGCTTGCATGTATGCATACATACGTACGTATGTATGTATTTTATGTATGTATGGGTTGGATGAGAGGGATGCTTTCTAATGAGTTAACATTATCTTCTATCTTTGAAATTGGCAATAGATAGTATATTCATCGTTGTATTGTAGCAGTGATTTATATAATAAGGAATATATGTGATGAATCACTATATGCCTATTTTAAATGTTTCCGTTATAATACAAAGTCCAAATCAATCTCAAAAAGTGGTAAACTCAATGTAGAACCTAGCTCCACTCCTGGATCATGTGTAGGATCCCCAGTTCGCGTTCACATCTCAACATCTCGTGGATTCGTGTGTACTGAATCATATATTCTCTACTCACAAGTCCCAGACCTCTGTTCAGCTGCCACAAGTATAGTAGAAAGCTGGCTCGAAGAAAACAATGAGAAAGGGATATAAAGAACGGGAGGAGACAAAGAAACACGAGAAACAAAAGGAGGCGACTCTCCGAGATCAGAATCAAACTCAGAGAACGAAGGAAGAACATGGATGAGTTCAAAAAGAGAGTTTTCTCCGACCAACCCGGGAGAGACAAACAAAGAAGAGAAAGCAGAATATCCAGGATTGGAGTCATACCTGGAGAAGAACATATGACTTAACTCTGAATCAACCTAGACAAATAGGTAGGCATGCATTGAAGCTGTGATGTAAGAGTCGGCCTAGGAGACCGCATACCCATCATCTTGACTCAAGAAAATAGAAAATAGGAAAGAAAAGTGAAACAAATGAAATTGACAAGACACTGATGATGGGTAATTGCTAGAATTCAAGACAGAAAGACAAGAACGCACAGACTCACACCAATCACAAAAATTACACAAACCAAACCCCCGATTCACCTTCTCAACTTGGTGATGACCATAAAAGTTTAGTCATTAATCTTTTCAATTTTAGAGTTAGGTGATCAAATAGTTTTATAATCACAAGCTCACAGTTGTAGTCTCCTAGAGTAGCTCATGTCTGACTCGATGAATCCCTCTAATAGAAGATTGTCCCCATAAGATCTTGAGTCAGGTCCTAAGATAATCGCCTACTTTAACGCAATACTACTTCTGCTGACAATTGAGGCAAGTGCTTGCAGCAATAACATTATCTGAGAGTCAAAGTCCAAGCACTTAGGGCACAAGTCCAGGGCTTTGGCTCTACTCCATATATGTATGTGCCTCGTTTAGTCTAGCCAGTATCTGCATCCAATGAGGAGATTTCTCTCCCAAATCAATGAGTAAAATCCGTTACGTTTAATTTTAGTGGTCAAGTGAAATTAGCAATATTTTAATTTTTGTTATCACTTTTTTTGATCTTTTTGATTTAAGGAAAACAAACATCTAACGGATTTTTTGTTGGTGTTTTTCCTTTAATCCTAAGTGAATGGAAACAGAGGGATAAAATAAAAATGCAAGGCACGAGAATCAATGATGCATATAGAGATAGAAGTGTGTACCTAAATCCAACACTCTACATGAAGGGTGGTCCGCACAGGAATTTAAATAAAGCCTATATGCATGAAAATCGAAAAAGAAATGTGTAACCTAGAAAGAGTTAATAGTTCTACATGGAGAAGAACCTATTTTATTTGTCTAGGTTATACGGCCTTAAGTATAATTAAACTACAGTACATAAATAAAGAAATAAAATCCTAATCAAGCACCTAGCCACTCACAGGAAATCATGGAAAATAAAGAAAAAGGTGAAGAAAACAAAACCATGGCGAGGTCCCCCCATCACCTGTGCTTGCGAAACAGACCCAAGAAAGAGTAATGGCCATGTACAAGCTAAGATGCCCTTATGGGGTCCCTTCTAGAAAATGAAAAATAAGCAAGTGCTCCTTCCTCTCTCACCAAAAAAGAGAAAAGAAATAGAGTTGGCTCCACCTGACTCAAGCTACTTTTCTACAACTCACCCATGAAGAACGTTGGTCTCCAAGTATCTCGGTTACTCGGCTCCTGATGAGTAGTCGACCTTGATACCTAGGCCATGCATCATGGGTTAGGAAAAATAAATAAATAAATACAAAAATAGTAAGAGAGAGAGAGAGAAAGTGAAATAAAAGAAAAATAATCAGATGACAAATGAAATAACAAGAAAACAAAACCTTAAAAACCTAATGCTCTACTAACTACCCAAGCATTGTCTCTTAGGCAATGATGTCATCTGAAAAAAATATCCAATATAGTCGTCTAAAGAAATAGAACAACTGTTGTTGTGTCGACCAGACATGATTTACATTATTGTAGTTTTTATTTTTACTTTTAAACTTGTGTTTATGTGGTAAGTATGGGAGGTGTCGAACTCAGGGAGGCAAACTACAGAAACTAAGGTAATATATGTTGAGTGATCAAAGTGTATGTATATTTTATTATTTTAATGGATTTCAGTTTATTTATATGATTTTTATTTTATTTTAATTATTTTGTATTTTTTTTAATTTGTATATTATACATTAAAGAAGATAGGTGTGATTTTTATATTTTATTTCGTTTTTTATTTTGATATTTTTATGTTTTATATTTATTTTACTTTTTTGGGTATTCTTGAGTCATTTTTAGAATTTTTATGTGTCTCGAAATATTTTTAAAGTTGAAAACAATGCTTTTATTTAAAATAAGAAAATATTTTGAATTTTAAAATAGTAAATAATAAAAAATATTTGGTTTTTAATTTTACTGGAAAGAAGATGAACGTGCCATTAAAACAAGATATTGTGCATAGTTTTCTATTTTTTATGAATTAGTTATGAATTTTTTTATGTTTGTTGTATTTTCGAATTTAAGTGTTTTTTATTTTATCTTTATTCTCTTTTATTTTATTATGTGAAATATTTTATAATATACTATATGCAATTTTTGTAGATATTTGAAGGTATTTTTATTTTTTTTATGTATTTTTAAAGTTTATGTATTTTTATAATTTTGTTTTGATTTATTTAAAAAAGGAATTATTTCTAATTTTCAAAACTAAATTTATACTAAATATAGTATATTATTAAGTATTTTATACATATTTTCATGATATTTATATTATTTATATTTTATTCAATACGCATTTTATATGTTTTATATTTAGACACTGCTAATGGGTCGGGGGCATGCCCGCCCCGCCCGCTCATGGGCTGGGCTTGGGCTAGGAGAGTTGAGGTATGTGCCGACCGACCCGACCCACCAAAACCAAAAAATATACTTGTATAAGGTAGATATGACATTTATTAATACGATAAACTTCAAGTTTTTCATATTTGATGTTAGTTTTACATAAAATTTAATTGTTTCTGTCTAGTAACATGCAAACTACTTATATTAGTTATATTAGCTATAAATGGTGGTAATGAAATCATTTATACTTATTAAATAACATAAAAAAATCAATGAAAAATAAAATAAAATGTGCTATGGGCCAGCCCATGGTAGACTTTGGACAGTGGTTTTCGAACCTCGGCTCGTTGGGCCCACCCATATTTTGGCCAGGTCTAATTATATTTAATATATTGAGTGCAAGGGTATAAACATAATATATTGGAAATTAAGGGTGAGCAATAAATATATGGAGAATTAGAGGGTATGGTTGCAAAAACACCAACATGCACGTCCAGATACACGTGGTTGCTCATCCACCTGGACTTGCTTGCAAACTCCACAAATGTTTGAGGCACAAGCATAACACGCCCCCAAAATATTTCGAACTGCACGTGAGGCTTCATGTGAGAGGTTGTTGAGAGGGACATGTTTGCGATTTCATAGGATTCCTAGGGTTTCCATGCAATTGTCACCAAAATATCTCATAGCACGTATAGATCACGTGATGTTTAAGCGGTTGGGCGGTGCAGACTCTGGATCTTCCGATCGATCAGATCGGACGATGACTGTAGCATTTTTTATCACAATTTTTCTTCCCTAATTTGTCTCAGTTGATGGGCGGTGCGATGCTCTCAATTAACGGTGGTTCATTCCTGATTAATTAAAGGGAGGTGGTTATTAGGTGAAACTCTTTGATCTGGTTCGACTTTCTATGCGACGATGATGAACTCGTTGTTACTGATCAGATCTCAGGCTTTGGATTCAGCTTTCTCTTGTCTTCAATTGAAGACAATTCGATTTTGATCGATGGTGGAGACCTTGATGCAATGCTCTTTAGATGCCCACATCCAGGTGCTTGTCGATGTTAGGGATGTTGCTCTGATGTATGTTCATCGATGGTTTCAGTACTTCGTATCCAAAATTTGCTTCCTGATGTTCGAACAAGGATTTAAGATGATGCTTCAACAATTGTGTATCCGCTTCATGGCCTCATCTGATAGACTATTGCTTCTATGCAGGACTCAGATCTATATTTGCAAATAGTACTCGACTTAAGGTTGGAGCCTCGGTCCAAAACTCAAACAGGAGGAGGTGAGCGTAGAGCACTTCCGATGGTGATAAATCAGTGCTCAAACTCCGATCAACGTGTGTGATCGGAGGTTGATAGCCCTGTGAGGTCGAATGGGAAGTGATTAGGGACACAAAGGTGGACGGATTGACGAGGTATTTTGGTTTTATTTCAAAGAAGTTTGAAGAGGAATAAAGGGGGATGAGTGGAGTACATAAGGAGGAAGAGGGAGGAGAAGAGAATAAGAGGAACAAGAAGATGATCTACCTGAGGAGTAGATGGATGGAGTTTCCTGGGGACGAAGCTCGATGAGTTTCGTGTTTCTCGCCTCAACTCCCGACGTCGGAGGAGGCTGGTCATGTGGAGGAACACCTCATGCCAATGATGATGTTGTCGTACCTAACTCTCGACCTCACTATGACGGCCTCAGATTGACTCGCTCCTGTCACGAGCGAGATGAAGGATGGAGCTCACCAGAAAAGAATGAGAAATGGTGGATAGAGATCAGTCGACAGAGTAGGTTTCCTTTTATAGAAGAAGGGAGAGATTGATGGAGAAGACGAGGTGGGACTGTGAGGAGGTTGGGAGAACGACCTGGGTGGTCCCAGGCCATCAGGCAGTTGGGTTGACAGGAAGGAAGAGAGAAGAGAGTGGAGGGAAGAAAGAGAAAGAAGAAGAAGAGGAAGAAGAGGCAGAGGAGAAAGAAGGGAAGGAAGATGAAGGGGGGGTTTTGACTGGTCAAAGTTAGTTTGACATGTCAAAATGCGCCACTAAATGCACAAAAGGACAAAACCCTTATATACCACATAAATAAATAAATAAATAGTAAATTAATATGAATAAACAATGTAAATAAAAATGGTAAATAATTTAATAAATAATTTATTTATTAATTTTATAACCAAGATATGAGGTTCGAAAGTTCAGTTTTATGACTTTTTAGTTTTGGGATTTATTAGTATACTAATGATTATTTTGAAGTTATATTTTTATATTTTCTACTATTTTTTATAAATATTTTAGAAAAAGAATTAAGTTAGTTAGAGTTAGAATTAATTTTATAGAAAATAAAGATGTTTTGTATACATATAGTACATACACACACACACACACATATACACACACAGTGGGGTCCAAAAGACAAAGCTTACACGATTAATTATATGATTATTTAATATTTTCAATAAATAATATTAGCTATAAATAGAAGTTTAAAAGTGAGTTTAGGTTATTTGGAATTTTCTACAAATAGATATGTATCGTGAAAGTTTGCTCTTACACCTTTTTTGATTCATTGCAATTATTTGTTTATATAATAAATAATTTTCTTATATTTTTAAAATATAATATATTATTATAAAAAACATTCAAGAAGAAAATATTTTTGTTTGAGATTATTTGAATGATAAATAAAATAGGTAATATATATATATATGAGGTGAAAAATGTGTAAATGTGCATTGATAATATTTATTTTCTGATATTTTTATAGATTATGATCCTTATCCACCCCTCTCCCAAACTTATTTATTTTGTCTACCAAGTCAATATTGACATGTTCTCGAGGTTAGGATCAATCTATGCATATTTATGTATCTACATCCTTTCTTTCTATTATTTTTAATTTTCTCTTTATTCTACAATTTTGGATAAAATAAGTGTTGAATATGTAATATTTATAAATGAAGTTAGTAAGTTAATTAATGAGAATTAATCGATATTTACATGAATTTTACTAAGTATTTTAGATAATATGAAAGAATGAAGGAGATGAATCATTGATTCATCAATTCCATACATTATCGACCATAAATACATAAGGCCAACGACTCCATAACCCTAACCCTCACCCCACTACACTAGATCACATCCCTATCACATATTTCCCACACCCCAACACCTACACCACAACATGCAAGCCTTATAGCCATCACCACCTCCATTCCACATGCAACCAACTCCACAACCACTGTATTATCGATCCGCATGCTACACACTGCCGAATGCACAATAGACCGGAACACCCATAACATTAATCCCACAACCCCCCTAACCTCTACACTTGACCACAACCCTACCCCACAACACCCACAACCCAACACCCACACTATAGTTGGCATACACCGCAACTCCTATGGCGTCCATTCGACACACCAAAACCCGCAACCACTGCACCACCAACCCCATTGTCGTGACCACATACCCCACAACACCTACACTAGACGATAACTCTAGCAGACCCCAACCTCTTTAGCTCCCATACCGCAATCCATACACCCACAACACAACCATCACACCACCATTGCACACGACATTCCCAGAACCCCCACTTATCCCAACTCTCACATTAAGCACATAATATGAACAAAGTATATATGTGAGAAAATAAAAAAGACACATGTTAAGCACATAATATGAGCAAAAGATCCCCACCAAAACCTACAATCCCCCACATTGAAAAATAAATGTAATATGATAAAACACCTAACCCAAAGAATAAACAAAGGGACCAGAAGTAGGAATGAAGGCATGCGATCGTCGGAGGGCATGCATGAGCAAAGGACCAGATCGTTGGAGGGAGCACACTAGTGGAGGGGAGGAAATGATCAGAGAAGAGAAAAGGGGTCCAAAGTAAGAGCGAAGGGACCGGATCGCCGAAGGGCAATGCAAGTGGATGAACAATATTACCAAGGCTTGCATGCGGACATAGTGGACGGGGTAGGCCATTTTGGGGAGAGAAGGGGCTGAGAAGTAGCGAAAGTAGAAATTGCCTTTGTGGGGGCATATTTATTAAGGTTCTCCTTGGCCGTCCATAAGCTGTTGTAGAATCACATTAAGGATCACCACAAGAACATACCTTGATGGTTTTAGTTATTTAAATCAGTTTATTAAGCATCAATGAAAAATTTTACATCCTTAGTAGTCTAGAAAACCAATGTTGATGGCTCGATGGCCTTAGATGTTATAGTACGATGGTTTTGTAAACGTCGAGGAATGTTAGAGATCCATTCAATATCTTAATGAGTGGCGATATTTAATATCACTTTATCGATGATAGTTACGAAACCAACAACAACAACATTGGCCGTTGGGGTATGACATTCTCAACGGTTTGGCACTACCGTAATTATCATGCCTAACTTATTGGTTACCTTTTTATAGAGGCTCTTGGCGCACTGTTGAGATCCATCGAATATCACAAGGGATAACATCATTTAATATTCAGTTTATCAAGGTTGGTTCAATAATATAAAAAAAATACGAGTCGTTGAGGTAACACCATTCCCGATGGTTTACAAATCTTCTTAATTATAAATGCCCATGTCATCAGTTATTATACATTGGTAGTGGTTACGAACCCGATGTCAAAGTGTGGCTCAGGGGTTGATATTTCAAAAATTCAAAGGTCGACAAGTTATATTTTAGATTAGCGTGGCGATTTACGAACTGTCGACTAAGCATGCTAACCGCTTTGACAGTTTATATAATGATGGTTGTAATGATCATCGAGGAAACGTTGCACGTTCACGATAGTTCCAATATATCATAGACAATCGATAAATTACCGAGGATATAAATGACTATAATCAGTGCTTGTTTACACGATGGCCTAGATAACTAGCAACTAACGGTAACTCTTAGGTGACTGTTGAGGATTGTCAGTCGTTATAGTAATTATTTGTAGAATTGCTAGACCAATTATAAAGAACAACGTCACGCACTCCATGCACATCTTGAATCTCCAAATCAATCTTTGAGTAGAAGGATCCAACAAATCAAGGGGGTGTTCGGCATGTTTCCTTGTCATGAGGTGCATCAGGGAAGAATGGCCATTATTCACAATTATTTTTGGTCCTAAAAGGGAGGATTAGAACCTTTCCAAGGTAAAAAAACTACCCTCACAACTTACTTCTCATCATTATAATTTAATTCCTTTAGACCTCATCTAAGGTTGTGCTAGCATAGTAAACTGTAAAAGGTTTCCCATCAATTTTTTGTCTCAGTAATATTCAACAACATAATTTATGGCATTCATCGCAATATAGAAGAATATAAACAAATTTAGGGGCTAAAATCTTTCAACAAATTTTTTATTGAATTAAATGTGCTAAACCATGATTACATCTTGATAAAAATCTATGCGACCAAAAATTATCTCAGCTGCTTAAGATTGGTGGGTATACCCAACTTTGAAATTAATTACACTTGTGTTGGGTCTACTTTCCTTCCCTAAGATATCACATGACCTAACACAATCTTGTAAATCACCATAAAATGACTCTTCTCCCACAAAAATACAGGATTGACCTCAGCAAGCTCAAGGATCGCTCTAAAAAACCCAAGCAAGAGTCCAATTCATCACCAAAAGATAGAGAAAATGACTTGAACATGTCCATGAAGTATCATATCATGTTCGTAATAACTATATTCATGTACCTTTTGGAATGTTGTGAGAGTATTGCAAAGACCAAAAGACATGTGCCTAAAGTAAAAAAATACCAAGGGGATATGTAGAACCTGTGTTTTCTATGTTTTGAGGATTAATGGTAACTTCATTATAACTTGAATATATATATATATATATATATATATATAAGAATAAATAATATTAGTTCTCTATAATTCTCTCTATTATCTGATCCTTGAAGCAGAGAGGGAGATGATCCATTTTAGTGATTTTATTGCTGGTATTCCAAGCTAATTGTTTTAGTAGTGGTCTTTTTTGTTGGTCCGAACCACGATAACTCTTGCTTTCTTCAGTATAATTTGAAGGGGAATTATTAACTAAAAGTTGAAGCACAGATAAATGAGTCCTCCTCCCAACTGAAAATTAAAAGAGTTGAATGCAATGTGAAGTGATAATGATATGCAAAATACATAACAATATGCAAAATGAGTGTGATGCGTTTACAACTTGGGAAAAAATTATATAATGGAGATTTTGTATGTTAATTCAGAGCCTCAAATCACATCACAAAATTAGGGATACGCATATTTTTCGAATTACAATAAATTATATTATCCTAACAAAATTTTTGGGCATTTTAAAAACCAGTTTAAAGGGGACAGAAATACAGAGATCAAATCTAAGTTATTGGTTCAACATTTAATTTCCTATTTGTCTAGAAAACACCAACAGTGTATATTTGGATAAAATTGTATTTTTTCTAGATATAGAATTTTAAATACCATATAATATATTTTTTCTATTTTTGACTTAATATGAATGCAAGAAAAATAAATGGTTTTTCCTTTTTATGAAATTTGTGATGCAAATAATAACCAAAATAATTGAATTTCTGCTAAGAAATAGCAATACAAGAAATATACCTATTATTTTTTTTAATTTTTTAAATTAAAATATTTTTAATGATTTTTTACCGATTAACGTGATTTAGTCCTAAAAATAGCCAACTTCAATATTTTCAAAGTTTTTACCGGTAGAGATTAAAAGGGGAAGAACATATATTTTGAATTTTTCAAGATGTTAAAATAAGAAGTAATTACAAATTAATTAAAAATTGTACTCAATAATTATTTAAAGACACGTCCAATGAAGCTCAATGACTTGTGATAGACATAAAATACTACATTTCTATTCCTTTTTTTTAGAATTTTCATAGTATTATCTGATCTAATATGACTTAAACAAGAACAAATAGGTAAAATATGAAATTCAGCACTAATTTAATTTTAATAAGTCAACTACAAGCCATAAAACTCTAATAAAACAACCAATATGCAGATAATCAATCAAGATACCACATGTTGTTTACAGAATTTAAAAGATATTAAAATAAAGGTTTATATACGTGTCCGAACAAAAGGGTCTTGCTTCGAATAAAAAGCAAATTAAAATGCTAAAACGTATGTACAAGAGCACTTTTTGAATTAGGGATAACCGGAGGGGGTTATGCATAATTTCTAGGAGGCATTCTTAGGCATGGATGAGAATGCCAACATCAAAAGTCATGGGGTCTTATTTATAAAGTGACCCCATGTAAGGCGCAACACGAGATGGTAGAGCTAAGCTTTGGAGACGCGTTTTTGCTTGTTACATTTATCGGTGTTCAATATTATAGGGTCAAACCGTATCCATCCCGACCTGGCGATTTTGGTCTGGATTTTGCAGGCACTCCTGAAAAGATATCCTGATTGGGTATCCAGAAGTGGTTGACCCCCTGAACTTAGTTGACAGTGGAAAATCTATGTTTAGATCAAGAGAATGTTGAGGGAACTGCCGGGAAGGGGTTTGTTTGGTGAGGAGTTGCCCAAGATTGAGGTTTTTTTTGTGCATCTTTTTTTTTGAGTTAATGACGAATTGTGGGATTTTAAAACTAGTCACCCTTTTCTTTCCTTAAGTAGATATTTTCCATTTTTTGTCTAGGAAGGATTTTATCATGATTAACGATAGCATCTTGAAATTTGATGGTGAAGCAAATTATTTATGGAAAAATAAAGGTAATGGTGTTTTTAATTTGAGTGGTTTGATTTTCGAACTTCTTTTCTATTATCTTGATATTATTTTGGATGTTGTATATATTTTATCAGTTTTAGCTCCTCCACCAATGCCTCCTTCGCATGTTTGTCACCTTATTGTCGACTCTCCTTTGCACAACTTGCGACCTAACACTGCAAGCCATGCGCCCCTCCATCAAGCTTGGAGCCATCGACAACACTCTTGTACCCCCATGAGGACTACCTCAGTCCAAGGTTGTCTCGTGGTTCCTTGCACGATCCAACTCCTATTAAGACCAAATGAGCGACAGCTAGGATGCGTTACTTTGATGGTGGCAATCAAGGGTAGAGGGTGATTGAAGGGTAAAACGAGCTTCCACCTGGATAGGTGAGGGTATATGGATCAAGATCGAATGGTTGCATGGATATCTCTCTATTGGTCATCAATACATGTAGAGACTAGACAAACTCTATCTTGGATGATCGATGATGGAGTGGTCATGAACTAAGGGGAGAAGGTCTTTAAGCACGAAGAAGAAGGTTGAGTTAGTGTTTGAGTAATGTTATGGAAGGGACAAAGATCCTTAATGACGATGGAGGATCTGGTGGCTCAAGATCCACAGAGTTTAAAGTGATCAATGAGCGGACGAGTTTTTGATAGAAGATGGAGTTACAGAAGGTTGACTGGAGATTGGCATTAAATGAGAATACCAATGAAAATGGAGAGCTCAGATGCATTCCATCCTAGCCATTCTATGGTTATATTATTCCAGATGAGGGTGTATTGCATGCTCGATGTTCTATAATCAATGATGGATATTTGGGCGCTAATGCACAACCAAAGTGGTAAGGCATTAAGGATCAAGAGGTAGGGTAGCTTGGGCAACAAATAGTTGGATTGAAAGGCAGATGATGCCCTCCCTTCTCCCTCCTCTCCTCTGTCTTACCTCCTTTCTTATTCTTCATTGAGCATGGTGGGGAAGAGATGAGGGAATTCCAACAAAGGCTTCTCTTGCTATTGCTATAACTCCTCAAAGGATGTGCAAGTTAAAAGATTCACTATTGTTATTGATCTTGGTGCAATATCAGCTAAAGGGGGTGGACATGGTGAATGGTAATCCATTGTAGATGGAGGAGAATGATTTGAGAGCTCCGATCATTGTGTGCGACCATAGTTGGTAGGTTGCAATACACATGAAGTATGAGGTGAAGAAAATGATATAGTTCAAGAGGTTAGCATAAGTAGATGATAAAAGAAGAAGGGGGTAGGTGAATGGGAGGAAGAAGATGATGTAGAAGAGAAATGAAATAAGAAATATAAGAAAAGAAAGGAGATGAGATAGATCGGTGAAAAACACTTTGGAATGATGATCAAGTCAATTGGCATTTGGAGAGAAGCCATGATCACTGCTTCAATGAAGGGGCATTCTTTAGGAAGCTCAAACAACAACTGATATTACTAATGTAGATGGGTCAACACTTGGACCCAATAAAATCCCTTCACTGATGCTCATATTGCCCTCTACTCATTCTCTAATGTGTTGCCATCAGTGGACAATGAAAGAAGTTGGAGCTCAACCCTCAAGATTAGCGAATTCATGGTAGGTGGGCTTTGGAATAGGTTTTATACCTAAGAGTTCAAAGTAAACTGGGTGGTTAAGTTAAACCAAGGTTCTCGAGTGCAAAGGACAACTATGGATGAAGATATTATTATGATGAGGGAGTATGATGTACATGGAAGCGTTTGGTGGTGATAGAGGAGGTTTGTGATGGAGGTGATAAAGGGAAATAGGGAGAAGCATGGAAGTCACCTTTAGATGCAAAAGGGGGGCTTTTTTACCTCGGACTGATGATCGAAGGTACGAGATGATGATGTATTTTGACTAGATCAATGGGAAGAGCCACTCTTGACTGAGTCAAGGCATGGATCAACCAATTGCTAACAATTTGTGAGTCACACAAAGATGACCTACTTGGGTAAAGAGCGAGGCGGGTTCGTAGATCAGTCAACGATCCACGGGTTCTGCGCACAAAATTCAATGTAAAATAAATAAAAAAACTAAATGGCACCAAATAAAAAAGGATTCTTTATGAAACTTTTCATAAAGCTCTAGAAATATAATTCAACATTGACATAGACAATTTTCATGTAGGACATAAAATTAAAATGACATTGACATCTATAATTTATAGAATGCTTGTTAGGCTTTTTATAGCTATAAAAAACTAATGTTTTGATGTTTTGTATTTTTTCTTTGGTTTTCTAAATGTACCATGTTTGCATTATATTATTTTTCATTAATACTTTATGTATTTCCCCTTTTTTATTTTTAAAAGTTGAGTTGGTAGCTAAATTAACTAGGTACATGTACACACAATATAGATTCTTTCTTTTTTTATTTTCATGGATTTTTATTTTTTTAGTTTTGTTACTTTGTAATTAGTTAACATATACAATATAATTAAAAATAAAAAAATAAATAAAAATATTTAATTTTGTACATAAAATGTTAGTGACTTGCATGTGTGTTTTATACAATTGAGTTGTGTGTACATTATATATGTTTGTATGTATGTACTTTTCATTTAGTTGTTTGAGACTAGAGCCTCGAACTATAGGCTAGGGTCAAATGAAAATTATGTAAATTTTCTTCTTATGACTTATGAATTTTGTCTGCAAGCAAGAAAAATAGCCTATGGTTTGATTTTTTTGTTTTTATATGATAAAACATGCTTCTTATGTCAATATGAATGAATGCTAAGAATGCAAAATAAATATGCAGATGCATGTATTTACTAAATAGCTCAATTCTTACCAAAATGGTGCTTGAAATATGATGTCATCATCAACCACCCCTCTCTGCTTAGGAAATGATTATCCTAAAATGATTTGAAAATGATTTGTAATTAATAACTCAGGTTAAAAATGTTTGTAAAATGATTTGAAAAATGGTTGGAAAATATTTGAAAAGTCTTTTGAAAAACTTTGCAAAAATGATTTTCAAATTTTGCAAATGTTTGTAAAAATTGTTTTCAAAATATTTGTAAAATATTTTCATATTATTTTGAGGACCATATATATAATTATAGCAAATAAAAATTCTTTACAAGCCTTGTATATCCAAACTTGTAAAAACAACCAACCTAAATTGTACATATATCTAGGGTAAATCCTTCATCTAATTCTTGTAAATATCTGATGCACTCCCATGTAAATATCTACACATAATTCTTTCACTAATCTTTTGTTTTTTAAAAATCCCTAAAAATTGAAAAATTCAAAATCCATTATGAAATATTTTCAAAATTGCATAAAAAATTGCGAAACTTTTTCAAAAATCTATAAAAAAATTCAAGATCAGAAAATTGCTTCACAAAAAACAGTTTCTTGCATTGTACATAGCATCTACATTTTTCAAAATAATCAAGAAAATTGAACAAGCTTAATTAAAGTATGAAGAATGGAGCTTGGTCTAGACCTTAATACACTTAATTTCATATGAACCCATTGAGGAGTGGAATTGGGATACTTCAGGTCACCTTGACTTAATTCTTTAGGTTCCATGAGATTATGTTCATGAGTCAATTCAATATGTCTAACTAGAACCCTTTGTATCATTTATACGACTCTTGAAATAGTGGCTTGAATAGAAAACTCACACATAACACATATCTCAACCCATATGGACTGTTGAAAAATCTTGGAGTCAAATTCGTGACGATACTAGGCCACTTCATCAAGGTTGGCTCAGAAACCATTCTTGGGAATTGCCGAAACCGATATTCTAACCCACTTGTTTTGGTAATAATGATATCTAAAGACTGGAGACTGTATTTAAATAATTCTTCAGATGGGGAATTGTCTGATGGCGTAACTTTTTTCAAGACCCCATACAATGGACAGACCAAAAGATGCTATATCCGTCAGGACACAAACAAGAATGCAGAGCAATGCAAAGTCAAAGAAAATATATAAAAGAAGACTACACCAAAAAATCTACAAAAATATTGAGCTTAAAGAAAAGCATGCTTCTTGGTGAAGACTCGATCACACTGATCAATCTTCACAAGGGAATGAAGACTACAGTGGTCCATTCTCAATTATTTTCCCTTCTTCTAGCTTCTCCCCCATTCGGTTGTAGCGATCGGCAACACTTGACCTTAGAAGTGAATATATGTCTCCATGAGGATGAGATACCAGAGGAGCAAACTCTTTTATAGTTCAGAGGTTTTGTTTGGGAAGAACTGAAAATTCACACATGATTCTATCATTTCAAGATTGTGAGAGTATGCGACTGAGAGGATGGCTCTGACCTGATTGTGAATTGAACTGGATAATATGACTATGTAACCTAAGGACGGTTGTGTCATGCTTCCTAACCATAATGACGAAGGTAGTTTCATTCAATTTAGAGTTAAGATGTAAAAGTTAGGTCTTGTGCCCTAATTGTGCAGTATACCTGTACAAAATATTCAATTTATTCTTTATATTTTTATGTTTCTTTTATTTATATAAGTTTGTAAATAATATTTAAAACATATTTACATAATTGAATTGAAATAAAACCATTAAAAATAAGGGATTTTTACCCAACAGACCCTATAAATGTTTTAAAATGCCTCTACGACCTTCTGCACAATGTAATTACCCCATCGACACTGTAAATTACCCCAAGAACCCCTACCGGCTTAAAACATATTACCTGGAGGGTTCATGGGGTAAGAGTTGGCAAGTTTACGGGGTCGAGGGGGGAATTAGGTTGTTTCAAAGGTCGTGGAGGTGATTGGCAAAGTTTATAGGGTTTGTTGGGTAAAAATCCCTAAAAATAAAATAAAATAATGAGTGTATTCTAATACATAGATGAAATATACATATATATACACACACATACCTATATAATATACCTACATAATTTTCTTAGTATGTAAATAAACTCATAAAAATAAAGTAAAAATACATAACTATATCTAAATAAATTATAAATATAAAATACCTATATATAATAATAGAATGTAAAATATAAATAAAAAATAAAATATACATAATACATGTATATTCACCTATATTGTTACATGTAAATAATAGCATGTGAAAAATAACTTTGTAAAAATAAACAAAAATAGGTATTGAATACTGAAAAACACGAAACCTGGCCTGCTTCTTTATTCCTGCAAAAGAGGAAACAGAGAGATTCGCGGTCGTTGTCGACCAGGGGGGTTTTGTCAGAAGAGATTAAGGTGAGTTAATCTCCTTTATTTTATTTATACTCCTAAACTTAATTGTATAGTGGTTAAGCACGGGAGTGTCGAACTCAGGGAGGCAAACTGTATTAAACTAGGAAAAATCAATGAAAAACCTAAGGAAAAAGGGTTTCCTAATTTTTATTGTATTTTTAGGAATTTTTCTGAATTTTTATTTGATTTTTATGAATTTTATATTGTTTTTGCAATTTTTAATTATTTTATGATTTTTATTATTATTAGAAAATGCTTAAATTTTTTTTATTTGATTTTAATTTTGTACTTTTTAGATTTTTAAAGACTTTTACTATTTTTATGGATTTTTAAAGGGTTATTAAGATTTTTATGATTTTTGGTTTGTTTTTAAGGGTGAAAAGGGAATTTTTATTGAAAACAGTGTGGTTTTTTGTGATTTTTAATGATGAAAATAATGCGAAAATATTTTTATTTTATTTTCTGTAAAAACTAGATGAAATTACCTTTAAAACGATATGCTATACGTTTTTAGAGGATTTTTATTGAGTGAGTTATGAATTTTTGAAGTTTTTATATATTTGTATTTTTTTATTAATTTTATTATTTAATTTTTTATTTTATTTTGGGTCTAATTTGTAAAATATAGTACTATATACTAAATGCTATTTTTATGGAATTTTTACAAGTATTTTTATAATTTTTATGGTGTTTTATGGGTTTAGGGTGTATATAGTGTATTATATAATAATAGTAGGGGTATATCTGTAATAAAAACTAATAAGCAGGGGCGCGCTTAAAAAAATCAGAAAAGTCGGGGGCTGAAGCGCAAAATGCCCAGGTCGTCACGCGCCTCTCACGTGCTGTTCCCTGGAAAGGACTTGATTGCAAAATCGAAAACTTGTAGGGACGTTCCTGTAAAATCCTCAGCTCTCACGTGTTTTGCACCTGATTCTCACCGGCGAGGACCTAATTGTAAATTCAGAAACCTGCAAGGGCGTGCTTGCAAAATTCTCAGTCTCCACGTGCTTCGCACGCGCCTATCCCCGTTGAGAACCTGTTTGTAATTTTTGAAAACCTGCAAGGCACTTTTTGTAAAAGTCACAGTACTCACGTGACTCGCACGTGCGATCCTGTTAGGCTCTGCGTTTGACACCTGGCACCTGCACGTCCGTTCGATGGCGACGATCCGACGGTGGAGATTTGGGCGTGGATCTACGGTTCGGATCGGATCTGGAGCAGTTGTCGGAGATCGGACGTCTCTGAAGCGGCCTCGATGAACAGGGATGAATGCCTCCTCCGGCGAGATTCGGTCGTCAAATTTAGAAGTTTCTCTGCTCAATCATCGCTCCAAATCAGCGAGTAGCTTCGTCTCCTTCATCCGCTCAAGCTGAGCATCAAAACATCGACTCGATGAAGCTATTCGAGGATCTGGAGGTTGATCTTCCTTCACGGCTTCAGTAACTTCAATGCTCCTGGACCTGTGATGAATCGAGCAATCTATGCACTACAGGAGACCACAACAAACTCCAATCGGTGTTCATATGTTGAAGGAGGTCCCATAGATAATCATGAGCGATCGGTTGCAACTGAATTTCGTCGGAATGAAGGAGAAGACAACCTGCTACCTGCAAAAATACAAAAACACCTGGATCGAGGTTTTGGAAGCCTCGATCCTGTGGATCACAGCACAACGGGGGGGGGGAAATGGATGAATGAGGCTATATGGAGATGAAGGAGAGCCTCGGAGCTCCGGCCGTCGGACACGGCCGGAGATGAACAGAGATGAACGGAGACGGAGAAGCGATGGCGATCAGCGATGAAGGCGGAGGATCGGATCAAATGGAATCGATTGAACACGATTTTCGACGCAAAATTACAGAATGGAGGGAGTGAGAAGAGAAGGGAAGGATTGAGAAGAGAATCGGAGGATAGAGAAGGAGATAGGATTGAGAACTAACCTGGAGATGCTGATCGGAGAAGATGAAGTGGCTGAGGTGCGCCTGGGAAGGTGGAGCTCAACGGAGCTCCGTGATATCGGCCTCGACGATCGGCGCGATCGGAGGCTGAGCGCGCAACGACGGCGGAGCAGGGCTTCGCCGGGGCGGCAGCGATCTCGCCGACTCTCTCCCTCTCGCTCGGCGGAGCTGGGCTTGAGGCTGTCACCCTCAGAGCTCTCTCTCTCTCTCTCTCGCGAAGCTCGGTGGAAGAAGTTTTGCAAATGGCGGATACCGGAGCTCGAAAGGGGTTGGAGCCTATTTATAGAGGAAGGGGAGAATGAACCTGGACGGGATCGAGGCTAGATGGGGTTCGTTGATCGAACGGAATGACAGTTGGAGTGGTTGGAGACGGAGGAGAGTCGCCTGGGCGCGAGGGAGAAGGGCGGAGGAAGGCCTCGAGGTTTGGTGCAAGCGGGGTTTTAAGGGAAGAGGAGGAAGACAGTGAACAGTGCCTGGGCGGGCACTGTTCACCCGTGGAAAAGTCAACCCGCTCAAAATAATTAAATAAGTAAATATAAATTATGTATATATAATAATTAGTTAAGTTATTAAATAAGTAAAAATAATTCTTGTTTATTATTTACTTAAATATTTTTTTATATAATTTTATATATTTTTTTTATTTTTATGAATATAAATACATTTTTATTTACCTTTTATAAGTTTATTTTTATACTTTTAAATAGATATGTATATGTATGTGGAAGAGTACCTATAGGTATTTTACCTATGTATATAAATTTTATTATTTTTATTTTTATTATTTTTTTATTGCATTATTTTGAATTTGTGTTTTTAAGAAGTTATATATATAATATCCATATTATAAAAGAACTTTTTATTCATGTATATATAAGTAGCATAGTTAGGTTATCTATGTATAATATAGACCTATATATATATATATTTTTATTATTATTTATTTTGTAATTTTTTTATTTTACAAGATTTTATTATTATTTCTTTTATTTATTATAAACATATATTATAGACATTATTTACAAAAGTATTAATTTATGAAAATAAAGAATATTGGGGAAAATAGGTACTATATACAAGAAGAGCCAAAAACCTAACTTCTTCATATGGACCCCAAAAATTATGCACCCAATTTTATAAAATAGTTTAGGAAATGCTATATACAATTAAAGGTGAGTTTGGGTGATTTGGAGTTTTTATTTGCAAGATATGGGTCTGTGAAGTTGAGATTTTGGTTTTTTATTTTGTGTATAAATTGTACAATGAGTTTTATTTTTGTCCAAACTCAATTTTGTATTTTTATTTAAATTATTATCTACAACTTTGATGAAGGAAGTGTTTAAGTTGGGAGTGGTTTTGATGATAAATCAAATAGGTGAAAAATTTACATTATGGAGAGTGGATAATTTATATTTTTGGTCTTGGTTTTCTTTGTATTTTTATAGGTTAAGATCCTTATCTCCCCCTACTTATTTCTTTTGTCGACCTGGTCAATATTGACCTGGTCTCGGGGTTAGGATCAGTCTGTATATTTTATATCCAGCCTTCTTTTTATTTTTATTTTCCTTTTTCTCTTTATTCTTTTATTTTGGATAATTTTAAGTGATAATTATATAATATTAATATTTGTGATTAAAATGTTAATTAAGTGGAATTAGTGGATATTTACATGCATTTTACCAAGGATTTTAGCCAAAATGAAAGAATAAAGGCGATGAATCACGGATTCATCATTCCCCTATACTTTACCTTTGCTAGTCCCTTAGCAAACACTTATTCTATAAATAAGTGCAAACAAAAAGAAAAAGAAAAAGGAAAATAAAAGAACTTAGAACATGATCATTTCTTTAAACCGAATTTCTCTTCGTCTAAAATTTGGAGCCTGGATTTAGACCTTTGGATTAATAGTGTGTCGGGACTCTATTAGACTTAGGATTTAAGCCTCGACAGCCCTCAAGTTCCACAAATCCTTATCCCGGTTCACCTCAATAGCCAGCTCAGATCCACCTATCCATCACGCAAACTTTTCGTCTTTGAAAACAATTTGTACTGTGTGTGAAAAGTTTTAGCTCTTCCCGCTTAGAGAGACGAAGAAACCGCCCATACAGCTACACACTTCCATTGGGCCCTTATCCAGCAACTCAGTCCTCGAGGAGGGAGGTATTTCCTTCTGAGGTCAGGTCGTGCTGTGTCCACAATCGAGTAAGAGAGGAAGTAGAAGAAGGAGAAGAGAACTGGAGTGTGATCAGTGTAATCACATCTCCGGTGAAGCCTGGCCAGTTTAGCCAAGTCTCCACAAAGACATGCAGGCTTTTCTGAAGCTCGGACCATTGTGGTCATTTTTGGAATTTGGTGTATTTGGCTTCTTTGGTAGTAATGATTGTTGCACTGCATCGGTCTTTTGTGCCCCGACGGATATAGCATCTTTTCATTCCGCCCATTTTTTGGGGTCTTAGAAAAATTGTGCCAGCAGATCCTTCCCTCATCCGAAGCTTTGTTTCAACCCCAATCTCTCCCGTCTTTAGACATCACCACTACCAGATAAGGATGGAAACGCACCACCGAAATGGATTGCCCTTCGCAACCCCAGGCAGGTCGAGCTAAGTGCAGAGTGCATGAGCTCAAAATTGGTTCAAATGGAGAAGAGTTCAACGGATGACACCAGGTGTCCTACTTAGGCACTTTCAAGTTGAATTCCGAACACGGTCTCATGGAACCCAAAGAATTAAGTCTATAAGACCTGAAGAGTCTCAATTCCCGATCCTAATAAAGTCCCTCTTGAATTAAGTGGATTAAGGCCTAAACCAAGCTCCATCTCTCGGACTTAGATCCATGCGGTTCGAGAATCAAACTTGTTCTGAAAAATGCTAATGAATGCAACAATTTTTTTATGAGGTAGATTTTTCGGCTTAAATGTTTTAAGTGGATTTTAAAGAATTTTGCAAATTTTTATTAGATTTTAAACTTTTCAATTTTTAGGGGTCTTTTTGTAAAAGTTAGTGGATTAATTCGATTTACAAAAATTTTACACGGATTTTTGTGTATTTTACAAAGGATTTTATACACTTTTTATATACAAGTTATACGGCTTTTATACATGATTTTTATGAGGATTTTATTTTTTCAAATTTTTAAGGATTTTATCCAAGAATTTTACAACTTTTTTTTTATCTACAATTTTTAAACCATTTTTTATAAAACATTTTTACGGTTTTCTTGCGGCTTTTAAAAACCCAAAATATACACCCATACTTTTAAGAAGCCTTATTATTAAAAATACGAGAAAGTACGAGTTATGGCTTCTAAAGTATATATAGCATATATATACTACACCCCCCTATACTTAGCGTGAACTATGTCCTCATAGTGACCAAAGGAGCGGCAAAGGAAGACATAACTCGTGCTAAGTATAGATCGGTGAAAAGAATCTATACTACAATGACACAAAGAATAACGAATGAAATGAATAGAAGTCGATCATCTCCTCTATACTTGGGATCAAGTGATCCTAAGAATAGCAGACTCAAAACCGAAGATGATCGAGGTCAAGAGAATGTACACAACTCAACGGCTCAGCTTGTCCCCCCTATACTTAGGGTAAAATATCCCTAAGTATAGAGATGAAAATCAAAAGATGAGGGACAAGCGAGAGAGCAGACGATACAAAAACCGACGACAATCAAAAGGCGAAATGAGCGAGATCACCCCCCCTATACTTAGGGTAAAGCACACCCTAAGTATAAGCAACAACAGGGGTGATCGAACAGGACGATACAAACAATAACACGGTGTCTACACCCCCCCTATACTTAGGATAAAGCACATCCTAAGTATAGCAAAATCTAGATCAGCCTAAGGGTGTAAGACAAACAAGAAGAAAGAATGAAATCGAAAGTATATACAAAATGATCGTTGAAAATCAGGTATGAGATGCATAGTGTAAGAGTGAAAAGATCATCTCATACAAAATGGATTGGGGCAACTTCAACGGTCTGCGGATCATGATCAAGAAATGGTTTCAATCGCTGACCGTTGACTCGAAAGGTGGACTCAGATGACAACTCAGATATATCGATGCTTCCGTTGTCGTACACCTTTCTGACAATGTACGGGCCTTTCCATTTACTCTGAAGTTTCCCTGGAAATAGTTTCAGTCTTGCATCGAATAGCCAAACTTTCTGATCAGGCTCAAACTGCTTGTGGCTGATGTGAGCATCATGCCACTCTTTCATCCGCTCTTTGTAATGCAGGCTACTCGTGAAGGCTTGATCTCTAAGCTCTTCCAGGGCTGCCAGTTCAGTCTGCCTCTGATCTCCCGAATCATCTAATCCAAAGATCACTTCTTTCACTGCCCACCAGGATTTGTGCTTGATCTCAACAGGTAAGTGGCATGGCTTGCCATAAACGAGTCGAAAGGGAGACGTGCCTAATGGAGTCTTGAAGGATGTTCGATATGCCCAAAGAACCGAGTCCAAAAGTTGCGACCAATCCTTTCGGTCTGGGCGAACAACCTTCTGTAAGATCGTCTTGATCTCCCTATTCGAAACCTCGGCTAGACCATTCGTCTGAGGATGATACGGAGTAGCAACCCGATGGTCTATACCGAACTCGTTAGCAAGTGCCCTTACCTTGTCGTTGATGAAGTGGCTACCCCCATCTGAGATCAGAACTCGAGGGACTCCGAACCGCGTAATGATATGCTTTCTCAGGAACTTGCAAACCGTGTTTGCATCCGCGGCTCGGGCAGGAATAGCCTCTACCCAACGACTCACATAATCCACAGCTAAAAGGATATACTCGAACCCCTGACTTTTCGGAAATGGGCCCATAAAGTCGATACCCCATGCATCGAACACTTCACAGAAGTGGATCGGCTGCATCGGCATCATGTCTTTATGTCCACAAGTGCCCATCTTCTGGCAGTCAGTACATCTCTTCACGAATGCATGAGCATCCGCGACGAGCGTAGGCCACCAAAGGCCGGATTGGAGCACCTTTTGTGCTGTCCTCTTCCCTGAATGGTGTCCTCCAGCTTCTAATCGATGACAATACATGAGGACACTCTGGTATTCCTCCTGAGGAATACACCTACGCCAGACGGAATCCGCTCCTTCATGATAAAGGACCGGATCCTCCCAATGGTAAGACTTGGCTTTCGCGAGGAAAGTCTCAAGTCTCTGTCTGGACCAACCTTGCGGAACTTTCTTAGCAACAAGAAAGTTTACAATGTCGGCATACCATGGCAGCGAGGCGACAGCAAGAATCGCCTCGTCAGGGAAGGTCTCGGTGATTGGTGTATCAAAGTCAGAAGTCTCAGGTAGTTCTAGTCGGGAGAGGTGATCCGCCACCACATTCTTGACTCCAGGCTTATCCTTGATAACAATGTCGAACTCCTGGAGTAGAAGGATCCATCTGGTCAGACGCGGCTTCGAATCCTTCTTATCCATTAAGTACTTGATGGCGGTGTGATCAGTGAAGATTGTGACTCTGGATCCTAAGATATGGGACCTGAATTTGTCTAAGGCAAATACTACAGCTAGCATCTCTTTCTCTGTAACCGTGTAATTCCGCTGCGCGGAATCCAAAGTCTTGCTAGCGTAGTGTATGGCGTATGGAAGGCCATCCCTCCTCTGTCCCAACACAGCCCCAACGGCAAAATCGGAGGCGTCCGTCATGATCTCGAATGGGAGAGACCAATCGGGTGGCTGAAGGACAGGAGCCTCTACAACCATGTTCTTGAGAGTATCGAAAGCGGAAAGACACTTATCATCGACTATAAACTCGGTGTCTTTCGCTAGAAGATCAGACAACGGTCGGGCAATTTTGCTGAAGTCTCGAATGAAACGTCGGTAGAAACCGACATGCCCGAGGAATGACCGAAGCTGTTTCAGATTGGACGGTGGATTGAGTTTCTTTATGATATCCACCTTGGCCGGATCCACCTCCATGCCCCGGTTGGAGATGATGTGACCAAGGACCGTCCCCTGAGTCATCATGAAATGACTCTTCTCCCAAGAAAGCACGAGGTTAACCTTCGTGCACCTCTGAAGCACGCGGTCTAGGCTAGAAAGGCAGGAATCAAAATCATCACCGTAGACCGAAAAATCGTCCATGAAGACCTCCAAGATATCTCCTACCATGTCCGCGAAGATCGAAAGCATGCACCTCTGGAATGTAGCCGGAGCATTACATAATCCAAAGGGCATCCGTTTGAAAGCATACGTTCCGAACGGACAGGTGAATGTCGTCTTTTCTTGGTCTTCTGGAGCAATAGCCACTTGGTTATATCCCGAGTACCCGTCGAGAAAGCAATAATGGCTCTTCCCGGCTAACCGTTCGATGATCTGATCGATGAACGGTAGCGGGAAGTGATCCTTCTTGGTCGCCTGATTCAAGCGTCTGTAGTCCACGCAGACGCGCCAAGAAGTCGGTACTCGGGTAGCGATCTCCTCTCCGTTCTCGTTGATCACTGTGGTGATACCCGTCTTCTTGGGTACCACATGCAAAGGACTAACCCATTTCGAGTCGGAGATGGGATAGATAAAGTCGGCGCTCCACCACTTGGATATTTCCTTCATAACCACTTCTCGAAGATTTGGGTTCAGCCTGCGCTGAAACTCACGAGATGGCTTGGCGTCATCCTCGAGAAAGATGTGGTGGGAGCAGAGAGCCGGACTAATCCCATGGAGATCGGCTACTGACCATCCGATCGCCTTGCGGTTCTTTTCAAGAATCGCCATCAGACGGGATTCTTGATCTTCGGTCAGATTAGAAGAGATGATGACCGGAAACATTTTCGATTCACCCGCAAGGAATCGGTACTTCATGCTTTGAGGTAAAGGTTTAAGCTCAGGGGGAGAAGGGGCAGGGAGGGCGGGTTTGATTAGAGCCTGGGTGTAGGCTACTAGATCAGTGTGCGTAAGCTCTGCCTGCTCTGACTCAGAAAGATCTGGAGATGGCTTTTCTGATTGCTGACTTTGTTGCGCAGGCTCAGTCTCCAAGTTGGTTGTAGGCTCATTTGAGATTAAACGCGGAACATATTCATCAAAACTTTGCCAATCGAAATCCACGTCTATATCGGAGGGATCAGAATCAGACTGACAAGATCGAAAATCTGAATGATCATCATCAGAATCGTCGGCCTCAGCCTGTGATTGTGTCTGCTCTGAGACTGTGCTATCGAATTCGTCTTTATCTAGTATCTGCAACTCAGACTCTTTTGAAGGCGTAATGAAGGAATGGATGCTCGGTTCGGCCCAAACGGCTTCATCGTCTGTCTGCACGAAGTCACAGTCTTGATGACTGTCGGGCTCGTCATCAGATGCTCTCTCTGATTCAGGTGCTCTAGATTTCTGATCTTGGATCGTCTCTATATGTATACTTTCGCCCTGGACGCGAAAATACACCTTCCCAGTACCATAGTCGGAAACGGCCTTTGCTGTTGCCAGAAAAGGTCGTCCTAATATGATTGGGGTATCAGCCACACATTCAGGGACCGCCATGTCCAATACGACGAAGTCCACGGGGAATTGCAAACCCTGAATGGTGACGATAACGTCCTCGATTAAACCCTTAGGCCTCTTGATTGATCTATCAGCAAACTGCAAGACCGTTCGGCTTGGTCGAAGAGGCCCGAACTCGAACTTGTCGAGTAAGGAAGATGGAAGGAGATTAATCGAGGATCCGCTATCTAATAGAGTACGATCGAAAGTCTGATCGAGGATCTCGCATCTAACATACGGCGCTCCCGTGTCTGATCTTTTGGCTGGGAGACGATTCTGGATGGCGTGACAAGTTTCCTTGGTCAACACATGGATTTCAGAACAATGATTGCGCTGCTTCTTCTTTCTGCGGACGGTGGTTCGTTCTTTTAAGCCTTTCTGCAGAAGAGGAATGTGAGCCAAGGCTTCCGAAAGAGTGAGTTGGATCGTGAACCTTTCGAGCATCTCTTTCGTAAGATCATTCATTTGAATCTTTTTTAGGTTTTCTTTTTTAGCGCCCTTTCCTAAGCAGAGTGCTTTCGGAAAAGGTATCTGTACATCCTCCGGGTTAGTCTGTACAATCGGAGGATCAGAAGAAGTAAAAGCAAATATTTTTGGAGAACGGGGACAAGCAGAAAGATCAAGATCTGAATCAACAATCTTTTTATTCTTTTTCTGAGTTCTCCTCTTTTTTACATTTTTTTGTGTTTTTCTATCATCATCAGAAATGAAAAACGGTAATGCAGCTATGTCGGCGTTCGGCTCTGGCTGCTCTCCAGACTTGGTGGCTTCAGCACCACCTTCTTCATCGTCAAAGGTTGCGGCTTCAGCACTGCCATCAATGTCGTCTACAGGCTCACTTGCGTGATCTGAAGTATCGTCTTCGAGCCTAGTAGAGTCTCCGCCTACTGGAATCCTACCGCTCCTAAGAGAGATGAAGTCAGCGTCATCACAGTAAAAATAGTCATCGGATAATACCTGTGATTGGAGGGTGGGCTCGATCAAATCTACCTGCTCAGACTTTCGCTTCAAGTTGTTTGGGTTGGGCTCTATCTGGGCAGGCAAGACGGACTTTCCTTTGACGAGGTCGGTGACATGGGTTTTGAACTCATCCATCTCTCGCCTAAAAGAAGCATGCTGATCAGTAATAAGGTTAGCGAGATATTCTAATGCTGGGTTGTCATGGAAAGGTCCATGAGACCCGGATGAGTCGCCTCGGTGATACTGAGGCTGCTGCGGAGCTGGCTGCTGCTGTGGAGGATATTGCTGCTGCTGCTGAGGCTGGTAAGTGTTCTGCCTCCACTGAGGATTCTGATACTGACGAGGACCATAATGCTGCTGCTGATGATCTCGGTGCTGCCCCATGGAAGTCTGCGGTTGTTGCTGGGAAGAGGTACCTCCTGTAGACCATCGGAAACCAGGGTGATCGCGACGGATCCCTGGTTGCTGCGGCCGATCATACCAGATCCCATTGACTTCAGTCAATGGCTCAGACATCTCAGGATATGCTGGGGGCATAGATGCCAACGGCTGATCACTCTGATATACCACCATCTGGGTGTCAGATGATGGTGCCTGCGGAAGCTGCGGGTATGCCGAGTGATGATGAGCAGGCTCAGAATGCACATGGTAAATGTGCTGAACTGGAGGCCTAGGAAGAATGCCTCGATCTCGGCTACCAGAGTCAGCCTGTGACCTTGAAGACCGATTGGAATCTGTATATAATTCTTGAAGGCACATAATCTGTGTCTTCAGATCACTCATGCATTTTTCGAGATCATCAATCTTGTTGATCTTATCTAAATTCTGGCACTTTTTCTCAATGATTTCCATTCGATCCAACTTCTGGCTAATGATCCCCATATCAGCTGCTGAGGATTCGAGAGAAACAGAAACAGCAGAAGATGGATTCCCTTCTATTTGTGCCACTCGGGAATGCTGGTGATAAGTTGGTGGCTTCGTCTGATTGTAGACCCGAGTCTGAGACATTGTAGTATAATTTTCGGCCATTTTCTCGTAAATGGCCCAGACTCGATCTTCATGCATCGAAAAGTATGATCCACCACAGGCGGCATTCACCAGTCCCTGTAACTCAGGTGTTAGCCCACCGAAGAAGCTCTGTACAAGAGTCGGCTTCGAAAGGTCGTGGTGGGGACACCGATCAATAAGATCTCTAAATCTGTCCCATGCCTCGTGGAACTGTTCGTTCCCGATCATGGAGAAATTACTAATCATAGCTCTAGCAGCATTCGTTCGACCTAGAGGATAATATTTGTTCAGATATGCAGTTCTCAGTTCCGCCCAGGTCGAAACATATCTCCCTAAGTGTTTCAGCCAGTAGGCTGCTCGGTCAAAAAGGGAGAAAGGAAACGCGATCAGTTTGATCGTGTCCTCGTTCACTTCTGCATCATGCACCGTGCTGCAGATGAGCTCGAACTCCTGAAGGTGCAAGTGCGGCTCCTCAGTAGATAGCCCATGAAACTTGGGCAACAGCTGGATCGTCTGAGGTCGGAACTCGAAGTTCCCACGGATGACAGGAAGACGGATCCATCGATGAGTCGTGGTAGCTCCAGGGTTGTAGAGTTGTTGCATCGTTCGGTTCGGATCCTCTGGAGGTCCATCTGGTCCATCTGGCTGCTCCTGATCCTCAGGTCCTGGCTGCTCAGCGACAGGCTGATCTCTCTGTGCTCGAATCTGATTCAGCTCAGCTCGGACATCATTCATCATTCTACCTTGCTCCCTAATCTGATTCTGTATTGCCTCAAGGGAAGCAAGTAGACCGTTATTGATTGCGGCCTGATCTATGACAACAGAAGTAGTCTGCGGTCCTTTGCCAGCCATGTCGTCTGGAAAGGAGAAAGAATCCAAGTCAGGCTTCGCTAAATCAATGTTCAACTGATGGAAGGATTCAGGTTCGGCGTTTTTCAGATGGCGCCGTTGCCGGGGAGGCAGCGCTAGGAGGATCGCGAAGACCTTAGGATTAGATTTCATTTTCGCGATTTTATTTCTCTGACCTCACGGTTTCTTGTTTTTGATTTGTGCAGCACAGCTCGAGCCGCGCAGCTCAAAGCCACGAAACCAAGTAGTTTAGATTTCTTGTAATTTCTTGTAAAAAAAAAAGCATATAAAAAGTGTCGTAGAAAGGGGCCTCGTAAAGGCATCCCGACTTGTATCTTCTCGGGGTCTGTTTCACCAGGGCTGTACTCCTGGGGGAGCAGGGCACCCACCGCGGCTTTTCTCGATCGCGATTTTTCGACGGTTTTCCGCGGCTTTTCTGAGATAGGTGCTTGTTAGGAGTTTTACGATTTTTCCCTTCTCTGCGCATCGTAGGTTAGCTTAGTTAGATGTTTGCATAGGATTCGACACCTAGGTGCTTGTATCTAGGGCCAATCCCGAAAAAGACAAAAATACGTTAGACGATTTTTCTCTGAAAACATCCAAAAAAAGTGAAAATCGAAAATTAAAACAGGGACTGCTAACACTATCTGACTCTAAAATAAACGTAAGGACTCACTTGCTTTGGGAGAGCAATCCCCGAAAAACCGAATCATCGATCGAATCTCCAGATCAGCGAGAGAGAGACGACCCATAAGGTAGAGCCAGAGTCTGAGCTTCTATCGAAGTACTACTTAGTTCACGCCTTAATTCACCTTATTTCAGTGGGTGCTCTCGGGTAGCCGGCAACGGTCCGAGTTCACTTAGCAGAGTGGAAGGTTTAGAGGACACTGCGTAAGGCTCCGTCCTCAAGTAACACGGGTAGCCGGAAACGGTCCGTACTTACTTCCATACTGGCTGAGACTAGGTGAGTTCTGGTGAGAACTCGGGACAGTACGACGTCGAAGTCTCGGGCACCTATCTAATCTCGTTTATCTGAGAGAACGTTGTTTGCCAATCAATCATAAAATCGAAAAGATAAACGACCGAACTCTTACGGTCATCACCAGGGTTGTGTTGGTGAATTCGGTGTTTGCTTTGCGTTTGATTTGCGGTGTGAGTCTAATCTTTCTAGATCTAATCAATAATCTCTCAAGATGATGGGCAGACGATCACTTCGGCCGACTCTTACGGCACCACTCTCACACACTCGTGCCCATCTATCTGATTTGGTTCAAGAGAACCCCCTCTTTGAACCAGAGATCTATCCATTTCCCTCTGAGATCCTGTCTCCTGGCTCGGTTCGCGAGAACCTTTTATTCGAGCCAGAATCAGAACAACATTCTCCTTCCAGGCGTGACCCTGACCCTGGAAACTCTTCTCAGATTCCTTATCTTAATCATTTTGTATCATCATCACATGAGGTTCACGAGAGCTCTGACCGCGAACCTGAATCCTTCCATCAGTTGAACATTGATTTAGCGAAGCCTGACTTGGATTCTTTCTCCTTTCCAGACGACATGGCTGGCAAAGGACCGCAGACTACTTCTGTTGTCATAGATCAGGCCGCAATCAATAACGGTCTACTTGCTTCCCTTGAGGCAATACAGAATCAGATTAGGGAGCAAGGTAGAATGATGAATGATGTCCGAGCTGAGCTGAATCAGATTCTGTATTGCCTCAAGGGAAGCAAGTAGACCGTTATTGATTGCGGCCTGATCTATGACAACAGAAGTAGTCTGCGGTCCTTTGCCAGCCATGTCGTCTGGAAAGGAGAAAGAATCCAAGTCAGGCTTCGCTAAATCAATGTTCAACTGATGGAAGGATTCAGGTTCGGCGTTTTTCAGATGGCGCCGTTGCCGGGGAGGCAGCGCTAGGAGGATCGCGAAGACCTTAGGATTAGATTTCATTTTCGCGATTTTATTTCTCTGACCTCACGGTTTCTTGTTTTTGATTTGTGCAGCACAGCTCGAGCCGCGCAGCTCAAAGCCACGAAACCAAGTAGTTTAGATTTCTTGTAATTTCTTGTAAAAAAAAAAGCATATAAAAAGTGTCGTAGAAAGGGGCCTCGTAAAGGCATCCCGACTTGTATCTTCTCGGGGTCTGTTTCACCAGGGGGGTTTTGTCAGAAGAGATTAAGGTGAGTTAATCTCCTTTATTTTATTTATACTCCTAAACTTAATTGTATAGTGGTTAAGCACGGGAGTGTCGAACTCAGGGAGGCAAACTGTATTAAACTAGGAAAAATCAATGAAAAACCTAAGGAAAAAGGGTTTCCTAATTTTTATTGTATTTTTAGGAATTTTTCTGAATTTTTATTTGATTTTTATGAATTTTATATTGTTTTTGCAATTTTTAATTATTTTATGATTTTTATTATTATTAGAAAATGCTTAAATTTTTTTTATTTGATTTTAATTTTGTACTTTTTAGATTTTTAAAGACTTTTACTATTTTTATGGATTTTTAAAGGGTTATTAAGATTTTTATGATTTTTGGTTTGTTTTTAAGGGTGAAAAGGGAATTTTTATTGAAAACAGTGTGGTTTTTTGTGATTTTTAATGATGAAAATAATGCGAAAATATTTTTATTTTATTTTCTGTAAAAACTAGATGAAATTACCTTTAAAACGATATGCTATACGTTTTTAGAGGATTTTTATTGAGTGAGTTATGAATTTTTGAAGTTTTTATATATTTGTATTTTTTTATTAATTTTATTATTTAATTTTTTATTTTATTTTGGGTCTAATTTGTAAAATATAGTACTATATACTAAATGCTATTTTTATGGAATTTTTACAAGTATTTTTATAATTTTTATGGTGTTTTATGGGTTTAGGGTGTATATAGTGTATTATATAATAATAGTAGGGGTATATCTGTAATAAAAACTAATAAGCAGGGGCGCGCTTAAAAAAATCAGAAAAGTCGGAGGCTGAAGCGCAAAATGCCCAGGTCGTCACGCGCCTCTCACGTGCTGTTCCCTGGAAAGGACTTGATTGCAAAATCGAAAACTTGTAGGGACGTTCCTGTAAAATCCTCAGCTCTCACGTGTTTTGCACCTGATTCTCACCGGCGAGGACCTAATTGTAAATTCAGAAACCTGCAAGGGCGTGCTTGCAAAATTCTCAGTCTCCACGTGCTTCGCACGCGCCTATCCCCGTTGAGGACCTGTTTGTAATTTTTGAAAACCTGCAAGGCACTTTTTGTAAAAGTCACAGTACTCACGTGACTCGCACGTGCGATCCTGTTAGGCTCTGCGTTTGACACCTGGCACCTGCACGTCCGTTCGATGGCGACGATCCGACGGTGGAGATTTGGGCGTGGATCTACGGTTCGGATCGGATCTGGAGCAGTTGTCGGAGATCGGACGTCTCTGAAGCGGCCTCGATGAACAGGGATGAATGCCTCCTCCGGCGAGATTCGGTCGTCAAATTTAGAAGTTTCTCTGCTCAATCATCGCTCCAAATCAGCGAGTAGCTTCGTCTCCTTCATCCGCTCAAGCTGAGCATCAAAACATCGACTCGATGAAGCTATTCGAGGATCTGGAGGTTGATCTTCCTTCACGGCTTCAGTAACTTCAATGCTCCTGGACCTGTGATGAATCGAGCAATCTATGCACTACAGGAGACCACAACAAACTCCAATCGGTGTTCATATGTTGAAGGAGGTCCCATAGATAATCATGAGCGATCGGTTGCAACTGAATTTCGTCGGAATGAAGGAGAAGACGACCTGCTACCTGCAAAAATACAAAAACACCTGGATCGAGGTTTTGGAAGCCTCGATCCTGTGGATCACAGCACAACGGGGGGGGGGGGGGGGGGGGGAAATGGATGAATGAGGCTATATGGAGATGAAGGAGAGCCTCGGAGCTCCGGCCGTCGGACACGGCCGGAGATGAACAGAGATGAACGGAGACGGAGAAGCGATGGCGATCAGCGATGAAGGCGGAGGATCGGATCAAATGGAATCGATTGAACACGATTTTCGACGCAAAATTACAGAATGGAGGGAGTGAGAAGAGAAGGGAAGGATTGAGAAGAGAATCGGAGGATAGAGAAGGAGATAGGATTGAGAACTAACCTGGAGATGCTGATCGGAGAAGATGAAGTGGCTGAGGCGCGCCTGGGAAGGTGGAGCTCAACGGAGCTCCGTGATATCGGCCTCGACGATCGGCGCGATCGGAGGCTGAGCGCGCAACGACGGCGGAGCAGGGCTTCGCCGGGGCGGCAGCGATCTCGCCGACTCTCTCCCTCTCGCTCGGCGGAGCTGGGCTTGAGGCTGTCACCCTCAGAGCTCTCTCTCTCTCTCTCGCGAAGCTCGGTGGAAGAAGTTTTGCAAATGGCGGATACCGGAGCTCGAAAGGGGTTGGAGCCTATTTATAGAGGAAGGGGAGAATGAACCTGGACGGGATCGAGGCTAGATGGGGTTCGTTGATCGAACGGAATGACAGTTGGAGTGGTTGGAGACGGAGGAGAGTCGCCTGGGCGCGAGGGAGAAGGGCGGAGGAAGGCCTCGAGGTTTGGTGCAAGCGGGGTTTTAAGGGAAGAGGAGGAAGACAGTGAACAGTGCCTGGGCGGGCACTGTTCACCCGTGGAAAAGTCAACCCGCTCAAAATAATTAAATAAGTAAATATAAATTATGTATATATAATAATTAGTTAAGTTATTAAATAAGTAAAAATAATTCTTGTTTATTATTTACTTAAATATTTTTTTATATAATTTTATATATTTTTTTTATTTTTATGAATATAAATACATTTTTATTTACCTTTTATAAGTTTATTTTTATACTTTTAAATAGATATGTATATGTATGTGGAAGAGTACCTATAGGTATTTTACCTATGTATATAAATTTTATTATTTTTATTTTTATTATTTTTTTATTGCATTATTTTGAATTTGTGTTTTTAAGAAGTTATATATATAATATCCATATTATAAAAGAACTTTTTATTCATGTATATATAAGTAGCATAGTTAGGTTATCTATGTATAATATAGACCTATATATATATATATATATTTTTTATTATTATTTATTTTGTAATTTTTTTATTTTACAAGATTTTATTATTATTTCTTTTATTTATTATAAACATATATTATAGACATTATTTACAAAAGTATTAATTTATGAAAATAAAGAATATTGGGGAAAATAGGTACTATATACAAGAAGAGCCAAAAACCTAACTTCTTCATATGGACCCCAAAAATTATGCACCCAATTTTATAAAATAGTTTAGGAAATGCTATATACAATTAAAGGTGAGTTTGGGTGATTTGGAGTTTTTATTTGCAAGATATGGGTCTGTGAAGTTGAGATTTTGGTTTTTTATTTTGTGTATAAATTGTACAATGAGTTTTATTTTTGTCCAAACTCAATTTTGTATTTTTATTTAAATTATTATCTACAACTTTGATGAAGGAAGTGTTTAAGTTGGGAGTGGTTTTGATGATAAATCAAATAGGTGAAAAATTTACATTATGGAGAGTGGATAATTTATATTTTTGGTCTTGGTTTTCTTTGTATTTTTATAGGTTAAGATCCTTATCTCCCCCTACTTATTTCTTTTGTCGACCTGGTCAATATTGACCTGGTCTCGGGGTTAGGATCAGTCTGTATATTTTATATCCAGCCTTCTTTTTATTTTTATTTTCCTTTTTCTCTTTATTCTTTTATTTTGGATAATTTTAAGTGATAATTATATAATATTAATATTTGTGATTAAAATGTTAATTAAGTGGAATTAGTGGATATTTACATGCATTTTACCAAGGATTTTAGCCAAAATGAAAGAATAAAGGCGATGAATCACGGATTCATCAAATACTACAGAAAATTATAAACATATTTCATGTTTTAACAAAAAGATAATAAGTCAAATTTTTAGTTTTTTATTGAATGTAAAAAGCATTTAATTCATTCTTTTTTCTAGTTGGTCCATGTGGACCAACTAGAGGTGAGGGTTTGTTGATCGGCATGTCAACTAATCCCTTTGTACCGTCGCCTCTTGCTAGAGCTTCTGACACCCCAACTTCACTGATTTTTCATGCCTTCCCCTCTCGTCCATATCCATCGAACAACCCACCACAATGTAGCCCCTTCGTCCTTGACCCTTGCCCATGCGAGAATCTCCACCTACCACCTTAAATCCTACCGCCATCACCTCTCCTTTTTGGTTAGAAGACACCCTATAAATATCTCCCTCAGACCATATTTTTTTATTTTTGATCTCTCTTCGACCATCGTAACCCCTTGGGAACCTCCCGTCGAGCTCCTGGTGCTAGTAGGATCAACTCGGGTCCTTTGTGGTGCCGTCTCTAGCGACCTTCACCTGCACCGAGCTCATCGAGCTACTAGTTATATTTCCTTAGCATGCATTTTATTCAAGTAGGATAGATGTAGATTTAATTTAGTCATGTGATCACTTTTTTAGCTTAATTTTGAAAATCAAAATAGTCGGAGCTTGCAACTCTAGCACTGAATACACCGTGACCCTCCGATGTTCCGACCCACTATCGCCTTCATCCTACTCTCCATCGCCTTCTCCATCAAAGCCCTATGTTTCCACCTCGATTCCTGCACGTAATCGAGTCACTAGAGCTCCCTTCACCGCCTTCACCGGAGCTCTATCACATTGCTCATTCTTGCTTTTGCAGCTTTAGAAGACGGTCGATGAGATAGCCCTCGACTCCCTTAATATTTTGGTGCATGTTTACGACCATGAAGCCACCTGGAGCTCCAACCCAAGTTCGGAATAGGAGACCCAAGTCAACCGAGATCCATGGTTCTTCTAAAGAGCCTTGGGGAGGTTGGTAGCGTACTGGAGCAGTGGTTCAAATTCACCGATGGTGAGTTCATCGTAGTTCGTCCAACCATCCTCTCTGTCGTTCGATCAGATGTGTGGCCCAGATTAATCTAGGCTGTTGATATTCAAAGCGAATCCATCCCAAGATTGCTAGGTCTGCCATAGGGATCATCCTCCGCCATCCAACAAGTATGTTCAAAGGGGTAAATTAATAAGTAACCCCTTACTTTTTGTAGTTTTATTATTTAGTCCTGTAAATATTTTATTACATTATAAATTGTGTATAAAAGTTGCAACAGAGATCGTAAACTTCTTGTATATCGTACATAGATCTAGCGCCACATTGACTTATGTGGCGCCCCATGTTAGTTAGCCATTTTGCATCCGAGTCCTTCTAGATTTGGATTAAGATTTAGTGCTAAAATTTTTAATAAATGTTCAAAAACTTTGGGATATTTTGTGTGTAAACCCCTGATCTTTATTTTTATCGCGCTTATATCCATCCCAGGCAGGTATAATTAGTTTTATACATTTATTTTTGGATTAAATCGATCCATTGCTCTTTAAAATCATGTAAAAATACTGGATGTGCTTTGAATGATGTAGTAACACACCCATATTTTTATTTGAAATTTCATTACACTTTCATTTTATAAAAATTATTTTTAGTGCTATTTAGTCCCCATTTAGAGATAAAAATACAAAAAACTTAGAATAAAACCTTAAAAAATTCAAAAATAGAGATAACATATTAATTATATAATAGAGCTACAAACCAAAAATCATAAAAATTAGCAAAAGAAAACCCTAAAAATTGAAAAACCCTCTAACCCTAAAAAAATAAGAAAATATTTTCAAAAATGTAAAAATTAGTTTGCTGTTTTATAATTTTATAAACATATATGTCTACATATTAAAATTGTTTTGACAAATTTTGATATTTTTATCTATTTTTAAATATCAAATTAGTCTTGTCCCATTTAGTAACTCCTTGAATTGGAGTATTTTAGACTTTAAAAATATCTAAAAAATACCAAAAGTCACTAAAAATAAAAAAATAAAAATATAAAAAACATAAAAACATTTTATTTTATAATTTTTTTACTCTACATTACCATTGTTATTAATAGAATACTATATATAGTACATACATAATTAGATATTAATATATATACTAATTACTTATAATATTATAATAATAAATACATAAAATATATTTTAAATCCTTTAAAAAAAATAAGAAGGATCGTTCTTATTTGTATCTCTTAATTTTATATATTACATATATATATTTGGGTGCGGGGAGTCTGCACCCTGGGATGTAGGAAACTCCCTGCACCCACCCCATTTTTTATTATTTTGTTTTGTTTTTTGAATTAAAGTTGAGAGGATTTACTTAATATGTTGAGGGGAATATGTGTTTCAAATTTCATGCAAAACAAACATTCCTAATAAGTTCATCTAGACATGGTCGATTTCAGCAATTCTGAGACCGTTAAAATTGAGTAGTCTTGATGGAGATGATAAAAGTCTCGAATTAAGTTGAATTTGGAATGACAACATGGTGATACAAGGTGATCTAAATCTCCCAAGGTTTCATTTCAAAAAAATCAAAAAATAATGAAAAATTAGGCTGGTTGTAGGGAGTTTCCTACACCTGCCGGTGTAGGTCCTTTTTCCCTATATATTTATCATATATATTACTTATATCATACATATTATTATGTATACTTATATATATATATATATATATATTGATTGTATATATTAAAAATAAAAAAGAAATTTAAAATCAGCAAAATGTAAAAATAAAATAAAAATTATAAAATTAAAGCAAAAATTAAATAAAAATAAATAAATAAAATTATTAGAAAACCCACAAAACAATAAGTGAGTAGTGTATAGAAAATATATGCATATACACATTATTTAGCAATTAATAATACATGCTACACCAGTTTGTCTCCTTGTGTTCGATACCCTACACATACTTACACAATATAGACATTTATTTGTAGGGTTTATAATAAATTTTGACTTACTTGATTACATTAATTTTGGGTTGATTGTCGATTTAATTAGTCGGCTCTCGGGATTGGTCACTTTAGCGACCGAGGTTCGCCTTTTGAGACCTCACGACCGCCTCTCGGTGTTCGATTGATTAATTACCTTTCCGCTATTAGAGGGAATCCGCTCTGATAACATTTATAACGTCCCAAGCTTAGCTCTCTAGTCTGGTATTGAGGAAAAGTGACCCTAGCAATTTGTTCGGTTCAGACCCAATTGGACCCGATGACAACCACCCAAAATGCTTAATCAGGGTCAGTTTTCGTCAATAGCAGATCAGAGATCTAATTCTGAGATATTAGAATGGTATCAAAGCTAATTTTTCTATGATAGTGAAAAGGGTAACTTAGAGAGGTGGATCCACCCCTAAAAAGAGATAGAGGACGAAAAGACTACCCGAAGCGTGCAACTGCCACTGTCAATGCAAATAAATGATGGGCCATGTCGCGATGAGAATGCTACGAATATAAGTGGGGGAGGTTGTAACATCCCAACCCCCAAACACAGTCCCCACATCCGAAACTCACAAAGTGTGGGTGCGGGTTATAAGTGGTGGAGGTTGCTATTTGACAATTTGAGCTTAAGCATCTTGTGGGGTTGTTCTCGAGTCCAATCAGACCCTAACTCAATGTTGTCAAGATCAATTTTCCTCGATAATGGATTGTGGATCAATGTTCGAGACATTGAACTATATGACGTCATTTCCTAAACAACTTTATATATATTAGGATTTATGTTGAACGTCACACGTTATCTTGTTGTCAGAAACAAGATAGATAGAGCATAAAAGAAGTTTTGTCCCTAAGGGCCCGTTCGGTAGGAGAATAAGCAGGAATAAGGATGGGGAATAAGGGGAATAAGGGTCTATTCTCCGTTCGGCTGGAGGATAGGAATAAGGAGAATAAGGTGAAATAACGGTAGGTAAGGTGGGATAAAGATAGGAATAAGAGTGAAATAAGATGAAATAATGTGGAATAGTCGTACCACGGGGAACCGTGTTGGGGGCTTATTCCCCTTATTCCATTCCCCCTTATCCTCCAAACGAACAAGGCCTAATAGATCACAAACTTTTCGGATTTTTCTGCAGTCCAATCATTTCGGGGAATTCATTCCCAATAAAATTATCACTATTTCGAATTTTACCAATATGATGATCTCAAAAAGTAATACATATAAGTGTAAGACATGCTAAAATAGACAACCATATAAATATTTCTTAATAACCATATAGTTACTTCGTAAGTGTTTTGTAATACATATATAACTCTATATATGGAATTTTCTACAACTTTTGTGTATGCACTCACATACAACATGTGTGCGCATACACACAGACACATGTATGTGTGTATACATGTGTGCGCACACCCACGTAGGTGTGTGTGTGTTATAGTGCGCATATAATATCCTGAGCTCAGATCTTCAAATTGCTATCAAAGAAAACTAGCCATAACAATTTATTATTTTCGAGCCTAATTGGACCGCTGGTGAATATCCAAAATGCTCCAAAAGAAATTGTCCCTAACTGGTGATTCCCGACCACGAAGGTCAAATCAGCTGTGAAGGGGTGTCGGGCTTGTGCGCGGCTCTTTCAGTTCTTTGGGCAACCAGCATAGTCTGCATCTGAGGGTATACGCGAAAGGGAACACAGTCAGAAGAAGCTGAAGCCAGTTCTCACCGCATATAACACAATATCACATTTTATGACTTTTAGATGTGGAGAACAATAATTGAGGTGATGACTCATCACTTATTCCCAGTAATAATGGTTGTAGTAAGCTCCAAGCTTAGGTCCATTCGGATAGCACTTTATACTACCAAAAGCTCCCAGTAACAATGGCGGTTGTAAGACCCCTTGACATCCACTCAAAATACTTAAGCTCAAGTTGTTAAGTAGTAATCTTCACAACTTATAACCCACTCTGATACTTTGTGAGTTTTAGATGTAGGATTATGTTTGGGGTATGGGTATTACATAATATTACTTGTACTAGAGGAAGAAATAAGTCCCTACATATATAACATCTTTTCTCCTAATACATTGTCCTCCAAATACTGTCCATTGTATATGCTATTGCAATCTGAATTGTTTAAATAAGCTACCATGTGAAAAACAGATTATGAAAAAATGGAATACACACATATAGTTGAAATACAAACTTCAACCCATGCTCTGTCACAGGTTATTACAGAAACTAAATTACGTACATATATATAGTTGATTTACTTGTGCCATTGACCTATATAAATAACTGAATTATTTTATGAATTATATAGATAGTTGAATCAATATTTTTTTGTGATTAGTATGCAGGGTGGGGATCTGTAGAAGCAATCTTTTATGGCGGCAGTGCAAAGTTTAGTAGGTACGGAATTGATGATATCCGTCCGGATCAAGTAAGCGGCGCTTACATCTGGATTAGTGACAATAAAGTTGGCCAAAAAGGTCATGAGGTCATCGGGGTTGGATGGCTGGTAAGTCTATTTTTTCCTATATAATTTTCTTTCTTTTTCCAATGATACATTGTGTTATCCTATAACATAGTTCATCACAAGATAGTTTTAAGTTTTAAGAAACGATCACAGTTCGGTACCACTAAGATAGCCCAAAAGCACATTACAAGAGTTCTTCCATGACTTCGTACTTTTACATGATCGTATATAGAAACAAAAACCAACACCAAAAAGGCCAATGGCTAAAAGCTTTTAGATTAGCCCAAGCATGCAAATTAGGACCGAAACTGAGGTTACACATGCACCTGCAAGAACGAGAGGGGTCAGTTCTGCTGAGCCTTGTCTGCGGATGCCACTTCCTCCGACCAGAGTTTCTCCTGCTCCAGGTCAGCTGAGGTTACCCATGCACCTGCAATTTCATGGAATTTTCAAGTTCAGAAACTGAAAATAATAAAAGGTTTTATTTGTTCTAAACATGGCAACAAGCAGGGAAGTTTTTGAACTGGATGGCTTTACTGCATAACGGAATTACAACATGAGAGTGTACGCTAGCGAGCCAGTTATTGGGAGCTCGCAGTTTACGAAAAGCATTCACCCAAGTATCTTTCTATTTTGATCAGAGGGCCATAAATTCAGGAACTAGTCTTTAAGAAGAGTCCCACTCAGCTAGGGGTCCATCCAGAATTAGGTGTTCTTCCACGAGCTAATAACCATTTTAGAAGCCATGCAGAGGTTTTCTGATCCCTTAATCATCGATTTCCAAATGATGGGGTGTTTACATTGAGCGCAGGAGTTGAGGGGGATTTGCTCCACATGATAATAAGATGTCCTAATCGTGTCCCTTGTGAGGGGATTTTCTCCCTTCATGATGGACATTTTTTTGGAGAGCATAGAGCAGGCAAATATTTCTAGGTTAATGATGCTCCAACTATTATTCAACTTGGGGCAACATATATTTTTTCCATGCCACTGGATGTTTTATTTAACAAATAGTGTTACTATTCCAGAGGAAATCATTTCTGATATTTTTTTATTTTTCTCAATCACTGGTTTTGGCAACTTGAGAGCAGCAAGAATATGCAAGGCTAGAAGACCAAGACTAGAGTTTGACAAGGAGACTCTAGCCGGTAAAGGAAGCATACGTTCCTTCGAACCACTCAATTCTTTAGAAAACTTATCAATCAAAGGCTTCCACAGGGATGTACGGAGTTAAGGGGGCGAGAGGAAAACCGAAGTATGTTATTGGGAATTTTCCATTTTCCCAATAAAAAAAGATTTTAGGGTACCATTTTGGATGGGCATAAGTTAATGCAGAAGAGTGAGGATTTATCTTCTATTTATTTGCAGCTCAGAAATAAGATAGAAAATACGAAGAGAAGTTTCCAGGATTTTACGTGAATCCACATCGTAGCGGAGGAAGATAAGGAGGCCATCTACAAATTGAATGTTTGTAATGGTGCATTGAATCCATGAGTTTTCCCCTTCTCTAAAAAGAATTTCCGAGTATACCATCAAAGATGTTCATCGAATTAATGAAGAGTAACATAGAGATATGATCTCCGTGATAAACCCCATGTTGGGTTTGAAAAAACCCATGGGATTCCTATTAATTTTGAGGGAGATAGGGGTGGTGTAAAGGATAACCGAAATCCAAAGGATGAGCTGTTTTGGGAATCCCGATGTCTCCAAGCTCTGATCATTAAATCTTATTTTAGGGTGTTGAAGGATTTTCTAAAGTCAATCTTAAAAACCATGGCCTTGTGGTTGGAGATGTCCCAAGAGCTAAGAATATTTGATGTAACAAATAAGTAGACATGAGCTGGTTATTTTTTAGGAATACATTGAGTGGGTGATGAACACGTAATCGGCTAACTTAATTAGGGCTCGTTGTAATACAACTATAGATCGATCGGAACCGAGCAAGTATCTCCGCGTGGAGTATCTCGGCTAAAATATCCTAGATAAGTACAATGTCAAAATCAGGGACACTATTGACTAATCTATCTAATTGAGACCTAAATATGTGAATTAAATTACTCTAAGATGCTACCAAGGTCAAGTATACAAGATAACACAAAATGCATGCATGCGTTTTTATGGCGTCTTTACGCAAATATAAGATATGATACAAAATGAGACTAAGTGCAACAACACAATACAAGTACAAAATGAAACTCATACTTAGAACTAGTGCTCTTGATTCATGATTTAGTGATTAAATCTATCAAGCAGAATTTGATCCAAAATCATGTCAATTAAGGCATCATTTCAATCCATGCTTAGTTCAATCCAAGTATTTGATCAATTAAGAACTTAATGCACTAACACTCCTTAAGCTTATGATAAATCAAGAACTTGATACATAAAATAAATCAAGCAAGGTTCTTGATTAATTCAGATAGATTTAGAAGCAAATCATGGCTTAGTGATGCCATAAATTCCATGAACATGCAAGCTTGAATAAATTTTCAAATTTAAAGGACAATGAAATTCTCTGAATTTTAATTCATTAATTACAAATCATATCAAAGATATAAATATATAACTAAAAAGGGCCTGGAAAGACCTTTAAAATATGACTAATTTCATCTCATTTGGATATTAGATGCAAAAGATATTAAATCATCAAGTCAGGGCCTAGTTATAAGAAAAATATAATAAAAACATAACAAACAAGTCCAGAAAGACTAAAGTGTTCTTTACAAAAGCCGCATGGGCCTAATAAACAAAATACATGCACGTTGGGATTAAAATGGAATAAATCAGATGTGGTTGGGATTACCTTACAATTTATCCAAGGAGGCACACACTGAGCACGAATTGGACCTAGATGTAAAAATGTTAAATTACAGTCCAGGTACTGTAAAATGTCCGCTTACATGAAGAGTGGTACATCGCTCTAGGCTCGACGTGCGGTGTAGGCTAGGGCTACGTAGCGACTCCTAGTTGTTCGCGTACGGTTTGGAGATCCCACGGACGAGGGTCGAAATGTTGATTCGAAGGAAGATCTTAGCCGTTAGATCAGATCAGACTGATCCAATCTAATGGTAGATGTAACTCTAGTTCTTCCCTCTCCTCCGCACGCGACGGTGGAGCGATGGAACTCCAATGTAGTCATGTTGCCTCCCCTACACTTAGATGATTGGCCTGAAGGTTGAGGTAGTGATGAATCCACATTTCATCATCTTTATTCTATCATTTTACCCTCAAAAACCCTAGCAAATGCCTAAAAATAGCATTAACTCCTGCATTTTAGCATTCAAGCATATGTGTGTAAATAGTGTATAAAATATGGTTTTTAATGTCAAAATTATAGAATAAAGAAAAGAAAAGAAAAAGAATAAAATATTGTAAATATTTTATGACCCGAAACCCCGAGACCTAGGCATCTTGATGAATAGGTCGACAAGGAATAAAGTAGGAGGATATAAGGGTTAAAATACAATAAAAATACCTTCTATTTCATTCATTCTTTGTTCATTTCGAGACCTATTTTTGGTTCTACTTTTTATACATCAAATAAGAAAACTTTGTACATGAAAGTTATTGGTAATTATATAAATAAAAATACAAAATTGATTTCACTAAAAAATAATGTACTGATAAAAAGTTATGGTCTGAATAAAAATCCAGAATCCCAAATTCTCAGACCTGTATCTCACAAATGAAAACTCCAAATCCAGTAAACTCATCTTTAATTGTATATAGAATAAAATAAGCTATTTAATGGCGGTGGTTTCGCATTTGGCGGAGCTACGACTTAAAAGTTGAGTTTTGGACCCCATTTGTATACTTGTACAGATTAAAATATTCAATTTATTATTTATTCATTATTTTTGTATTTTTATATTTTTATAATTTTGTAAATATTACTTATAATAATTATGTACATTAAAACAGGAATAAAAACCCAAATAAAACTCAAAATAAAAATAAATGTAAATAAAATACACATGTATTATACCTATGTACAAACCAATACAATATCTACTTATATTTTATTTCATATATAAATACCTCAGAAAAATAGAATAAAAATATATTTGTGTAAATACAAGTATTTTATAATTTTAGAAAATAATTTATAAAAATAATAAAATTAAAATACACAAAATAAAAAATAAAGACTAAAATATATAGGTAATATACCTATATAGGGTGTAAAAAGCAACTTGTGAAAATATATCTCATAAAAATAAATAAAAATTACCATAAAATACTTCATAAAATTACAAACATTTTTTATTTAATAATCAAAATTTAATTAATTCATTTTCTATTTTTAATTCATTTTTATAAGGTTTTTCGCCAAGGAATTTTCCGGTTGGTCCACGTGGTCCAACCAGAGAACTCCGTTGGTTGACCTCGGTCAACTCCCTGACCGAGGTCTGAACCTTGTCAGAAGTGGGTTTGACCCCGGTTTCATCCTTTTTTCGAGTATGCCTCGATCACCCTTTGGTGATAGCATCTTCATGACATCTCTTCCTCGATTAATGGTGAATCACGCCCAAGTGATTCCTTGGGCTGAGGACCACTGATCGAGGCGTTTGACCCTCGTCTTCCACGCCGCCCGTCAACCCTTCAAAAGACATCCCCAACTTCGATTCGACCTTGATCCTTCTTCCGCCAATTCCACCCGAAAACCCCTAGCCCTTCATGTTCCTGGTGACAGCAGGCGTCGAATCGAGCCTGGGTTTGAGTAGTTTGGCGTCGAATCGAAGAGATCCACCCCTCGCCGGAGCTCCGCCGCGAAGTTCTTCCCGATGCCTCTGGTGAGCCTCACCCCCTCTTCTTTTCTTTTTCTTGTAGCCGTAGCTTAGGATAGGTTAGATCTATAGCAGTTTTGCATTTGATTGGGTTAATCGCCGTGATTCCATCGACCAAAGCCCACGGCGGAGCTTAGCTCCGCCTCCATTTTCCGGTCGTCCCACGCACCCATCCGACCACCTGTCACCTCCATCTTCTTCCCCTTCGCTCCGTCATCACGCTCCACCCCTATCTCCCTCGATCTCGCCCAGATCAAGCTTTCGAGCTCCCCTCTCCGCCGCTTGCCGGAGCTCCACGCCCGAACCCCCTTCCGCCTTCATCGCACCGTCAGAACCCCCCTATTTGCCTCGCCTGGTTTTTGCGCTTCTCCCTTGCAGGTTAGAGCCCAAGAGAAGGCTCCATCGAGCCTCGAAGTTCCCAGGAGCAGCTCCCCATGTCTCCTCCGCCGTCCGAGCAGCCCACGCCGTCTCCGCCTCGCCTGAGACCACCTGCAGACGTGGAGAGGCCCCAGGATCATTTTGCCCTTGATCCTAGGGCCGGAGAGGCCGTGTGTCGTCCACAATCGCCAGCCAAAGCTCGCCGGGGGAGGTGTTCTTCGTGACCCTCTCCCCGCCGTTGGATCAGCAGCTTCCTCCAGGCGCACGTCCGCCGTCCGATCGCCAAGTGTCCCCAGCCGTCCGATCATCCATCCAAGATCTGATCCCAGCCGCCCAGGACGAAGGGGTACCCGCCATTCGATGCACGCTGCGTGTCCAAGTGAAGCTCCTTCGGTCGCACGATCAGATCCGTGGGTATTTTGCATCTTAAACCCACGTGTTTTTGTATTTAACTTTTAGTCCTAGAACTTTCATTTCCAGTTTAAAAGTTTTTGTAAAATTTGCACTTAGGCCCCCTAACTTACTTTATTTGCACTTTAGTCCGCGCCACATCACCTCACGTGACTGGGGTGTGTGCATTTTGGGCATTTTGCATTTTGATCCTAGACTTTACACTATTTGCAGTTATACCCCTCTGCCTAGTTAATTAAATATGTTTTTGGGATAATTGCATGTTTGCCCCGTCGGTTTTTAATATTTGCAAATATGCCCCTATGAATGATAGAACGCGTGTTTTACGCGTGTATTTTGGTGAAATTTGCTCCTAAGCCCCTGGATGTTCTTATAATTGCATATATACCCCTGCCAGGCTTAAGATTTTTGTGCGTTTGAGCTATTTATTTCACGTATCATTTAATTGCCAAAAATTCTCAAAAATTAAACTTAAACTCCTGTCACCTTGTACTTTCACACCATATTTTTAGTTTTTATTTTTGTTGCATTTTTTTATTTATTAAAAATAAAAAACATGCCATTCCAGTACTATCTAGCTTAGAAAATACCAAAAAAATATTAAAATACCTCTAAAAATTCCAAAAACATTCCTTACTATCTACTTTAATCTATTTTAGTGTCAGTACAAAAACCACTAAAAATCTCAAAAGAAAAACCTTAAAAATTCAAAAATACTTAAAAACTTCAAAAAAATCTAAAAAATTGTAGAAAACTCCAAAAATTGTAAACTCAAGTTCTGTAGTCTCCTATTTTTATTCTCTTTATTGTAAAATAAGTTTGGAAAATTTTAATGGCTGTTTTATATTTTTAATTCCCATTTTGCCCCCAGCCAGTAGTTAATTCCCTATTTTCCTTTATTTTGCCATTTAAAAATACCAAAAACAATCTGAAAAATACCCAAAAATCACAAAAACAGTAAAAAATTATAAAAATACAAAAAAGATTTTATTTAGGAATTTTTGACTATTTTTGCATATTTTTTTATAAATATTTTGTCATCTCTTTTACTATATAGCTTATATATATTCCAATAAAAAAATATATAAAATATAAAATTATAAAAATTAGAAAATTAAAAATCAAAATACAAAACTAAAAATTAAAAGAAATAATAATAAATTAAAAAAATAATAAAAATTAAAAACCCACAAAAAAATTAGATTGACTAAGTGGTATATTAGACCTAGGTTTTGATTCTTGTCTATACTCTGCACCGTTGTTTCCTGTGTTCGACCCCTACTTGCTTGCCATTGTACATTTCTTAGTAGGGTATAATAAATTTTAATCCTTGCTAGTGATTGCCTGATTGATTGTGTGGGTTAATTGTTGACGAACGGGAAGGCTTGAGTAGTCGTATCAGCGACAGTGAGTCTGATTTGTCAGAACACTTTTAACGGCTCTCGCTTCACTCGTTTTTCAGGTAGCTTATGGGAGCCTCACGAAGGAGCTGGAAGGGAGACCAAGGTATGAGGGGGTCTGAAAGCGCCTAAGGATGAGAGGTCATCGGAGAAGAAAAGCAAGACCAGATCTCCTTCAAAATTCCGACCAATCAAGGGTCTCCCATCCTCCTACAATGATTAGAAACAAGGGCAAGAACACACGAATATTTGGAGATAAAAAAGGAGGTGGATGGAGGCTATGCGAGGGTGGTTGGACTGAGTCGTAGTGGGTTCACAACCCCTTTGAAAGGGGCGTGAAAGATCAAGATGGAGAAGGTGATGGATATGTGGAAAGAAGAAGATAGATGGTGCGTATGGGTCGTCGGAGTGAGGTGAAGCTAACGAAGTGATCATGTGCAAAATAAGGTGGGTGTGTGTAAACAAAATCGGTGAAACTAAGGAGTGGAGAATGAAGACTTACCTGGAGATGAAGGTGAGCAACAAAGGAGGAACTTAGAAGGGCAAAGACGAGCCTAGAGGGGAGGAATATCTTCCTTAATCGTTGCTCAATACGGTGGCGAAGCATGGAGCTCAAGCAGCTCCAAGAAGGTGTTGTAACTTGGATGATAAGCCAAGGATCACGCCAGAGGTAAATCGACTGATTTCACTTTCTCTCACTCTCTCTTCATGTCACAAAGAGAAGGGTGGCATCTCGGTCTCTCCTCAGACAAGGGAAGATGTTGGAAACTGTCGACAAATGGCTGGTTTTGTTGCTCAGAGTGAGGTTGTTGTCACAGTGGTTTCAACTGCTTGGAGGGACGTGGTATGATGTAGTCAAGGGTCAAAAATAGGTCAGTATAAAAAGTTGGAGTTAGGGCTCGGTCATGGGCCATCTGATGGTGAGGAGGTGGTTCAAGGTGGATGGGAAAAATAGGTGAAGGCTGATGGTTGGCAAGGTTTGTTGAGTGGAGGAGGTGCAACTGTGGGAAGAAGATGAGTGTTGGACCGTTGGATCATGGTGGGAATGACGCTCAAGAAAGGATGATATCACATCTGATCGAGCCATCAAACAGATGAGAGAGGAGTGAGGCTGAGTGTCCAGATCAGATCCATCAAGATGGATCTGATGATGGAGAAGGTGCACAGGTGGAGAAGAAAGAATGGGTCAAGTAGCATCTCCAAAGAGAGCCACGTGTCCCAATAGGAAAAAAATAAAATAAAGAAAAATCAAAATAAAATATTTACCAGCTTCAAATAAAAAAGTGTTAAACATAAATTGTAGATCTTTTCAAGACCTAAAAGTTTCATGTTCAATCCAAAGTTAAAATGCATCATTTATACATAGTTATATTTTTTGTAAGTGTTTTTAAGTAATTAAAATTACTTATTTTTTATTATTTTATTAAATTTTGTATTTTTTATTTATAAATAATGTAAAAAATAATATATACAATGTTACTCTAGTTTTATGGAGTTTTTAATAACATGAAAATACAGAAACTAGAAGCACAATAATATGATTATTTATGTACATTAATTACAGTTAATTATATGCAAGGTGTTACTTGTTAATGTTCGTAAATTAAGGTTGAATCTTATTTATTAATTTATGTAAGAGGGATAATTAATAGATAATATGATGATAAATCTTATACTTAAACATTGTTCATCCTCGAGCAAATAAAGAATGAAAAAATTGGATTAATTCTAGACTACGTATGCGAATGTACAAGACTTGATTTGTTAAGACCCCTCGATTTTAGTTATAATAAAATTATGAGTTGAACCAAGCCCTAGTCAAAATGAATCCAATTTCCCTAATTATCAGACCCTCTTTGTATACATATAGAATAATGATATGACATGTAGTGTAGACTACATTTACAAGCATAGAATTGAAGTGTCACTCAAAGTTCTAGTCCAGGGGACTCTCTTAAAGACTCAATCCTTAACACTAGGGAATAAATCATTTGTTGCATCCAATCCGTCTCCCCTTTAGTTATAAAACTTAAAAGTGAAGATTGAAGGCCAATTGATGGAGGGCATACGCTGGTGTCTTTTCTTCTCTCCCTTTCAATGGAACAAGGATCCTCTTGAGTGCCTTATTAATGCACACATGTTTTTATTTATTTATTTTGTTGTTGGTCAATATGTCTGTCAAGAGAATGTTTCGTCGTCTGCACTTGTATTCCTTAGAGTACACCCAGGCATTTCCTTTTTGAGTATCTACCATACTTTTCAACACTCAGACTTGTATCACTATACTATGCAGAACCCTTTTTGGGTGCTATCCCCACTCATAAAAGCCTAAAATGTTGGTCCAAGTGGACACTTTGAAAGGTTGAGAGTGCTCTCCTTTGGTGGAAGTTCTTTTGAATGTATCTTTGCAGTGTTAGATATTTTCAACAATTTTTTTGGCTAGCTCAACTATTTTTACCAATTTGGGACACACTGATCAACATTTTATCAGGTTTCATCACACCATGGCACTTAGGTGAATATCAAAAGATAGTACGAGAACTTGTTCTCATACTGGCTAAGGTTGCCAACTCTCAAGTTTCATGAAATCTTCATCGATTTTATCCTATCCTTGAGCATCATATAATCAGGTACAAACTCAAATCCCTCATCCAAGTTCCTCATGTGAAACCTCAACTCATCTCATCATAACTACAGTAATGCATGTGAGGTGTTGATCATATTATTTTGAGGTAGAGATTAAGTACACAATATAGCACACATATCTTTCAAACTAGGGAATTGTGAATAATTAAGTCTAAGACACAAAGGACTAAGGCTAGTAAAATATGAATTATTGGTCCACATAAACCAAATGTTCTGAACTCTTCAAGCCTTCTGTGAATGTGTAAGTGACATAGACTAAACCAACGTATTAGTTATTTCTTTAAAAGAATTTTTGTAAGTATATAGAAAACAAGGTGTCAAGATAATGTGTACCCAACAACCTGCAAAATATTGGTACAAACCATGTCAAATAGATAGAAAATTTCCAAACATTTCAAATATCATTTTTACAACTCAGTTTCAAATCCCCATACCCATAGCACATAATAATATATAAAACATGTGATAGTACAAGCTATGAATAAAGTATATATGAAACATGTACGTCCACCTCCCTATACTTAGCTTGTGTTATGTTCTCATGGCGTAGAGTCAAATGGAATACACATCTCCTACTAAGCAAAAAGAGGAAGAAAGGTGCAAGGAGAGAAATCGGTCCAAACCATATATACTTAGGCTTTAAATAGCCTACGTGTAGGATAGAAGCACTAAAGAACATGAAAAAAAGAATAGAAAAGAACACGATCGATAACAAGGGCACAACCCCCCTATACTTAGGCCAAAAATAGCCTAAGTATGAAGAATGTATGAACAAATACAAGGGGTCGAGTGAAGGACTCAAGAGATCAAAGGGAATAGACAATTAATAGATGTGGCTCTCCTTATACTTAGGCTTTAAATAGCCTAAGGAATGAGTGAGTATCTACGAAAGAGGGAGCCTAAACTCTAAACGAAAAAAAATCAAGTGTGTTGTTAGTGTAAGTAAGAAAGAATAAGCGAATCTTCTCAATTGTTGAATCTTTGCGATGCATCTTTATGAAGAGTAGTTTGAAGTATATGTAAGGTGCTCACTCTACATGAAGTTAATCACCTCAACTTGGACTAATTGTTCTTTTCAAGCGATGAAGTGCTTCAACAATTGTCCGTTGACCAAGAAGGAATGTGCACCATCTGTGAGATCAACTATCTCTATACTTCCATTGATGTAAACTTCCTTAACTATGTAGGGACCCGTCTAAGAAACACCAAAAATTGATGAGGGATCCTAATGCCCGATCTTGGAGGATCTGCGGTGCCCGACAGGTCAAGTCCGACAATCGATGTATCGACCACTCTCTAGGATCTCAGATATCCTCAATGGTGGGTGTTGCGATCAATAATTAACTCACACTAAGGCCCAAGAAATGAATGATGGTGAGATAAAATTTATTATACCCTACATAATGATATGTATAGTATGCAAGCGTAGGGTCAAACAACTAAGGACAAACTAGGATAAATCACACACATCGTCAAAAACAATAATAAATGTTTTTACGTATTTGTAGGGATTTTTCTATTTTTGTGATTTTGTAATATTTATTTTTTGTATTTTTAATTTATATTTTTTCTTTTTAGTTTTATAAATTTTTCTTTATAATTTCTGATTTTTAAAATTTCTTTTTTATATATAAGTAATATGTGTATATAAGTGTACATGGGTAAAATATAATATAATAGCTATATAATGTATAAATATAATATATATAAATTAGAAAAATGCCGTAAGGTACAATATTTTTATTTTTAAGCGTTTGAATTTTTTCTATATTTTTAATAATAATAGTAGCAGTAATAATAGTAGTATATCTACAGAATATAGGTTCGTGTATATATATAAATATAGCTATAAATACTCCAAAAAGGTAAAATAAAATCTTTTTGTCTTTTTTATGTTTTATTTTATTTTGGAATTTTCCTTATGATTTTTCTAATTTTTTGTATTTTTAAATGAATAAAAATGATAAAATAGTGAACAAAAATAAAAGATCGAATTGTTTGTATTTTAAAAATAGATATGTAGATAAAAATTTTCCAAAACTAATTTCATTATATAATATATAATATAAGTAAATGGAGAATAATTTTTTTAATAACTTTCGATAATTTTTATAAGGTTTTTAGGTTTTTTTTCTAATTTTGGTGTTTTTCTTTTGAGCTTTTTAGTGATTTTTTGTTTGTAGTTGTAAAATGCAATAATAAAGCTACTATAATTTTGTTTGAAAATTTTCAAAACATTTCTCTAATTTTTTTGTATTTTTAAATACAAACAAGAAATAAATGCAATGTTTTTGAATTTTTAAATATTGGAAATATTTTTAATTTCCCTATGAAAAATTTATATGATTTTATATAATATCAGGAGCTTAAATTAAATTTCTTACAAAGTTTTGATGTAAAATGATATTTTTCACATTCAAAATACAAAAAATAAAAATACAAGTTCTAACTCAGATCTAAATGCAATCTAAATTAAATAAACATGCATTTCAGAGCATAAAGTAGAAGTCCAAGGGTACAAGTGCAAAAATTGCAAGAATATTCTATATGAATGTGTTGTTAGGGGTATAAGTGTTATTTCAAAAATCTTAAGGGGGTACTTGCAATGTAACCATAGAGTTTTACATGCAATAAAATATTTCATGGATTGAATAATAACCAAAATGCATAGTGGGATCCCTGCAAAATGCCTTTCCCCTCACGTGTACGGGCACACAAGATGACATGGCAAGGTACCTAATTGTAAATAATGGAAGCTTAGGGTTCAACTTGAAAATTTTACAAAAATAGTATAACTGCAAATAAAAGTTTCCGGACTGGAAATAAAATATAAAAGTTGTGGGGCTATATGTCAAAATTACTCCCACTAAGGCATGAGCTGACGGTCGAGATCTTTTCACTTATCCACATGCCAGCCCTTCGACAGTCGATAACGCTTCGCATGTTGACGGTAGAGATTAGATCTCAGTTGAAGATCTGATGATGAGGGTGGCTCGATCCGACGACTCTGGATGAAACTGGAGTGCTTCCTTAATCGGACAACTCTTGCTCTTCACGAAGAAGAGGGAAGAACTTGACGTGTAGGCTCCTTCGATCGATTACAGCTCCCTACTCCGACGGTATCCGGTGATGCAATGTGGCTCAAAAGGCTCCTAATGACCGTCTGTATCTTTTGATGGCTTCAAAAGGCTCTAGGAAGCTTAGGAGGTCCCAGGATGTCGAGGAAGCTGCAGAGCTCAGGGAACCTCTGACTGAGTCAAAATTGCGTCTTCTGAGGCCTTTGACCCTTAGACCCTGCAGTGTTAGTTCAGACAAATAAAAAAGGATGTCCGTGGGTCATTTTAGATGGAAATGGATGAGGATTGAGTCGAGGTAGAGGTCTCCGACGAGAGGTGGCAGAGGGAGACCTTCTCTTGATCCAGAGAGGATCATGGTGAATGGGATGCATCATGGCATAGAGAAAGTGAAGGGGAACAGAATGAGGTGTACGACGGGTCAGAGAACAAGTAGGAACGACAAAAATGATGACCGGAGATGAGCTCCATCGAACTTCCATTTTACTAAATGATGGAATAAAAGACTAATCAATGATACTGCTATGACTAGGATTGGAAATAAACTAAGAACTAGTGCTCAACCTCAAAGGAGGAGTCCATACGGAGCTACGACGGAGATGGTCGACGAGCTCGGATCTATGTATTATTTTCAAATGAAATGAATTTTGTATTTTTCTATGTATTTTTATCTTCAACTTTTGTGTACAAAGTTTGTTGATTTGAGATATAACTAATAAAGAATAAAATAGATGTCAAATTGGACTTATCGATGAATTAAAAATTTAGGTTTCTTGTATTTATTGGCCCTTATCTCCCCCTACTTTATTCATGATCGACCGAGTCATCAACATGCCTAGGTCTCGGGGTTTAGGGTCATTCAATACCTTTGGTATTTCATTTCTTTTTCTTTACACAATAACTACTTAAAGTTATTTTATGCAAGATAATGCTATTTACATGCATTTAGCCAGGGTTTAAAGACCAAAATGAGGAATAAAGGTGATGAAATGGAGATTCGTCAAAACTACATCATGATAAAGTTCTTAAAATACATTAAGTGAAGTGGATACTCTTAGAATTTTGTAAATTGATTAATAGGGTGAAATTGAAGCTTTAAATCAATTTTGAATTTGGATTAATTTATGCTTAATTAAATATAATATTTGAGACCTGTAATTAGGGGTATTTTTAGTGTGTTTTGTTTTGTTGCATTGTGTTTATTTATTGCATAATATTTTTTAGCATATAATAAACTGAACTTGCATTACAAAAACCAATACAAATTCATGCATCCATATGTTTTATGCACTTTGACCAAGATAAACTCTAAGTCACTTGATCTAAATAAACCCTAATTAGATTACCTAATTCCCTGTGTCCTTTCATTCGACCCTAGAATTAACCAGGTATAAATTAAGCCTCGATCGCTTCACTGAGATCCAATCATCGAGGATCTATTGATTTGTTAACCTGTTCATATTATAACGAGACTTAATTAACATAACCGGTTAGTGATTGATCCAGATGTGCATAAACACTCTTGGTATCATGTATTTATTGTAATAAAAATTAAGTTATGCATGTTTAGTGAATTCATGAAACATGGGATTGTCTATATGCATCACTACATGATTGTCTCATTTGTGCTCCAAAACTTTAGTAGGACTCACGTGAAGATATGTAAGTACGTATGAAACCCATATTGATTCTAATATTGCATGGTTCTTACGTATGTAAGATTTGCATGGTTCTTAGGTATGTAAGATTCCCTAGTTAATCCTGCCAAATAAGTATACAAATGAAGATATTTTTATAAAACATAGAACCTCCATAATATGCATTAGAATAGGCTATAAGATTAAGAATGCCATATTTTCTAAATATAAGACCTTTTCCATCTTTTAGATATCTGGGATCTATTTTGCAATAGGATGGGGAAACTGATGGAGATATTACTAATAGAATAAATGCAGGCAGGCTAAAGTGAAGAGGAACCTCTGCTGCTCTCTGTGATAAGAAAATTGCTTTAAAAATTGAAGGAAAGTTTTACAAAGCAACCGTGAGACCTGCTATGCTTTATGGATCTGAATGTTGGCCTGTGAACCATAGACACGTGCAGAGAATGGCTGTAGCAGAAATGAAAATGCTAAGGTAGATGTGTGGACACACACACAAAGATCGGATTCAGAATTATGCAGTCAGAAAGAAAGTTGGTGTAGCTTCGACCGAGGATAAGATGCGAGAAAACCACTTAAGATGGTTTGGTCATTTGCAAAGAAGATCAACAGATGCACCAGTTAGGAGATGCGAGTGTTGGGATATTGAGCTGGCTAAGAGAGGGCGAGGACGGCCCAAGAAGTGTTGGAAAGAGACTATACGAAGGGATCTTAGTTTTTTAGATATAAGACCAAGATTGACCCAAGATAGATATGAATGGAGGCGAAGAATCCATGTAGCCGACCCTACTTAATTGTGGGAAAAGGCTTTGTTGTTGTTGTTGTTAAAGACCTTTTCCAGATAGAACTTGATATATATTAGGACCATCATACATGGCTCGAAGTGTGTTTGTGAAGTAGAATTCATGAACTGACATAGCTTTCCCACAACAAGCGATAGATATGGCCATGCGCATGTGTCTCTAATTCTCTTGGTTCATAGATGGGTGTCTTAGGATCCCTAGTTATCTATGTTAGCTTGGTCCCCAACATTACAATCTCATGTATGAGGTCTGTAGCATCCTCCCTTTAGAACATTACTAGACCATGAATGGAAGAGGCAATTTGGATCCCAAGAAAGTACCTCAAGGGCCCTAAATCCTTAATTATGTAATTCTTAGGTACTTGACTCTTTACCTCTAGTATGCCTTCAGAGTCATGACATGTAGAATGATATCATTAACATGGATTAGCATTGCTACAATTCCATTCCTATTATTTCATGTTGATTAAGAGTATTGAAATGATGACCTAGAGAGTCCTAGTTACTTAAGATCTCTGGTAGTTTCCGAAACTAGGATCGCAGGGTATACTTAAGTCCACATATGGCTACATTTAGTAAGCAACTTTCAGACACTCCCTTTAAGCCTTAAAGTTGGGAGCTTGCTACATATAGACAACCTCCTATAAATCACTGTAGAGAAAAATATTTTGTACATCAAACAAATGAAGGGGCAATCAAATTGTATGATCACTAGTAGTAGAATTTGTGCTGACAAAAGACATGACAAAAGACGTGCTACTTAGTATAAGGTGTTGAAAAGTCAGCATACTATGTCTTTGTAACTCCCTTTGCTATTGGTGTATGTTTGTAGTATGTAATCAATCCATCTCTACCTTGTACTTGACTGTGATGACCTAACTAGGTCCAACTATCTTATCAAAGGTGGATCTACTAGCTTCCATGTTCCATAAGAGACAAGTGTAGCCATTTCTTCTTCCATTGAAAGCCACAGTTTAATGTCATGGAGTGCCTTATTATGGTTATGAGAGATCATTGTTGCATATAGGGTCTCAACAAATTGTTTGTAAGGCATTCCAAGGCTTGAAAGGTACATTAATACTAAGATAAGGTGCATGGTTCACTACCTCTTTCCTATTTTGAGGTCTATAGGGACGTTTGTTACATTATCCATTCATGGTAATATGGCCCTATAAGTGTATCTATGGAATATGAAATGCTTTTTATAAGTAAAATCTTGATCAAAGGAGTTGCCTTGGCATGAGGCAATGTTGGCTCAGAAGGGGGTTGTTTTCACGGGTACTAAATTCTATATTGAATATATCGATGAATGGGAATATGGATTGGTGCAGTTTATAATAAAGCAAGAGGAAGAGACACATAGGCACCTATGATACAATAGTAATGGATTGATTCATACTAGATAATATTAACACTAATATGGTTCCCAGATACATTATGCCAGAACAATGGTATCCCTTATAATTTATAACATCCTAAGAATACACTAACTGCCAATTTATCCCAACCAAGACAAATAAGTATGGATGAGGCCATGCATCCAAATAATTTAGAAGGAATATGAAACACCCCTTTGTTAAGGAAGATAATCTTAATGGAAACTTGATCAACAGTTGAGGAGGAAGGCATGCGGTATATAAGAAAGCAGTAGTGAGTACCACATCTACCTAATATGTGGTGGGAACATGAAAGCATATGAACAAGGTTTGATCAAGAATATACCTATGTTTTCTTTCAGTCTCCCCATTTTTTGATGAGGTATGAGCACAAGTGGTCATATGTACATTCTTCTATGAGGATAGGAAAAATTTTCTGATTATATGTAAATTTTATATCAATTATTTCTAACCTAAGTTCTTTTTTTCTGCTTATAGATAAAATAAAAGAACACATTATAAAATCCACAATGTATAAATACATATAATTCGCAATAAAAAATCATGAAGTTCAATATTTAAGGGAATTTTCTGCTCCACATGAACTCAAAATTGGGAAAACTCACCTATAAATTCAAGTTATGATATTTATCAAATTTTTAAGGGTAAAACAATGCTAATATGTAAAATGTTGATTTTAGTCCCTATATGGTATATTTACAATGACATTCATTTATATGTCTATATTTATTTATTTCTTATTTACATATGTTTTGTATATCGTATAAACTTTACATACATTATACTTTTTTATTCTACTTGCTTGTATAAGAAGCCTATTATGTACATATTTCTATTTATTTCTACTATAAACTATTCCAAAAAATCTCAAAGTATTTAAGTACATTAAACTATTCTTTATATTAATACAATAAAAGATATTATTTTTTCATCAAATGAATAAATTAAAATTATCCATCTTGTATATTATAGGTACACCATACATATAATTATCAATTTTACCTAATTTTCTAATTTTTTTATTAATATTTATATTGTTAAAATTTAATTATATATTATATTTCAATTATATTTAAATTTTAATTAAATTTTTATAATATTTAATTACACACCTTAGATCTAATTAATCAAGGAAAGGTCAATCATAGTGGGAGAGATTTGGTGAAGTACTTTACTATTGTGTTGCATATTGTAGTGCTCAAGAGTCGGAGGTTGAACCACTTGTTGAGGCTAAGAACACTTGCGTACCACACGGAATAACAATCAATAGACTAGATCCTATTCTCATTCTAGATTTTTTTATTTTAGTATCCCCACTCTTGTTTCCAAACGATCTCCCTAATATTATCTGTAAGTGTTTGACAATGCAACACATGAGTCTTAATTAGATTTGGGGTCATACATTAAGAAATTAATAATCAAGATGAAATGAAAGTTGAATTCCAATTACTTTTGAGTGATATAAGGAATATGTGGATTTGACTGGGATAGTTTTCATTAAATTATTGTCAATATAGATACAAAAAATTAATATGAAAGTAATTCATGTTTATTATTAGGCCTTCTTTGAATATGATTGATATAATAATTAACGCCAATGTGAATTGGATTCATATTCTTCATTATATAAATGTAGACGAATGTAAATGTGATTAGGATTCACAGTCCTCATCTCGTAAATATAGATGAATGTCAATGTGAATTGGATTTCAAATAATGATTAATTGGATTATCATTTTATTTTCAATTAATGAATTTCATTTATTAAATGGAAAGATTATTTGATAATTGTCCTAAGAAAGTTAGCGGTAATTCTCAAGAGAGATAATTCCACAATTGTCAAAGACCAAGTTCATGAAGATCTTGAATATTAAATGAGTTTTTGGTGAAGATAAATCCCACCAAAAATACCATGGTGGTTATCTAGCTTATGGATATAAAAGCGGGCCTCGTTTTCTCATATATTTAATTCAAGCCTTCTAGTAATAGTTCCAAGATGGGAGAACTATAGGGATACCAAATTGAAACTACTATTCCCATATTGACCATATCCTTATAGCCATCTCTGTACATCCTTTGGATTTCCACCCCATCATCATCATCCTCTTTCCATTTGCTTTTCTAATGGCAAGAGGTTTTGTTTTCCTTTCCCTACTTTGTGCTTGAGAAGAAGTAGATTTTGTGAGATGCAATGAGAATAAAGATGACCTATCTAGATCATTTTGGCATAGACATTTTATGGAGAGAATCATCTCTTAAATCTGTAAGAGGATTGCCATTCATCATCGTGTCTATGAATACGACATCATTACATTAGACTTGAATCGGGAGCTCTATTCCTTTAGAGACTAATCACATGAAAGATATAATTTCCTATCTTGTATGGTTCTCAAACCAATGTGAAAATATGTTCCACATCCATGTGGTTTAGCGTTGCAATAAAAAAAATTGTTCTACGATTATTATATTGCTCACACGGCGAGCCTCTTATTTATCGAATTTGTTTCATCTTTTCTGCATTTTTGTGATGCTCATGGCCAAACCTGCCTTTAGTCAGTGCATTGTAGATATTTTAAATGAGATATGGATTTGTTATCTCATGGTGGTGACACCGATCCGACATGTGACAAAAGTAGATGAGGCCTCATGAAGAGGATTATGGATAAATGCCGAAAAGTCATTGATTTAGGACCTCATTGCATTCGTCTAGCCAAAAGGGTTGCCTATTCAACAATTCTAATCGCAACCAAGATCATATTGTCATCACCTTCTCCAAACATTTTAATATCTATGCAACTTTATCCACCACCAAGCATGGGAAAGTTTTTAGCTTGACAACCTTAATGGTAACATCGACATAATTCAAAGCATTATAGATTAGTTCAAACTCGTGGAGGTGGAGCTATGGATCTTTAAATACATTCACGTGGAATTTCGATAGTAATAGAGTAATTTGCTTTCTTACAACCAATTTTTTCAAATCTTCGATTCCTGTAATTAAAATAAGAAGAAGTGCAATTGGGCGGAGAAGCCAACAGAATACAATGGGAGAATTGTATATCAGGCTGGAGCTTCATTTAAGGTTCTATTTTCTTTCTCTTATGTCAATTAGTGTAATTTTGAAGATTCCGTTTTTCCATAACACATGGAAAGTACTAGAATGATTTGATTTACTATAGGTATTATGCGAACTTAAAAAGGTATTTATTTTTAGAAAACATATGCCTACACAAGCAACGTGCATTTACACAAATATTGAAAATGGACAACATAAAAAACTATATAAAAAGAAATATTATTAAAAATTACATTAAGTGCCCCTTGTATTTTGTGTCTAGAACAAGGCATTCGATAACAAATGTCTAGTTCAAGGAAATACAACTTGGTAAACCTTAAGGGCCCATTATTTACACACTTCCCAAATTAGTAAACTAAGTCTTATTACATTCACAATCCACTTTCTCCTTAGCAATCAACTCGTGATAGAACGTTAGTCTCTAGGTTTTGTAGGTTGCTCAATTCCTAAGAAAGCCGAGCACCTCTTGCAGGTCCTTTATGGAAATGTAATGAATAAAAATAAAGAGAAATATAGAAACATATTTATAAAAAAGCTCAAAATAGGAACTAAAAATTAGAAACGTGACTAGTGTGAAAATTCCAACACTAGTCATGCATCCTACCCCAACCTCCTTGACAATAGGCCAACAATTTGATACCATTTTAAGATTTAAGTTAAAATGACATTTTCATCATTATTTAAATGACATATTTTGTGACCAAGGATTTGAATTTATGTAAGTTGTAATATAGTTATAATGGTAAACATATATGGGTGTGAACCACAATATGGCTATAAGAAAGTGGGAAATCTAGGTTTATCTTATTATAATTTTTTGATGTTTTTGTTTTATTTTCATTATTTATTTAATTTTATATTTTTTACTTGATTTACAAAGTCCAGTATTTGTTTTTATTTTTTTATGAAATTTTATTTAATTTATAATTGAAAATTTTAGAAAACCATCAATTGAAGTTGAAACCCTCAGTTTTCAATGGGTAAAAATACATATGCATATACATATACATACATGCATACAAATAAACACACATAAATATTATATCTAGGTTTTTTATTGTAAGATATTAAGAAAAAGTAAAGGGAATGAAGTTTTAGTTTTTTTGAAATATTTATGTATTTTAAAAATATTTGCCCCCTTTTTAAGTTATATTTGGAGTTTAGAATTTTAAAAGTAACAATTGCCTCTGACAATATTTATATAAGTAAGATATGAGAATATATGCTACTTTATTTTTGAGGGTTTGTCTAAAATTATTTATTTTATTTAATTTTTTATATTTGTTTTTTATTCATTGATTTTTTAAAAATTGTAAACTCAAAGATTTTGGAAAACTTAAATATAGCCTAATAGTACTTAGAATAGGAAACTAAAGATAGCTCTAACTTTTTATGTATTTTGTGTTATTTGTATTTTTTTGTGTTTTTGGACTTGCACTTACTTTAGAAGTACAAGAAAATAGTTTTTCAATCACCAAGAAAAAATCAAATAAAATACAAATGTGAATTAAAAATTACAGCAAAATTCCAAAACAATTAAAATTATATTATACAACCTCTAAAAAATTTAGATAAAGAATTACAAAAAATTATTAATTAGATAATTCTATTTCTAAGAACATGTCTTCAAAAAATGATAGTATTCAATTCAACAGAGTCCCTATGATCTGCTTTGCATATATTGGGAAGTATGACATGCTAAATATACAAAGGTGATGATGTATATGGTATTCTCTAAAGCGTTAGAGACTTGGATGCAATTTACTCAACGCTGGCTTATTTTTTTTTTTTGATAAAAAGGTTCAAGTTCATTCATCGTAAAAGCAGTTTGACAAGGAGTTTAAAGCTTAATACAGACCAGAAGGCAGTAAAGTCAAGCTGCCAGCAAAAAAACATGAAAGTATAGAAGCAAAAGTCACATGTTTTCCTTCGCCCCAAAAAAAACAACCCAAGGCAGATCAGCGGGTAGTAGCTTCAGCAAAACACCCCAAAAAACTTGAGAACATTTAGAGCAGCAACATCCAGATAACATCAAAGCCCATCATCACCCGAGAGCAGGTTAGGAGGCCATCCATCTACCAGGCGATTCATCCGATGAAGCAGCACCTGCAAGAACCAGAAATTGGGGGGATCGAGTATGGGAGAAAAAATCGAGCAAATAGCGTAAAGGCATTGAGCTAATCAATGCTGCTTGCAGAGGAGAAGAAACACAAATCCGAGAAACAGAAGTTTTAGAATAAAATTAAGCCGTTTCGAATAGAGCAGATTTGGATTGTTTCTTTAATAATAAAGTTTGGATCTGTCGAAACCCCCTCAAAAGCCAATTTACACCGATGTTTCCAGATCAGCCACCAAGCTGTGAAGTTTAGTTGCCATCCCCACCAAGCATCATCGGAGAAATTTTTCCCCCCATCCTAGTAATAACGAGTTGAAGGTATCAAAAGCTGATTCAATAGCGCAGGCTTCGAAAATCCTTTTAGAAAATGTGCATTCCTTAAACAAGTGGAAGTAATTTTCAAGGTCATTTTTGCAAAGATAGCATCTGTTGGCAGAGTGAATTTTCAGTCTCCCTAGACGATCTTGAGTGAGAACTTTGTTGTGAGCCAACAACCAGATGAAGTAATAGACTCTAGGGTCTAGCGTTTTTTTCTTGAAAAGCATTGCAACCGTTGAACGGATCCCCCCATCCCCCAAAATAGAATATAATATTTTGGTTACAGAAGTATTTCTTTCTGGAGGCCAGGTCGGGTAGATTGTTATATCCTTATTATTTAGTAGTAAATCACCCTCAATACGATCTAAAAAGTGCTGAATCGCTCTGGCTCTAGACCACAATCCGATAGGGAGGGTTAACATCAATTCTTTAAACCAATTGAAACGAGCTCGCCAGTTTTGTAGTCCCTTTTCCACCGAGATATCTTTGTTTTTAACAAAAGGACGTAGTGGTCGATGGGTTTTGAGGATTGGATCAAAACCATTCAGCTTGTCACCCCACAAAGATGAATGTGCTCCGTTACCCAATTTCTTATTTAAAATTGGCTGAAGCAAAGTTGAACCCTTGATGATATTCTTCCAAATAACGGAGTGAGATCGTTTTGTTTTTTCCAGATAGGTGATGGGTCCTCCCCTGAAATGAGTAGCGCTAATCAACTTCGAAACCCAAGGTCTTTTACAATCAATGATGTCAATGGCATGTTTTGTAAGAAGAGCGTTATTGAAAAGGGATAAATTTAGGATGCCCCATCCATCATTTACAGTGGGTCTAGTTAGCTTTTCCCAAGCCACCTTTGACATACTTCTAGCTGAGGAGTTTCCAGACCAAAGGAAGTTTCTTCTAATCTTGTCAATTTTGCGAATAACTCCCTCTGGAATTTTGAAGCAGGACATGACATGATTTATCGTCGGAGTGAGAGATGAGTTTACTAGGGTTAGTCTAGCAGGAAGAGAAAGAACCCTAGCCTTCCAGGCCTGGAGTTTGGAAGCAAATTTACCGACCAAGGAAGCCCAATCACTTAAGGTAAGTTTTTTCCTTGGAAGTGGGAAACCCAAATATTCTAAAGGAAAGGTGCCCAAATTCCAACCCAAAATTTGCTTACAATCAGAAAGCTCTGTTTCAGAGGCGTTGAGACCAAAGAAAGAAGATTTTGAGTGATTTATTTCAAGACCGGAGATATGACAAAACAATTTGAGAGTAAGGAGGACGTTTTTTAACTCCTCTAAGTCAAACTCGAGGAAGATAAGTAAATCATCCGCGAATTGAATGTTTGTGATCATTGTTTCCATTCCTTTTCTAAAGAAGCCTCTACATTTGCCCTGATCAGAAAGTTTTGCTAGCATTGCATCAAGAACCGAGAGGGAATGGATAAAAAGGAAAGGGGATAGAGGGTCTCCTTGACGGACTCCTCTTTCTGGTGTAAAGAAACCGGCCGAGTTTCCATTCACTTTAAAAGAGATACCAGTGGTTTCCAGAAGGGCCTTTATCCAGTTTATGAAGATGTCAGGATAGTTTGCTGCCTTGAGCGTATTTATAATGAAAGACCAACGCAGGGTGTCAAATGCCTTTCGGAAATCAATTTTAAGAATAAGCGCTTTTTTTCCTCTACGATCCCAATCATTGATTATCGCAGTTGCCATGGTAAAAGCATCAGATGCAGATCGTTCTTTGAGGAAGGCACATTGAGATGGTGGTATGTTTTGTGCGAGGAAAGGGGCCCATCTGTTTGCGATGGCTTTAGAGATGATACGAATAGGCATATTTATCAGGCTGATCGGTCTAAAATTTTCAATTTCAAAAGGGTCCCCCTTCTTGAAGATCAAGGATACGATAGTATTGTTCAGGTGACGAAGATTTCTCCCCAAGAAATTCTTGTTATGAAGATCTTTTACAAGATCCATGAAGTCTTTTTTGAGAGTAGGCCAGCACGATTTTATAAACTCAATGGATAGTCCATCCGGACCCGGTGCTTTGTTTCTCTTGAAACCGGCAATCGTCTTTTCGATTTCGTGGAGAGTAAAGGGAGTTGTAAAGATTGAGTGGTCGTCCAACCTTCAGTATGCCGAAACTTCCTCCACCTTCTCAGCCCCGAAAGAGGGGGACCACTTATAGAACCACAACCAAGATCCATCGGCACATTGCAGAGACGAATGTGCAAGAGTTTCAAAGATCGCTTCAGAATCCACCTGGGCAATGAGTTGATGTTGAGAAATTTTCCACATCTTTAGGAATGATGCTTTGGAAACCTCCTTCGCCAGCAACTCTTTCGCGAAAGTTATTGACTTGATGATACCTGAGTATTCTACAATCAGACAGTCTTTAAAGAAGGCTCTCGAGCGTTTAGATTCCTCACAGATGTCCGACTTCCAGAATGGTAGAATCGTTTTCCCTTGCAGGTCCACCTTTTCTTTAGAGGGGCGGTTTGAATGACGATGACCTACCTCCTGGGCCGGCGGGGGAGGCAGAGATCGCACCGGTTGAGCATTCCTGTTCGGGGGCAGGTGGATTTCAGAATCCAGCATCCTCCTAGCATCTGGAGATGGCGATATGGATCTTGGGCGTTTCGGAGTCCGCGGCGGAGCCATCGGGATAGAGGAGTCGCAAGGTATTTGGTTAGAGGTTTGGAGATAGCGAGTATTTAGGATGGAAGGGTTTTTCACAGTACAAAAAGCCGCCTGACGAGTCGCTAAATACGTTGATTAATTAGGTCACGTTGTAATACGTGTACTTAGCGAGTCGGTCAGAACCGAGAGAAGATCTCTGTGAGGAGTGTCTCGGCTTTAATTTATATCCCGGGCAAGTCCGGGGTCGAACTCAGGGAGGCAAAGGAACAACCTAGGTCTTAATTCGAAAATGAAGATTTTAGATTTCCAAGTGGTATTTTTTTAGATTTTTTATGCAAAAAGAATGCAAATGCAAATGAATCAAGACACTAAGAGAGCATACAACTTAGCCAAATTAAGTTTAATGTCAAATCAGTTCAATTCAGCCAAATTATATTTTTCCTAAAGTCTTAATCCAATGGGGAATACAAAACACATTTTTTTGGAATTTTAGGGGTTAAAATGCAATAACTAAAAATGCACACTTTTTATGGGTTTTTTCGCAATTTTTCACGCAAGCAGCAAGCAAAAATTATGAAAAATTTACTGGAACTAAAACATCATGAAAGGAGACTACAGTAATTTTTTTGGATTTTTCTGACAAATTATGATTTTTTTATGAATTTTTTAGTGAAATCAGAGTGACAGCGAGTAAATAATTTCTAATAAATCCACGTTATAAATTTAATCAGAGTGCGAATTATCCCAAAAAGATATTTTCATGAGCAATCCAGTAGAGGTGAAATTTCGCAAAAAAGATACTTGTGGATTTAATTAAAAATCAAATACAAAAATCACTCAATAATTTATTTCGGGCACAAGACAAATCCAATTTGGTTGAAATTTGGACAGTAAACTCATCACATATCAAGGCATCATATGCATTTTTTTTTGGAATTTTTAGAGCAACGGTGTGTAAGATATAAATTTAGGAGCACGGAATGGGTAAAATACACAGAATTTCAATTTGACAATTTTAATTAATTACCCAACTATCATAAAAATACAAGTAAATAATCAGATGATAGAGGATAAGTTGCTCAACATGATAGCATTTTTCATTGAATAAAAAGATGCCATATTGAAGTCCAAATTGCTAGTCAAACACAGGGATCTTTGTGCAACACAGAAAACAAAAAGAAACTCAAACTTATGTACAGGGACCGATATGCAATACTCTAAACTTATAATAAAAAAAACACAATTTTTACATTAAAAAAAATAAGGAAAAAGTGACCTTCTTCCCCCTTGAGCACGGGGATGGAGAACCCAAAAGGGGTCGGGCTTGACGGTGGCCGGGGACGGCAATATGGCGCGGAGGCGCCGCCTTGGCGGAGAGGCGGCGAAGGCGGATGAGCTTGGAAGTGGCGAGGGGGGCTGGTTGGCGGCGAGAGGGCGGCGGAGAGGATCGCCGCTTGCTAGAGCTGCTGAGGGAAGGCGGGGCTGCGGACGCGGCGCGGGGCCGGCGCTCCGCTCACCAGCAGCGGAGGAGAGTGGCGGCGCTGGCGGGCGGGGCCGCGCCGGCCGGCGGTTGTGGAGGGGAGGGGGGCGGAGGGCGGCGGCGGTGGGTGACTCCCCCACCACTGCTGCGTTGCTGCGGTCCTCTTTTTTTTTGATTTTTTTTTAATTTTTTTTTGTTTTGCTGCAATTAAAAAAAAAACTTCTTTTTTTTTGTTTTAACTTTTAATTTTTTTTTATAATTTTTGTTAAGAAAAACAAGAAACAAATATGGATATATACAACATGGGAAGAGGACAAATTGGTGGTGGTAATGATATGGTGAAATAAAAAAAACGATTGTGATAGACTAAATAAACAAAATATGAGATAAGAATAAAATAAGTAGAGAAATGAGAAGAAATAACTTACCTGGTGTTCACCGGTTTGGCGGAGCAGCTACGCTGGACTCCTGTCGTCGCCTCAATCCGATTGGCGAAACAAAATCGGAGAAGCTCCACGAGCTCGACGGGGAACTCGTGACGCGAAGCGGAGCTCCGCGGATCTCACCTGAAGGAGGTCGTCGCTTGAGGACGATGCTTCGCAGCTGTCACCAACAAAACACTCCAAGCTCTCTCCTTATTCTATAAGAATGGTGGATGGGCAAAAATGAGGATGTACAAATGAATATAAAGAGAAGAGAAAGGGAAGTTAGAATGGTGGTGGTGTTGAATGGGAGGTTAAATTAGTGATGGGGTTGAATGGGAAGTTAGATGAATAATGGTGTTGAATGGAGGTTGATGAAGACTTGGAGGTTGGTGGTAGAAAAGTTATTGTTGAGAATGTTATTAAATAAAAAATGAAATGAAATAAAGTAGGCTACTAAAAAGAGAAAATAAAATAAAGAGAAGAAAAAAAGAGTGGGGAATTTACAAAAAGAAGATATACAACATGTACATTTTTTTGTTTGCTTTTCTTTTTATAATTTTTTTGTCTTCTTATAGTAGCTATGTACAATAGGAAAATACAATAAAATAATATAATCAAAATACAAGACCATAATGATTTTTTTTTTGAAGATGAAGAAAGAAAGAATATATACATAATATACAATGTACATCTAGGTCCCAAAACCCAACTTTTGCAAACGAGCTCCGATTTTAATGAAACCACTTCCGTTGGATAGATAATTTTCTAACTTGAACTTTAAAAGTGAGTTTGGTGAATTTGGAGTTCAGACGGAGCGGGAATTTGGCTTGGAAGTTGGACTTTACGGCTTTTTCTCTTTGGGATCTAGGAGCATTTATTTGAGGTGAATTTTGTTTTATATTTTTGTATTTTTATGTACATTTTTATAAACAAGTTAGAGAAAGAATTAGGTAAAAAGGAGTTCAAATGAAATTATTAAAAATACATGAAGTTTTGGGCTATTTACAAGTATAAAACTCCTTTATTTTTGCGGCTTTTTATGTTAATTCATTTTGTACAATCTTATATACAGTAATTAGTGTATTTTATTTACAAGAGTCATTTTGTTAATTTATGTATTTTATGGACATTTATTTGGGATTTTACTCGGGGATTTTGCTAAGATCAAGATATTGCGATGATGAATCGCAGATTCATCACCCCCCTATACTTAAACTTTGCTAGTCCTCGAGCAAATAAAGAATGAATAAGTTGGGTTAACCCCTGACTGTGCATGTGAATACAAGACTTGATCCGTTCAAGAACTCTCGGTTTTAGAGATCCTAAAATTCTAAGCTGAACCAAGCTCTAGTCAAAAGGTACCCAATTTCCCTAATCATCAGACTCTCTTTGGATACGTATATATAAGGGATATGACTTTAAGTGTTGACTGCAGTTACAAGAGTAGAGTCACAATGTCACCCAAGGTTCCAGTCCAAGAGACTCTCCTATGGACCCGATCCTCAACACTAGGGAATAAATCATTTCTTGCATCCACTCCACCGTCTCTTTAGTTGTCAGACTTTGAAAGTGTAGATGGAAGGCCAGTTGATGGAGGGCATAGGATTGTGTCATTTCTTCTCTCCCTCTCATTGGAATAAGGATCCTCTCAAGTGCCTTATTACGCAACACATTTTTTTTGGTGTTGATCAGTGCGTCCGTTAAGAAAAGTTGGAGCCGTCTGCACTTGTTTTCCTGGGAGTACACCGGGGTGTGCCTTTTTTGAGTACCTATCGTACCTTCTACACCCAGACTTGTAGCATTTACGATGCAGAGCCCTTTTTTGGTGCAAGCCCGACTCCTGGTCCTAATAGCGGTGGTCCAAGTGGACACTTTGAAATGGTTGGGAGCGCTCGCCTTTGGTGGAAGCTCTTTTGATAATTGACTTTGTGGAATGAGAGCTTTTCTTTGACATTTCATTGCTTTGTAGTATTTGTGGCTAGCTCCACTGCTTTTACCAAGAGTTGGCGCACACTGATCAACATTTTTTTTTTATTTTTACACACCCTGGCACATAGGTAAATGTCAAGAGATAGTACAAGAACCATGTTCTCATACTGGCTAAAGATGCTGACACTCAGGTTTCATGAAGCCTTCATTGATTTTATCCCATCCTCGAGCATCATTAAATCAAGTCCAAACTCAAATCCCTCATCCCAGTTCCTCAAGTGAAATTTCAACTCATCTCATCATAACTGCAGTCGTGTATGTGAGGTGCAGATCATATTCTTAAGGTAGAGACTAAGCATGCAATATAGCACACACATCTTTCAAACTAGGGAAATGTGAATAATTAAGTCAAGGACCCTAATGACTAAGGCTGGTTAACTCAAAATCTCAAGACCTCATAAACCAAGTGTTCTTGAACATCACTAGTCTTGTGTGAAAGTGAATTGTGTCAGGGATTAAACCAACTTATTAGTTAGTTTTTTTTTAGTTTTTTTTTTAGTTTTTTTTGTTGTTTTTTTAGTTAGTTTTTTTTTATGAATGGTTTTTGTTGTTTTTTGTTGTTTTTTTTTAAGTTTTGGAAAAAGTTTTTTTTTTAAGAAAAAGTTTTTTTTTCAAAAAGGGTTTTTTTTTGGAAAAAGTTTTTTTTACTTTTGTTTGTTTTTTTTTAACCCACCCCATAATTATTGTATAATATATACAAAAATACGTGAAAGTACGAGGTATGGGTAAAGTATATATGTAATATATACACGCCCCCCTATACTTAGCTTGTGCTATGTCCTCATGGCACTAGGTGACAAAAAGACATAGCTCGTACTAAGCGTAGGAAAGCTAAAATAATAGAAAGTATAGAAGTCGATCCGCCCCCCCTATACTTAGGCTCTGGACAGCCTAAGTGTAGAAGAAGAGAAAAAATGGGGCGGACGAGGTCAAGAGGAGAAATGATGAGTAAATACACATGGCGGGCATCGGTCCCCCCTATACTTAGGCTTTGGTCAGCCTAAGTATTGGAAAGAACACAAGAATGGAAGACCGATGAGAATGGGAAAGAATATACAAAAAGAAAATAAAAAGAAGAGAAGGAGCAAATCGGGGTCACTCACCCCCCTATACTTAGGATCTAGTCATCCTAAGTATAGCCACAAAATGAAAACGATACGGAACTGGGGCGAGTGATGCGAATCATGAGGGAGGGAGGTGAATAAAGGAAGGAAAATATATACAAGGAGGAGGAAGAATATACAAGGATCAAGAAGGTTTGTGACGGACCTTCTTGCGGGAGCGATGGGGTGGATAGTATACACATGTGTCGCTGTCAGAATCGTCCTCCGAAGAATAATAGTGAGGTGTGGGGAACGTCCAACGGGGGTCGACACACGGCTGCTTGCTCAAATATGGCTTCAGATAAGCCGAACTAAGCTCACTCATGTAGATCACCTCATCAGGACCTGATGAGGACTCCTCAGAAAGTTCCTTCTCTGAAACATCGAAGGTAACCTTCTTAGTCGGTTTTCTAGAACCTGAAGCATCAAGAGGAAGAGGAGATTGATACGTCTTAAGGAGTTCGGGAGAACACCTCAAGGAATCAACACTCGTCTTCTTCTTACCAGATGACCGACTAGAGGATGGAGCAACCGATTTATCAAGATTGGTCAATTTGGTCCCAGTTGTCTCCTTTGATGTATGTCCTGGATGTGGTGTGTGTGAGGTTCTGACCAGAGGTTCATCATCAGATGAGTCACCATATGCATTGTAATACTCCTGCAAGGTCAGCACACGTCTCTGATAAGGGCACAGTGTTCTCAGTTGGCTTGACATTGTTGGGTCTTGTGTCGGATCATCGAAATAATCAAGGCAATCCTCAAAGGCCATGTCCGACTCAATGATAGCTTCTGGTCTTGAGTCCTCTCTAGAAGCTGTCGTGGTGGTGGTGCAAGCAGTAGGCGGTGTGTGGTTGTAGGAAGTGTCTAAACCAATGGTTGTCTGGACAGTCGGTATCTCAGGTGTAGTAGAGAGATGGGACTCAACTGGTCTCTCGAAGGTCGCGACTGTCTGCAACTTACGGGTTACCTTGGAATATCGTGTGTCCTCAAAGATCGGGTGAGGTCGGAGTGCCCCCAATGCAGAGAAATCGATCTCCCCGAGTCTCACAATCTATAGTTGCCTTAGCCAAGGCTAAGAACGGCTTCCCAAGAATGATCGGAGACTGGGTGAACTCTCCTCGGTGCTCAATGTCAATGATCGTGAAGTCTATCTCCAGTAGAGCACCTTGGAAAGTGACGATGACTGAAATGGTTCCTCTCGACCGTTTAATGGTCCGATCTGCCAACTGAATGATATCTCTTGACTTCTTGGCAGATTCGAGTTTGAGCTTGGCAAACACGGAGGTCGGGAGAATGTTAATCGGTAAGTCATCATCGATTCTTGCATGGGTGAATGTGGTATCTTTGATTTCACAATGAAATCTAGGTAACCGCTTTACTCTGCGGCTCTTGGTTTTTCTCCCTATCATCAAAGATGTGGCCATAGACACTATATGTATCTCAGTCCTTGTTCTCTTATTGTCCGACCTTTTAGGCATCAATTTACTCCTCACAAATCTTTTAAGGTCGGGAAAGTGCTCAATGGCCATTATTCAAGGGAAGCTCAAAAATCAACTTCTATCCAATGCTTCCCTAACCGCAGGATCCAAATTTTTTAGATCTTTTCCTTTTTCAAATTTTTATGTATTTTCTGAGTTTCAAATTTTTGGTCTTTTTGGTATGTGACGGAGGACTAGGATAATGTACAGACTCTGGTTTGGAGGGAAAGTGGTTAGTAGAAGAGGGAGGTAGAAAGGACTCCAGCTGTACATGACTTGTGGTCAATCCGGTGTCTCCAGGTTTTCAAGATCTAATCCTCAAAATCCATGAACCACATTCCTACCTGGACTCTTGATCGGTCTACAAAATGTCATCCTCCAATAAGTTCTCATGACACATCATGAGAGAAGTCAAAGCAATTGGAGGATACTGCTGAGAACTCGGGCTCTTATACTCAACACACCTTGACTCGGGTGTGCAATACTGGGTTGAGTATGGCCCATATGTATGGCAGTTGTTGGTCGGAGCCTCATCAGGCGGAGTTAGTAGACAGGGGGTCTGTAAATCAGTCGCATGAATCCAATCCCCTGTATATGTCGCTCTCCGAATGGGTGATATAAAGGTTGGTCAATGTGGTCTCTATCACTCAGGTCAATCAAGTCAGGAAGATCGTACGGTGCAGGCCTCTCCATTCGGTTTGTCTGGTTGACCATGTTGTACCCTAAGGTTAAGTCGGGATGTGTGTATGGCAATTGTTGTTCTGTCCCAACTCGAGGTGAAAGTGAGGTATGTGGGGTCAACTGATTATGCCAATCATTCATCTCAGCAGTCGCTTGTTCCTTGATTCCAGCAAGCGGACGAGAATATAGTGAATCAATCCAAGGTGGTTGTGGGTCAGGGATGCAAGAATGTGGGGTAGGTGAGAAGGACGAAGAAGTGGAGAAGTCAGTCGGAGTTCTGACTTCGCGGTTGGGGTGTGGGTATGAAGAGGAATGAGAGGGTGGAGATGATCGAAATATGGTCGAAGAAGACTGACGTGGATATGATGACCAATATTATGACATCTTGGAGGTAAAATGGGAGAATGAGGCGGATCAAGGAAGAAAGCGTGCAAGTGCACCGAATAACACACAAAACAAACAAACACAAGAGCAAACCCTGAGTTCACCTACTCAACACAGTGATGGTCGTAAAAGTCCGACCGTTTATCTTTTCAGTTTTAATTAGGTGATAAATCAAGATATCAATCCAATTACGCAAGGCTCAAAAGTAGGTTTTGGGCACTATCCTAGGGATGCGTCCTCACCTCTCAACAATCACAATTAGCCAAGCATACAATGAGGGTTTTGCTCTCCCAAAACAAGTGTTAGTTTTAATCAGTTTTTTTTTTGGTCAACTCTGATTAGCAGTCCCGGTTTTAAGTTTGGTTATCACTTGATTAGTCCACCAAACAAAGCACGCCTGACGATCAGTCCCGATTTCCTTTTAACCTAAGTTTCAAAAACCAAGGGGAGGGAGTCGAGAAAAACCGATGCAAATGATGAAATCAATGATGCATGCCCAGTTCAGAAGACTTACAGTGATCCTCGCGCTCTACATGCGGGATGCAAGGCAGAATTGAAATTTTATACTATATGAATGCAAACGAGAAACCGTTCCTAGACAAGCAGTTCTATTAGCGAGTGATGAACAAGTTGAATTTGACTAATAGCCCAGCGGTCTAAGTGCGTCTCGTTAAATGTGATGTGTGGTCCTAAAAGTTACGAGCACAAGCAACAAAGATATTCTAATAAAATGCTCTAAGAGCCGCGAGTGCAAGTCCTATTCTACGTCAAACAACCACACGACCACGAGCGGGTCCAAAGTTCAGTCCGGATACAAACGCGAGCTCTCAAACAAGAGCCGCTGGAAAGAGCGAATTACCTAAGTTATTACAACACAATAATTACAACAAATGAAAAGAAATGCTCTCGAAAATAAATTAATTCTCCTCGCTCTTCAGCAGTCGATGCGCGTCGCGTCCGTCGACCTCCGATGTACTCCAAGTCCACCGGGCCCTCGCAAGGAATATAAAATTTATATTAGAGAGATAAACAACAAGATATATACAAAAAATATAAAGAGAAATAATTGCAAATAAGAAAAAAAATGAAATAACTACAAGTGGCTCGGGGGTCAGACTACCCGAGTAAATGGAAAACTAAATCCAAATTTTTAAACTAATCCCTAAGCCGTTTGCCTCCCCGGCAACGGCGCCATCTGACGAGTCGCTAAATACGTTGATTAATTAGGTCACGTTGTAATACGTGTACTTAGCGAGTCGGTCAGAACCGAGAGAAGATCTCTGTGAGGAGTGTCTCGGCTTTAATTTATATCCCGGGCAAGTCCGGGGTCGAACTCAGGGAGGCAAAGGAACAACCTAGGTCTTAATTCGAAAATGAAGATTTTAGATTTCCAAGTGGTATTTTTTTAGATTTTTTATGCAAAAAGAATGCAAATGCAAATGAATCAAGACACTAAGAGAGCATACAACTTAGCCAAATTAAGTTTAATGTCAAATCAGTTCAATTCAGCCAAATTATATTTTTCCTAAAGTCTTAATCCAATGGGGAATACAAAACACATTTTTTTGGAATTTTAGGGGTTAAAATGCAATAACTAAAAATGCACACTTTTTATGGGTTTTTTCGCAATTTTTCACGCAAGCAGCAAGCAAAAATTATGAAAAATTTACTGGAACTAAAACATCATGAAAGGAGACTACAGTAATTTTTTTGGATTTTTCTGACAAATTATGATTTTTTATGAATTTTTTAGTGAAATCAGAGTGACAGCGAGTAAATAATTTCTAATAAATCCACGTTATAAATTTAATCAGAGTGCGAATTATCCCAAAAAGATATTTTCATGAGCAATCCAGTAGAGGTGAAATTTCGCAAAAAAGATACTTGTGGATTTAATTAAAAATCAAATACAAAAATCACTCAATAATTTATTTCGGGCACAAGACAAATCCAATTTGGTTGAAATTTGGACAGTAAACTCATCACATATCAAGGCATCATATGCATTTTTTTTGGAATTTTTAGAGCAACGGTGTGTAAGATATAAATTTAGGAGCACGGAATGGGTAAAATACACAGAATTTCAATTTGACAATTTTAATTAATTACCCAACTATCATAAAAATACAAGTAAATAATCAGATGATAGAGGATAAGTTGCTCAACATGATAGCATTTTTCATTGAATAAAAAGATGCCATATTGAAGTCCAAATTGCTAGTCAAACACAGGGATCTTTGTGCAACACAGAAAACAAAAAGAAACTCAAACTTATGTACAGGGACCGATATGCAATACTCTAAACTTATAATAAAAAAAACACAATTTTTACATTAAAAAAAATAAGGAAAAAGTGACCTTCTTCCCCCTTGAGCACGGGGATGGAGAACCCAAAAGGGGTCGGGCTTGACGGTGGCCGGGGACGGCAATATGGCGCGGAGGCGCCGCCTTGGCGGAGAGGCGGCGAAGGCGGATGAGCTTGGAAGTGGCGAGGGGGGCTGGTTGGCGGCGAGAGGGCGGCGGAGAGGATCGCCGCTTGCTAGAGCTGCTGAGGGAAGGCGGGGCTGCGGACGCGGCGCGGGGCCGGCGCTCCGCTCACCAGCAGCGGAGGAGAGTGGCGGCGCTGGCGGGCGGGGCCGCGCCGGCCGGCGGTTGTGGAGGGGAGGGGGGCGGAGGGCGGCGGCGGTGGGTGACTCCCCCACCGCTGCTGCGTTGGTGCGGTCCTCTTTTTTTTTTGATTTTTTTTAATTTTTTTTTGTTTTGCTGCAATTAAAAAAAAAACTTCTTTTTTTTTGTTTTAACTTTTAATTTTTTTTTATAATTTTTGTTAAGAAAAACAAGAAACAAATATGGATATATACAACATGGGAAGAGGACAAATTGGTGGTGGTAATGATATGGTGAAATAAAAAAAACGATTGTGATAGACTAAATAAACAAAATATGAGATAAGAATAAAATAAGTAGAGAAATGAGAAGAAATAACTTACCTGGTGTTCACCGGTTTGGCGGAGCAGCTACGCTGGACTCCTGTCGTCGCCTCAATCCGATTGGCGAAACAAAATCGGAGAAGCTCCACGAGCTCGACGGGGAACTCGTGACGCGAAGCGGAGCTCCGCGGATCTCACCTGAAGGAGGTCGTCGCTTGAGGACGATGCTTCGCAGCTGTCACCAACAAAACACTCCAAGCTCTCTCCTTATTCTATAAGAATGGTGGATGGGCAAAAATGAGGATGTACAAATGAATATAAAGAGAAGAGAAAGGGAAGTTAGAATGGTGGTGGTGTTGAATGGGAGGTTAAATTAGTGATGGGGTTGAATGGGAAGTTAGATGAATAATGGTGTTGAATGGAGGTTGATGAAGACTTGGAGGTTGGTGGTAGAAAAGTTATTGTTGAGAATGTTATTAAATAAAAAATGAAATGAAATAAAGTAGGCTACTAAAAAGAGAAAATAAAATAAAGAGAAGAAAAAAAGAGTGGGGAATTTACAAAAAGAAGATATACAACATGTACATTTTTTTGTTTGCTTTTCTTTTTATAATTTTTTTTGTCTTCTTATAGTAGCTATGTACAATAGGAAAATACAATAAAATAATATAATCAAAATACAAGACCATAATGATTTTTTTTTGAAGATGAAGAAAGAAAGAATATATACATAATATACAATGTACATCTAGGTCCCAAAACCCAACTTTTGCAAACGAGCTCCGATTTTAATGAAACCACTTCCGTTGGATAGATAATTTTCTAACTTGAACTTTAAAAGTGAGTTTGGTGAATTTGGAGTTCAGACGGAGCGGGAATTTGGCTTGGAAGTTGGACTTTACGGCTTTTTCTCTTTGGGATCTAGGAGCATTTATTTGAGGTGAATTTTGTTTTATATTTTTGTATTTTTATGTACATTTTTATAAACAAGTTAGAGAAAGAATTAGGTAAAAAGGAGTTCAAATGAAATTATTAAAAATACATGAAGTTTTGGGCTATTTACAAGTATAAAACTCCTTTATTTTTGCGGCTTTTTATGTTAATTCATTTTGTACAATCTTATATACAGTAATTAGTGTATTTTATTTACAAGAGTCATTTTGTTAATTTATGTATTTTATGGACATTTATTTGGGATTTTACTCGGGGATTTTGCTAAGATCAAGATATTGCGATGATGAATCGCAGATTCATCACCGCCTTATGTCCAGTCTCCCTGCATTGGAAGCACCGGATGTTCTTAGTACAAAATCGTATAACGTGGCCAAACTCTAGGCATCGGAAGCATCGGGTAGAGCGAAACGTTGAGGGTTGAGTTGACGTGATGTCGCTTTTTCCCAAGCGTGCATATTCGACCGAGGAAGAGCGATCCTTATCCGCCGAAAACGCACCCTTTTTTTCTCTCCAAACCCAATGACCCGTACCTACGCCCATCGACAATTTCCTTGAATGGCTATTTATTTGAAAATTTTCCTTAGCCAGGGTCCTTCTTGCATTTATTGCCAACTCGGTTCCTTGCACCAAACCCTTTTTTCTTGCAATTTCGTCCGCTGCGCCCTGCCTTGCAGACGTCCAATCCAAAGATTTTGAGATCTTGAGCGTGTTCTTTCTACGATCCTTTTTTTTTTGGACAAGAGTCCATTGATCTGCTGTTTTGTCCGTATCCCCTCCATCGTATACGATCTTTGGAGGTGAAGTCTTGGGAAGATCCACTTTTCTGACCCAAATCTTTTTTAAAGAATGGCGGGTTTCATCGCTAAACGACAGGGAGCCTCCAAGAATTTTTCCCTTTACCCCCAAGCAACCTAAACCACCCAAATCAACGACCCTAGGGTGTTGGGAGGAAGGATAATTTATCGGTTTTTTGTTATCAATTTCCATTGAAAATTCTTTTTCAGGCCAATTTTCCTCCCTTCTGCTTAAAGGAAAAATTTTTTGGAAGCCTTCAAATCATCCGAGTATTTGGAATCAAACAAAGTCGAGAAATCAAGAATCCAGACCGGTTTCTTCTTCTTGATACCTGAAGAGTCGGGTTTACCTTTTGGTGCCCTTCGATTTTGCATGCTCGGAACGCTCAAGTGAATCTCTTTTGATGCGGGGCTTTTGAAGTCCTTAAGGTATTTTAAGTCCGGACAGCCAATGTTGTGAAAATGGTTTAAGTTTTGCCTTCCGGAATTGAGAGAGCAAGAGATAACCTTTTTATCAACTATTTTGTAAGTAAAGGTGGTTTCATGATTTTCATCTTCAATGGAGATCGACAGGGAGTCAGGTAGCAGCCTGTTGTGGGCGTTATGGTGGAGTGTCTCCCCTCGGGTTTCTTTTAATAGATCCGCTTGAACTTTGGAACTTTGAGAGGTCTTGGCAGAGGGGGGTTTGCAGATTTAATCTATCTTTTTAGCCCTAAGAACGCCATGGTCCTGACGTTTGTTTTTTGGACAGGGAGATTCATTTTTGTTCGGAGTTGATATCCGCTTTGCGTTTTTTCCTCTCAGAACCATTGCATCTGCTTGTCGAGTTTGATCTTTTAGCAGATAGTCATCCCTGTTTCTCCTGATTTTTAGAGGTTTTGACGGAACGAGGATTTGATATAACACTTCCCGAGGTCTGATAGCCGAGTTGCCTTTAGCACGAGCTGCCTTTCTTTTTTTAAAGCCCCGGCATCCCATAGTTTTGCGAATGGGAAGCCTGGAAGAAGGGGAGATTTTCCACCGGAATCGTAGGGTAAAGAAGTGGGGGGAAAGAGTGATGGGGGGAAGAGTGATGGGGGGAAGAGTGATGGGGAGAAGAGTGATGGTGGGAGAGAGTGATGGGGGAAGAAGAAGGAGAAGGGAGAGAAAGGCGATGGAGGAGAGAAAAGAAGGAGAAAAGAGGAAGGGGGGGGGGGAGGGGCGTGTTTACCTGAGGGCAGGGGAGAGCATCCTCAGGCGGGGGGGAGCATCCTCAGGCGGGGGAGAGCCTCATCATCCTACTCCTGGTTCGCGCGCAACAGGCCCACCCTCAACGCTGGCTTATGTTACCAGCCTGCTGTCACACACTCGTACCTTCTTCATTGTTCATGGAATAAGCATAGCTTCACATTTTGATCTTTCTCTCTCCTAGAATCTATTGGAATATGTGACTTGAATCCAATATTTGAAATCATCGAATTACTATTGGTAGATACCCCTATCGGTTAAGACTGGATTAAAGAACTAATTAGACCTGCATCATATTTATGTTGGAGAGAAATATGTTGGAGAGAAATGATGCAAATGTTGGTTCTCCGATAAAAGCATAAAGATGTACAAATTGAGGCCGTCTTTTAGTGCAAACATATTAAGAAGCTTTTCTTGCAAAACTTAGAACTCAATGCATGTCAAAATAAATGCAATTGAAACAATTATCCTAAGATTAGAAACATGGAATGTATAATCGAGCTTCAATTGACAAGTATTATCTTTTATTCATCATGATTCTAATTTAGACCAATTTCTTAGTCTATTAGGTTCCTTTTAAATATTCTAGTTCTATAAATAGTTGATCAATGGTACATGCTTGGACATAACCAAAGCTTATAAACTTCTTCTAGTAAAGCTTATAAACTTCTTCTAGTGAAGCTTCAAGGAGTATGGTTATTAGGGATGAGAAGATCCTCATAATGGAAGTGAAGGAAGAAGGAAAAACGACCAAGCAATGGGTGAGATTGGGGTAAAAAGATTGCAAAATATAATGGAGAATTGAATAGTGATAGCTGCAATTGTCTAGAAGTGATAAAAAGGGCGACAACAAAAATCGTCTAGCAATTTATACTTACTAATGAATTTTATAAAAGGAGAAGATATATTAAAAATGGGGTACTTGGAAAGGTAAGAGAAGTGGTAGCATCACATATGATCGAGCTCCTAAAAGTACTCCATCATCGCTTAAATGTTATTGAAAATACTAGCTCAATTTTAATCTCATTCTGGCTTTTTGAGCCACAGATCGACCTAATATTCTGCTTTTGGTGGTTTATCTTTCCTACCGTTGTGTTCTTTTCAAATTCACCATCAGAAATGAAAGCACCACAAAACCAATCCATCTGCAACAAATATTACATGAATATAAAAATATGGAAAACTATGCATTTCTATACTTTTTGTAATGAAAAAAGAAAGCCATTACCTTTCCACTGTGCACCATGTGGGTGGGTTTCTCTTCATCTATTCGCAATCCATCTCCTCATGACACGTCTTTATATGTGAGTCCCTCATTGATTGAAAGAAAGTGTCTCATTCTCTTTTCCATAAAATGGATAAAGGCTCGATGATAAAGCCTCTTTCCCCAAACCAACCGCAAAATGGTACCTACTATGAAAATATTAATAATAAAGTTAGCTAAAGGAGTTGTAAACTTGTCATCAAATTATTTAATACAAGTTGGAATATCTCGAACAATCTCTCCTTCTTGGTCGGGGGAATGTAAGATCACCGAAATCACATGCCATTCAAATGCATCTTGATAATATATGTTATATCCTTAGAAATCATGTTGCTATTCAGAAAATCCTTAAAAATTTATAAATTAGACTTTGTAATAAGAATTTAATTGAGAAAATTATAATGGAAAATTACAAATGATATTTATCTCCCATCTACATATATATATCTAAGCATGGATAGGACTCTAAAGTCTGTACACCCCAATCGATACGTGTATGTCGATGCTCGGGCATGTATAAAGAGGGGTTGAATCCATGGACGAACAAGCATGAATCGGGGCTAAGCAGGTTTCGAGTATGGTTGAGGAAGAGGGCTCGTAGTATACACCTCCATATAATGGATGAGAAGTATAACCAAGAGACTCATAGTACATAGTAGGCCATGCTCTAGCGAGCCTCCTCAAGAGGTCTTGAAAAAATGGGCGGGGTCGACTACTTATAGGAAGATGGAGACTGTGATCTTGGCGGATGACTAGATTAGTAAGATCCATGTGAGCCACTACGTCCAAAACTTTCCATAACTACAAATGGTACTATATAAAGTTAGTTATATATTTTTTTCAAAAATATATACGATTGAATATGATAAGCTATTGTACTTTACCAAATCTTAATAATTAATCTTAGTTATTCGATTCTAGTGAATTGTAACTAGTTCCATTGAAAGTGGAGTTGTCTGAGTCTTAATGTGTAATACCCACATCTTTTGTTAAATCAGCATATATCACCTCATTATCTGCTAAATGAATAGTATCAATAATTAGAACTACTTATGGTATATTTTTGTGCTCGTAATTATGTATAAAAGTTTCATCTAAAACATCTTCTGTAGGAGTATCTTCTTTAGTTACATAACTCCGAGAATTTATCTTCATAACTGTGAAAGATTTCTACATTTTTCCTTTTTCTTGATACTTGCGGAAGATAATACACTTGATCTACTTGTGAAGAAAGAATAATTGGTTCAAATCTTTGTGTGTGTATTCTTTGCCACTCAAAGATCAAACTTAAATTGAAAAAAAACAATCTTAAGAAACTATAATGCTTGAAGAGTATACGGAGCATCCATCACAGTTATATTGTTGGAAAACATTGATGTCAACTTTCTCTTTATTTTTAGATGAAAGAAGGAATTGCATTATCGATTTATGTACATACATATTTATTGAATTGGTAGAAGTAAAGATTACTCTTGTTGGCCAGCAGTGACATCACTTAAAATCAACCTCCCTATTTGTGTAACATGAGAGAATTTATATTCTTATCACTATTGGTGCCTAGACCTACCCATCCCGTAAATACATCGATGTGTATTTACATCCTCTTATAGATGAGTTTAAGACCCTTTGGATCAGTGTAATGAATATATACAATGCTACTAAATGTCATACATTCAATATAAAAGTTTCTCTACTCTTGATGGTAAATGAATTATCATAAGTCAATGGTTTAGGCCTTAGCACATCACGGAAGTGAGTAGGTCACATCACATTTGACCTAGGGCAACTAGTCATAGTTATTGCATCGGGCAACAGAAATTAAAATTTTCAAATAGATGAAACCTCATGATTCGAGAAACACTTCTCAAATAATTTTATCAAGATCACAAATGAGTTCAAAGGAATACCTATTCAAGTGTAGTTGTGATCATTAATCTCTAAATTAAGAGATTCTCTTGTCTCAAGTCCGATCCAATGAAGGTTGCACTTCCGGGTACATGGATGAAACTCGTGCTTCCCGTAATCTAAGTTGATGATCTGATCGAGGAGTCTCCTGATTTCCTCTGACAAGATCTGATGCCTTCTTCACGAGTGAAGTGCATCGAAGAAGATGGGGATCCATGAGCAGTCGATCCGGTAGCATAACGGTGTCGCGACGATTGCAGGATTCTCTAGGTCAACATGTGGATGTGCACATGTTGAGAAAGAGAGAGATGGCCTCCAGAAAATGAGAGAGAGAGAGAGAGAGAGCTCTTGCATTCATGTAGTAGAAAAGGCAAGGGCTACCCTCCCTTTTATATTAAAAATTGGATGTCCGTGGATCTCAGTCCATGGGAACACAAAATCAATGGTTGAGCTTGATTTGTGTTTTCAATCAGTGACCATGATTTTATTACATAAATTTACAACAAAAATAATAAATTTAAAATAAATTAAATATGTTATAAAAAATTTTCCAACACATTTAATTTCTATTCAAATCAATTTCATGTGGGAATAAAGGAATGAGAGAAGCCTTCTCCTTTTAGAGTGGAAAACCATACACGGAGTAGAACCCCATGATCGTCCATTCTATATATAAGGAAGGTGGCTCTCCTTTTCTTATTTTGTGAGATTTCAAATCTCTCCAAAATCCCACATGTGCAACAACATTTGTTGTATAATTAATCAACAAAATAATTCCAAATTATTTTATAATAATTTCAATCATGTCATTGATAAGTTGTGAATCATATTTACACATCCAAAATAAAATGTAAATTGCATTTACAATTAATTTTTCAATATGAATGCAATTCACGTCAATATTTAATACGTAAAGACCAATTACAATTAACTTTCTCTAATATATTATAAAGCACATTTATAATATTCATGGCTAATATGAATAATGATATCCACATTATTCATATCCATGATAACTAAATCATATTTAATTATCTTTGATGTCCATTCTCATGTGCCCAAATAATATGAATCACATTCACATTATTCGTAACAATTAAATCACATTTAATTATCAATTTTCCTCAATGCTCAAATGCATTATCAATAATGAAATTATTCTCAAACTCTATCAAGAATAATGCACTTTCTCTATGGATACCTTGAGATAAGGACATGACGATCATACGTTCCTTGTATAATAACTTGGATATTGAGATCACATATCAAATCCATATCAAGGGGATCTCTCAAATATGTTGGATTAAATTGAAGCCGTAAATCTAATCTTCTCATTGCATCTAAATTGTATTCAGATCAATGGCCAAAATTGTAATAAGAGCAGATTACTTCTTTATTGAGAAGGACCACTAAAGTCCAAACCTGTTTCATCGCCCCCTCAGAATAAAAGCATCACTATTATGCAATCTTTTACGATCACACCACACTCGAGTATTCCTAATAACTGTACATCCCACATACTGGAAGACCTAGATTAAACCTGAAGTTTTTAATCTTATTTAGATTGTCTTCTTCTGGGTTTGTATAATTAAGTTTCTCATTTGATCATTGGGAATTTGTGTCAATCATATACTTTCCAAAAGGATATATCATACCATGTATTGATCATATACATTCCAAAGTTATATATCATACCTTCAAATTTAGTCAAGCTTCCAAAGGGAGATGTTGTGTATTGAAGTTGATCTTAATATCTCATGAGCAAGCTCATGTTTTCTGGTGAACATGTATGATCCCTTTGAGAGATCGTATATCTCATATGCCCTTGTATGCACACCAGCTAGCTGGAGTATAGAGCTTGATTAGATCATCAACCTATTGGTATGCCAAATATACACCCTCAGACATATAATAACACACCTGTCTCTGGTCTGAGCATGTGTGCATATATCATGATAGTATTCGACATAGGTCTTGATTATCTTGATCTCGTTAAGTCAATGATGAATCCACGATTCATCATCTCAATATATTAATCTTAGCGAAATCCCTGAGTAAAATCTTAAATAAATATCCATAAAATCAATAAAATTATAAAATGACTCTTATAAATAAAATACGTTAATTATTATATATTATATTGTATAAAATAAATTAATAATAAAAGTCGTAAAATAAAGGAGTTTTTCACCATAAATAGCCCAAAACTTCATGTATTTTTAATAATTTCATTTCAACTCCTTTTCAGCTAATCTTTCTCTTATTTATAAAAATATATAAAAAAATAAAATATAAAATAAATTTCACCTCAAATAAATACTCCTAGATCTCAAAGAGAAAAAGTCGTAAAGTCTAACTTCCCGGCCAAATTCTCGCTCTGTATGAAGTCTAAATTCACCAACTCACTTTTAAAGTTTAAGTTAGAAAAAAATCTATTCAATGAAAATGGTTTCATTAAAATCGGTGCTCATTTCTAAATATAGATTTTGGGACCTAGGTGTACATTGTATATAATGTACATATTTTTCTTTTCTCATTTTTTATTTACTTTTCTAAATTACAAAAATAAAAAAAACATTTTTATGTTGTACATATATTTTATTTAAAATAAAAAAAATAAAATTAGAAAAGTAAAAAGAACATGTACATATTGTTTATTTTATTTATGGACTTACTTTTGTAAATTCTCCACTCTCTTTTCTCTTTATTTTTATTTTTATTCTAGGAGCCCACTTATTTTCTTTTTTTTCTTTATTTTTATCATTCTCTACACTAACTTTCATTTTCCCCCATTAGCCACCAAGTCTCCATCTAACCTCTCATTCAACTCCATCATTCCACCATGTTTTGAACTTCCATTTTTCTTCTCTTTTTATACATCTCATTCTCCTCACTTTTGCTTTTGATCCACCTTTATACTAGAGAGAATTGAGAGCTCTGACCACCCATCTTGGTGACATCGAACAACGAAGTAGAGCGATGACCGCTTCCTCTCCGGTGAGATCCGTTAGCATTCTGACCAACATCATAGCCGCCCGCGCATACTGCTCGAGCTCATCGCTCACCGTTGATTCAAGTGAAGACTGTGCTTCTCGTGAGCACACCATAGGCGACCTCTTCCATTGTAGGCAATTCTCCTTTTTATCAGTCGTCATTGTGTTTATTTTCTCATTTTTTACATCACATTACCACCCACGCCTTCATTTGTTTTTTATCATATCATATGATATCATCACCAAACTACCATTTGCATTTGTTATTCCCTGTTTTAGAAAACTATTTTTTTAAAAAAATAAAATTACAACAACAAATAAAAATAAAAAAATAAAAAAAACAAGCAGCAGGCAGCCGACCCCCTATGACCACCGTCAGCCACCACCGCTCCTCTTCCATGTGCACCGCCATGCCTAGTAGGGGCTCCACTACCACACATACAGTCACCGACCTCCGCTCTCCTCTACCTGCAGCTCCTTGTAGACCTCCCTCCAGCCCAACTTGTCATGACTGCCCACACCAGCTCCAGCTATTGTGGCCCTCACGTATTACCGCTATCTGCTTCTTCGCGTTCCACAATGTAGCCCACGCCTTCTCTGCTGACACGATGACGTGCCTCTCCCAATCGACACCGTGACTACCGTACGGGCCACACTACCGTGCCACCGCAATTGACATTCCAGTTGCCATCTCCTCCGTGCAACCATCCCTCAGCCAAGCTGTTGCGCTACCGGTGCTCCATCGCGCGTTGCTTGCCTCCACACGGTCTGCGTCGCCCGCCTCGTCGACCACCATGCGAGCCCACCGTCCCTAACGCGCCCCAACCGCATGAAGGTCTTATTTTTCTTTTGTTTATTTTTTTGTAAAGAAATGCATTTTTTATTTTAAGTTTCTGTTATTGCAAAGTAGTCTCTTTGCATGTTTTGTGTTGTCAAAGTGTATTTTCTGAAATGGTACGGATACCCCTATGTTCATTATTAATTTGGACATCTATTTTGCATCATTTATATTAATGAGAAATGGCATATTGTTGAACAATTAGTTCTCTATCATTTGGCTATTTATTTGGATTTTTCAAAATTTGAGTAATTAACTAAAATATTTTAGTGAAAAATTATATATTTTACCCACTATGAGGTCTTAAATTCATATTTAATTTACGTTACTCCAAAAATTCCTCAAAAATCATAAATGATGTCTTAAAATTGATTAAGTTTCTAACCAAATTTCATGCTAATTGGAGTTATCATGTGCCTTAAATAAATTTTAGTGTGATGTTGGTAATTAATTTTTAATTAAATCTACACACATTATTTTTGCGAAGTTCCAACTCTACTGGATTGCATATTGCAATATACTATTGAGATAATTCACTCTTTTGTTAAATTGACATTATGGATTTATTAGGAATTAAATACTCACTATCACTCTGTTTTTATTAAAAAATTTATAAAAAATTTATATATTCTCTAAAATTTCTAACAAAATTTATTATAGCCTCATTTCATCATGCTTAAGTTTAATTAAAATTTTCTTAAATTTTTCATTCTGTTTGTTTGAAAAATTACGTTTAAATCCATAAAAAATGTGTATTTTTCATTATTACATTTTAACCCTTAAAATTCCAAAAAAATGTGCTTTGCATTCACCACTCGATTAGGTTTTTAGAAAAAAATAGAATTTTGCTGAATTGAATTAATTTCACATTAAAATTAATTTGGCTAAGTTGTGTATTTTCTTATTAACTTAATTCAACCGCATTTTGCATTCGCATTCATTTTGCATTAAATAAAATACAAAAAAATCTGCATTGGAAACCTAAGCCTAAGTTTTCTTATTTGACCCAATGTTGTTCCTTTGCCTCCATGTGTTTGACCCCGAACTTGCCTGGGATATAAACTAAAAATCGAGTCCTCTTCATAGAGACATTTCATTCGGTTCTGATTTATTGACCGAGTATCGTGCTACAACGAGTACCTAATATACCCACTCAAGCACATTCGTCAGTCAACTCTTTGACCTAACTTATCTACCACCTCTGAATCTCTATTCCTATGTAGAAGACATGCATCAAGAGGTCGGTCAGATATTAGCCTTTTAGAGAAAGGATTGCCATCTCCTTCTCAAGCTGGAGATCCTCTGTTAACAATCACTTGACGGTACTTGATGAGTCCTCAATCTAACTCTTTAGATATCATCCAACCACCAGCCTCTATGATTCTACATTTGAATCAACAACTATATAATCATTAAGATGGACATGGTACATAACCCTAATTGTATGAAGGGACCAATCATGCAAATTAGTTATTCATTATTTCAAATAAGGGATGATTTGGAATAACATTCATTGCATAATGGCTTGTCGTGGGATCGCATGTCCAACAATCTCCCAATATCCCAAAGAGGCATTAATGGGGTAATGTTTTAAAACACACTTATGTGTAATCATACGCTTTTTAGAACATAGCTTGGTAAGCTGGCTAGTCACTATGTTCCTGTGAGACTATACCATGTCCTTATACAGACTTGCATATCTCCTAATAATAATACTCACATCTAATGCGAAGCCACATTGTATGCAACTAACACTCAATAATGTTATTGCAATTATATTTTCCTTTGACACTACAATTCAATAATTGTTGTAACCAATATGTAATTTCTATTATCCTTCTTAGAATACCCTTATGCCCAAAGATCTATATCTCCTTAGTCTAAGACCTAGTCTTAAGTCATATAAGGCATCTACAGTTAATAACTTTTATATCACTGTATATAAAGCCTTAAGTTCTTGAAGATAAGAATTTGATATCACTATCTCAAAAGTCTTTTCATCTTTTAAGATATCGTTATTACTGCAATGAAGTGTTTTATCTCCATAATAGGATTACTAACAATTTACTACTCCCACTACATGGCAGGCATCTAGCATTTGCAAACATCTAGCATACACCAAGTTTCTCATAATTGATGCACAAGGGCAAGCAGTTTTTAGCATCATCAACACTTTGGTATGCTATCTCTTTAGATCGATCAATATCATATCTTAAGGGAAGGAAGCCTTCCTCGGGATTTTTCCAAATGGAACATGTCCATGATGTACCACTAATGTGGCGGTCCCGATGCTCTCTTCTCTTTGTTTCTGAACAACTCTAGAAGTAAGATCCAAGAGACATCCTTGAGATCTTTCATCTCATGGTATTGAACAACCAAATCATAAAACACTTATTATCATCCCTATATTATTTCAAATGATTAGGATTTCATCTACAATTAGCATGATGAACACAATGGAACTTCCACTAAGCTTCACATGGTTCATCAAGAATTTGTATGAAATCATAACATTTATAATTTCATTAAATTTGATGTTCTGGCTACTAAAAGCTTATTTAAGTTCATAGATGGAGTTATTATAGCTTTCACACATTGACTTCCTCAACTATGAAGCCGTGAGGTTACTTCTTATGAAATATCCTCAAAGAGGTATTCTCAGAGGAATGCAAAATTAACTTCCATCTTGTAGATGTCATAGTCAAGTTATGTAGCTATAGTTAGCAATATTCTGATGGGTTTAAGCATGATCACTGAAAAGCAATTCTTATTGCAAGCGATTTCTTCTCTTTGTGTGTAGCTCTTGGCTACGAGTCATGCTGTGAAGGTCTCTACCTTCTCATCAGGTTCCCTCTTTCTCTTGAAGATACATTTACACCTAACGGGTCTTACCCTAATAGGTGGATCCTCGAGGTTCCATACACAACACTTGTGTATGAAGTCTACTTCAGACTTTATTGCTAACATCCATATTCCCATGTCAAGATCATTAGAAACTTCATCATATGAAGTGAGATCATTGCCGGACTTATCTAACACATGGAATCCATCCCTTTATGTGTCCTTACCACCCTCAACATGATCCGAAGCGGTATGAGTGTTTCATCTTTAATTATCCTTTTTGTTTCGAATTTCATGAGCCTAATTATCTTCTCAAGATTCAATGAGTTCATTTACTTCATTTTAATATTGATTCTCAAGAAAGTCATCCTTTAAGAAATATTTTAAGAATCTCAAGGTCATAAAGTAGGTATCCAATACCATCCTTTATAATCATAATGAAGTAGTACTCCCTGGTGCTAGATTCCTGGTTACTTTCATCAATGATATGGTCATGGGCCAAGCAATCCTAAATCCTCAAGTATCCAACATTGGGATAGGTTTCAAAACATAGCTTATGAGGGTTTTTGGGTTTATATGGATTCTAATTAAGGTTTTATATTGCAGTCTCTACTACATATATACCTGGAAACTAAGTGGTATTTATACTAAGAGTCGTCATTGATCAAATCATCTCACACATGATCCAATTGCAACCCCTACAACTCTGTCTAGTTCAGGTGTATTAGGAGGAGTGAGATAGGACTGCTATTCCTTTCTATATAAGGTATTCCTTAAAATTCATCTAATAGGTACTTGCCACCTTGGTTAATCAAATTCATTTCATCTTCCTTCTAACTTTGGTTCTATACCAGTGAAATCTTTTAACATTTCAAAGGTTTCTTAGGTAAAAGGAAGAAATCTCATATTACAAATAATCATCAATAGATACCATATACCATTAGTATTTATTATGATATTGATGATCCACATGCATCAATATGTATGAGAACTTGAATAACTATGCATCTTACACCATTGCTAGAGAAGGGTGTATCATACATTTCTACTATGAATACACTATTCACACGTATGTATGTTTTGAACTCTCAGATAACGTAGGGTTCAATCTCTTACTAGTCTATTGATCTTATTAATAAACTTAATGTACATGGCTTGATGCTAGATCATTGTCAAATGATTTTTATCCTCTTTTTGATCATTTAAGATTTAATTTCCATTATTAGAAATGTCAACGGACTATTCATTAATATTCTAATTTAATAGAGTCCTCTAAATTTTAGATTGCTATTTGAAATATATCCATCATGACTCTTTATGATAGGTCTATTCCAGAATGCATGTTCATTTCCAACATTTAAAAATAAACAATGAATGTATTCTAATATCTAGGTCATAGAGACATTCTCTAAGACTTAAGATTTCTCCCAATAAAAATATGTAGTCTATCTATCTAATGAAGATTGTTGCAACAAATTCATCAACTCCCATGTGGATGACTATTAAACCTTAAGATCAAATTTTCTAGTCTTCTAAAATATATGCAACCAATTGCAAGTGTTATTAGAAGAATGAGATACAATTATCATACTTTGATCTTATCTAATAAGTAAGTCAATTATAACGATTATATGTAGATATATAATATGCCGATGCACTATCTGAGTCATTCTCTAAAGATTCTACATAGTCTAGATAGTCATACTATCAGTGCATTAGCCTGTTGCAGATTAGCATTCGTCCAACTCTTTGGATGTCATATGTGTGGAATTCACAGAAGTACAATCAACTCTTTGACTTTCCTTCTAACTTCGGTCAGATCCATGCTTCCACTGCAATTCCTAAATCTATAAACAACCATTGCTTAAGACAAAAGACCTATTATGTTGAACTCAAAAGATTTCAATATAAGAGAATTTCAACATTTATATATGCTTCATCCAATTCATAAAATATAAATATTATGAAGCTTCATGAAAGAATTGAGTATAGACTGTAGAATGATGATACTCATCATATCTACATCCATCTAAACTCTATTGACTTTGGTTCAGGTAGGTACTCAAACATTTTGAGTACATCTTTTCTTATCGAGCTACCATTCAGCATAATGCAGTGAACCATGTCATTCATGATTAGATATTGAGAGCACATATGTTTGTCAAAACATCTTCTTCGATTTTTATAATAAATTTTGAAAATTACGATCATCATCAACATGACACTTCCAGTACACTTGATGAGAGATCAAAACCATAGAGACATACAAACTCTAGGTTTTTGTCCTATTGTCTATTTAATTATCATTCATCATTATTATGAGGAAACTTGAATATTGCAACCACCTACATTATGTGTCAAACTGCAAGTACAATATCTTGATCATGGATCTAATTCATGATATTTTACTCATTATTATTGAGTATAATTTTGAGTGGGTTTAATGTAGGTTGTTTGAAATAAGATAACTTGCATAAATGAATATTTTACTTTGATTAAGGATTTTATATCAAAGTTTTCTTGACTTGTCAACTCTAAAAGTTCGTTCCCTTATTCACTTCCAAAGTAAGTGATATACTTACCATTATATCTCTAGCAAGATCTGGGATCTCCTTTATACCTTTGTTACATCCCAATTATAAGAGAAATTGCATCTCAGATAAAAAGAAGTGATGACTCATTCTGCCTTGCAAGTCAAACTTGCATTTCCCAATTCGGCCTTTAACACTCAAGCCCACAACCCCTGAGGTGATGTTGACCCATTGCTAATTGAATAAACTATAAACATGAATAGGACTCACTATGTGCAATCCAATATAGCCTCAATAATATAAGGAATCAATATTGAGGTAACTACGCATACGACCTTACTCTTTTGAGAAGCAAAGAGCCTGATCCAAGTGCGCTTGTATGTAGATGTCAATTTAGATAGGCCTCTCCAACATACAATCCATGGCAACGGAACCATTCACCTTGACGGGAGACCATGGAAGTCATTTATATGATCCCCCATATTACATTCAAAATTTAGTTAATTATTGTGAATCATATTCACATAATCAATTCCTCCAAGGGAATTACAACTCTATTCATAATAGAGCATTTATTTATATTGGGTTTACTTAACTTAATCATATTAAATCAATTATCAATCCAATTAATCAACCATCAAATAATTAATATTTGCTTGATTTTACCATATAGTATAAGCTCTCATAAGTACATATTATTTTGAATTATAATAATTAGAGTACAACTTGACTTATTCTTTCCTAAAAATGTATCTGGATAGTACGCTCAAGTTATGATGGGAGGGAGCATTTCCTTGACCTGCAAGGCGGTAATTAAGGAACTAAGCCACCATACATGAACTAGACACCTTCACCATTTCGATTGAGAACAATGCAAAATAATATCAATGTACTTGCAGTTTTAACGACTAGATGACCGACATTATACTATATATATAGTAATCGCTCAGAGATTCAGATATATTTAAAATAACTTTAAGGGTCATAAATTTCTAGTCATATCAATCAAATTTTTTCTTGGTTTTGCATGTAAAATTTGTCCTACAACTATTGTTGGATAAACCAGGGTTTAATCATAAAACATACATTCAATGGTGATTGATGCTTAATCAAATATATCAATAAATATTAAGCATCCATTATTTATGAAAAAAGTTCCAAATTTCCTTGATTTACATTGAATGATAAATACATTAGGTAAGAAGACTTGATGCAATCATCATATGACATATCGCCACTAAATATGGAATATCTAGAGTGAACAGAGTCAAAATCGCGTGAAATAAATTTGAGCGATTTGTTGGTTTGATTCTTGTTTTAGTTCTGATGTTTATTTAATATTTCATGTCTAGAAAACAGTAAGCAAAAATTAATTGCTTACAGATCCGTGAATACATGCAAAAAATAATTTTATTGTGGGAAAGATTCGAATCTTTATTCATGAACTTTTGGTGCCAACACTTGGCTACTATTTTGGGGACATATTTAGTTATTATAAATACATTTTAAGATCTAAAAAATTCATCCAAACATTGCACAAATAGTGTCTTTTTACCTCAGCGAAAAATAATTCGGAACATACATCTTATGCACAAACAACGAGTCCCCACGCATCTGATTTACAAAACCTTCTTTTCTTAAGTTTTGAGTCACATCCAAGACCTTTGACCAAGGATCAGATACCACATGAAGGCTATGATTTAGTCCTTAGCCATCATGGAAGCATGTAGGTCATACACATATGACCTAGGGCAACTAGTCATACTAGTTGCATCGGGCAGTAGAATTTAAAATTTTCAAATGGATGAAACCACATTATTGGAGAACACTTCTCATGTCATTCCATCAAGATCACAAGCTAGTTCAAAGAAATACCTCTTGAAGACTAGTTACGATCGTTAATATCTAAAGTAATAGATTCTCATGTCTCAAGTCCGATCCAATGAAAGTCGCACTTACAGCCACGTAGATGAGACGCGTGCTTCCCTCAATCCAAGTTGATGATCCGAGCGAGTAGTCTCCTGATTTTGTCTCACGAAATCTGATGATTTCTTCACGAGCGAAGCACACTAAAGAAGAAGGAGATCCACGAATAGTCAATCTGGAAGAACAACAACGTCGTGACGACTGAAGGATTCTCGAGGTGAACATGTGGACGACCACATGCTGATATAGAGAGAGAGATGGTGGGTAGAGAATGAGAGAGAGATATTGCATTCATGTAGTAGAAAAGGCTAGGAAAGCCCTCCCTTTTATACTAAATTGGAAGTCCATGGATCTCAATCCATGGGAACATAAAATCATTGGTTGAGTTCGATTTGTGTTTTCAATCAATGGCCATGATTTATTTGCATAAAGTTGCAACAAGAAATAATCTATTTGAAATAAATTAAATATGTTGCAAATATTTTTTCCAACACATTTAGTTTTAATTCAAATCAATCTCATGTGAGAATAAAAGAAAGAGAGAATCCTCCTTCCTCTTTCAGAGTGGACGACCATACATGGGGTAGAACTCCATGACCATCTATTCTATATATAAGGAAGGTGGACCTCTTTTTCTTATTTGGTGAGATTCCAAATCTCTCCAAAATCATAAATGTTTAACCATTTATTGCATAATTATTCAACAAAATAATTCCAAATTATTTTACAATAATTTCAATCATGCCATTACTAAATTATGAATCATATCCACACATCTAAAATAAAAAGTAATTTGTATTTACAATTATTTATCCAATGTGAATCCAATTTAAATCAACATGTAATCGTAAATACCAATTCCAAATAACTTCCTCTATGATATTATAAATCACATTTATAGTATTCATCATTAATATAGATAGTGATATCCACATTATTCATATCCTTGGTAATTAAATCATATTTAATCATCTCATATGTCCATTCTCATGTTCCCAAATAATATGAATCACATTCACATTATTCATAATAATTAAATTACATTAAAATATCAATTTTCCTCAATTATCCGATACATTATCAATAATGAAATTATTCTGAACTCTATCAAGAATAATGCATTTTCTCCATGGATACTTGGAGATAAGGACATGGTGATTGTACGTTCCATGTATAGTGACTTGAATATTGAGACCATATCTTAAATCCATATCAAGGGGACCTCTCAAAGATGTTTGATTAAATCAAAGCCATAAATATAATCTTCTCATTGCATCTGAATTGTATTCAGATCAATATCCAACATTTGGACTAGGATCAGATTACTTCTCTATTTAGAGGAGTCACTAAATCCAAACATGTTTCATCACTCCCTCGGAATGGAAGCGTCACAGTTATACAATTGTTTATGATCGCATCACCCTCGAGTATTCCTAGTACGCGTACATCCTGCATACTAGAAGACTTAGATTAAATCAGAAGTTTTAGATCTTATGTAGATTGTCTTTTTCAGGGTTTTTATCATCAAGTTTCTTAGTTTATCATTTAGGGTTTGAATAGATCAAGTACTTTCCAAAGGCATATATCATACCCAGGTATCGATCATATACTTTTCAAAAGTATATATCATACATTCAAATTTAGTCAAGCTTCAAAGTGAGATGACCTTGCACGGAATTTGATCTCAATATCTCATGAGTGAGCTCATGTCTTCTATTTCAGTAATGAACCTGTATGATCGCTTTGAGATTGTATTACTCATATGCTCTTGTATGAACACCAGCTCGTCGACGTATTGACCTTGATTAAATTATCAACCTATCAGTCTGCCAAATGTACGTACTCATACATATAGTAATACACCTATCTCCTGTTAAAGGATGCATGCTTATATCATGATAGTATTCAACATAGGTCTTGGTTATATCGATCTCGTTAAGTCAACTCTTTGACCTTACTTATCTAACACCTTCGAATCTCTATTCCTATGCAGAGGACCTACATCAAGGGGTTGGTTAGATATCGACCTTCTAGAGAAAGGATTGCCATCTCCTTCTCAAGCTGGAGATCCTCTCTAAATAATCATTTGACGGTGCTTGATGAGTGATGAGCCGAATAACCCGAGAAACTAAGGTAAGGAAATAGAGCTAAGGTCGTTGCGACCCCAGTCGCTCAAGAGTCAATCGGTCGATCAAGAAAAAGTAAAGCAGACCACCAAAATCAAATAATAATCAATCAAACTCGATAGCGGTCCTGGCTATTGGATTAACCTGGTATAGCGACCAGGGTCAGACTCAGGGAGCACGTGATGGCCTCGCGGCCTACGAAGTAGTCAAAAAAAGGAAATAAAATATAAAGCAACTATTTTTGGTGGATTTTTAATAATTTAATTTTTTTTGGATTTTTAATTAATAAAGAAAATTAAGAAAGTCAATAAAACAACCAAGTTAAACAATTATTTATCTACTCAAAAATCATCCAAAAATTCAAATAAAAATATTTTTATGTTTTTTTATATTAATTTTTGGTAATTTTCTGATTTTTATTGAATTTTCTAAAAATCGAACAAGGCAAAGAAATGAAGGTGTTGTCCAGTCAGACTTGGAGGGCCAATATAAAATAGATAAATGCCCTGTCAAGGTCTGAAGGTAATTTTCCTAAAAATTAGAAAATATAAGGAAAATTTAGGCACTGGAATTGTTGTTTTTGGGTTTTTAAATTAATTATTAGAACTTTTATAGGGTTTTTAGTGTTTTGTAATTTTCATGGGTTTTATATTTCCAAAAATGACCAAAATTGGTCAGAAAATCAATCAAGGCAAAGTAAACACTATCTAATTTTTTTGTGAATTTTAGAGGTGTTTTAATATTTTTTTGTGAAATTTAAGTTAAACAGTAAGGAAAATGCGTGTTTTTGATTTTTTAAAAATAGTAAATGAAATAAAAAATATCCCCAAAAATAGGAGAAAATTTTACACTATGGCAGGAGCCATGTGTCCAATTTTCATCACATTTGGATTTCGTTTGATATTTTATTAAAAATCAAAACCTAGGTATAGTGCACAGGGACCTATACGCAAATAGTAAAAGTTCCAGGGGGTCCGGTGCAAAATTTCCAAGAAAACACACGCGAGGCGCATGACTTGGGCACTCAGGGACCTATTTGCAAAGAAATTGAGGTTTCTGGACTATTTAATAACATGTATTAAAAGTCTAGGGGCCTCAGTATAAAATACCCACGAATTTCAACACATGTTCTAAAAAACCACGCACATGGGCATATTTGCAATTAATAAAAAATTTCATTCCATTCATTAACACCCTAGAAGAGCAAGGCTATACATGCAAATATCCCAAATAAACACGTGTCGATGCACGTGATCCACTACAGGCAGGGGCATACATGTAAATACCAGATAAGAAAGTGTCCACCATGCAATTTACCCAACGTAAATAAAATATCAAAAATATTTACAGGACTACAGCTAAACTACTCAGAAGCTAAGGGCCTAAGATGATATTTACCCTTTATTACGTCGACCGTCAGATGCGCGCCACGTGGAGATCCATCGGCTCAGATGCGCTAGGGGTAAACCTCGACGATCGAACGGTCACGATCACTCCTCCACAGATCGACTGTGCTGGCGGCTCCTTAAATGGATGGTGGAGATCAGAACTGGAGCTGGAGGTGCATCGGACGACAGGGGAGGGTCCTCGACGAACTGGGCTCCGGCGAACTTCGCCGGGCTCGTGCTGGCACTGGAGTCCTCCTCGAAGGCCACGGATGATCGGAAAAGAAGCGTGGAGGCCTTCTGCGTCTACTGGTATCCTCCGATGGCTTGACGGAGCTCTGGGGAGCTCAGGCGAGTCCGGCGAAGGTCGAGCTCCTGCACCTGGATGTTAAAGCCCTCAGATGGGCTTCCTGGGACCTGCAAAGACGTGCAACGAACTCGCGGTTCGAGGGCAAAGTGCCTCGACCCTGTCAGCTTGGGTGGAAGTGGTCTGTGAGGCGGGGCATGTGAGCTCCGACGAGGTGTCGGCGGTGGAACTCAAAACCCCAGCTCTTGTGCGAGCTGTGTTGAATGGAGGGCGGAGAAGATGCGTGGGGAGAAGGCGAACGTGATGGATGATTCCGATGGTCGGGACGATGGGTACGGTGGTCGGAATTGGCGCAGAACGACGAAGGGGCGATTTGGGCGAAATTTAAAATCAAAGAAAAGGAAAGAAAACTAAGGCTACCTGTGCAGATGAGTCGACTGGGCGTGAGCTCAGGGAGCTCTGGGTCGACGCCTCGCGGGTCGTTGAGGCCCGAGGCTCGAGCTCTACCTTTAGGCGGAGCACGGCGACGCGAAGACGCCATATCAGTGGTCGAGACGTCTCCTCCTCTCTGCAACAACGCCCGGAGCGAGCTGTCACTCTCGTGAAGGCACTGGAGGTCACTGGGTGGAAGGCGAATGAGCCAAAGATAGGGAAAATGGAGGCGGAGCTCGGCATTTATACAGCAAGGGGTCCGACTAAAGTCGATCGGGTAGGGCAGCTCAGAGCGTTGACCCCGAGACGGGCATCCCGGCGAGGGTGTCGGATCTGGCACGAACAATTAGGACCCTAGGTTTGGGTGAGAGGTGATCGGGTCTGGACGCTAAAATGTGGAGAAATCGGGCCGGGCGTCTAGGACCCGTTGGAAGTGGTCCACTGGGGGGAGTTGACCGGGGGGTCAACATCCCCCGTGGACCAATGAGAGGGGGCCACGTCAAAATGATTTGAATATTCAATTAAATATAGTAAATGGCCGAATTAGAGAAACCTAAAACATGAAAAATATTTGTTTTAATTTTTTCTATTTTTTGGTGATTTTTAATTAATTTTTCAAAATAAAAATAAGGTATTTACATAATAGAGCTATATATAGGTATATACACAATATAGGTTTTTGATTTTTGATTTTTAATTTGTTATTTTTATACATTTTTATCCCCATTTTATATTTTATTTATTTATAGTATAAAATTAGGAATAAAAAGATATTTTTATTTTATTTTTATTATTTATATACAAAGGTGAATAAAATAGATATATACATCTATATACATGGTATATGTACAGTATTATTTTTGGTTTTTAATTTTGTTCTTTTTATTTTGTTTTTGTTTTTGTTGTTTTTATTTTATTTATTTATACCATAAAGGATAGAATATATACACATTTTTATAGAAATTAATTTATTTATTTATAAGGTGAAATAAATATAAGTGAGTGGACTATATACATGATGAATATATACAAAAGTGACTCTTTTTATTTTCTTTTTATTTTTTCTATTTTTATTTAGATTTTATATTTGCAACTATTCACACATATATACAAGCACATTTTATTCCATTTTTAGAGGAAAATATTTTTATTATATTTACAGGGATATTTACACACATGCGCCCCTATCTCTCTCTACTTTGGCTTTTATGCGGTCAGGCCCATGCTGAGCCCTCCCTTGGGATTAGGTTGCTCAATATTTATTCTAAATATTTCGTCTTTTTCTTTTTAATCTTTATTCTTTTATTTTTGCCCAAAAACATGCTAATTATTACTTTTTACACCATGCATGCTTTTGGTAATTATTTATATTTACAAACATATACATGCATTTGCAAAGGTTTTTGTAGCTAAAATATAAGAATGAAGAGTGATGAATGAGTATTCATCACCCCCTATACTTAACTTTGCTAGTCACTTAGCAAACACTTATTTGAAAAAGAAGTGAAAAAGAAAGAAAGAAAAAGAAAAATAGGAGAATTCACATGGATCAAGGTTGAATATTAAACTTGCCTTCATTAAATTGAATTATGGAGCTCAATCAGATCTTTGGATTCTTAATGTGTTGGAACCTTATTTGGACATAAGCTTAAAACTCAACAACCTCTATGTTCCACTAATCTCTAATCAAGACTCCTCAATAATCCAGATCAGAACTAGTCATCAAACACAAACCCTGAAGACCATGAATCTTTCCTTGTCCTGTGAATGTGAGGTATAAGCTCTCCACCTCAGAAATGGCAACTAGACAACCCTCCCCAACAAGGTAACTCTATGACCTCAATCTGGCCACTCTTTCCTCGAGGAGCGGGGTATTCCCTTCTAAGTTCAAGTTCAACCGGCTCAAGAAGAGGGGGAAGAAGAGAATGGACCATGGCCAGTGTAGCCATGTATCCTTAGGAGCTCAACCAGTGTAGCTAAGTCTCCCTGTTGCATGCTACATAAGGTGGGACATGAATCTCAAGCTTTGCTTATTTGAACTCTATATGCATACTCCGGTGGGATTATCATTTTCTATCAGACCCACCACTTTTTTGGAGTTATTTTCTTTTTGCATTTTTTTAAGTGCATCTATACAACATATACATGTGCAGCATATATACAAGGAGTTTTTCCTCTTGAGCCAGTAGACTATCCCTCTTTTGAAGCATTATTGCAACCCACAACTCCCGTCGTTAGACCTCATGGCAACCAGACCAAGTTGAGACGCACATCCTTCACTAAAAGAAGAAGAGAGGTTCCGCCTAGAAGTACTACCCTCATATGCTACCCCAAGCCAAGGAAGACTGCCTCCTCACCACGTCATCCGTAGAGAGCTCGGTGCTAAGTGCGGTGTCCAAGTAAAGCCATTGTCTAAGTGAGTCATGTGTATGTTGTTAAGTGCTCTACTTAGGCTCATTGAGATGACATGTGATCATAGCCTAGTGGACTTAAAGAATTAAGTCATCATGGACCTGAAAAGCCTTAAACCTAAGCCCTCTAAGGTTCCTCTTATAAATTAGGTGGATTAAGATCTTGATCAAGCTCCATTTCTCAATTTGATTCTAGGCTAGTTTAAATGTCAACTATAATCCAGAAAAACTATATACATATGTACAAAGATGCTATTTACACAAATTTTTACGAACATGCAAAATTTTTGAAAAATGTTTTGAAATCATGAATGTATGAATGCATGGATGCAAGTTTTGCAAAAAATATTTACACACATTTACACAAGATTTTTGCAAACTTTTTGATTTTCAAAACATTTTGGAAAATTTTTTTACTATATACATAATTTTGATAAGAAAATATTTACACAAGCTTTACACAAAAAGGTTTTTGAAAACATTTTTACAAAAATAATTTGTACACTAGCTATTTATGTGCAAATAAAAGAATGATTATGTACATGAAAATTTTTTAATTTTTGTGATTTTTAGGGTTTTTAACAATTTTATTTATTAACACACTTACACAAAGTACGAGTTATGGCTAAAGTATATATGAAATATATACACACCACCTATACTTAGCTCGAACGATGTCCTCAGAGTCAAGAGCGATGAAGAAGACATAACTCGTGCTATGTATAGGGAAGTGAAAAGGAAGGCTATATACAAAGACGAATGAATGAATAGAAAATCAAGAAGATCTCAGCTTCTCCCCCTATACTTAGGATCAAGTAATCCTAAGTATAGCAGGCTGTACACAAAGGGAAAACCGAGAGAGAATATACAGGATCTACCCCCCCTATACTTAGGGTAAAATATCCCTAAGTATTGGCAGCAAAACAGGGGTAAATGCAATCAAAAGAAATACTCAAGGGTCCCACATCCCCCCTATACTTAGGGTAAAGTGCACCCTAAGTATAGCAAAATCAAAGACGGCAAACAGGATGTGGGACTAAAGAATGTGATGATATGGACATCTGGATCTATACAGGTCGGAAGATAAGTGAAAATCAGGCGTGAGATGCATTAGATGTGAGTCAAAAGACCACATCTCACGCAAAATGAATAGGGGCAACATCAACGACCCGCGGCTCATGATCTAGAAATGGCTTGAGCCGCTGGACGTTCACTCGAAAGGTACTCTCAGAAGACAACTCGGATATATCAATGCTACCGTTGTCGTGTACCTTTCTCACCAAGTAGGGTCCCTTCCACTTGCTCTGTAGCTTCCCTGGAAATAAACGAAGCCTCACATCAAACAACCATACTCTCTGTCTAGGCTCAAAATGCTTGTGGCTGATGTGAGAATCATGCCAATCCTTCACTCTCTCCTTATACTGTAGGCTGTTTGAGAAGGCGGTGTCTCTAAGCTCCTTCAGGGCTACTAATTCTGCCCTCCTCTGGTCTCCTACACTATCTGGATCAAAAAGTATCTCAGTGACTGCCCAAAGTGACCTGTGTCTCAACTCAACAGGTAAATGGCAAGGCTTGCCATATACAAGGCGAAAGGGAGATGTGCCCAATGGTGTCTTGAAAGACGTCCTATATGCCCACAAGACCGAGTCCAAAAGCAGTGACCAATCTTTTCAATCAGGGCGGACGACTTTCTGTAATATAGTCTTAATCTCCCTATTCGACACCTCGGCTAGACCATTTGTCTGTGGATGGTAAGGTGTAGCAACACGATGGTCTATGCCGAACTCGCTAGCAAGTGCCTTCACCTGGTCGTTGATAAAATGAGACTCCCCATCTGAAATCAATACTCGAGGGACCCCGAACCGCGTGATGATGTGCTTCCTCAAAATCTGCAAACTATCCTGGCATCAGCGGTTCGGGCGGGGATGGCCTCAACCCAACGACTCACATAATCAACCGCTAGCAGAATGTACTCAAATCCCTGACTCTTAGGGAATGGACCCATGAAATCGATGCCCCATGCGTCAAAAACCTCACAGAAGTGAATGGGCTGCATCGGCATCATATCACGCTGTCCACAAGTTCCCATCCTCTGACAGTCAGTACACCTCTTCACGAACTCATCAGAGTCCTTGAAGAGGGTAGGCCACCACAAGCCGGATTGGAGCACTTTCTGCGCCGTTCTCCTCCCAGAATGATGTCCTCTTGCCTCAAGCTTGTGGCAGTAAGTGAGGACGCTATGGTGCTCCTCCTGAGGAATGCACCTACGCCAGACACTATCCCCTCCTTTGTGGTAAAGGATGGGATTCTCCCAGTGGTAGGACTTGGCCTTCACAAGGAAGGTCTCAAGCCTCTGCCTGGGCCAATCTTGTGGAACTTTCCCAGCAATAAGAAAGTTCACAATATCGGCATACCACGGGAGTGAGGCGATAGCAAGGATTCTCATCTGGTAAGGTCTCACAAATAGGATCAATCGGCTCTGCATCCTCAAGGTGCTCTAAACGGGAGAGATGATCCGCCACCACATTCTTGACTCCAGGCTTATCCTTGATCTCAATGTCGAACTCCTGGAGTAGAAGGATCCATCTAGTCAGTCTGGCCTTGGCATCCTTCTTTGCCATGATGTATCGGATGGCGGTGTGATCAGTATACAAGGTCACTCTAGATCCAATAATGTAAGATCTGAACTTATCTAGGGCGAATACTACGGCTAGCATCTCCTTCTCTGTGACCGTATAGTTCCGCTGCGCGGAATCCAATGTGCGGCTAGCGTAGTGGATAGCAAAGGGGACTCCATCCCTCCTTTGTCCCAACACGGCCCCTACGGCAAAATCGGAGGCATCCGTCATGATCTCGAATGGGAGAGACCAATCAGGCCGCTGGAGAACAGGAGCCTCAACAACACTCTGCTTGAGAGTCTCAAACGACGAAAGACACTTGTCATCGACAAGGAACTCGGTTTCTTTCGTCAGTAGGTCAGTCAATGGCCGGGCGATCCTGCTGAAATCATGAATGAATCGTCGGTAGAAACCGACGTGCCCCAAGAATGACCGTAACTACCTCAGATTGGACGGCGGTGCGAGTTTTCTAATGACATCTACCTTGGTCGGATCAACCTCCATGCCCCTATTGGGGATGATATGGCCAAGCACCGTCCCTTGAGTCACCATGAAGTGACTCTTCTCCCAAGATAGCACAAGGTGGACCTCTATACATCGCTGAAGTACTCGGTCTAGGCAGTCAAGACAGGAATCGAATCCGTCGCCGTAAACCGAGAAATCATCCATGAAGACCTCCAAGCACTCCCCTACCATGTCCGAAAAGATCGACGACATGCATCTCTGAAAGGTCGCAGGGGCATTGCATAGCCCAAATGGCATGCGTCAGAAGGCGTATGTGCCGAAGGGACAGGTAAAGGTGGTCTTGTCCTGGTCCTCGGCAGCGATGGCCACCTAGTTGTAGCCCGAGTACCCATCCAGAAAACAATAGTGGCTCTTCCCTGCCAGTCTCTCAATGATCTGGTCTATAAAGGGCAGGGGGAAATGATCCTTCTTGGTGGCCTGGTTGAGTCTCCTGTAGTCATCGCAGACCCGCCAAGAAGTGGGTACTCGTGTAGCAATCTCCTCTCCAGACTCGCTAATCACTGTAGTGATGCCCGTCTTCTTGGGCACCACATGCAAAGGGCTGACCCACTTGGAGTCAGAGATGGGATAGATAAAATCAGTGCTCCACCATTTCGAGATTTCCTTCATGACAACCTCTCTCAGATTGGGGTTTAGCCGCCGCTGGAACTTACGCGACGGATTCCCCCCATCCTCGAGATAGATATGGTGGGAGCACAGGGCCGGACTAATCCCCTGGAGATCTGCTACGCTCCATCCGATTGCCTTGCGGTTCTTTTCAAGAACCCCCATCAGATGGGATTCTTGCTCTCCAGTCAGATCAGCGGAGATGATGACTGGGTACATCTCAGGCTCGCCCGCAAGGAATCGATACTTCAGCGAAGTAGGGAGCGGCTTCGGCTCTGGACAACTGGGTTCTGGTGGATCTGGCCTCTGAAATGTCTCTGTGAACGCTGCCAAATCTGCATGGGAGAACTGAAATTCTCTACTACCCTCAGAAACTGGAGAAGGCTGCTCTGACTGACTGTCTCTGCTCTGCTCGGCATCTACCTCCTCCTCAGCTGTAGGCTCAGTGGGAATCAGGTCTGGCATATAATCCTCACAATCTGCCCAATCAGACTCTGACTCCGAGAGATCTGCATCATCAAAGGTGGCGTCAGTACCGCCATCACACAAGGTGGCCTCAGTACCACCATCATCACAAAATTCAGTGTCACGGTCGAGAACCGGCTCTGCTGCCTCTGAAGTACCATGAACCAGGAATGTGCTCTCCAGGCTCTCCTCTGCTGTCGCCTCTGCATCAGCTGGGTCTGAAAGTGAGAGGATGGCCTGTGCTGCGGGGTCTGCCCATGCTGCCTCATCGTCTGTGATCACAAAATCACAGTCCTGGTGGATGTCTAGCCCGGCATATGTCAGCTGCTCTGTGTCTGAAGTGGTCTCTGAGCATGATCTGTCTCTGGCTCTGCTGTCCTCAACTGTCTCTATTTGTACACTTTCACCCTCGACGCGAAAGTATACCTTCCCGCTATTATGGTCAGTCACCGCCTTGGCTGTGGCCAAGAACGGACAACTGAGAATGATGGGGGTATCAGTCACTGAATCAGGGATCTCCATTACCAACACTACGAAGTCCACGGGGAATTACAGACCCTGAATAGTGAAGACAACGTCTCGCAACAACCCGTTCGGCCTCTTGACAGATCGATCAGCAAACTGAAGGACTGTCCTGCTCTGTCTAAGAGTGCCCAACTCGAAGCGGTCGAGAAGGGCTGCCGGAAGGAGGTTGATAGACAATCCGCTATCTAATAGAGTCCGGTCGAACCTCTGCTCTCTAATGTGACATATGACATACGGGGCTCCTGAATCTGGCCTCTAGGCCAGCAGACGGTTCTGGATCGTGAAACACGTGGCTTTCATCAGCACATGGATCTCTGAATGGTGGTTCCTCCTCTTCCTCCTGACTGTGGTCCTGTCTCTCAATGAACGCTGAAGAAGGGGGATGTGCTGCAAAGCCTCCTGAAGAGTCAGCTGGATATGGAAACGATCTATCATCTACTGGCTGAACTCTTCCTACTCTCTCTTTTTTGGATTTTCTTTTTTCTTTCCCTTCCCCATCTGAAGGGCTCTAGGGAAGGGGATCACTGGGTCCTTCTCAGATGAAGGACTAGGAAAAGGTCTAGACGGCTCGACGATCGGATCTGCACATACATCACGCACCACAGTGGGACCAGAAAAAACCAAACCTTTTCCTTTATTCACAACAAAGTTCCGAGATACATCAGAGGTAGGAAAATCAACAAATCTCTCAAAATGAACACGGGTGGCCTCAGTACCACCCTCGGCTAGATCAACTGCACGACTCGCGGTCTCAATACCATGCTCTGGCTCAGCATCAGGGGTGGCCTCAATACCACCTCCTCGAACTGGTGAAATGGCGGCCTCAGCACCGTCGGTGAAATCAGCATCCTTGGTGGCATCAGTACCAGCGTCGTCATCTCGAGCAGCCTCAGTACCGCTCTCCTCCTCCTCATCTGGCGCTCTAGATATGTCCTCGTGGTGTTGCTCAGACGAGGCACCGCCTGCTGGTGTCCTACCGCTCCTAAGTGTGACAAAATCAGCATCAAAAAGGTCTGCAGACATATCATCAAATGGATCACTAGGAGTGGCATACTCAGTGTAAGCTACCTGCTCAGATTTCTGCTTCAGGATGTTGGGGTTCGGCTCGATCTGGGCAGGGATGGTGGCCTTCCCTCTCACAATGTCCCGCATCTCCTGGCGGAACTTGTCTATCTCCCGTCTAAAGGCAGCCTGCTGATCCGTGAGGAGGCGGGCTATATCATCCAAGGCGGGTCTCTCGTAAGGTGGACCGTGGGAGCCCGACGGGTAGCCTCTCTAGTAATGAGGCTGCTGGAACTGGTGCTACTGCTGCTGAGAGGGGTATGGGTGATGCTGCTGCTGCTGGTGAGGCTGCTCACGCCTCCAAGACTGTCCCTGCTGATAGGGACGAGGACCATAGGACGACTGCTAATGCTGTGGTGGTGGGTACACTGGGGGCTGCTGCTGCGGCTGGTGATCTCTCTACTGGCTATACTGGACACCCTGACCAGATGGCTGCTGTTGGGGCTGGGTGCCTCCGTTCCCCCACCGGAATCCAGGATGGTCTCGTCGGATACCTAGCTGAGGGCGGTCATACCAAATCCCGTTGACATCCATCAACGGCTCTGTATCGTACTGGGGTGGCGGGAGCACTGCCAGAGGCTGATCCGACTGGTATACCGCCATCTGCAAGTCTGGAGATGGTAGTGACTGGTAAGTGGGTTGCGGCTGCTGGTACGGCTCCGCATGTACAAGGTGAACCTGTCTAGGCTGCTGGTAAGAGCTAGAGCACTGGGACGAGCTGCTGCTGCTGCCGGTGTCACCTCACGACTGAAGACGGGGCTGAGAAGCCGTTTGTGCCTCCTGGAGACACATGAGCTGGGTCTTCATGTCGCTCAGAGTCTGTGAGTGATGCCCTGTCACTGCTTCTTCTCGATCAGCTCCATCCGGTCCAACTTCTCGCTAATGATGCCCATGTCCGCAGCTGATGACTCTGCCTGTGCTGCTGCTACTGCGGACGAAATGGAAGGACCGGCGTCGACCCGTGCTATCCTTTGATACTGCACGGGTCCTGGCTGCTGGGGTCTGCCCTGAGTGTACAACCGGGTCTGGGACATCACCATGTAGTTCTCGGCCATCTCCTCGTAGATGGCCCAGACCTGGTCGTGATCCTTGGTGAAGTAAGACCCGCCACAAGAAGCGTTCACCAAGCCCTGGAGCTCTGGTGTCAGCCTGCTGAAAAAACTCTGCACGATGTTGGGGTTGGAAATGTCATGGTGCGGGCATCTATCAGTCAGCTCTCTGAACCTCTCCCATGCCTCATGGAACTGCTCGTTGGGGAGCATGGAGAAGTTTCTGATAAGGGCTCTGGCGGCATTGGTCCGCCCGAGTGGATAGTACTTATGCAAGTACTCGATGCGGAGCTGCTCCCAAGTGTAGACGAACTTCCCCAGTTGCTTCAGCCAGGTGGCTGCTCGATCTACCAAAGAGAAGGGGAAGGCTATCATCCTTATGGTATCCTGGTCCACCTGACGGTCGTGGACAGTACCGCAAATCATAAGGAACTCCTGGAGGTGGAGATGGGGCTCCTCAGTGGCGATCCCGTGGAAACGGGGAATAAGCTGCAAGGTGTTCAGGGGGAACTTGTAGTCCCCCACGATAGATGGTAGCACAACCCAGTGATGCATCAGTGTCGATCCGGGGTTGTGCGACTCCCGCATCGGTCTCGGTGGTCCTCCTGCCACGGCTACGGCGGCTGCTGCTGCTGCGGCAGCTGCTGCGACTGCTGCATCTAGCTCATCTGGGATCCTCGGTCCGTCTCTACGCTGCTCTCACTCTGCTCTCATCTGATCCATCTCTCTCCTCATATCCAACATAAATGCTCCATGATCCCTCAACTGCTGTTGTACCGTCTCGAGGGAGGAGATCAGGGTGGAGTTGATCGCACCCTGGTCCAACACAATGTTCTCAGGCTGTGGACCTCTACTGCGATCATCGGAACTGTCGGCCATGGTGTCTGCAAAATCAAACGATCCAAACTCAGGTGCCAATAAATCTGCTAATCTCTTCTCTGGCACTGGCCTCTCGGAACCGAAAGAAAGGGGGTCGAGGGGGAATAGTGCAGAATCATACTCGGGCTCGGAGAGCTGATCTCGGCTCTCACGAACCAACCTAGATGATCGGGTAGACGCGCCCGAAAGCGATGCAGCCAGAGGCTGCCTAAGAGATCGTCTACCCATCATCTTGATGTGGCGAGTAAGGCGGATGAGATCTAGAGAAACTATGATCACAAACAAACCCCTCAGTTCACCAACGCAACGCGAGTTGAAGACCGTAAAGGCTCGGTCAGATTATCTTGTCAATTTTATTTTGGTGAACAATCAGAATATCAGAGCGATTACGTGACCTGCTGGGATACCCGATACTATCCCCAACCGACTGTCCCGCACGAAAGAGTTGGTAATCAGTCGAGGAAGGCACCGGAGGGCTCTACCTAGTGTTCGGGTTACTTTCTCGCACAATCAAACCAACCAATGAGGGGGTTGCTCTCCCCAAGACAAATTTTTTAGGTCAAGTGTCTTTTAGGGTCCATAGTTTAAACAGACCCAATTTTATTGTTTTTCTTTTTAGATATTTTTCAATAAAAATAAAAGGCCTAACGAATTTTTCGGTTCTCCTAATTATTAAGTCAAAAACAGGGGGAGAAGACGAAAAAGCTGATGCACGATGAAATCAATGATGCATGCAAAGATAGAAATGCGTACCTGTCTCCAGCACTCTACATGCAATATGATCCGCGCATAATTGAAAGACTGAAAGAAACTACCAATATGGTGCAACGGAAAAACCGAGTCCTAAGCTGGCAATTTCTACTCAACAGAACCGTCTAACTGGTCACAGGTCCTTCGATCCAAAGAGTCTGGTCTCGGTCTACCCCTCCTCTTCCCGACACATCGGGTTCAGGAGCAGCGCTAGACAGGGCAGGCTACGGCATGTAGGCTCGAAGGGAGTGAGTCAGTTATTTTTATTAATGTTTTATTAGTAGATCCAATTAGCGAACTATAGGTGCAGGCAGATAGTTAAGTGTTTGGATCCTACTAATTACGACACAGTCAGACAGAAAGTCCTAAATCTAGGGGCTCAAGAAAAACCGCGTAAAATCGTAAAAGGCAGCGAAAAACCAAAAGCCGCGAATAAAACCGCGAAAAACCTAAGGGTCCCCCGAGCACACCGGTGCTCGGCGAAACAGACCCGCTAAAGAGTCCAAGTCCAAGTCCACACTGTCCCTGTATTATTACAATTAATCAAACTGAAATAAAGTCTAAGCTACTCCTCGCCCACTCATCCTCTCTCTCATGCTCTCCTGCGGCTCCATGCAGAAGGGAGCCGCCTCCGAATCCTGCGGTTACGCCGGCTTCTCGAAAGTCACCGCCTCGATCCTCGGGCCCTTGCAAGAAAGATGACAAGTGTCACAGACCAAGAATAATAATCAAATAACTGCAAGAAATATAAACAGGGGTATATGTGCAGAAATGACAAATAAAGTAAACAAACAAAATCAATCAAAAACAAAAATAAAAGAAAAGTAAATAAAAGAAAATAAAACAAAAATAAGAGAAAAACAAAAATCCGCGAAAAGCCGCGGACTAACAAAAAGCCGCAGAAAGCCGTGAAAAAGAAAATGGAATAAAAAGAAAACTAAAACGACTACTAAGCCGTGCTCCCCGGCAACGGCGCCATTCTGATGAGCCGAATAACCCGAGCAACTAAGGTAAGGAAATAGAGCTAAGGTCGTTGCGACCCCAGTCGCTCAAGAGTCAATTGGTCGATCAAGAAAAAGTAAAGCAGACCACCAAAATCAAATAATAATCAATCAAACTCGATAGCGGTCCTGGCTATTGGATTAGCCAGGTATAGCGACCAGGGTCAGACTCAGGGAGCACGTGATGGCCTCGCGACCTACGATGTAGTCAAAAAAAGGAAATAAAATAAAAAACAATTATTTTTGGTGGATTTTTAATATTTTAAATTTTTTTGGATTTTTAATTAATAAAGAAAATTAAGAAAGTCAATAAAACAACCAAGTCAAACAATTATTTATCTACTCAAAAATCATTCAAAAATTCAAATAAAAATATTTTTATGTTTTCTATATTTTTTTACTGTTTTGGGTTAATTTTTGGTAATTTTCTGATTTTTATTGAATTTTCTAAAAATTGAACAAGGCAAAGAAATGAAGATGCTGTCCAGTCAGACTTGGAGGGCCAATATAAAATAAATAAAGGCCCTGTCAAGGTCTGAAGGTAATTTTCCTAAAAATTAGAAAATATAAGGAAAATTTAGGCACTGGAATTATTGTTTTTGGATTTTTAAACTAATTATTAGAACTTTTATAGGGTTTTTAGTGTTTTGTAATTTTTATGGGTTTTATATTTCCAAAAATGACCAAAATTGGTCAGAAAATCAATCAAGGCAAAGCAAACAGTACTTAATATTTTTGTGAATTTTAGAGGTGTTTTAATATTTTTTGTGAAATTTAAGTTAAACAGTAAGGAAAATGCGTGTTTTTGATTTTTTAATAATAGTAAATGAAATAAAAAATGTCCCCAAAAATAGGAGAAAATTTTACACTATGGCATGAGCCATATGTCCAATTTTCACATTTGGAGTTCGTTTGGTATTTTATTAAAAATCAAAACCTAGGTACAGTGCATAGGGACCTGTACGCAAATAGTGAAAGTTCCAGGGGGTCCGGTGCAAAATTTCCAAGATAACACGCGCGAGGCGCGTGACTTGGGCACTCAGGGACCTATTTGCAAAGAAACTGAGGTTTCTGGACTATTTAATAACATGTATTAAAAGTCTAGGGGCCTCAGTATAAAATACCCACGAATTTCAACACATGTTCTAAAAAACCACGCACAGGGGCATATATGCAACTAATAAAAATTTTCATTCCATTCAGTAACACCCTAGAACAGCAAGGCTATACATGCAAATACCCCAAATAAACACGTGTCGATGCACGTGATCCACTACAGGCAGGGGCATACATGTAAATACCAGATAAGACAGTGTCCACCATGCAATTTACCCAACGTAAATAAAATATCAAAAATATTTACAGGACTACAGCTAAACTACTCAGAAGCTAAGGGCCTAAGATGATATTTACCCTTTATTACGTCGACCGTCAGATGCGCGCCACGTAGAGATCCATCGGCTCAGATGCGCTGGGGGTAAACCTCGACGATCGAACGGTCACGATCACTCCTCCACAGATCGACGGTGCTGGCGGCTCCTCAAATGGACGGTGGAGATCAGAACTGGAGCTGGAGGTGCATCGGACGGCAGGTGAGGGTCCTCGACGAATTGGGCTCCGGCGAACTTCGTCGGGCTCATACTAGCACTGGAGTCCTCCTCGAAGGCCACGGATGATCGGAGAAGAAGCGTGGAGGCCTTCTGCGTCTACTGGTATCCTTCGATGGCTCGACGAAGCTCTGGGGAGCTCAGGCGAGTCCGGCGGAGGTCGAGCTTCTGCACCTGGATGTCGAAGCCCTATGATGGGCTTGCTGTGACCTGCAAAGACGTGCAACGAACTCGCGGGTCGAGGGCAAAGTGCCTCGACCCTGTCAGCGGGGGTGGAAGTGGTCTGTGCGGCGGGGCGTGCGAGCTCCGGCGAGGTATCGGCGGTGGGACTCGAAACCCCATCTCCTGTGCGAGCTGGGTTGAATGGAGGGGCGGAGAAGATGCGCGGGGAGTAGGCGAACGTGATGGATGATTCCGATGGTCGGGACGATGGGTACGGTGGTCGGAATCGGCGCAGAACGGCGAAGGGGCGATTTGGGCGAAATGCAAAATCAAAGAAAAGGAAAGAAAACTAAGGCTACCTGGGCGGATGAGTCGACTGGGCGTGAGCTCAGGGAGCTCTGGGTCGTCGCCTCACGGGTCGTCGAGGACCGAGGCTCGAGCTCTACCTTCAGGCGGAGCACGGCGGCGCGAAGACGCCGGATCAGTGGTCGAGACGTCTCCTCCTCGCTGCAACAACGCCCGGAGCGAGCTGTCACTCTCGCGAAGGCACTGGAGGTCACTGGGTGGATGGCGAATGAGCCGAAGATCGGGAAAATGGAGGCGGAGCTTGGCATTTATACTACCAGGGGTCCGGCTAAAGTCGATCGGGTAGGGCAGCTCAGAGCGTGGACCCCGAGGCGGGCATCCCGGCGAGGGTGTCGGATCTGGCACGAACGATTAGAACCCTGGGTTTGGGTGAGAGGTGATCATGTCTGGATGCTAAAATGTGGAGAAATCGGGTCGGGCGTCTAGGACCCGTGGGAAGTGGTCCACAGGGGGGAGTTGACCGGGGGGTCAACATCCCCCGTGGACCAATGAGAGGGGGCCACGTCAAAATGATTTGAATATTCAATTAAAAATAGTAAATGACCGAATTAGAGAAAACATAAAACATGAAAAATATTTGTTTTAATTTTTTCTATTTTTTGGTGATTTTTAATTAATTTTTCAAAATAAAAATAAGGTATTTACATAATAGAGCTATATATAGGTATATACACAATATAGGTTTTTGATTTTTGATTTTTAACTTGTTATTTTTATACATTTTTATTCCCATTTTATATTTTATTTATTTATAGTATAAAATTAGGAATAAAAAGATATTTTTATTTTATTTTTCGTATTTATATATAAAGGTGAAATAAATAGATATATACATCTATATACATGGTATATGTACAGCATTATTTTTGGTTTTTAATTTTGTTCTTTTTATTTTGTTTTTGTTTTTGTTGTTTTTATTTTATTTATTTATACCATAAAGGATAGAATATATACTCATTTTTATAGAAATTAATTTATTTATTTATAAGGTGAAATAAATATAAGTGAGTGGACTATATACATGATGAATATATACAAAAGTGACTCTTTTTATTTTCTTTTAAATTTTTCTATTTTTATTTGGATTTTATATTTGCAACTATTCACACATATATACAAGCACATTTTATTCCATTTTTAGAGGAAAATATTTTTATTATATTTACAGGGATATTTACACACATGAGCCCCTATCTCTCTCTACTTTGGCTTTTATGCGGTCAGGCCCATGCTGAGCCCTCCCTTGGGATTAGGTTGCTCAATATTTATTCTAAATATTTCCTCTTTTTCTTTTTAATCTTTATTCTTTTATTTTTGCATAAAAACATGCTAATTATTACTTTTTACACCATGCATGCTTTTGGTAATTATTTATATTTACAAACATATACATGCATTTGCAAAGGTTTTTGTAGCTAAAATATAAGAATAAAGAGTGATGAATGAGTATTCATCAATGAGTCCCCAATCTAACTCTTTAGATATCATCCAAGACCCAGCCTCTATGATTCAACATTTGAATCAACGGTTGTGTGATCATTAAGATGGCCATGCTACATAACCCTAATTGTACTAAGGGACCTATCATGCAAATGAGTTATTCTTTATTTCAGACTAGGGAATGATTTGTAATAACGATTATTACATAGTTGCTCATCGTGGGCTCACATGTCCAACATTCTTAGCTTATGGAATGTTATCTGGATGGAGTACGCATGGATGAAATAGTTGTCCTTATTGTATGGATAGTATAAAATCATTTCAAATTCAACATGATCGCAAGCCATGTTTTTTATTGTCTAAGACATTTTATGTCCAAAGAAAATCCATAACGGAGATAAAAAGGAATTTAAGAGAAATATAGTCTAACTAGCATATTATTTGAAAATCAAGACCGGTAATATGATATCATCATGCTTTGAGGAATTTCAAAATTCTACTCTTGGAAATGGGAAAAATACTCAATCTTTACCTGATTTTGATGATACTCTTAATTTAGACTACAAAGAGTATATTTTGGGATTTATCTTAATGGAATAAGCTCCAAATATGACACAATTTAAATGTTATATGTATCAAGAAAAATATTTTCGATGCAAAGATCATACTTAAATTAATTGTTAACCCAATTTCAGTTTATCATCGAGAATATTTCTCTTGATATGTATAACATTTAAATGTGCATATTGGAATCTTGGTTTAATATGGTAATTCCCAAAAAATACTCTTTATAGTCCAAATTAAGAGTATCACAAAAATCAGGTAATCTTTGAGTATTTTTCCTATTTCCAAGAGTAGAATTTTAAAGTTCCTCAAAACATGATAATATCATATCACTAGTCTTAATTGTCGGAGAATCTAATAGTTAAACTATATTGATCTTAAATTCTTTTTTATATCCATTACGGAATACCTTTGGAAATAAAATGTTTGAGACAATTAAAAACATGGCTTGCAACCATGTTGAATGTGAAATGATTTTATACTCTCCATACAATAAGCACAACTTTTTCATCCATGCGTACTCCATCCAGATAACATTCCATAAGCTAAACAGTCATTTACCATCAATAGTAGAGCAACTTCTATATTGAATGTCTGACACTTATTAGCGTTATATATATCCACGACATCGATCAAAAGAGTCCTAAACTCATCTATAAGAGGACGTAAATACCTATCGATGGATGGGTAGGTTTAGGCACCAATACTGATAAGAATATAAATTGTCTCTTGTTACACAACCAGGGAGGTTGATTTTAAGGCATTGTTACTACTAGCCAACAACACTAGTCTTTACTTCTATCAGTTGATTAAATACTATGTACATAAATCGATAACGGAATTCCTTCTTTTGTCTGAAAATAAAGGGAAAGTAGACATTAATATTTTTCAACAATCTAACTTTGATGGATGCTCTATATACTCTTCCATGACTATGCTCTGCATGCCATAATATATCTTTAGTCGTTTCCTTACAATAGTATATTCACTTCAATTTCAGTGTCAATGGAAAATAACGTAAAATTTCCCTAGGAATTTTGCTTCCACTTTGACTTCTGGAATCTTTTCGCATCACATTTTGATTAACCTGTTAAATACTCATGTTCACCATAATATAATATGTGGTTATTTATATAAGAATCTATCTTCGCTGCAGCTAAACCCATCTTCCATACCATTTTCTTGGGTTTTCAGTAATTCTAAGATAATTCAACATCTTCGTGTAACATTTTCTTCAGAAATACCAACATAGCATCAAAATTTCTATCGGTCATATTATACTCCATCTTCATAGGCTAGAAGCTATGAAACTGTTGAGATTTTTGAATGTCTTACAACCCAACCATAAAGGCACTTTTCCCTTTTTCAATAGCTCATATAATTCTTTTGACTGACTGTGCAGTTCCTCTTCATCTAGACACTCAAGGTTAAACACTAGACTAGTAATGTTCATAATAATTTCGACAAATGGATTGATATTCTCTGTATCATTTGTTTCATTGCTTGCATTATCAATGACCTCTCTATGCCATCACCAAATACGAGAACCCTCAGTAAAACCATTCCTACAAATATATAACTGAACTTCATCATTAGACTTTTTTGAATGGACGACACTTTTTGACGAGGACACAAGATGGTACCATCTGAATACATAATATTGGATATGTGTGTATAATCAAATTCCACAAATTCCTGAATACCTCTTTGGAAAGTCTCTAAAACATGCCAATAATATACATGCTTGTACATCCACTCCCTATAGGTTGTCGTTGCCATTTGAATATAATGATTTAAGAGGTCAGATCGAGAATTCAAGTGAGATTTATCATAGACTTATATTAGACCAAGAAAACCTAAATCCTAACTAATGTTGACCTAAACCTATTGTACTAATATGCATTAGAGAGCACACTTATGTGTTTGCCCACTTCATTACCAGTTCTCGCCTCCATTCCACACTATGTGCACCTCTAAATTCAAGTGGGAGAGGAGTACGGGCAAGGAAAACTGTTGCTTATGTGCTCGCCCATGCTCGGGTAAACACACATGCTAGCCTAGTGCACACCACCATGTGCATGCCATTCACACCTTTTCTTGTAGCATCCTTTCTTCTTGTATAGAATATAAATCTGGTAGATTGTGTGTTTATAAATGGTTTATACTATACAGGAAGCAGTTTGTATAGTGAGTGTTTGCAAACCATGGGTAGGTAAAGCTCAAACATGTAACGTAAACTTTGTATATGCTCGATCTATCTTATGTACCATGGATTGTTTATCTACTTATTTATTTCTACTTGTGACTGATCAAGCTAAAAAAATTTAAATTTTAAAAATCATTATTTACCTCGTTCTAGTGTGCATTCATTTGGTATCAACACATTCAAATTTAGTGATCTCCACGTGACATCCATAGACTAGCAATCTCAAGTTCAAATGTTTCAAATGATCGTGTTGAGGGATAATATGATAATTGACTACACTACTTCATCTAAATTAGTTATAAACATTGAATGAATAAAATGGCGATCAAACTGAATTCCACCACAAATGATTTATCATTATGCATGATGAACGAAAACTAACTCCAAATACACAAGATCAATAATACACTCAACTATCAAACTTAAATTAAAAAAATACAATCTTAAGAAACTATAAGGTAAGAAGTATCTTTTATTGTGCTTTAGATTGTTGAAGCCCTCAATCAACGTTTGCTAACTAAAGATCAAGTGAAAAGTTTCATGCGAGCCCTCATCAAGAAATGGATACCCAGAGTAAAATTCAACGCGGAAGCTAAGGATTTGATAAAGCTCACCCTAAAAAACTTATTGGCAATATTTGGATCATAAAGCTAATATAGAAAACTAGATAAAGAAGGTGTTAGAAAAGATTCCAAGCAATGTAGGACTTTAAATTTTAAAGCTAGCTTATTTGATTATGAGATATGATTCAAAAATGATAAAGATCTCACATTAATTTTTTTTGAAAAATTTAAAAAGATAATAAAGAAAGGAGAAAAGTAAGAAACAATTTTGTCCAAGATGAATTAAGAACGAATAACTTGATACAAATATAAGAAAAAGGGACATGTGATACAATGCCCATCTCCAAAAAAGAAAATAAAGATATAAAGGAAATCCAATATAAGAATAATTTTAAGAAGAAGAACGTTGCAACCACAAGGGATGATTCAAATATTAGCTTGAGGGAAGAGGAGCAATATGAAGGCTCGAACAATGAAACTACTCAACTTTGACTTGTGGAAAATGAATCGTTGGTCACAAAATCAATTACATATATTTTAGATGCATGTATCGAAACAGTTCAAGAATGCATGGAAATGATGAAAGAATGCAAACTTATCACTTTTGTAAAAGAAACATTAACTGAAGAAAGTGAGAAATTTGAAGAACTACTTACTATTGCCAATATAGAAACATAACATTGACAAATCACTTTCTACCCTTCTTAATTAGTGAGAATTACGTTGTAGTCGGGTAGAAATCAATTTCTCAAAGCAATTCGAAGATTGATCAAATTAAAACAATATGACTGGTAATTTTTTTTCCTTGATGTCACCAAGGTTAGGTCAGTGTTGGAGCTAGTCTCTCAAGATTGGTGGATGGGATGGCCTTAACTAGAGATTGGATTTTATTTTTAGGTTGTTAGGGTTTGTTGAAGCATAGACCATCGTGAATAGAGAGTGGGTCGATGGATGAGAGATATTGAGAGAGGAGGGCATTGGGTTATGAAGAGGGAAAAGGTGGAGTCTTGTGGTCATTGGGTTCGGTCATAGCTTGCGGAGGTGGAAGAAGATGCATCGGCCGTTCAATCGATCGAGATCGAACAATTGAGGGGACACATGAAAGGCATTTATATATGAAGATAAAGAAGGGAAATAATAGGACTGTTAGTTATCGTCCAGATCCAACAATCCACATTGAATGTGCTTGGGAAAAGTAGACAGGTGGGTGACGACTCCAGGATATGCCAAGTGTCTCCTCAACACATCAAAAATAAAAATGAAAAAATAAAATAAAATAGGAAATAACCTCAAATCAAAAAGTTTTTCTCGAGAAAATTGTTCGTCTCGACGAGACTACAACTTTTGTAAAAGGATCAAAAGTAAAAGACAACATTAGTACAAACTCTTTTTGGGATAGTTTTCTATTTATATAAAATACCATATTTTATATTTTATAAATTTTTGTGTTATTTTTAATAACAAAAAATTCATAATAAAATTAAATAAAATAAATGAAAAAATACTCATTAATCTAATTTCTTAAGGAATTTTTAATAATTAAAATAAATAAATAAAATAAAAGAGACATATGTAAGGAACTTATACACATACTCGAACAACAATATTTTATATTTGATTTTTGTACACTTTATTAAAAAACAAATCAAAGAAAATAAATGAAAGGAAACAAATTAAAACATGTTAATTATATACACAAATTACAAGTTAAAGTTAGTCGATAATTACAATATACAATCAGGTCCGAAAATTGAGGTTTTACATATGAACTCTGATTCTTTTGAATTAATCTTTATTTGTAGGTATTTTAATGTACATTAATACAAAAGTGAGTACTGGTTCATATGAGACTATATGTGAGGAACATTTGCATTTATGACATTTTATCTCTGAATTAAGGTTGGTTTTATTTCATATATATACAAGTTAGTATTTATCTATTATTGTTCCATTATTTATGTTAATGATACACACATAATGGATTTGATTTTTTAAAATTTGGAGTAAGTATAAATTAATTGAATATAGATGAAACTAGATCGATATACAAGTGAATATGTAATACATATAGGTATTTTATTAGAAATTTAAGATACAAGAATTATACCTAATTATTTGTAACACATGAATTATTTATTTCTGTATTTTAAGGTATTTATTTGTTGAGTTATCTTTGAAAAGGAGCTAATATTAATGAATAAGGTAGATGAATTGTAAATTCATCAAACATGTACTTGTTTATAATAAAGTTTTAGTAAATGGAACTATTACTCCAATAGTTATGATGAGAGATGTGAATACCTTAAAAAAATACTAATAGGATAATAGACGATCTAGACAACATTACTAAGGCTATGTGAGAAACTAAAAATGCCCAGCTGTAGGTAAATTCATAAATACCAAACTTGATATAAATCTAATACATATAAAAAGAAAACAACACCTATGCATCATTTTTGTATAATAACAAACTCATGCATACCCATGTATTCTATTCTATGCTTAATATTGAGCTAGGCCCAAGAAGATATACTTTTTAGGGTACACTTAGTAACAACCAAGGGCCCATGAAAGTATGGTGAATCCAAAGAGAACGATAAACCACTATTTTCTAGGGCCCTCTCAAGGATTCTAAATGAATCATTGAAAATGGATGTTTGCACCATGTGGAATGAAAATTCTATTACATTTTCAAAAGTGGAAATGTTATACTAAAAACAACCATAAATTCCTTATAACAAGCAAGGGTATTATTGCTAATTATTATGGGAAATTTTGCAATGTATCAATGGTAAGTTCGTTTAAAGCACAATCTTTTATATTTAAGTCAAAGTTGTGATAGATTTTACAAGATAATATTTTCTAAAACTATGTAGAAATATCCAAATAAAAATTTAAAAGGTTGTTGTTTAAAAAAGATATAAATAAAGATATCTACTCTTTACATTCTAATGAATTTTATTTTAAGTTTCTTACTCGCCACTATTGAAAAAGCGTACTTTGGCACAAGATATTAGGATACAAAACCTAAAACTTGTAAATAAAACTGACAAAGGCTTAGAGATTTAGATTTTTTAAAATTAAATTAAAAGATATTTAGTTTTATATTTATAATATATAAGAACCGTTATCTTTATTTTTTTCTTGACTACGTAAGAGAGAGATACATTTCAAATTTATTTTTCTTAAATTTATTTACTTTGATCTATGACTGTGCATGATACTCTATATATTAAACTTTTTATTCCTAAGAAAAAGGGAGAATGCTTTATAAAGTATTAATTATAAGCTTTATCAATTCAAGGTTCAAGGTTGAATTTCTTTTTGCTCTTAATTTTTTTATCCAAGTTTACGCATCGAAGATTAATCCATCCGAAATTTCTCTAGAAATAACTTGTCATTCCTACTATATGTCATCATGTTTAGGTCAAGATTTTTGACATTTATTTAGTATACTCTATTTCAAAACATAAACATGGGAATAAGTAGAAGTTGATACTTAAGTTAATAAAGCTACTTACTACTTGCTAAAATACTTCCCTTTTTTGTTAAAAGCAAAAAGAATAAAGTGTCAATCACAATTAGAGATCAAAGAAAGTAAATATAAAAATGCAAATTGAAATGTATGTGTCTATTACATACTTGAAAAATTAAATATAGAAGCTACTAAACAATCAAAAAGTAAAGCTAAACATCACTTGTATCAATTTTTAAATAAAATGAACCTCTCATCCTTTATTGAGTTTATTTTCCACAAATAAAATATTGAAGTTATTAAATATTAAAAAAATAAAGGTATACACCACTTGTTTTAATTTTTAAATAAAATGAATCTCTGGTCCTTTATTGAGTTTATTTTCCACAAATAAAATTTTGAAGTTATTAAATATTAAGAAATATAGCCAAGCAACACTTTTGTCAATTTTTAAATAAAATGAATCTATGATCATGTATTGAGCCATTTCCATATTTATTAGAACACATATGCACCTGTATATATAATTGTGCTTGCTTATTAAGAAAATCTAGACATTAGAGTTAATTTCTAGTGAGCACATGTTGTGTTTGGCATTAATCTAAGCTATAAAGGATCCCACCAACAATACTGAACTTGACCACCGACTCACATTAACTCACTCATAATTTAAGCTATTCTTTACTGAGATATATTAGCCAAAAAGAGTTCTACTAAAGCTATTTTTTGAGCTTTCCACTTCGATACAGTTCTAAGCATTTGTCTACAAACTTACTCCAATCTCTTTTATTTTTACTACATTTCTTATATATGTTTTAAATGAATTTATCTAAATATTGTATTAATATTTTTTTAGGTTAGAAAGTGTTCTTTGTGAAGTCCTATATTTTCAAATAGAAGATAAAATCTTATTGCATGGGTAAGACTGAATTCATTTACAAAACCTAGTCCTTGTATAGGGTGAACTTACATAAATTTCTTTTTAACTATGATTTTCCTATTTAGAATTTTACTTATCTTGTGTGATTAAGATAAATATTATATTTGATCATTTTCTTCTGCAAAACACTATCCTTCGTCCCCATAGTGCACTTTCACCCATTTCCTTTTGCTTTCGAGTCATGAAAGCTTTGTATTCATACCTTTAGTATTCCTTCTCTGTACCTCAATTTTAGGTGATTCCTTGAATGGATTACACACTTTATGGAAGCATCAGTGATGAAATTAAGGTGAAAACTAAAGAAGATAACATTTATAAGAAAGATGTATTTTGATACTTGGGATTTAAATTGCAACATGGTGGGAAAATCAATGGAGATGTTAATGAGTGCAGATGAGCTAAAATGGAGACAAAGCAGCCGTGAGAACTACTATGCTCTTTGTTCTTAAATGTTGGCATGTAAATGATAGACATGTATAGAGAATGACATAGAAGAAATGACAAATACTATGGTGAGGTCACAAATGAAAAGATCGGAGTCTGGATGATGTAATTCGAAGGAACGTTGGTGTACCTCTGATATATGATAAGATGAGCAAAACTGCTTAAGACTGATTATTTATTTTTAATGGCGGTCAGTTGATGCACTAGTTAGAAGATGTAATATTTCGTATGTTGAGTTGGCTAAGAGCAGGCGAGGAGGGCCTTGGAAGAGTTACAAGCTGACTATTAGAAGGGATCTTAATTATTTTTATCTAAGCCCAAGATAGATCTGAATGGAGGTAAAGAATCCATGTAGCGGACCTAATAAATATGCAATTTATCATATTATTTATTATTTATTATCCACCTTGCTTAAACTATTCAATAAAATATACAAATAATTAACTAATAGTAACAAACCAACCCTTGTTTATGATTAACCCTAAATATTGTATATATTTAACTCCAATATTATGTTATTCTTTTATGTGTTTCTTGTTTAATCAAAAGCCCTAAAAATTAGAGTAATTATTGTATGTATTTTTTCTTGACAAAAAAATCTCAAAAAGAATTGAAAACAAGTATTTTAATCCTTAAACATACTTACAAAAATATATCCTTGTACATATGACATTGTTAGACTTATTGGTCAACACGAAACTTGTAGATCTCATCAAGAACTACAACTTTCATATTTTGACCTTTTCTTAATTCAACTTGTAATTATTTTACTTTGTTTTTCTCATTTTCTATTTTTCTCATCGTGTCGTGTGGCGCCCCCTAGGCCACCCAGGTGCCCCGCCTCTTTGATCGACACCCGCTCCCTCTTTCGACCATCTAATGTGATCAATCTGATCACATCCTATTCGTACACTCCTGCTCATTTTCCCACCATTCGATTTCCTCTCCAGATTTATTCTGGAACGCCTGCACCTGCCTCGCTCTGGACCATTGGATCGCACGTTCTACTGCCCCACGAGCCATCTTCCTCCTCTGTAATGTAACCACTGATGAATACTCATTCATCACTTTTTATTCTTTTATTTTAGCTACTTATCTTTGCAAAACACCTTGTAGATAGTTATAAATACAGTAAACTACCAAATAGGCATGCTTGTGTAAATAGCAATAATTAGCATGTTTATGTGCAAAAATAAAATAACAAAGAAATAAAGAAAAAGAGGGAAATATTTAGAATAACTATTGAGTGACATGAACCCAAGAGAGGGCCCAATATGGGCTTGATCGCCAAATAAAATGAGTAGAGAGAGATAGGGTCATTCAACTGTGTGTAAAACCCCCTCTTATGTATATATTATATTTTTACAAAATAAAAATGTGCTTTTATCATCTTGTAAATATTTCTAAAAATAAAATAAAAATGAGAAAAATAAAATCAAAATAAAAAAATAATTTCTCTCTCTCACCATTGTACATACCATGTATATATGTACATATACCTATTTATTTAACCCTTGTAAATAAATAATAAAAATAAAATTAAAAGTATTTTATATCCCAAATTTTATGTTGTAAATAAATAAAATATAAAATTGGGTATTTGTATAAAAATGAGAAAATAAAAATAAAAGTATAAAATACAAAGTTATTTTATAACTGTATATAATATTATATAATGTATATAACATAATTTATTTTTAAAAAAAAATAAATAAAAATCACTAAAAAATAGTTGAAAATAAATAATTATTTTTTATTTTTGTAAATATTTTTTTAAAAAAATCGTTTGCTATTTTATTTTTAATTTCCAAATCCTTTTTACTTCCAATTTTCTGATTGGTCCAGAGGGGTTTGTTGACCCCGGTCTACTCTCCCCTCCGAACCCTTTTTCACGGATCTGTCCCATTTGCCTGACTTCTCCCATTTTTCTGGATCGAATCCGTAGCCCTTTTGCCCCGATTTCTCCACCCGCCTGTTCTCCATGGATCAGACACCCTCATGGATCCCTAGGAGAGATCAGATCAACATCGGATTGCGCGTCTGTGCCTGATCTTCATCATCACCTGGGACATCCTATAAAACCTAAACATCGATTCCCAACCTCTCAGCTTGCGCCGCAAGCCCTCACTCTACCCTAACGACCTTCCTCTCGATGAAAGTGATTGGAAGCACTCCTTGGTGGCCGGATTGAGGCGCTGCAACCGTTGCTCAAGGCACGTATCCGGAGCACCGCCATGTTTGAGCCTCCCAGCCCGCCACAGCTTGGTCGAGGCGACAACCCCCTTAAACGCACCCTCTTGGAGCTCGGGATTGATTTGCGATCATCAGGTACCCATTTCATCGATCCTAGTTCTATTTATATTCAAACCCTTCATCGGACCTCTACCGGCTCCACCCTAGTGGTTGAAGCTCCATCTGCCATCCTCTGTCGTTCCAATAGATGCCCCGTTCCATCCTCGTCTCTCTTCCGTACTTTGATCACCTTAGACTCAGCTTGCATCATCGAGATTAGGATCGAAGTTCCTCCCCCGCTTCATCAGAACATCAAATGTCATCCCACTATCACTTCCTGTTGCTTTTTACCTAATAACCTACGCCAAAGCACTCCTCCACGCATTAACTTTCATCTACAGGTCGAAGAGCGCAAGATTGCCCCCAGTTCGCATCTCACCTCCATAGCCGGAGTAGTCCCAGGTCGTACCACCCTTCCCGGAGATCTGACCGTTGGGAGCTCCATCAGTCGACGCCACCAGATACAGAGGGGTGTCACGAGTCGAACCCCTCCTCCTGATCGTCCATCAGCAGCTCGGATCACCTCCAGTCCTTCGACGAACATCGCCAAGGAGGAGTTCATCCAGACCTTCCCTGAGCCGTCAGATCGTGCCTATTCGCCAGACTTCATTCGGACCGTCTAGTGCCTACACCCTGTCAGGTCTTAGATACACGATCTAACGACCCCCTTACGCCCACATCTACGCCCGCAGGATGATCGTTGGATTCGCCAGGTGGTTGCACCAGAGCTGTACATCTCCAACCATTAATCGCCCACCACCCGGCCACCCACATTAGCTGCACGCCACTGACTGGGTAATTTGCGCCATACCCCCTGTAGTTTCATTATGTTTTTATTTAGTCTGTTAAATAAATTAGTACACTGTGGTCTATTTGCACTTACTATTTTCACTATTTGCATTCTAGTCCTTCCTGTATGGTGGCACACGCTTCATCACGTGTATTTTTGGTGTATTTGCATGTATGACCTGGAACTTTATGGATGTTCTGATCTGATATTATAGTTTTCATATTTGTACTTATGCCCCTGTGAATGCTGAGTTTCGACATGTTCTGAATATCTTGTGAAATTTATAGTAGGCCACTCGGACTTTTAAAGCTTGTGAATATTTAGTCCCGGAAATTAGTTTCTCTTGCAGAATTATCCCTATGTGCTGTGCATGTTTGATTTCTTGAATAAAATAGTAATTTTCACCCAAATTTTAGGAAATCTGGATACGCGACCCCTACCAATGTGTAAAAATTTCAGTGAATTTTTGGGCCCTTTTTGTTTTGATTTTCTATTTTTACAAATTCAAAAACCTCTTATTTTCTCTTATTTGAATTGAAAAATCAACTAAAATAGTGAAAACCCTCCAAAAATTCTAAAAAAATTATTTTGTGCTGCTTTTGTTGTGTTTTCATATCTTTCAATTTTTTGTTTGATTTGGATTTATAAACTCATAAAATTTATTAAAAATCCCTAAAATTCAAAAAAATATAATTTTTTTCTATTAGTTATACTTTATCATAAAATTGTCTCTAGAATTTTATAGGCTATTTAGTTAATTTTAAATAGCTTTTAGATTCTGGCTGCACATTAGTTTTCATTTTTTGCCTTATTTCAATTTTAGAAAATTCCCTAAAAATCATAAAAATCTGAGAAAAATACCAAAAACACTTGAAAAATTATAAAATCCAAAAATATTTTATTTTAATTTTTTGACTCTTTTTATGGTGTTAAATAATTAGTTGTTTGTCTCTCTTTTACACTTTTTCTTAGTTTTAAAAATCACAAAAAGATTTTAAAAATCTAAATATCCACCAAAAATATTCTTTTTCTTTATTTTCGATTCCCGATTACTTCGTAGGCGCTTCGCCAATATGTGCTCCTTGTGTTCGACCCTGGTAGCTATACTAGGTAAAATAAAATAGCGAGACTGCTATTTATTTTATTTACTTGATTTTGATATTTGATAGTCTTCGAATTTTCTTGTTGGCTTAGCCTCGCAGTTCGGGTCGCAATGACCCTGATTTGTACCTTCACCCGGATCGCAAGGGATTTTTAGGTCACCAGAATGGTGTCGTTGCCGGGGAGCACAACTTAGTAGTCGGTTTTCTCTTTCGATTTTTATTTCGCGGCTTTTTCGCTTCGTTTGTTTCTTTCGCGATTTTCACGGCCTTTTCTTTTTCTTTTATTTTCTTTTATTAATCTTCATTTGTTTTCTTTTTGTTTTTCTTTTTGTTTTTATTTCTTTTTATTTGTTTTGTTTTTATTTTTACATTTATCTTTGCATTTTATTTTATTTTATTTCATTTTTGCATTATTCAAATAATTGTGGTCTGACATCTCTTGTTTACTTTTCTTGCGATGGCTTGAGGACTGAGGCGGCTTTCTTCGGGAAGCCGACACAACCGCAGGAATCGGAGGCGGCTCCTTTCTGTATAGAGCCGCAGGAGAGCGTAGGAGAGGCAAGTAGGAGAGAGGAGAGATTAGCTTAGCTTAGTTGGTTTTTATTTCCAACACATTATTATTGTAATAATACATGGACAAACTCGGACATTTCAGACTTTGTGGTGATTTTCGGGGTTTGTTTCGTCAGACACCGGTGTGCTCGGGGGACCTCACCGTATTTTTCACCGGTTTTAGTTTTTATCGGCTTTTTATTTTATTTTGTTTCTCGAGGATTTAGCTTTAGCTTAGGAATTTCTTACCGTGTGATGTAATTAATTAGGGCCCAACCTTAATTATACTGCTTGTTCCTATAGACTGTTAATTGGACCTTAATTAATTAATTAATAAAAATCTAACATGGTCACCCGAGGGGTCACGTGCTGTTAGAGGTTGTATACAGCGCTGGTAGGATCCATTTGGCGGATACCGATCAGCATCAGAGACCGGACCCCGACCTCTCCTGTTGACCCATTAGCTCCTGTGCTTTACATGTAGAAATTTCTGTTAATGCCATTTTCCTCGTTGCATCATTTAGCTTAGTTTATTTTATGTCTTTCAATTATGCACGGATCATTTTGCATGTAGAGTGCTGGAGACAAGGTACACATTTCTGACTCAGCATGCATCATTGAGTTTCATCGTGCATCAGCTTTTTTGTCTTCCTCCCCCTGTTTTCTGGACTTAATTAAATCAGGAGAACCAAAAAATTCATTAGGCGATTGTTTTTTTTTCTGAAAAATACCTAAAAAATTAAAACCATAAAATTGGGACTATTCAAGCAAACTGGACCTAAAAATCACCACACTAAAAATTTTGCATTGGGCGAGCAATCCCCTCATTGGATGGTTTGATTGGGCGAGAGAGTGACACGCACACTAGGCTAGAGCCATATCCGACCCTCTTTCAGATTACTGGTTTTGAGCTAGTCGTTCTCCAGTGAGGATCACTCTGGTCTCTCGTAAAGCAAGCCACGATATCCTTAACAGAGCGAATCGATCAGGTAGCCGGTAAACAGTCCGCAGCTTGTACTGTCTAGGAAAGATCTAGTTTGGGATCGGGACAGTCTCCTGGGGGCGTTGGATTCCTAACAACTCGCTAATCGCTCTGATAGACTGTCTTATCACCAAAATAAAAACGACAAGATAAAAAACCAAACCTTGACGGTCATCCGCTCCGCGTACGTTGATGAATTGAGGGTATTGTTTGACCATCTTGTTGCTATTCATATCTCATCTGCCTTACTCACCAGATCGAGATGATGGGTCGGAGATCCCTTCGGCAGCCTCTGGCTGCACTGCTTTCGAGCACTCCGACCCGATCATCTAGGTTGGCTCATGAGAGCCGAGACCCACTCTCCGAGCCTAAGTTCGATTCCGCCATGTTCCCCCTTGACCACCCTTCTACTACCAGTCCTAAGGTGCCCAATCAAAGAGATCAGAGAGAGCAACAACCAGTAGATTTATCGACACCTGAGTTTGGGTCTTTTGCCTTTGTAGAGACCATGGCCAGCAGTGAGGACCGCACCGAGGGCCCCAGAGCTGAGCAGACATATGTTTTGGACTAGGGTGCGATCAACAACACCCTGTTAGCCTCCGTGGAGATGGTGCAGAGATAGATACATGACCATGGAGCTTTCATGGTAGACATGCACTGGGAGATGGAGCAAATGAGAGCAGATAGAGAGTAACGCATACCCGATGGAGGAGGTCTATATTCCTGAGGGAGAGCAGCCAGTCCAACCAGCAGCAAGAGCGTGCCCGATGAGAGAGTTGCACAACCCTGGTGCAACTCTGACACATAGATGGATCGCATTTCCGACCATAGCGGGAGACCTTAAGTTCCCGCCACAGACGATTCAGCTCCTTCCTCGCTTTCACGGACTCACCACTGAGGAGCCACATCTTCATCTCCAGGAGTTCGAGATGATCTGCAACACTGTCCACGATCACAGCATGGACGAGGACACCATCAAGATGATGGAATTTCCCTTCTCCCTCGTTGATAGAGTAGCCAACTGGATGAAGTACCTCGGGAGATTTGTGACGACATGGGAACAGCTCCAAAACGAGTATCTTAACAACTATTATCCACTCGGCCGGACCAATGCAGCGAGGGCTATGATTAGCATCTTTTCCATGCTCCCCAATGAGCAGTTTCATGAGGCATGGGATCGCTTCAGGGAGCTTACAGATCGATGCCCGCATCATGATATCTAGAAGCCGAACCTTGTTCATAGCTTTTTCTACGGGTTTACGCCAGAGCTGCAGGGGTTGGTGAATGCAGAGGATCGTATTTTGCATGGATGAGGACCAGGTCTGGGCCATCTACGAGGAGAAGGTCGAGAACTACACGGTTATGTCATAGACCCGCCTCTACACACAGGGGAAGCCCCAGCCACAGGCAGTGTCCTATCAGAGGATAGCACGGGTCGATGCCGGTCCCTCAACTTCTTCAACGGCAGCAGCACAGGCAAAGTCGACAGCTGTCGACATGGGCATCATCAGCGAGAAGCTGGACCGGATTGAGTTGATAGAGAAGAAGCAGTGCCAAGGCATGTCATAGATGGATTAGATGGCACAGATGCTGAGTGACCTGAAGACACAGATCATGTATCTCTAGGAGGAACATACGGCTTCTCAGCCCCGTGTCAGGTCACGGGCAGACCCAGGCAACAGCAGCAGCATGACCCAGCCCTCCGCCCAATACCGACAGGTTCACCTTATTCAAGCGGAGCCGTATCAGCAGCCACAACAGCAGTACGTCTAGTCGCCACCATCTCAGCGCAACAGATGGTGGTGTATCAGCCTGACCAACCCTTGGTAGTACTCCCCACCCACCTACGAGCAGGAGCCGTTGATGGAAGTCAACGGGATATGGTACGACCGTCCCCAGCCCGATATCCGAGGAGACCATCCCGGATTCCGTTGGTCGGCCGAAGGCACCAGTTCCCAGCAGCAGCCTCCAGTTCAGGGTGGCCAGTACGGCCAAAAGCGAGAGATTTACTAGCAGCCCCAGTTCTCGTCACACCAGCAGCAACAACCACATCAGCAATACCAGCAGCATGGTCCTCATCCCTGCCAGAAGGGACAGTCTTGAAGGCAACCTCATCAGCCTCAGCAGTATCACTCGCAACCCCCTTATCTCTCTCACCAGCAGCATCAGCCTCACTACCAGCAAGGCCACCCATCAGGTTCTCATGGGCCAGCCTATGAGAACCCTGCCTTGGATGAGTTAGCCCACCTTATCTCCGAGCAACAGACTACTTTTTGACGGGAGATGGATGAGTTCAGATAGGAGATGAGAGAGATCATGAAGGGGAAGGCCGCCATTCCTGCCCAGATCGAGCTGAACCCGAACAACCTGAAGAGTAATTCTGAGCAGGTAGAGTTCACAGAGATTACCACTCCTAGTGATTCACTCGTTGATATTTCTACATATATGTTTGATGCTGACTTTATTACACTTAGGAGCGGTAGGATGCCAGCAGGCGGTGCCTCATCTGAGTGACGACCCCATGCCACTTCAGGAGCGCCAGACGAGGAGGAGAGTGGTGCTGATGCCGCTCATGAGCATGATGATGATGGTGGTGCTGACGCCACCAAGGACGTAGATCCAAACGATGGTACTGAGGCCGTCACTTCACCAGATGGAGGAGGTGGTACCGATTCCATCATAGTTGCTGAGCCAGAGCACGGTAATGATGTCAGGATTCCAGATGCTGAGGGTGGCGCTGAGGCCAACATTTCCAGTTCTTCCCCTACTATTTTCCCTTCAGTTGATGTATCTTAGGACGTTTCAGTGAATAAAGGAAAGGGTTTATTATTTGCGAATCCATCTGTATTGATTGATGATTTATGCATGGATTCTACCTTACCTGAGCAGCATAGACCCAATCCTAGTCCTTCATCTGAGAAGGACCCAGCCGTCCCCTTTCCCCAAACACTCCGCTTGGATAAGGGGACCAAAAAAGATCCAAAAAAGTCCCACCAGCTAGAGTTCAGCCAGCAGATGATGGACCGATTTCACATTCAGCTGACTCTACAGGAGGCCTTGGAGCACATCCCTCTCTTCCAGAGATCCCTCAGAGACAAGACCATCGTTCAGAGGAAGAGACGAAACCACCAGTCAGAGATCCATGTGCTCACTCGTGCCACATGCTTTGCGATCTAGAACCGTCTGCCAGCCAAGAGACCAGATGCAAGAGATCCTTATTCAGATGTCACATTCACGAGCAGAGGTTCGACCGTACTCTATTAGACAGCGGTTCTTCAATCAACCTTCTTCCGGTAGCCCTACTCGATCGATTCGAGTTGGGCCCTCTACGACAGAGCCAGACGGTCCATCAGTTTGCTGATCGATCTGTCAAGAGGCCGAAGGGGTTGTTGAAGGTCATTGTCGCCATGATTCAGGGCCTGAAATTCCCTGTGGACTTCGTTGTGTTGGACATGGAGATCCCTGAGTTCGTGACTGATGCCCCCATTATTATAGGATGCCCGTTCTTGGCCACAGCCAAGACAGTGTCCGATCATAATCACGGGAAGGTATACTTTCACGTCGAGGGAAAGAGTATACAAATAGAGATGATCGAGGAGACTAGAGCCAAAGTTTCAGCTTGCTCAGAGTCACCTTTAGATTCAGAGCAGATGACAGAGACATGACGAGACATCCACCAAGACTGTGATTTTGTGATTATAGATGATGAGACAGTTTGGGCAGACCCGGTTTCATGAGCCATCCTCTCACCTTCAGAGTCCGTTGATGCATAGATGCCAGCAGAGGATAGCTTGGAGAGCACATTCCTGGTTTAGGATACATTTCAGGCAGTAGAGCAGGTTCCCGATCATGAGGTAGTTGATTGTTTTGATACTGATTCAGATCCCTCGGAGTCAAATAGAGATTGGACAGAGTTTGATGATTTGATCCCATGTCTGACTTCCACAGAGCCAGCAGCTAGGGTGGAGACTGATTCCATGCAGAGCAGAGACATACCAACCGAGCAGTCTTCACCGGATTCAGATGTTCAGCGAGAGTTCTCATTCTCCCATATAGATTTGGTCGGATTCACTCAAACTTTTCAGAGGCCTGATCCGCCAGCACCCAGTTGTCCAGAGCTGAAGCCTTTACCATCATCGCTGAAGTATAGGTTCCTTGCAGGTGAGAATGAGATGTACCCAGTCATTATCTCAGCGGATTTGACTGGAAAGAAAGAATCCCGTCTGATGGGGGCTCTTGAAAAGAACCGCAAGGCGATAGGATGGAGCGTAGCTGATCTCCAGGGGATAGGTCCGGCCCTGTGCTCCCACCATATCTATCTCGAAGAGGATGCAAAGCCATCATGTGAGTTCCATCAGCGGCTGAACCCGAACCTTCGAAAGGTTGTCATGAAGGAGATCTCTAAATGGTGGAGCGCCGATTTTATCTACCCCATCTCCGACTCCAAGTGGGTTAGTCCATTGCATGTGGTGCCCAAGAAGACGGGCATCACCACAGTTGTTAGTGAGTCTAGAGAGGAGATTGCTACCCGGGTACCCACTTCCTGGAGGGTCTGTGTGGACTACAAATGACGGAATCATTCCACCAAGAAGGATCATTTCTCGCTACCTTTTATTGATCTGATTATAGAGAGGCTAGCCGAGAAGAGTCACTACTGCTTTTTGGATGGGTACTCCTGGTGGCCATTGCGCCCGAAGACCAGGACACGACTACATTCACATGTCTCTTTGATACATATGCTTTCAGACGGATACCCTTTGGATTGTGTAATGCCCCGACGACATTCCAGACGTGCATGTTGTCCATCTTTTCGGACATGGTTGGTGAGTGCTTGGAGGTCTTCGTGGAAAACTTTTTTGTCTACGGCGACGGGTTCGATGCTTGTCTTGACTGCCTAGATCACATCCTTTAGCGATGCATTGAGGTCCACTTCTGCTTTCTTGGGATAAGAGTCACTTCATGGTGACTCAGGGGATGGTGCTTGGCCATATCATCTTTAACATGGGCATGGAGGTTGATCCGGCCAGGGTGGATATCATTAAGAAATTCAGTCCACCATCCAACTTGCGATAGACGGTCTTTTCTCGGGCACGTCGGTTTCTACCGACTATTTATTCATAATTTCAGTAGGATTGCCCGACCGTTGACTGATTTGCTGATGAAAGACATCGAGTTCATTGTGGATGATAAATGTCTAGCATTTTTTGAGACTTTCAAGAGTTTAGTTATTAAGGCTCCCATCCTCCAGCCGCCTGATTGGTCTCTCCCATTCGAGATCATGACGGATGCCTCCGATTTTGTCGTAGGGGCAGTGCTGGGACAGAGGAGGGATGGAGTGCCTTTTGCCATACGCTATGCTAGCTGGACTTTAGATGCCGCTCAGCGAAACTACACCGTCACTGAGAAGGAGATGCTAGCCGTAGTGTTTGACCTAGATAAGTTTAGATCATACATCATTGGATCGAAGGTGACCATCTTTACTGATCATACCTCCATCAGGTACCTCATGGCTAAGAAGGATGCCTAAGCCAGATTGACCAGATGGATCCTTCTACTCCAAGAGTTTGACATAGAGATTAAGGATAATCCTATAGTCAAGAATGTGGTGGCGGATCATCTCTCCCGATTAGAGTTTCTTGAGTATTCTAAGCAGATTGAGCCTATTTGTGAGACCTTCCTAGATGAGGCGATCCTTGCTATCGCCTCTCTCCCGTGGTACACCGACATTGTGAACTATCTTGTTGCCAAGAAAGTTCCACAAGGTTGGCCCAGGCAGCTACTTGAGACCTTCCTCGCGAAGGCCATGTTCTACCATTGGGAGAATCTCATCCTTTATCATGAAGGAGGGGATAGCGTCTGGCGTCGGTGCATTCCTCAGGAGGAGCACCATAGCGTCCTCACTTACTGCCACTAGCTAGAGGCAGGAGGACATCACTCTGGGAGGAGAACGACACAGAAAGTGCTCCAATCTGACCTATGGTGTCCTACCCTCTTCAAGGACTCTAATGAGTTTGTGAAGTGGTGTACTGACTGTCAGAGGATGGGCACTTGTGGACAGCGTGATATGATGTCGATGCGGCCCATTAATTTCTGTGAGGTTTTTGACGCATGGGGCATCGATTTCATAGGTCCATTCCCTAAGAATCAGGGATTTGAGTACATTCTGTTGGCCGTGGATTATGTGAGTCATTGGGTTGAGGTCATCCCCACCCGAAACACAGATGCTAGGATTGTTTGCCGATTTTTGAGGAAGAATATCATTTCATGGTTTGGGGTGCCTCGAGTTTTGATATCTGACGGGGGGAGGGGGGGTCTCATTTCGTCAACGACAAGGTAAAGGCCCTTGCTAGCGAGTTCAGCATTGACCATCGAGTAGCCACACCATATCATCCTCAGACCAATGGTCTTACTGAAGTGTCGAACAGGGAATCAAGACTATTCTGCAGAAGGTCGTCCGCCTTGACCAAAAGGATTAGTCACAACTTTTGGACTCCGTATTGTGGGCATATCGGACGTCCTTCAAGACACCTTTGGGTACATCTCCCTTTCACCTCGTTTATGGCAAGACCTGCCATTTACCTGTTGAGCTGAGACATAGGTCACCTTGGGAAGTCACTGATATACTTCTAGATCCAGTGAGTGTAGGAGATCAGAGGAGGGCAGAGTTGGCAGCCCTGGAGGAGCTTAGAGATGCAACCTTTTCAAGCAGCCTACAACATAAGGAGAGAGTGAAGGAGTGACGTGATTCTCATATCAGCCACAAGCAATTTGAGCTAGGATAACAAGTATGGTTGTTTGATGCCAGGCTTTGTTTATTTTCTAGGGAAGTTGCAGAGTAAATGGAAGGGACCCTATCAAGTTCGAAAGGTACACGGCATGGAAGCATCAACATATTTGAGTTGTCATCTGAGTCTACCTTTCATGTTAACGGGCAGCGGCTCAAACCATATCTAGATCATGAGCCACTGGTCGTTGACGTTGCCCCTATTCATTTTGCGTGAGATGTGGTCTCTTGACTCACATCTATTGCATCTCACACATGATTATCACTGTTCTCCCGACTTGTATAGATCCAGATGTCCATATCACACTATTCTTCAGTCCAACACCCAACTTGCATCTTTGATTATGCTATACTTAGGGTGCACTTTACCCTAAGTATGGGGGGTGTGAGACTTTTGAGTTTCTTTGATTATTTTCTATCTCTGTTTTGCTGCATTACTTAGGGATATTTTACCCTAAGTATAGGGGAGGTAGACCCTGTACATTCTCACTGGGATTTCCCTTTGTGTACAACCTGCTATACTTAGGATTACTTGATCCTAAGTATAGGGGGAAACCCCGAGATCTTCTTCAATTCTATTCTTTCATTCGTCGTTGTAGTATAGTTTTTCCTTTTCACGTCCCTATACTAAGCATGAGTTATGTCTTCTTCATCGCTCTTGATTCACTCTAAGGACATCGTTCGAGTTAAGTATAGGGGGTGTCGTATATATTTCATATATACTTTAGCCATAACTCGTACTTTGTGTGAGTGTGTTAATAAATAAAATGGCTAAAATCCTTAATATCCATAAAAATTAAAACTTTTTCTTGTACATAAAAATCTTTTCTGCACATCTATAGCTATGTACAAAATTATTTTTGTAAAAATATTTGTAAAAATCTTTTGTGTTCAAATAGTTTGTAAATATTTTGATATCAAAGTTATGCATAGAGTACAAAATTTTTGTAAAATAATTCAAAAATAAAAAGTTTGCAAAAATCCTTTGTAAATGTGTGTAAATATTTTGCAAAACTTCTGCATTCATGCATACATCCATGTTTTCAAACATTTTAAAAATTTTGCATACTTCCAAAAATTTTGTAAAAATTGCATGTTTGTAAATATTTGTACAGTTTTTTTTCTGAATCATAGTTGACATTTAAACTAGCCTGTAATTAAATTGAAAAATGGAGCTTGGTTAAGATCTTAATCCACCTAATGCTAAGAGGAACCTTAGAGGGCTCAGTGTTGAGACTTTTCATGTCCATGGTGACTTATTTCTTTGAGTCCACTAGGCTATGATCATATGTCATCTTGATGAGCCTAAGTAGAGCACTTAACAACGCACACATGACTCTTACAGACAATGGCATTACTTGAACCAACACTTTACACATAGCTCTCTACGGATGAGGTGGTGAGGAGGCGGTCTTCTATGACTTGGGTAGCATATGAGGGTAGTACTTCTAGGCAGCACCTCTCTTCTTCTTTTAGTGAAGGAAGTGCGTCTCAACTTGGTCTGGTAGCAATGAGGTCTAATGACAGGAGTTGTGGGTTGCAATAAAGCTTCAAAAAAGGGATAGTCTACTGGCTCAAGAGGAAAAACTCCTTATGTATATATGATGCACTTTGTAGATATGTTGTACATATGCACATAAAAAAATGAAAAAGGAAAAGAAAACTCCAAAAAAGTGGTGGGTCTGAGAGAAAATGATATTCCCACCGGAGTGTATATAGTCAAATAAAGCAAAGCTTATGTTATCCATGCCCATCTCATGAAGCTTGCAGCAGGGAGACTTAGCTACACTGGTTGAGCTCCCAAGGATACATGGCTACACTGACCATGGTCTATTCTCTTATTCCTCCTCTTCTTGAGCTGGTTGAACTTCAACTAAGAAGGGAATATCCCGCTCCTCGAGGAAAGAGTTGCCAGACTAGGGTATTAGAGTTACATTGTTGAGGGGGGTTGTAACTTTGCTATTTCTGAGTTTGAGAGCTACCATCACTTACACCGTACAAGAAAAGATTCACAGTCATCACAGTTTGTGTATGTAGACTTATTCTAATCTGGATTGTTGAGGATTCTTGACTATAGATTAGTGGAACTTAGAGGCTATTAAGTTTTAAACCTAAGTTCAAATAGGGTTCTGACAAATTAATAATCAAAAGATATGACTGAGCTCCATACTTCAATTTAATAAAGACAAGTTTAATAATCAGCATTGATTCATCTTCTTTCCCTTCTTTTTCTTTCTCTTTTCACTTCTTTTTCAAATAAGTGCTAGCTAAGGGACTAGCAAAAGTAAAGTATGGGGGGTGATGAATACTCATTCATCACTCTTTATTCTTTTAATTTAGCTATTTATCTTTGCAAAACACCTTGTAGATAGTTGTAAATACAATAAATTACCAAATAGACATGCTTGTGTAAATAGAAATAATTAGCATGTTTTTGTGCAAAAATAAAAGAGTAAAGAAATAAAAAAAAGAGGGAAATATTTAGAATAAATATTGAGTGACCTGAACCAAAGAGAGGGCCCAATATGGGCCTGATCACCAAATAAAATAAGTAGAGACAGATAGGGCCATTCAACTGTGTGTAAAGCCCCCTCTTATGTATATATTTTATTTTCGCAAAATAAAAATAAAAATGTGATTTTATCATCTTGTAAATATTTCTAAAAATAAAATAAAAATGAGAAAAATAAAAACCAAATAACTTCTCTCTCACCATTGTACATACCATGTATATATGTACTTATACCTATTTATTACAACCATGTAAATAAATAATAAAAATAAAATAAAAATTATTTTATATCCCAAACTTTATGTTGTAAATAAATAAAATATAAAATTGGTGTATTTATACAAAAATGAGAAAAAAATAAAAGTATAAAATACATAGGTATTTTATACTTGTATATAATATTATATAATGTATATAACATAATTTATTTTTCAAAAAAATAAATAAAAATAACTAAAAATAGTTTAAAAAAATAAACATTTTTTATTTTGTAAATAATTAAATAAAATCGTTTTCTGTTTTATTTTTAATTTCTAAATCTTTTTCATTTCCAATTTTCCGATTGGTCCAGAGGGGATTGTTGACCCCAGTCAACTCTCCCCTTCGGACCCTTCTTCGCTGATCTATCCCATTTGACCGACTTCTCCCATTTTTTCTAGATCGGATCCGTGGCCCTTTTGCCCCGATTTTCCACCTGCCTGTTCTCCTTGGATCAGATACCCTCGCGGATCCCTAGGAGAGATCGGATCAGCTTCGGATTACGTGCCCGTGCCCGGACTTCATCATCACCTGGAACATCCTATAAAACCTAAACTTCGATTCCCAGTCTCTCAGCTTGCGACGCAAGCCCTCACTCTACCCTAGCGACTTTCCTCTCAGTGACAGTGACCGGAAGCACTCCTTGGTGGCCGGATTGAGGCGCTGCGCCCGTTGCTCAAGGCACATGGCTAGAGCGCCGCCATATTTGAGCCTCCTAGCCCGCCGTAGCTCGGTCGAGGCGACAACCCCCTTCTCCACACCCTCCTAGAGCTCAGGATTGATTTGCGATCATCATGTATCCATTTCATCGATCCTAGTTCTATTTATCATCAAACCCTTCATCGGACCTCCGCTGGTTCCACCCTAGTGGTCGGAGCTCCATCTGCCATCCTCCGCCATTCCGATAGACGCCCCGTTCCATACTCATCTCTCTTCCGTAGTCTGATCACCCTAGACTCAACTTGCATCGTCGAGATTAGGATCAAAGTTCCTCCATCGCTTTGCCGGAACTTCAAATCTCATCCCACCGCCGCTTCTTGTTGTTTTTTTACCTAATAACCTACGCGGGAGCACTCCTCCGAGCATTAGCTTTTATTTGTAGGTTGAAGAGTGCTAGATTGCCCCCCAGTTCGCATCTCACCTCCTTCGTCGGAGTAGTCCCAGGTTGTACCACCCTTCCCGGAGATCTGACCGTTGGGAGCTCCATCTGTCACCGCCACCAGACGCGGAGGGGTGTCGCGAGTCGAACCCCTCCCCCTGATCGTCCATCAGCAGCTCGGATCACCTCCAATCCTCTGGTGAACTTCGCCAGGGAGGAGTTCATCCAGACCCTCCCTTAGCCATCGGATCGTGCCTATTCGCCAGACTTCATCCGGACCGTCCAGTTCGTGTGCCCTATCCGACCGTTAGATACCCAATCTAACGGCCCCCATACACCCACATCTGCGCCCGTAGGACGATCGTTAGATTCACTAGGTGGTTGCACCAGAGCCGCACATCTCCAGCCATTCCCTGCCCGCCACCTGGCCACCCACGTGATCCGCACGCCACTGGCTGGGTAATTTATGCCATACCCCCTGCAGTTTTGTTATGTTTTTATTTAGTCTGTTAAATAAATTAGTATACTGTGGTCTTTTTGTACTTGGCATTTACTATTTTCACTATTTGCATTCTAGTCCTTCCTGCATGGTGGCACGTGCTTCGTCACGTGTATTTTTGCTGCATTTGCATGCATGACCTGGAACTTTATGGATGTTCTGATATGATTTTATAGTTTTCATATTTGCACTTATGCCCCAGTGAATGTTGAGTTTCGACATGTGCTGAATATCTTGTGAAATTTACAGTAGGCCCCTCGGACTTTTAAAGCTTGTTAATATTTAGTACAGGAAATTAGTTTTTCTTGCAGAATGATCCCTGTGTGCTATGCACGTTTGATTGCTTGAATAAGATTGTAATTTTCACCCAAATTTCAGGAAATTTGGACACGTAGCCACTGCCACCGTGTAAAAATTTCAGTGAATTTTTGGGCCGTTTTTGTTTTGATTTTCTATTTTTAGAAATTCAAAAACCTCTTATTTTGCTCCTGTTTGAATTGAAAAATCATCTAAAAATATTAAAAACCTTCCAAAAATTCTAAAAAAATTATTGTGTGATGCTTTTGTTGTGTTTTCATTTCTATCAATTTTTTGTTTGATTTGCATTTATAAAAAACAAAAAATTTGAAAAACACTAAAAACTCATAAAATTTATTAAAAATTCTTAAAAATTCAAAAATGTAATTTCTTTTCCATTAGTTAGATTTTTATTTTTACTTTATCAAAAAATTGTCTCTGGAATTTTATAGGCTATTAAGCTAATTTTAAATAGCCTTTAGATTCTGGTTGCATATTGGTTTTCATTTTTTGCCTTATTTCATTTTTAGAAAATTCCTTAAAAATCATAAAAATCTGAGAAAAATATCAAAAATACTAGAAAAATTATAAAATCCAAAAATATTTTTATTTTAATTTTCTGACTCTTTTTGTGGTGTTAACTAATTAGTTGTTTGCCTCTCTTTTACACTTTTTCTTAATTTTGAAAATCACCAAACATTTTAAAAATCTAAAAATCCACCAAAAATATTCTTTTTCTTTATTTTCGATTTCCGACTACTTCGCAGGTGTTTCGCCATTCCGTGCTCTTTGTGTTCGACCCTGGTAGCTATACCAGGTAAAATAAAATAGCGAGACCGCTATTTGTTTTATTTGCTTGATTTTGATATTTAGTGGTCTTCGAATTTTCTTGTTGACTTAGCCTCACGGTTCGGGTCGCAACGACCCTGATTGTACCTTCACCCAGATCACAAGGTATTTAGGTCACCAACCACCCATGTCCCACGTCGCCCCTCGTCGTGCCACGTCCCCCTTCCATTTTTAGAAGCCTCTTCAAGCCACCTTCTCACGACGTTATGCCACCCCCACGTATCCATGTCTTCCTTCTTCCTTGCGTACCCATCAATGCCTCACACCTAACTCTAGGGTTGTGCACGATCATTATAATCCACCTCCACCATCTTCTGTAACCACCGCCCATCAGATACAAAACCACGTCTTCCACCTCCATTTGTCGGGGTCCACATTTTCACGGAGCTTCAGATTAGTCGTCTTCCCCTCCTTGTGATAGGGGGAGGTGGAATTGATGAGCTATAATGCTTGAAGCTCTTGGTGTTGACCCATGGTTGACCGACCATTGTACGATCACCAAAATGAGCCATTGAGCTTTGTGTCTTGGCTGAGCATGTTGAGTGGAGACCATAGGACCTTCCAGGTCCTCAGACCAAGCCCTCGCTTCACCACCTTCTTCCATCGATCCTTCTGTAGGCAATGCTTCTTTCCTTTTCTTTGTGTTTTTCCTTTTTAATGTCACATACACATCCACCTTCATCATCAATTGAACCCTCATGCACCTCACCAGACACCCATCATCTTTTCTAACCCCTCCACTCACATCCTCTCTTCCTCCATAACCTCCAACACTATACCCCCTCTCCTCCACCAACATGGTGGAGGAACCCATTTGGGCCCTCATCTTTTCCATGCCTTGACCCTCCATTTCACCCGTTGATCACACACACACACACACACACACAAACACACACACACACAGACACACATTTAGGCTATGCGCTAATACCCTTTTGCAGGTCCATTCATAAATGGTAAGAGCTTCGAAGGCTGCTCTGTTCTAGAGCAAGGCCTGCAATGAGCCTTCACCTTCTCCATGATCCAAGCATCGCATGAGCTCTACCAATCTTCCAGGACCTTCGCTAACCCCATGTGTTACTTCCTAGTGCTTCAGATGAAGAGGTGGACATGGGAGGAGATGAGGTGGGCTCACCGGAGCACCAACATCGCCACCGTGTGAAAGTAGAGGAAGAGGACCCCTGGCATACATATACCATCTGGTCTCATCAGATTGGACGGTCATGATAGAATCCCAGCCTCCTCCATGAATCAACTATCCCGATAGGACCGAGTCACCTTCTGAAGCATCGGGACCTGCCACGTGGTCCTAAACTTGTAGCGGACAACCTCCTCCCCCAAGACTAACCTACACGTGCCTAGAACGTACGGGTTGGGTAAATTATAGTCAAGCCCTATGTATTTCTTCATATTTCCAACAAGTCCCTCCCAGACTTGTTCTCCTAACATGGTGTGTTTCGGAAAATTACACTACTGCCTTGTCATGTTTTCATAATTACAAATATGCCCTTCCAAGAACTTATTTCTGATGTTTTCTTTAATAATTTCATGCTTTTCTAAAATTTATGCCTCTAAACTTATTATTGAATATCTTAAGCATGTGATCTCCTTTTTAGTGATTTTAATTTCATTAGTTTGTTTAATTGATGCTGTATATGATGGAATGCTTAATTCACTGATTAGACACTTCAAATGGTACGATTTATTTAAAGATGCTCGGTGTCACTTGTTTGATCATTTAAATACCGCTACATGAAATTGGATTTAATTTTGATGCATCATTGCTACTTGAATTAAATCTAATGTTATTGCAGAATTTGTTGATTATATAGGGGGCATATTTGTGCATATTTATGTGTTTTCATTGCATTGCATTATGTTGCATATTATCTATATGTTTTAACTTGCATTAAAAACCAAATAAAAATGAATGTCATCCATTCATCATATTTTGCATTATTTCATGCATCTTGTGTGCATTATTAACCTAGGTTTAGGAATAATTACTTACTTTAGATCTTAATTTATGATTAATCTTTAAGATAGATTGTATCCCTGAGTTCGACCCTGGACTTCCCATGTTAAATACATTCTTTTCAAATCGAGACCCTCCTCGCGGAGAACATTCAAGCTAGTTTTCTTATGTGATGTGAAATTGGTCGTACTACAACTAAACGACATTAGAATTGTCGATTTCGCGAATCATCAGATGACACTGTTGATGAGGACACGACTCATTTTCATGATTAATTTTTTATTTCAATGTTTTTTAAGTTGATTATTTTGCTAGTTATGTCAGCCTATTGTTCTGTGTTGTTGTATGCATATTTTTAAGTTGTTAATTATATTTCTTGATGAATGTATAAGACATCTCTTTTGTGACAAGGCCCATGGAGACCGGGGAGGCTCGAGAAATATGGAGGCTAGAGTTAGGAGCTCCAGCTGCAAGGAGCCGCAGAAGAACCTCTGAAGTTTTCAAGAAATTTTTAGCATCATTTCACTCATTTGTGTCTATTTGTTGTAATTATTGTTTGTATAGTAGTTCTCGTTTGAGAACTCACGTGTATAATCAGAGACTTGGACTACTTTGTGTTGTGTGGAGTCTATTTAACCCATCCCCTAGTGGGACTCCACTTGAGTGTTCGACCTAGGTTAGGCACACGACTCTCCAAACTATTTTTATTTCATATTCTATGTGATTGATCGTAGGTAGGACACACTGATCTGGGAGACGCACTCCATCTCCTCAAATTTATGAGACATACTTAAATATCGATCATATTAGCCAAATTAAGTTCAATTATCCTACGAATAGTATCATGTTTAGGATGTGGCTTTTCTTGACTTGTATGCATGTAGTAATAGATTTCAATTCAGTCTTGCATAACACATGGAGAATGATGGAAAGCACTACAAGTACCTCTTTCTTGAGCATGCATCATGATTTCCGTCTGCATCGACTTTTCTCAATCTCCCTCTTGATTTTCAACTTAGGATTTCAATGGAATTGGGACTAGACGGTAGTCAATGTCTGCTTAGTTTCTTACTCACATTAAATTCAGTGACAACCTAAGTTAAAATTGGGATTGATAATGCAAGTAGATTAAATAAAATGGAATAAAATTCGACTTGTATTATGGGAGATCAATACCCACGTTGTATTCAGGTTATTATACATATTGAGAGGTGAGGTCGTAGCCCTAGGATAGTGCCCAAAACCTATCATTACTATGGCATAACAGACTTATATTCTGGATGATCACCAACAAAACAGACAAGATAAATTAACCAACATTTGTTGATCTTTATGTGTGAGTTGGTGAACTAAGGGTGTTGGCATGATTGGTTGAGCTGTGATTGTCTATTCTACCGAACCCTCCGGTAACCCAAGATACTCCATATTCCATCTCCATATATTCATTATACATATCCAAGATTCATGCATTTTGTAAATCCATTCCCCCTTAACCCTAACCAGAGTCAAGGTCCCCCATCTTAGTTCCATATCTAGTCCTTAGGTTATTCTCAGCCTAAGTATAGGGGGTATCTGAGTCCCAATGCATTCTTCCGTAATCACGTTCTTCTTCTAGACTTAGGTTATTTTAACCTAAGTATAGGGGGGCTTATATATTCTAGCATAAGCTATGGCTTCATAACATTTTTGCTATGAGGACATAGCACAAGCTAAGTATAAGAGGTATACCGTGTATATTTCATATATACTTTAGACAACTCATATTTTGAAAATTTTCAAATTTTTGGGGTTAGGGTAGAGTAATGTTGAACTGATTTGGATAAAAATGTTTGTAAAAGCTTTGAAATTTTTTCTAACCATCTAACAAGATTTTGAAAATGTTTGACATTGGTTTCAAAAATGAGGATTTTACAAGTTTTGAAAATCATTTGAGAAATATTTTAAAAAACTATATAATATGTGACATGATTTGAAAAATATTTACAAAAAAACTTTTCAAAAATGGGAAAAGAGGCTAATTTTTGTTTGTAAATAAAACTAACTTTATTCAAAAACCTATAATCATTAGAAAAATCAAAATATTATTTAATAGTAATTCTGACTATTAAACTTAAAAATGATTAGGTACTTTTCATTGAGAGAATTACGATCTCCCTTAGCAGAGTGGGTTGGTAAAATACAACGTGTTTGGCGATGTCTTCAAGTAACACAAGTAGTCTTATGATGGTATGTACTTACACCCGTACATGCTGAAAGTATATGCAACTAGTCATATGAGTTAGACCAGTCATTATTTCTCTAAAGAAGAAAACAATCTATAAAAATTCAAAAATTCGAAAATCACAAAAACATTAACTATTGAGTTGGTATATCCATGACATGATCACTACTATTCAAGGCTTGACGAATTGAGAAAACTTTGTTTATGAGGTCTTAAGAGTCTGAGTTAACCAGCTTTAATCATTAGGGTTCGAGGCTTACTAATCCACACTTCCCTAGTTTGAAAGATATGAGTGCTATAATGCACACTTTATCTCTACCTTAAAGGAATATGATCGGCACCTCTCATACACAACTACATGAATGATGAGATGATGGGGTTTCACTTGAGGTATTGGGATTAGAGATTTGAGTATAGATTCGATTTTATGATGCTCGAGGATGGGATGGAGTCGATGAAAGTTTTATGAAACCTGAGTATAAGCAAACCCTAGCTAGTATGAGAACAAGTTCTTATGTTATCTTTTGATATGGATCTAAGTACCAAGGTGCGATGAAATGAATAAAATTTATTATCAGTGTGCACCAACTCTTAGTAAAAGCAATGGAGCTAGTCAAAAGAAAAAGAAAAAGAAAAAAAATGAAAGAAAAGCTCTCGCTTCATAAAGTCCAATACAAAAGAGCTTACACTAAAGGTGAGTGCTCCCAACTATTTCAAAGTGTCCAATTGAACCAACATTATAGGTTTTATGAGTCGGGCTAGCACCCAAAAAGGGATCTGCATAGTATAGTGATACAAGTCTAAGTGTCATAAAGTATAACATATACTAAAAAAGACACACCTCGGTGTACTCTCAAGAAAACAAGTGCAGACGACTCATTGTTCTTGACGGACACACTGATCAACACCAAAAATATATGTGTTGAATAATAAGGCACTCGAGAGGATCCTTATTCCAATGAGAAGGAGATAACAAATCTATGCCCGCCATCTACTGACCTTCCATATTCACTTTCAAAGTATGGCAAACTAAAAAACAATACGGTGGATTGAATGAAAGAAATGATTTATTTCCCAGTGTTGAGGATTGGGTCTTCAAGAGAGTCTCTTGGATCAGGATTTGAGTGACATTTTGACTCGACTCTCATTAAATGCAACGCACACTAAAAGTCATATCCCTATGCTATATGTACATACAAAGAGTATGCTAGTTAGAGAAGCTGGATTCCTTCTGATTAGATGTTGGTTAAGCTTAGAATTTCAGGATTAATTAAACCTATGCTTCTTAATAAATTAAGTCTTGACATTTGATATGCACAGTCAGGGATTAGTCCGACTCAATCATTCTTTAATTACTCGAGGATGAGCATAGTTTAAATATGTGATTTATGGTATTATTATTTATTTATTATATGTGATTACTCAAGGATGAGAATAGTATACATGGATAATAAATCTATGATTTATCATATTATTTATTACTTATTATCCACCTTGCTTAAACTATTCAATAAAATGTACAAGTAATTAACTAATTTTAACAAACTAACCGCTATTTATAATTAACCCTAATTATTGTATATATTAAATCCTAATATCGTGTTATATTTTCTGTGTTTCTCATTCAATTAAATTCCTTAAAAGTTAAAGTAATTATCGTATATATTTTTTCTGACATTAGATATAAATTAAAAACACAAAGAAATCTTAAAATTGAAAATAAGTGTTTTAACCCTTAAAAATAATTACAAAAATATATCCTTGTAATATGACCTTTTGACTTTTTATCAACATGAAATTATATATATCATTGAGAACTACAACATTCATGTTTTAACTTTCTCTTAATTTGGTTTGTAATTATTTTATTTTTGTTTTACTTTGTTTTCTCATCGGGCCATGTGGCTCCCCTTCGGCCACCCATGTAGCCAGCCTCTTTGATTGCCGCATGCTCCCTCTTTCGACCGCATGATGCGATCAATCTGATCGCATCCTATTCGCACGCTCCTGCTCATTTTCCCATCGTTTGATCTCCTCTCTATATTTAATCTGGAATGCATGCACCCGCCTCCCTCTGAGCCGTTGGATTGCACGATCCAACGATCGTCGAGTCGTCTTCCACCTCCGTAACCACCCATGTCCCACGTCGCCCCTCATCATGCCTCATACCCCTTCTATTTTTAGAAGCCTCTTCAAGCCATCTTCTCACAGCCTAACACCACCCTCATGTAGCCCTATCTTCCTTCCTCCTCACATACCCATCAATGCCTCATGACCTAAACCCTAGGGTTGTGCACGACCATTAAAATATTCCTCCACCACCTTCTGCAAGCATAGCCCATCATCTAAAAAATGATGTTCTGTCTCCATTTGATGGGCTCCACCATTTCACGGAGCTTCGAGCTAGCCATCTTCCCCTCCCCATGACAAGGGGAGGTGGATTTATGAGCGATAATGGTTGAAGCTCCTTGTATCGACCAATGGTCAACAGGCAATGACGGTAAAATATAGGAGTTTGAGAATGGAAATGTTATTAAAATGTAGTTACCTGTAAGGCGATGTAATCTCCCAAAGGTCTATGATACAACGTTTCTATCTTTGATGCTAAGTTATGTACTCTAAAAACCAGTGAAGTTGAGGTTTATTGGCTAAAAGAACTTATCACGGAAATAGAATGTGATATGATCGATCACTTCTATGCTAGATTATGTCATGGATTTTGGAAATAAAAACATTGGACTTTCCATTTTGGACACCAACATTTGTTTTGAGGCCAACCTTATATAAGTGATCCTATGGCTCATTGTTTGAGACACACAACCAAGAGAAACATCTTCTACTCTCAAAATAAAACAAAGAATGAATATGAAATATTCAAGTTCTTACAGTCTTTTGCGCTCTTGAGCTCTCTTCAATCCAAAACTTTTTGCTATTGATGTTGTTTATGCTCTCTTGTTCAACTATGATTATCATTATCACTCTTGATCATATTGTGTGCTTAAAGTCTATAAGATTATGAATTCAAGTTTTATTGCTTAACTATATATTATGTATATCATTTTCTATATATGTATTCGAGTTGTGGATTCCTTTCTTTGAGAGAGACAAAATCCTCCTTTGGGAGTTGTCCAAGGATGGGAACAAGTTGTATGTGAGGTTGTAGCACCCTCAGTTTAAAGTAGTGTTGGAATAGTGGAAACATGCTTCACCAAGAGAGTGAAGGGGAAATCCTAGAATATGGTTCTGGGTCGTGGTTTTCACCATTTGATTTCCCAAGTAAAAATTGTTGTGCAATTTGTGGTTTTATATTCTTCTTTCTATGTGATTTGTGAATTATTTTTATTCAGATATTGTTATCAGGATAATTTTTTATTGCACAATTCACCTCCCTCTTGTACCAGACACAACCTATGTGCATAAACTATGGATTGTACATAAAAGAAGAGGATCCTTAATGAACAAATTCATGAAAAAGGATTAGGGGTTTGGCATTTTGAGAGCACGAGTAAATATCGTCACCAAGAACATCGCTTTGTTTTTACTATTATATAGTTTGGTATTAGGGTTTGAAGTTCAAGACATAATCCACATCATAGTTTCATAGTAATAATAGTTAGGTAGAGGTTAAAATTGGAAGGTAAAATTATTAAAAGGAAAGTGTGGCACTCAAAAGATGACTCCATATTTGCATTGAGATTTATAGATAACAGTTTATTGGGGTTATTGTATTTAATGGATTATAGAACCAATTATGACGCCTAATTTTAGTTTGGAATTCATAATCCGAATAATGTGGGGTTGGGATAACAATTTTAGGGTAATATTGGATTTGAAGTTGAAGTGTGCTCATTTATGACTCCCTCCTTAAGATCTTATAATAAATATTCAAGGGTAGATATTTGTTGTGTGTGGGGGGGTGGGGGGGAGGGGAGAGGAGAACGTATTTCACTTAGGCTTGGTCTCGAGATTATGCAAGTTGATTTGGATATTGAATCTTGAATATCATTTTTTACAAGTATATTTGGATTTTCTTAAATAAATTAATGTGATTTGATTAATTTGAACGTCTACATAATTTGAGTTCCAAGTGATAGTATCGAAATGCAAATTCTTCACCAAGGAGGTTATTTATCATTCCATTTAAGGACCTCGTGATGAATACGTGATTGATCGCCTTTATTCTTTATTTTTGTTAAAATCCTTGGTAAAATACATGTAAATAAATACTAATTCCAACTAATCATCATTCTAACCAAAAATATTAATATTATATATTTAACACTTATTTTACCCAAAATAAAAGAATAAAGATAAAAAGAAAAATAAAATAAAAGAATGCTGTAAATATAAAATATATACAGACTGATCCTAACCCTGAGGCCAGGTCAATATTTACATGGTCGATAAAATAAATAAGTAGGGGGGAGATAAGGATCCTAACTTATAAAAATACCAAGAAAATCAAGATCAAAAATATAAATTACCCATTTTTCACCACGTACATAGTTCTCCTATTTTATTTATCACTTAGACAATCCCAAATCAAATCACTTTTTTTGTAAAAGTTGATCACAAAAATATATATTATTTTTTAAAAGTATTAGATAAATATTTCATCACCGAAATAAAATATCACGATGGACCGAAAAAACTACAAAAGCCGAATTCCGAGGTTCATAACTATTTATAGAAAACTCCAAATGGACCAAACTCAGTTTTAAACTTCATTTTATACTTTATACATAATATATACTAAAAATATCAAAAAATATTAGAATAAAACCTGTGAGTTTTGGCGTTTGGGCCCCGTTGTATATATATACTAATGTAGAAACTTCCTGAATTTTTAATTATTTAACCGTAAATCCAATTAGCTTATTTTTTTCTAAAAATCTTATATATATATATTTAAAAATATAACTTAAGTCAAAATACCAATAAATCCCGAGCTTCAAAGTCGCTACCTAAATTTCCCGAACCTCATAACTCGGCTATACAGACTCCGAATTGAGCAAACTCAGTTTTAAATTCATATTATTTAATCATCTACAAAATGACATTGGTTTCTCTAAAATTGAAGTAAGTATGAAAAATGTGGGTTTCGGGACCATATTGGTATAATTATACAATATATCTTTATTTATATTATTTATCTATTTATTTAATTTAATAATAACATTATCTAAGTTATTAAAAATTACAAATAAATTAATTATTAAATTATTTACAATTTCTATTTGCTTTATTTATTTATTTAATTTAATATATTATATAGTTATTTAGTCTTTATTATTTTTTATATCTGACTCCTTTGTTTTCTTCTTTGTTTTGTCCTTTTCCTCTTCTTTTCTCTCCCCACCACGTGGGGAAGACCTGCTTCAGCTACTCATGTTAAGGAAGAAATACGGTCGTTGCGACCCTAACCGCGAAATGAAGTCAACAAGAAAAGAAGACCACAAAAATATAAATCAAGCAATCAATCAAACAGAGTGGTCTCGCTAATTTATTTTAAATGGTATAGCTACCAGGGTCGAACACAAGGACCACGTGATGCTAACGCTACGAAATAGTCAGAGATCCAAAGAAAACAAAGAAGTAGTGGTTTTTGTATTTTTCAATTTTTTTATGATTTTAAAATATGAGAAAAAAGAATAAAAGAACTCGAAAATCAACACTTAAACAATGATTTAAAGACTAAAAAATACTAAAAAAATTCAAACAAAATATTTTTGTGTTTTAAAAAAATTAAAGTGTTTTTTGTGCATTTTATGGGTTTTTTCCGATTTTTAATTTATTTTCCAAAAATGAAATAAACTCAAAAATAATAAATAATGTCCAGCTGAGATCTAAAGTCAAGTTAAAATTCCTTAAAATGCTATAAAATCACATCAATATTTTTATGAGAAACTACAAAATAAAAACTAACTACGACAACTGAAACACATTTTTTTTTATTTTTTATGAATTTTTAATGATTTTTCCAATATTTTTACTTTTTTTAAATTTCTAGGGTTTTATAAATGGAAATAAAACCAAAAATGGAAAGAAACTTAAACACAACAAAACACATAACAAGGAATTTTTTTTAGAATTTTTAAGGCTTTTTAATATTTTTAGTTTATTTTCTAAAGAAAACAGGGGCAGTTTCTGGGATTTTTAATTTTGTAAAAAAATAATAAATGAGAACAACAAATTCATCAAAATTCCTACACCATGGCATGAGCCATGTGTCAAAATATCGTAAATTTTGGACAATGTTTGCTATTTATTAAATCAAAAATAAAACACACAGCACATATGGACTGAAATGCAAATAACTTAAGTCCTAGAACCAAATAATAACACGCGGCCAAAGTCTAGGGTTCAATCTGCAATTTTCACATCAAATTACACGCATGCTGGAGAACATCATTCACAGAGGTATATTTGTAAATAATAAAACGAAACATTCAATTCATAACGTCAGATAAGTCCAGGACAGGTAGTGCAAATAACCCGGAACCCCACGTGACGATGCGCGTGAGTCCACACAAAAGGACAGAAAAGCAAATATGGAAAATTGTAGAGGCAAGAGGTGCAAAAATGTCTACTGTATACTTTTATTTTACAGACTAAAAGACAAACAGAAATAAACGCAGGGGAGAATGAGCAAATTACCCATGCAACACGTGAGCTACGCGTGGGGTTGACAGGTGGCGGGTGCTGAGTGGGCGTAGACAGATGACTCTGGAAGCGTCAGGCGACAGATCTAGCGGCTGTCAGATGTCAGCTACGTGTGGGGGGGGGGGGGGGGGGGTACGGGATCGTTAGATCTGACATCTAACGGTCCGTCACCTCCAGGTGAACGGGCGGCTATGATGACATATGGGCGAGGGGCGTAATCCGACGGTGGAGAGAGGCTCTAGAAGAACTACGTCGAGGAAAAGTTCACCAGAGCACCGGCGAGTATCCAGAGCTCTGACGAATGATCGGACGGTGACAAATGTATCGTGGGACCCCTCCACGTCGGGTGAACGAGTCGGATGGGCTCGCTGACGGTCAGATATCCGTGGCGATGGCTTGGACCTGGGCGAGCTCCAGCGAGGATGGTCTAAGGCAATCTGGGTTGTTCCACGTGTGCAAAGTACTGTAAAATAAAGCTCGAACTCGGAGCAAGGCTCTGGTTGGGGTTATTGGACCAAAAACAAAGGGAAGCAACGTTGAATGAGAAGGGGGTCTCCGACGAAGCGAGAGATGAGACCTGGGCTAATCTTGGCAATTCGAGCCAAGATTAGGATAATCAGAAGGCGTGAGAAGATGAAGGGTGAGCTGGGTCATCGATCGAAGCAGGTGCATGGATGTGATGAGGCTTCGACCGGCTGGTCGGAGCTGGCGGAGCGGCGGCGGAGTGTAGATGAAGGATTGAATCAGATAAGGGAGCTAAGGACTACAGAATGAATACCTGAGGGTCCCAGTGGAATCTTGAGCTCCAGGGGGTGCGGTCGGTGTGGTCGTTGCCTCAACTTCGCTGCGGCTGGCGGAGGAGACTCGTCGTGGCGGCATTCCAGCCACGAGAGGCAAGCGTCGGACGCAAACACCTTTCCAACGATCGAAGGCGGCCTCCGGTTGTTGTCACCAAGATGGAGCGTTCTAGGGTATCAAAAGGGTGTGCAGCACGAGCTGAGCTGCTGGGGAGTCGAATGAAGACTATATAGCCCGTCCTAGGCAACTTGGAAGAATCGGAGCATGCGTGCAAATCGAGGTCGATCCGCGCCTCCCTTGGGATCCGTGGGATCACCGATCCACTGGGGAGGTGCGAGCAGTAAATCGGAGCTAAAGGGTGCAGGATCCGCTCAAGAAAACTGGGAGAAAATGGGTGCCTGAGCCGGATCCACGCGCGAGAAGGTCCGGGAGGGGTAGTTGACCGAGGTCAACATTCCTCCTGGACCAATCAGAAAATAGGAAGTCAAAAATAATTATAAAATCAATTAAAAAAAGAAAATGATTTTAAATTAAAAAGTGTTCAAAATGAAAGTATTTATTATTTTATAAACTATTTTTGTTATTTTTATTTATTTTTATGAAAAATAATTTATGGTATATACAATATAGTATATTATATACATGTATAAAATACCTCTGAATTTTGTACAATTATTTTTATTTTCTTATTTTTGCACAAATACCTTAATTTTATAGTTTATTTATTTACAACATAATATTTGGAGTATAAAATAAAATTTGTTTTATTTTTTTATTATTTATTTTACAAATGTAAAATAACTAGGCGGTGATACATATTTACATGTATTATATACAAGGTGAGAGAGAGTTTTATTTTTATTTTTATTTTTCTATTTTTTATTTTATTTTTAGAAATATATATAAGGGGGATGAAACACCTTTTTATTTTTATTTTTGTAAAATAAATATATACACATAAGTGATAAATATGTATAAGGTAGAGTGGCCTTATCTCTCTCTACTTATTTTTTTGGCGGTCTGGCCCATATTGAGCCCTCTCTTAGATTCAGGTCACTCAATATTTATTCTAAATATTTCCTTCTTTTTCTTTTATTATTTATTCTTTTATTTGTGCACAAATACATGCTAATTATTAAATATTAACAAATACATGCTTATTGCTAATTTATTGTATTTACAACTATATACATGATGCTTTGCCAAGATATTTAACTAAAATAAAAGAATAAAGAGTGATGAATGAGGATTCATCACGTGGTAGCATCTCATTGGCCCCCATTTTCTTTTCCTCTCTCCTCTCAGTTCCCTCTTCCCCTTCTCCTTCCTTTAACCTTCTCCTTCCCCAACATAACAACCGTCGTCATTCCCTTCTTCCTCTCTTCTTCTGGACACCCATCCAACCACCGCCAAGTGCCTTAACGGCAGACCGTTGCCCAACTACCTCAGCTTCTCGTCACCATTCCTGGTGACCCGATTCATCCTCACTTATAAATATCCCTAGACCCCCGTCATAGCTCAACATCCGCCATTTGCATCAACCTTCCTCCGAGTTCCGAGAAGGAGTCGAGAGTGACAGGCTTGCACTCCCGTTGTCGAGTTAGAGGGAGGAGGAAGTCAGGCACGATGACCGCTGGCTTGTGGCTTCGCTCCGCTGCGGTCCAGCCTCCTTGACGCCGCGCGTCAACACGTGAATTCCGGAGCACCTGCTGCTCCGATTCTGAGGGAACACATCCTTCGTCCACATCTATTCCCTGGTTAGTTCTCTTCTCCATGTCTTCTTATCTCATCCTCTTCCTTCGATTTCTCCTTTGAATCCTTCTATTCTCTATGTTCTTCCTCCATTTCTATCTTCTCAATCAACTTCTCTCTGGTTCGATACCAAATCAATCGTCGAATTCATTCCAATCCAATCAACCTACTGCTCTGCCTTCCCCCATCTCTGATCATCTCAAATCCCTTTGGATTTGAGCTCAAGCCCTCCTCCTCCATTTTCACATGAGGATGATCATTCATTCACTTTTCCTATTTAATATGAGACTGAGGCTTCTACCTCGAGTCTATTGGTCAACCTACAGGTTGTTCATCCTCTGGAGTTCAACCCAAGCATCTACACGTGAGCGACATCTGAAGCGAGCAGCCATAGCTTCATGAATCGTATCACATGGAGCATCCACCATTTGGAGACAGGCGAGTCTCCACTGAATGAATTGAGCATATCAAATAATGATTTCGCCATCAGTTAAGAGGTTTACTAACTAGCAGCTTTGTGGTTGAACGTGCCTCCTAGAGATTAACGAACATCTACATGTAACAACCTGCTCATCTAGCCATCGATCGAGCACCTGTAACATCTGAAATCCATGAGGACCACTTTGTCATTCCAATCGGAGACATGATCAGACACAACTCTACCTCTCTGTGTCTGATCGAGATTAGCCGCATCTGAAGGTGGAGCAAATTTGAGCATTAAGCATCTGGACCACATCGAGAATATCGTCCATACGGCATCTTCAAATAGTCGTTGCCTATTTGCAAAAGGGAGAAGACCGCTCGTCCATTCAGATCCAATTGTAGATCCAGAATACGTAGGAACCACACATAGGGCGCTCCTTATCCAGCCAAGCTTCATTAATCTACATGCATCATCGATCGAGATCTGATCGGGCGGCAAATACCATGCCACGCGTCGGCTCGCAGTGCGACGCACCACCCTACTGCTTAGCACCTCACATGTTGTGTGCATGGCGGGTAGATATTTGGTGGCTAATTGCGATTGTTTTCTAAGAACTTGATGTAATTACAAACAAGACCCGACCAGCAGCTATCACGACGAAAGCACGAGATTGCATGTGTATTTTGCATTAATACCCTCCTGCTTCTTTCATTTGCAAATAGATCCAAATCGAAGTCAGTTCATGTGCCCAAGCACGTGAGCTATGGGATTTTTACGCGTGTGCCCTTCAACTTCTAAGTTTTTACACACGCACCCCTTAACTTTCCTGCATATCACATCCATACCCCTACCATTGTATATAAACCATATACATACTCTATACCTAATAAATAAAATTTGAAAAAAAGATAAAAATATAATAATAACATGTATTACTAATGTATTTTGTTCTATATACAGTATTATAACAGTTTCAAAAACTTAAAAAGATTTTCTACCTTTAATAAATCATTTAAAAATACTAAAAACATATAACAAACTCTTTAAAACCATGTAAAAAAATTAAAAAATACCTCTAATATTCTAATAAAATCTACCTATAACATATTTTACCATATTTTGCCTAATAAACTAAAAATCAAAAAATAAAAATTGAATATTAAAAGTGATAAAAATACAAATTACATAAAAACTTAAAATTTTTCAACTAAATAAATAAAAATCGTCAAAATATGCACAACATTTTGTTTTAAAGGTTATCTTATCTACCTTCCAATAAAAATAAAATAAAAATCTTTTGCTATTTTTTTCCAATATTAAAAATACAAAAGAAAATTATTTTTCTATAAAAACATAATTTTCAATTCAAAAAATAAATAAAAAATCCATAAAAGTCATAAAAATATATTAAAAAATCCACAAAAATAGATAGTCAGAACTAAAACATAAAATTAATAAAATAAAAACTAAATAAAAATTACAAATTATTTTAAAAAATAATAAAAAATCATAAAATACTTAAAAATCATAAAATAATATAAAATTTATTAAAATAAAATAAAAATAGGAAAACCCATAATACCTTAGTTCTTTATAATTTCGCTGTAGTTTCCAACAGTTTGCCTCCATGAGTTCGACGCTTCCGTGCTTAACCGCTATACACTTAAGTTTAGAAGTATAAATAAAATAAAATAATATAATATTAGTTAAAAATTAATCTTTTCTGGTAAAACTCGCCTGGTCGATACAACGACCGCGATTTATTCTGTCTCTTTTACATGATTCAGCTATTTTCTGATCAGGTGCGGTTTTTCACCTCCAGCGACATGCATTCTCCTATATCCTTCTTAATAAACATTTCTTCATTTTAGTCACTATTGTTTAGTAGGATGCTTTCAACAATTATCTTTATTGGGTGTGTCAACCTTAATTGTGAGCCATCGTTGTCAAACAACACATAGTTAGCCCCAACATATTAGTAAAGTATAATCATATCTTAATGGGTTATTCAATGATCTCTAATGATATATATTTATTTTATTTTAATTACCATAACGTTAATCGTATTTTTAATCTTGGATAACTTGATTGTTTGTCATTATGGTGAACAAATAAACATGAGATAAAATCATCGGTGGTAGTTTAGTTTCCAACATGGAGGTGGTGAGAGTAGAAGGAAAATAATAGGGGCTAGGAAGTTTAGGAAGAACTGCATTCATAAAGAAATAGAGGATCGTGAAGAGCGTAAAAGGCAGAATGCAAAATAGATACACAGATATCAATTGAGGCATGCAATCTATATTTGATATCTTTTGTTATAGCGTTCATATCTCATGAAAGTGATAACAGAGGAAGTAAAAGAGGATGGAGGGAAGTGATAACCTTTTCGTAGTATGGAGGATGGGAAGAACCTACCTTAAAGAAGAGTAGGCTTGCATGTAGAAAGAGCTGATCTCATGTATGGATAATTCTTCGAATTTTAATAAGCTCTTAATATCTGAAATGCATCTTTTTTAGATAGTAATGTAAATACCGTATCAGTGCATAGATGGCATTCTTAAAGCAAGCATGATTACATGTTTAATTACAATATTTAAGTCAATATGGATTTATTCAACACGACATAAAAACAAAATAAAATTCATCTTCTAACTGCTCCACACAATATCTATAATGACAGCACAATAATTATACCCTCTAGTTATCTCAACCCAGCTCCTAATAATGTTCAAATTTCTGAAGCGGAATGTAGATTTGTGATGCTTTCATACTCTCCAAACTGTATATCATTTTATTTATTATGTCCATCTTTTAAAAAAACCAATACATCTTTATAGCATAAGCACTATTATATTGAGCAGCCATATCGAGGCTTTGTAGGAATCTCAATAGATTTATGTTATAATAGAGTAACGACATATTGTACTATAGTACCATTTGGTTTGGATGTTTCATTTAATTAAACGAATTGCATTATATAAAATAACATTTTTTTATACTTCTATTATCACTTTATTATTAGTTACATTTTCATTTAACTCTATGACTCTCTAATTTTAATGTGCCACACAACTCTGCAGAATAAAAACTTTATTTTTTTTAATATCAATATACACTTGAAACCAAATACAATATTTGTTTATATAGGTTTATGTTGTATTTCCCTATCTTGTGATAATTTTTGTGTGCGATATTTCTTTTTATTGGAAAATAACATAATGTATTCGTTTATACTCACAAGGTATGAACTCGCATTTTTTTACAGGTTAAACCTGAACGATATCATGACAAGGAGCCACATTTGACTTCTATATGGAAAGTATGATTTGGTTTTGATCTTAAAATAATTCTGTACTTTTTTCCAAGATTGTTATGCATCTTATTCTTAAAAATATCTTTAAATATGTGTATCAGACGTTACAACTTAAAGTCACCATATTACATTCGTGTGACTTTTTATCATTAAATACATAATACAATATGATATAAATTTAGGTATTTGAGTGAGTACTGCAAGGGTTAGATCAAGAAATGTTGCATTTAAAATATATTGATTGATATTTTATTTACTTGTTTGCTTACAGTAGATAATAGTAATCATGGACTTGCATAGACAATAAAGAATCATGGATATCACATTCTTTCTAATAAGAACACTACAGCATCATTTACATGAGAACATGATATGCTATTCATAGTATATTGTTACTTGAGAATGTGATTACATCTGCTTCCTATGAAGATCAAATAAACCATTATCACAATGCCCATTCGTATAGTTATTGATTTTTAAAAAATAAAAAAAGTAATGATAACAAATATACCTACGGTCAGAATCCATGATAGAGTCTTTTTTCTACTAAAAGAAGAACCATGGAAACTACATATATTATTTTAGGATGCATTTTTATAACTAAACAAAGTTTTGCCACTTTATTTTGTTAAAATCAATAATTTTTTTACATGGAAAAGCCATTTGATGTCTAAATTAGATGTTTGGATTTATTAGTACTTGTTATCCATGCTCGATTTTTAATAAACGTAATTCTCTAACGATTATGTTTATTATCAAGGGATATGGAAAAGATTTCTGTTTTGACACAGATTGTGATGGATATGTACAATTGAGTTCAAGAATTACTTTAGGAAGCAGGCTACCTCTACCTGGTCAAACTCATCTTACAATTACTATTGCTAAGGTGTGTTTTCTATTATCTCGTTTTTAATAAGATTTAAGATATCTTGACCACAATAAGATTAAGCTAAAAAGTTACCAATATTCCATATTAAATTTTATAAAACATTCAAGTTTGAGTGTTATATCATTATGAAGAGGGGATAAACTTGCATTTGATTTACAAAATTAAGACTTCATAGAAGTAATTTTTTTATTCAAAACTTTCACTAAATATACACCATTAATATTATTGGTGGAGTTTAAGAAAATAGTAATAATAATAAATAGTGAATAAAGTGGGTAGATTTAGAAGTTTACAGTAGAATTCAATGTGGTCTCTGGATTGTAAAAGTGAAATTGTGATTCCTTATTTTTAAGAGTAAATTACATAAAAGTCTCTAAACTATACACCAAATTTCAATGCCATACATAAATTATTAAATATAAGAATGTAGTACTTAATGCCTTATTTTGACCACAACGTGGTAGTTTACTAACGAAAACTTGTGACAGAGGTTAAATATTTTGTTGGACAGATTTAAACACCCTTAGTAAAGTAACTATTTAGCTCCAAGTAGTGGATGTTCTTGAGAGGGCGACACTGGAGAGATGAAGTTTCTTGATTTGTGCTTCTATATCTTCCATGTGGGCTACTAGGACTGAATGGCTGACAACTACAATATGCTTGGGGATGGTCTATGTAACGGATGAAGCTTGATGAAATCAAGTGTTGCTCGTTCTTGCTGATGGAGATTTGGGCGTGATGTCCCTTCAAGTTAGCGAAACTCAAGGTTGTCCACTCCTGGATGCTGGGGTTGGTTGATCAGTGATATTTGACATCTCTTGAATATGAATTGTGTCGTACAATAGATGGGTTCTAGGTAGAGGCAGGGACGAGGATGATGCTCATATGAAGGGTATCAACTACTATGCTCAAGGCGGAGAGGGTTAAAATTCTTCTTTCTACTCCACGAAGGTGATTGGGAATTGGAGGTATCAGGCCTCTAGGTGGTGTTTCTCTACGTTGATCTTGATGTCGATGGTAAATGAGGACTTCTATTGTTGATGAAGGTTGAATCTAATGATCATGTGCTATGTTTTGAAGGCAGATAGTGGCTGATGTTGTTGGGGATGGGTTATGATGGATTTCCAAGTGTTATAAATCTAAGATCTATACTTGAAAAGGACCAATATCGACCCGATTCAATGAAAATCTATTTTTAATGGTATGGATTGAAAAAACAAAAAAAATAAAATGTTATAGGAGATGAATTAAAATGGAATAAATTCAAATGGGAAGAACAAAACTGTTTTGGATTTGGAATGAGCTAGGATTGGATCTAAATAAGTTAATGAATTGAAACAAATGAAATGAAGTATATGAGAAGGAACTTACCTTGGGGTTCAATGCACAATTAGTTTAGTAAAATTGCTGAGGCGCAATTAGAGAGCAGAGATGTGGTTTGCATTATGGTAGACATTCATATGTACTAGAAGGATATAGTGACATGAGCTGGATAGGGAAAATAGAAAAGTCTGGGAGTAATGGTGTTATTGGGTATGTCCTTATCCTTGAAGGCGATGTAGTCTCATAGAGGTATGTTAAGAAGACCATTCTAGCTCAATATACCTTTGAGGCCGAGTTGTGTGCTTTGGACACTGCTATAACGGATCTGAATGACTAAGGGAATATCTTTTAGAAGTCCCGTTGTATATCATCCAAATCCTACGATCTCGGTACATTGTGACAACAAGACCATAATTACTAAGATCAGGAGTTCCAAGTTCAACTAGAAAACAAGGAAACACATTCAAATCAGACTTAAGACGTTAAGGGATGTGGTATCTTGGTGTGTTGGATGTGGATTTTGTTGGAAATGAAGAGAACATGATAAATCCATTTATTAAGGAACTTGATAGATCTTTAGTCCTGAAATCTTGGCTTGGGATGAGACTAAGACCCAACGGGAGTTCCTCTATAGTAGCAATTCAACCTGTTTGAGTAAAGATCTCACAAAGTAGATTCAATATGGTAATAACAAGTTAATTAGAGAACTAATAGAAACTCTTATTTTAATGTTTATACATGAGTATCTTATTCTTGGAAGCCTGAGTGTCATTTAAGCTGCAAGATTAGGAAGAGCATAGGCTCCGAATGGGTTTAAGCCTTTAGGTAGGATCCTAAAAATGCATCAATGGAGAAATCCACCTATGTGAATGTTACTGTGGGCCATAATTAAAAGAAGAGAGTCTTTCCTGAATACATTCATGAAACAGTATAAGGGTGTACGACATTTAAGAGCACCATCCCTAAAGATTGTACCAAGAATAACACTTCGTTATTTATACCATATACTTTAACACTAAGGTCTGAAGTTCAATATGTAGTTCACCTCGTTCCTACAAAGGTGAAATCAGTGAAGTCGGGTAGAAGTTCAAAATGGAAGATACCTTTACTAAAAGTAAAGTGTGACAGTTGAATTTTTACTCTCTTTGAATCTATTTTTCAAATTAATGAATTTGTGGGATATTGTTGTATTTAAATTTGATGTAATTAGGTTTCAACTTGGGCAAACCTATGCAATTACATTGGATTATCAATTTGATTTCAATTGGAAAACAAAAGATGTTGAAGGGAAGTTGGGAATTCTTAAATTTGAAACAAGGAGAGTTTGAGTGAATTTTAGTACAACATCTAGTAGGTCTAAAATTTTGGTGGACATATATATAAGTTCATACCCCAACCTCTTGTAGAAATAGTAGAGAGTAGGAATGGGGGACCACGCATGCGCACGCTTCTCTCCGCTCCATCTCTGGCTCCATCTCAAGACTAGTCTCAAGAGTCAATTCGAATCTTGGGTCTCGATACTTTTACTACATATTTTTGTTTACGAGTTGAATAAATTAATCATACGAGTTAATCATGGTTAAGACTACAATGAGAATTTTACTTGACCCAACATCTCAGGCTTAGCCAATGCTTCAAAATCTAAAGAGGTGCTTGTTGAGGGAAATTTTGGAAATTAAAAGGTCACGTGCAACGTCTTTTTATTCCTTTCCTAGACTCATTTTTTCACATGTAAGAAAAGGACTCTCGTCATTGCTCTATGTTCTTCCACCGCAAGTACGACTCCCTTCACTTCTCTCGGTTGCAATTCTTTGAGATGCTTTTGAGGACGATCTCGTCGGTTTGCATGAACAGTCCGTTACATGGACACTTTAGTGATATTTGATCTATTCTCTTTACTATCTTACTTGCTATAATTTGTTTGCTCTTTTACCTTCCATGAATTTTCCCTTGTACGATGTATCAATGCTTTATCGATTCATGTTTACATTATGTAATTAGACCATTAATAGGAAATGTATGATTGTCTGTTTGTTAGTCTGTGATGTTTTGTTAATGATTCATATTGATACTATTAATTACAGTTTAATGTATGCCTTAATGACCCTGTTAACAATAATCTTAGAGAGGATATCAAGAACTGATATTAAATTTATGTTGTATACGATGTTTAAATCGAGTGTGGATATGACCTGGATACCAAAAAAAATTGATGGTCGGAATTCCAAGAGTGGGCAACAACTCATGAAAATCTAGCTAACCGCCATAGGGTTAATCTTGATTCTTAAAATTGAATGCTCTATAGTGGAAAAGGAAAACCCCTCACTCGATACATAGAGGACTAAATCTGCATAAAAAGGAATGCCACCGTATATGTCATGGTTGCATCTTGTTGAATTAACCCAACACTGTGTTTGACGTGTATTGTTCGTCCACGCATACTGCGAAGGGGTTATGGAAGTACATGATTATAAGTATAACATAGAGGATCTCATTATAGATAAATACTCCGTTACTAAGTTCTTAAAATTTTCCATGGCTGAAGGGAAATCGATTTCTGAATATGCACGTGAGCTTTTACTCTTCCTCCATGGTTTAGAAGATGCTGAGATAAACCTTCCATAGAAGTTTTAAGTCATGTGCATCATTGAGAATTTTCTCAAGTCTTGGGTAGACTTCGATATGACCCTCAAACGCAGAAAAGGGGAAGATTTCTATTGATGACTTAATGATGGCAATTGATGAATCCCTGATTCATCTCCTTTATTCTTTCGTTTTGTCTATAATCCATAGTAAAATACATGTAAATATCAACTAATTCTCATGAATTAACATTGTAACCTCATATGGTAATATTACATAGTAATACTTTTTTATCCAAAATAAAATAATAAAGAGAAAAGAAAAAAATAAAAGAAAGAATGATGTAGATATGCGAATATGTAAAAACTGATCTTAACCCTGAGACCATGTCAGTTGATAAAAAATAAGTAGGGAGAGATAATGATTCTAATCTATAAAAATATTAGAAAATAAATATCATTAATGTACATTCACACATTTTCTCCTTGTGCATATATTCTTCTATTTTATTTATCATTCAAATAATCTCAAATAAAAAATTTACTTATCTAAAGTTGTTTATAATATTAAATACATTAAATTTTAAAAATATCGGAAAAAATTATTTAATGTAAAAATATATAACTACAATGAACCCAAAAAGACATAAAAGCTAAATTACACCGTTCATAACTATTTATACAAAAATTCAAATTGACCAAACTCACTTTTAAAATTTATTTTATAGTTAATACTATTTACTACAAATACTAAAAAATCCTAGAATTAATCAGGTGAATTTTGGCTTTTGAACCCCTCTGTTCATATACATGTATGTATGTATTATACATATATAAAACTTCTTTATTTTATATAAAATTATTCCGAGCTCCTATTAGCATAATTATTATTAAAAATGTTTATAAATATCATTAAAAAATACAAAAATATAACTTAAAATTAATTATGAAAAATACCAATAAATCGTAAAACTAAAAAGCTGTAAAATCAAACTTCTGAACCTCATATCTTGACCATATGAAATCTGAATCAGGTAAATGATGAATACCCATTCATCACTCTTTATTCTTATATTTTAGCTACAAAAACCTTTGCAAATACATGTAGATATGTGTAAATAGGAATAATTACCAAAAGCATGCATTGTGTAAAAACCTATAATTAGCATGTTTTTGTGCAAAAATAAAAGAATAAAGATTAAAAAGAAAAAGAGGGAAATATTGAGAATAAATATTGAGCAACCTAACCCAAGGGAGGGCTCAGCATGGGCCTGACCGCATAAAAGCCAAAGTAGAGGGAGATAGGGGCTCATGTGTAAATATTTATGTAAATATTATAAAAATATTTTCCTCACCAAAAATATGCTTGTAGATACTTGTATATATTTATAAATATAAAATCAAAAGAAAAATTTAAAAATTAAAAAGAAAACAAAAACACATCTTGTATAGTCACCTTGTACATGGACCAATCCTATGTATTTATTTGACCTTGTAAATAAATAAAATTATTTTCCAAAATTTTTGTAAATATTCTATGTTATATAGTGTAAATAAATAAAACAAAAATAATTAAAATCAAAACAAAATAAAAATAGCAAAATAAAAAATACAAAAATACATTGTACATATACCATGTATATAGAGGCATATATATATTTATTTTACCTATGTATATAAATGATAAAAATAAAATAAAAAATACCTTTTTATTCCTTGTTTTATACTATAAATAAATAAAATATAAAATAGGAATAAAATTGCATAAAAATAATAATTAAAAATAAAAAAAATCAAAAACCCTAATTGTGTACATATGCCTATATAGTACATACTATGTATATAGCTTATTTTTATTTCCAAAAATTAATTAAAAATCACTAAAAAATAGAAAAAAATAAAATAAAAATATTTTGTGTTTTGAGTTTTTGCAAATTCGGCCCCTAGCTACCCTTATTTGTCACTTCAAGGTCCAGCCACGTGGCCGAATCCCATTGGGTCCTGGGGATGTTGACCGCCCGGTCAACTACCCCCCCCCCCCCCCCCCAGGACCACCTTCCGCGGGTCTGAGCTCCGGACCCAACTTCCCAAATTTCTACCCACTCGACCCGATCACCATTTCACCAAACCCCGGCTCCGTTTTGATCCTCCCACATCCGGCATCCTCGCCGGGCATCCACCTTGGGATCCGCGCACCACCACGACTCGCCCGGACCCATCTTTCTCGAACCCCTAGCCGTATAAAGCTGCAGCTCCGCCACATCCTCTCTCCATCTTTGGCTAGTTGTTTCCTCCTCCTGTGAGCTCCAGAGTAACCGTGAGAGTGACAGCTTGCGTCTGAGCCTGTCGAAGTGAGGAGAGGGAGCTTCGCCATCGATCCGGCGAGCCCAGCCGCTGCAGCTCCGCCACCAACGTGAGCTCCGAGCCTCAGAGCGAGACGATCCTCGAGGCGACGACCGGGAGCTTCCCCAGCTCCTCCCCAGTCTCTCCGACCACCCAGGTAGCTCCAATAGCCTCTCTTTTCCGTTAATTTCAGTTTACGTCCAAATCGCTCCGCCGCCGCGTTTCTTTGATTCCGACCACTCTGTCATCCATTTCGATCATCGGAATCGTCCATTACGTCTGCCTCCTTCCGACGCACCTTCTTCACCCATTCACTCAACCCAGCTCGCACAGGAGTTGGGAACCGAGCTCCTCCGTCCACCACCTTCGCCGGAGCTCGCCATCCCGACGCATCAGTCACCCCCACTTCGCCTAACCGGGTCAAGGCAATTTGCCCTCGACCCGTGAGTCTTCTGGTTCACTTTTCAGGTCGAAACGAGGGCCATCTGAGGCCCTTCGTCATCCAGCCAGGAGACCCAGCTCCGTCGACCTCGTGATAAGCGATCCGAACGACTAAGGTAAAGGTACAAAAATGGTCGTTGCGACCTCGGTCGCTCAGATGCGCTAAATCAAGAAAATGAACCACTCGAAATAGATCAAATTAATAAAATCACGAAGTAGCGGTCCTGCTATGTGATTAACCTGGTATAGCACCCAGGGTCGAACTCAAGGAGCACGGATTGGCCGAAGGCCTACGAAGTAGTAAATACAAATAAAATAAAAGAGGAAAATATTTTTAGTGGTTTTTAATTATTTTTATATTTTTTTGGATTTTTAATATATTAAGAAAATAAGAAAACAAAGGAGAAGCACACTTTAACAAATTATTTCAAGCACCAAAAATCAACCAAAAATCAAAACAAAAATATTTTTATGTGTTTTATATTTTTTTATGTTTTTGGTGAATTTTTCATAATTTTCTGATGTTTATTTTATTTTCTAAAAATCAAACAGTAGCTAAAAATAGTGGTACTGTCCAGCCAAGCCAAAAGTCCCTAGATAAAATATCTAAGGGCCTCCAAATGGCCTGGGGGTAATTTTCCTATAAAGTAGAGAAAACAAGGAAAATTCATATACCAATTTTATTATTTTTGGATTTTTAATGTATTTATTAGAAATTTTATGGGTTTTGGAATGTTTTTAAGTTTTTAAGGTTTTAGGGAATGAAAAATAGCCAAAATTGGCTAGAAAATCAAACACACTAAACTAAACAGTAGACAATTTTTGTGGAATTTTTAGGGGAGTTTTTAGATTTTTTGTGATTTTTCAAACTAGACAGTGATGAAAATATAGGTTTTTGAATTTTTAAAAATAGCAAACAAAATCAGAAATGTCCTCAAAAATCCCGTGAAAATCCTACACCATGGCAGGAGCCATGTATCAAATTCTCATTGGATTTGGAGGTGATTTGATATTTTATTCAAAAATAAAAAGAGAGTACTGTGCACAGGGACTGAAATGCAAATACCCAAAGTTCTGGGGGTCCCAGTGCAATTAACCCAGCAAAACACGCACCACGCGCGTGCCTGGGGCACTCAGGGACCTAAATGTAAGAAAAATAAGTCCCGAGGGCTTATTGGTAACACGTACCAAAAGTCCAGGGGCCTCACTTGCAAATTACCCAAAATAAAACGTACATGCGGAAATAAAGCATTCACAGGGGTATAACTGCAATTAAAATAAACTTTTCATTCATGCAATAACATCCAGAACTACAAGGACATCTACTGCAATTAACCCAAAGAAATCACGTGTCGAAGCACATGTCCACAACAGTCAGGGGTATAAATGCAAATAACATGAAGCTCAGGGTCCTCTATCCAAATAAACCTAAAACTAAACAACTGACTTAACTAATTACAGGACTAATACGAAATAAAGCAAAGATAAGGGCCTAAGGGTAAATTACCCTTTATTAACCGGAGCGGCTGGATGACTGCCACGTGTAGATCTGACGGTCCAGATGGGGGCGGCTCTCCAGCGCTGGGACTGCTCTGGCTGATCCAACGGTCGAGGCCAGGACACGTGTGGATCTGACGGTCTGGATCGAACTCCTCAGATCTGACGTCAAAGGGCGCTCCAGGAACCAACGGTGGAGATGGCGTCTGGAGCTGGAGACTGATCCAACGACGCTGGAGGATGCTGAAAGAACTGGTCCCCAGCGAGCTTCGCCGGGCTCGTGCGGGCGTTGGCCTCCTCCTCGGAGCGCTCTGATGGTCGGAGAAGAAAGCTGGTGCGCTCCTGCGTCTGCTGCGATGCTCCGATGATCGGCCCGAGCTCCGCTGAGCTCGGGCGAGGTCGACGGAGCTGGTCTTCTGGCTGAATGACGGAGAGCCTCAGATGGCCCTCGTTCTGACCTGCAAAGTGAACCAAAAGACTCGCGGGTCGAGGGCAAATTGCCCCGACCCGGTTAGGCGATGTGGAGGTGGCTGGATGATCTGAATCGAAGAAATACGTCGACGACGAAAATTGGGCGTAACTGGAAATCGAAGGAAATGGGAAAGCTAAATGGCTACCTGAATGGTCGAAGAGACTGTGGCGGAGCTGGGGAAGCTCCCGGTCTTGGCCTCAAGGGACGTCTCGGCCCGAGGCTCGAAGCTCGCTCAGGTGGCGGAGCTACGGCGGCTACGTCGCCGGATCAGTGGATTCCTCCTCCTCTCCTCGCTGCAACAGGTGGAATCGCTTGCTGTCACTCTCGCGGTCTCTCTGGAGCTCACAGGGAAGGAGGCGAATGACCAAAGATGGAGAGAGAAGGTGGCAGAGCAGCGGCTTTATAAGGCTAGGGGTCCGAGAAGAATGGGTCCGGGTAAGCTCAGGAGCGCGCGGATCCCGAGGGAGCGGCTCCGGCGAGGATGTCGGATGCACGGCGAAGGATTCGGACTCGGGGTTTGGCGGATTGGTGATCGGGTCGAGCGGGTAATAATTGGAGAAATCGGCTCCGCTGCTCAGACCCGTGGGAAGTGGTCCTGGGGGGGCTAGTTGACCGGGCGGTCAACATCCCCAGGACCCAATGGAATCAGGCCACGTGGCTAAACTTTGAAGCTCAAAAATAAGGTAGCAAATGGCCGATTTTGCAAAAACTTAAAACATGAATTATTTTTATTTTATTTTTTTTCTATTTTTTGGTGATTTTTAATTAATTTTTGGAAATAAAAATAGGCTATATACATAATATGTACTAGATATAGGTATATACAATATATATAGGGTTTTGATTTTTGATTTTTATATATTATTTTTATACAATTTTATCCTTATTTTATATTTTATTTATCTATAGAATAAAATAAGGAATAAAAAGGTATTTTTATTTTATTTTTATTATTTATGTACATAGGTAATATATATACATCTATATACATGGTATATGTACAATGTATTTTTGTATTTTTAATTTTTCTATTTTTATTTTGTTTTGGTTTTGATTCTTTTTATTTTATTTATTTACAATATATAACATAGAGTATTTACAAAAAGTTTAAAAAAAATTATTTTATTTATTTTCAAGGTTAAATAAATACATAGATGTGGTATATGTACATGATGAAAGGGATATTTTTGATTCTTTTTAATTTTTAACTTTTTATTTTGTTTTTATATTTTATAGATATATACAAATATATTTACAAGCATATTTTTGGTGAGGAAAAATATTTTTATTTATTTACATAGATATATACACAAGAGCCCCTATCTCCCTCTACTTTGGCTTTTATGCGGTCAGGCCCATGCTGAGCCCTCCCTTGAGTTAGGTTGCTCAATATTTATTCTAAATATTTCCCTCTTTTTCTTTTTAATATTTATTCTTTTATTTTTGCACAAAAACATGCTAATTATAGGTTTTTACACAATGCATGCTTTTGGTAATTATTTATATTTACATATATCTACATGCATTTGCAAAGGTTTTTGTAGCTAAAATATAAGAATAAAGAGTGATGAATGGGTATTCATCACCTCGCCCGAGCTCCTCGGAGCTCGGCTCGATCATCGGAGCCCACCGGCAGACGCGGGAGCCTTCTTCGATTCTTCTCCGACCTTCAGAGGGCTCCCAGGAGGAGCACCGCGCACGCACGAGCCCGGCGAGTCTCGCCGGGGGCTTGTTCTTCCAGCATCCTCCATCGCCGTCCGATCGCCCCTCCCGCTCCAGTTTCAATCAGAGCCGTTCATCTCCGGAGCGTCCAGCATCGTCCGATCTGAGGAGGCGACATCTGGAGCGCCCACTGTCAGCAGCCGTCCGATCTCCACGTGGCGCGCATCCAGCCCATCCGCTTAAAAAAGGGTAATTTACCCTTAGGCCCTGGCTTTATTTTAATTTCGTTTTAGTCCTGTAAATATCAAAGTCAGTTGTTAAGTTTTAGGTGTATTTGCATAGTGGACCCTTAGCTTTATTCTATTTGCATTTATACCCCTGCCAGTTGTGGACACGTGCATCGACACGTGATATTTTGGGTTATTTGCAGTAGACCCCCTTGTAGTTCTGGATGTTACTGAATGAATGAAAACTTTCATATATTTGCATTCATACCCCTGTGCGTGATTTATTTCCACATGTGCGATATATGTTGGGTTATTTGCAGATAAGCCCTTGGACTTTTGGTACCTGTTACCAATAAGTCCTCGGGACTTATTTTTCTTACATTTGGGTCCCTGAGTGCCCCAGGCATGCGCGTGGCGCGTGTTTTGCTGGGTATTTTGCACCAGACCCCCCAGAACTTCGGGTATTTGCACTTTGGTCCCTGTGCACAGTGCCCCTCTTTTATTTTTGAATAAAATATCAAATCACCTCCAAATCCAACGAGAATTTGATACATGGCTCCTGCCATGGTGTAGGATTTTCGTGGATTTTTGAGGACATTTTTTATTTCGTTTGATATTTTTAAAAAATAAAAAACCATCATTTTTCCTACTGTCTAACTTGAAAAATCATAAAAAAATATTAAAACTCATTTAAAAATTCTATAAAAATTATTTACCGTTTGTTTTACTTAGTTTGATTTTCTAGCCAGTTTTGGCTATTTTTCATCACTGAAAACCACTAAAAATTTAAAAACACTCAAAAACCCATAAAAATTCTAGTAAATAAATTAATAATCCAAAAATAATAAAATTGGTACTTAAATTTTCCTTGTTTTATCATCTTTACAGGAAAATTACCTCCAGGCCATTTTAAGGCCCTTAGATATTTTATCTAGGGCTTTTTGGCTCTGCTGGACAGTACCCACTGTTTGCTTCACTTTTTGATTTTTAGAAAATAAAATAAACATCAGAGAATTCTCAAAAATTCACCAAAAACACTACAAAATATAAAATACATAAAAATATTTTTATTCTAATTTTTGGTTGATTTTTGATGCTTTGAATAAATTGTTGAAGTGTGCTTTTCCTTGTTTTTCTTTATTTTCTTAATTACTTAAAAATCCAAAAAAATATAAAACAAATTAAAAACCACTAAAAATATTTTGTTCTTTTATTTTCTTTCTTTTTACTACTTCGTAGGCCTCTCGGCCAACCCGTGCTCCTTGAGTTCGACCCTGGGTGCTATACCAGGTTAATCCAACAGCAGGACCGCTATTCGTGTTTCGATCGATTTTATTTTCATTAGTGGTTCAATTTTTCTTGATTAAGTGCATTTGATTGCTCGGTTCACAACGACCGATTAGTACCTTTATCCGAGTGATCGAATTTTGCGCTTATCAGAATGGCGCCGTTGCTGGGGAGCACGGCTTAGTAGTTTTCCTTTGTTTTTCGTTTTTATTTTCGCGGCTCTTCGCGGCTCTTTCAGAGCTCGCGGCTTTTTCGCGGCTTTTGTTTTCCTTTTATTTTTGTTTTATTTTGTTTCATTTTCTTTTTCTTTTATTTTTATTTTTGTTTTATTTTGAGTGTTTATTTTATTTTTGCATTTTTGCATATATACCCTCATTTTCAGTTCCATTTATTTTCTTTTTATTTTATTTTATTTGATTATCTGGGTCTGACCACTCATCTCTTTTTCTTGCGAGGGCCCGAGGACCGCGGGGGCGACTTTCGAGGAGCCGGTGCAACCGAGGAACTTGGAGGCGGCTTCCTTCTCTACGAAGCCGAGAGAGAGAGAGTTGAGTGAGTGAGGATAGACTAGGCTTTATTTTTATTATTATTATTGTAATAATACAGGGACTTAGACACTCTTCTGGACACTTTAGACTTAGCGGGTCTGTTTCGCCGAGCACCGGTGTGCTCGGGGGACCCTTAGGAGTTTTTCCGGCTTTTACGCGGTTTTCTTTTTATTTTCTTTCTGCCTTTTCCGGTGTTTACGCGGTTTTTGCTCGAGCCCCTAGACTTAGGAATTTCTCTTGCTTGTGCCATAATTAGTAGGATCCCCACACCTAACTGCTTGCCTGTTCCTATAGAACGTTAATTGGACCTACTAAAAATCATTAATAAAAATAACCGAATCATCTCCTTCGTAGCCTACGTGCTGCAGCCCGTCTTGTAAAGCGCTTTCTCCTACCCCCGATTTGTCGGACAGAGGAGGGACGGGCCAAGACCGGACTCTTTGGCTTGGAGGTCGGTGACCGGTTAGACGGTTATGCATGTAGAAATTGCTCGTCTAGGACTCGGCTTTCCCGTTGCATCATATAGCTAGTTTATTTTCAGTCTTTCAATTCTGCGCGGATCACTTGCATGTAGAGTGCTGGAGATAAGGTACGCATTTCTGACTCGGCATGCATCATTGATTTCATCGCGCATCGGGTTTTTCGTCTTCTCCCCCTGTTTTGGATTAAATAATCAGGAGAACCGAAAAATTCTTTAGGCCTTTGTTTTCTATTTGAAAAAAATTAAAAAGAGAAACCATATAATTGGGATTGGTTAACACTATTGATCTTAAAAGACGCTCACCCTAAAAATTTTATCTTGGGGAGAGCAACCCCCTCATTGTATGGTTTGGATGCGCGAGAGAGTGACCCGCACCCTAGGTAGAGCCCTCCGGTGATACTCCCGACCGATTACCGACTCTTCCGTGTGGTCCAGTCGGTTGGAGTAGCATCGGGTATCCTAACAGGTCACGTAAGCGCTCTGATATCTTGTGTGTTCACCTAATAAAAATTGACAAGATAATTTGACCGAAATTTCACGGTCTTCAGCTCGCGTCGCGTTGGTGAACCGGGGGTTTGTTTTGTGATCATAGTTTCTCCAGATCTCATCCGCCTTACTCGCCAGATCAAGATGATGGGTAGACGCTCTCTTAGGCAACCTCTGGCTGCACCGCTTTCGGGTACGTCTGCCCAATCATCTAGGTTGGCCCGCGAGAGCCAAGACTAGCTTTCCGAGCCCGAGTACGACTCCGCCCTGTTCCCCCTCGACCCCCTTTCTTTCGGACCTGAGAGACATGAGCCCGAGGAGAGATTGATAGATTTGACAGCACCTGAGTTGGGCTCATTTGATTTTGCAGCAGACGTCATGGCCGGCAGTTCAGAGGACCGCTCCAGGACCGAGCACATTGTGATGGACCAGGAAGCGATCAACTCCACCCTGATCGCCTCGTTGGAGACAGTGCAGCAGCAGCTTAGGGATCACGGAGCGTTTATGATTGAGATGAGGAGAGAGTTGGAGCGCCTCAGAGTAGAGAGAGATCAGAGCGAGCCTGAGGATGGACCAGATGCAGAGGCACGAGCCGCAGCAGCAGCAGCAGCCGCCGCCGCAGCGGCAGCCGCCGCGGCAGGAGGACCACCGAGACCGATGCGGGAGTTGCACAACCCCGGATCTACACTGATGCACCATTGGGTGGTGGTACCTGCTATCGTGGGGGACTTCAAGTTCCCCCCGAACACCCTGCAGATGCTTCCCCGTTTCCATGGACTTGCCACCAAGGAGCCCCACCTCCACCTCCAGGAGTTTCTGATGATTTGCAGTACTGTCCACGACCGGCATGTGGACCAGGATACGATTCGGATGATCGCCTTCCCCTTCTCCCTAGCAGACAGAGCAGCCACCTGGCTGAAGCATTTGGGGAAGTTCGTCTACACCTGGGAGCAGCTCCGCACCGAGTACTTGAACAAGTACTATCCACTCGGGCGGACGAATGCAGCGAGGGCCCTGATCAGCAACTTCTCCATGCTCCCCAACGAGCAATTTCACGAGGCATGGGAGAGGTTTAGAGAGCTCACGGACAGATGCCCGCACCACGACATCACGAAGCCGAACCTTGTACAGAGCTTCTTCAGCGGGTTGACACCAGAGCTCCAGGGCCAGGTGAATGCTTCTTGCGGAGGGTCCTACTTTGCCAAGGACCACGACCAGGTCTGGGCCATCTTCGAGGAGATGGCTGAGAATTATATGGTGATGTCCCAGACCCGGTTGTACACACAGAGACCCCAGCAGCAGCCAGGACCTGTGTAGTACCAGCGGATAGCACGGGTCGATGCTGGTCCATCCAGTTCATCCGCAGTTGCAGCAGCGTAGGCAGAGTCGTGCGCTGCGGATATGGGTATTATCAGCGAGAAGTTGGACCGCATGGAGCTGATAGAGAAGAAGCAGTGCCAGAGCATCGCGCAGATGGATCAGATGGCACAGACTCTGAGCGACATGAAGACCCAGTTCATGTGTCTCCAGGAGGCACAGACGGCTTCACAGCCCCGTCTTCAGTCGCGAGGCGACTCCGGCGGCAGCAGCAGCTCGTCCCAGCGCTCCAGCACCTTTCAGCAGCCTAGATAGGTCCATCTTGTATAGGCGGAGCCGTACCAGCAGCCGCAGCCCCACCTACCAGTCCCCACCATCTCCAGACATGCAGATGGTGGTCTACCAGCCGGATCAGCCTCTGGCAGTACTCCTGCCAGCCCCCTACGATGCAGAGCCGTTGATGGATGTCAACGGGATTTGGTATGACCACCCCCAGCCTGGGATCCGACGAGACCATCCGGATTCAGGTGGGGGAATGGAGGTACCCAGCCCCAGTAGCAGCCAGCCGGTCAGGGAGGGCAGTATGGCCAGCAGAGGGATCACCAGCCGCAGCAGCAGCCCCAGCCTACCAGTCACACCAGCAGTCGTCCTTCGGTCCTCGTCCCTATCAGCAGCAGGGACAGTCTTGGAGACGTGAGCAGCATGCTCACCCAGCATACCAGCAGCATCCTTCCTCCTACCCCTCTCAGCAGCACCACCAGCAGTTCCAGCAGCCTCATCACCAGAGAGGCCACCCGTCGGGCTCCCATGAGAGCCCCGCCTTGGATGACATAGCCCGCCTCCTCACGGACCAGTAGGCTACCTTCAGACGGGAGATGGACGAGTTCCGCCAGGAGATGCGGGACTTGGTGAGAGGGAAGGCCTCTATTCCTGCACAGATCGAGCCGAACCCCAATAGCCTCAAGAGGAAGTCTGAGCAGGTAGTTCACACTGAGCATACCACTCCTAGTGACCCATTTGATGATATGTCTTCGGATCTATTTGATGTTGATTTTGTTACACTTAGGAGCGGTAGAGCACCAGCAGGCGGTGCCTCATCTGAGCGACGACTCGAGGATCCACCCAGAGCGCCAGATGAGGAGGAAGAGGAGAGCGGTACTGAGGCCGCACCTGATGACGGTGGTACTGATGCCACCAAGGATGCTGATTCCACCGGCGGTACTGAGTCCGCCCCTTCACCAGTTCGAGGAGGTGGTACTGACGCCACCAGTTTAGCCGAGCCAGCCCGCGGTACTGATGCTGCGAGACGTCCAGCAGCAGCAGCAGCAGCAGCAGAGCTAGCCCATGGTGGTACTGAGGCCACCTATGTTTGTTTTGATAGAGATGTTGTCTTTCCTCGTGTGGATGTATCTCAGAACTCTATTTTGAATAAAGGAAAAGGTTTAGTTTCTTCTGGTCCCACTGTGGTGCTTGATGTATGTGCGGATCCGGTCGTCGAGCCGTCTAGGCCTTTTCCTAGTCCTTCATCTGCGAAGGACCCTGTGATCCCCTTTCCTAGAGCCCTTCAGATAGGGAAGGGGAAGAAAAAAGAAAAAGACCCAAAAAAGAGAGAGCAGGAGGAATTCAGTCAGAGCATGATCGACAGATTTCACATCCAGCTGACCCTCCAGGAGGCTTTGCAGCACATCCCCCTTCTTCAGCGATCTTTGAGAGACAAGACCATAGTCAGGAGGAGGAGGAGGAGGAGAAACCACACTTCAGAGATTCATGTGCTGACGAAAGCCACGTGTTTTGCGATCCAGAACCGTCTGCCAGCCAAGAGGCCAGATTCAAGGGCCCCGTATGTCAGATGCCAGATTAGTGAGCAGAGGTTCGATCGGACTCTATTAGATAGCGGATCGTCGATCAACCTTCTTCCGGCAGCCCTTCTCGACCGCTTCGAGTTGGGCACTCTTCGACAGAGCAGGACAGTCCTTCAGTTTGCTGATCGATCTGTCAAGAGGCCGAAGGGGTTGTTGCGAGATGTTGTCGTCACGATTCAGGGCCTGAAATTCCCGTGGACTTCGTGGTGTTGGACATGGAGATCCCTGACTCAGTGGCCGATACCCCCATCATCCTTGGTCGACCGTTCTTGGCCACAGCCAAGGCGGTGACTGATCATGATAGTGGGAAGGTATACTTTCGCGTCGAGGGCGAGAGTATACAAATAGAGACGGTCGAGGACTACATAGCCAGAGAGAGCACGCTCAGAGGCTAGCACAGATTCAGAGCAGCTGACCGACGCAGAGCCCAGACATCCACCAGGACTGTGATTTTGTGATCACAGATGATGAGGCAGCATGGGCAGATCCTTTAGCACAGGCCATCCTCTCATTTCCAGACACCACTGATGCAGAGATGACAGCAGAGGAGAGCTTGGAGAGCACAACCCTGGTCCAGGATACTATAGAGGCAGCAGAGCCGGTTCTTGACCGCGACACGGTTTTCAGTTACGGTGGTACTGATGCCACCGCGTTTGATGCAGATCCCTCGGATTCAGAGTCTGATTGGGCAGATTGTGATGATCAAATGCCAGACTTGAGTCCACTTGAGCCGACAGAGGAGGAGGAGGTAGATGCAGAGCAGATCAGAGACAACACAGTTGAGCAGCCTTCTCCAGATCCAGTTTGTGAGAGTTCGCTTTCTTTCTCCCAGGCAGATTTGGCAGACTTAGCAGCATTCACTCATTTCCTTCCGCAGCTAGAGTTGCCAGCGCCCAGCTGTCCAGAGCTGAAGCCGCTCCCTTCTTCGCTGAAGTATCGATTCCTTGCGGGCGAGTCTGAGATGTACCCAGTCATCATCTCCGCCGATTTGACTGGAGAGCAGGAATCCCGTTTGATGGGGGTTCTTGAAAAGAATCGCAAGGCAATCAGATGGAGCGTAGCAGATCTCCATGGGATTAGTCCATCAGTGTGCTCCCACCATATCTATCTCGAGGAGGGGGCGAAGCCGTCGCGTGAGTTCCAGCGGCGGCTGAACCCCAACCTGAGAGAGGTCATGATGAAGGAAATATCGAAATGGTGGAGTGCAGATTTTATTTATCCCATTTCCGACTCCAAGTGGGTCAGCCCCTTGCATGTGGTACCCAAGAAGACGGGCATCACGACTGTGATCAGTGAGTCGGGAGAGGAGATCGCTACACGAGTACCCACCTCTTGGAGGGTCTGTGTTGATTACAGGAGACTCAACCAGGCCACCAAGAAGGACCACTTCCCCTGCCTTTATTGACCAGATCATTGAGAGACTGGCAGGGAAGAGCCATTATTGCTTCCTGGATGGGTACTCGGGCTACAACCAGGTGGCCATCGCTCCTGAGGATCAGGAGAAGACCACCTTTACCTGTCCCTTCGGCACATATGCTTTTCGACGCATGCCATTTGGGCTATGCAATGCCCCTGCGACTTTTCAGAGGTGCATGCTGTCGATCTTTTCGGACATGGTAGGGGAGTGTTTGGAGGTCTTCATGGACGATTTCTCGGTCTACGGCGACGGATTCGACTCCTGTCTTGACTGCCTAGACCGAGTACTCCAGCAATGTATTGAGTATCATTTGGTTTTATCTTGGGAGAAGAGTCACTTCATGGTGACTCAAGGGACGGTGCTTGGACATATCATCTCCAACATGGGCATGGAGGTTGATCCGGCCAAGGTTGATGTCATTAGGAAACTCGCACCGCCGTCCAATTTGAGGCAGCTACGGTCATTCCTGGGGCACGTTGGATTTTACAGGAGATTTATTCAGGATTTCAGCAGGATTGCCCGACCGTTGACTGACCTCTTGACGAAATACACCGAGTTCCTTGTCGATGACAAGTGTCTTTCGTCCTTCGCGACTCTCCAGCAGTGTGTCATTGAGGCTCCTGTCCTCCAGCCGCCTGATTGGTCTCTCCCATTCGAGATCATGACGGATGCCTCCGACTTTGCCGTAGGGGCAGTGCTGGGATAGAGGAGGGATGGAGTTCCATTTGCCATCCACTACGCTAGCCGCACACTGGATTCCGCCCAGCGGAATTACACGGTTACAGAGAAGGAGATGCTAGCGGTAGTGTTCGCCCTAGATAAGTTCAGATCGTATATCATTGGATCTAGAGTGACTTTGTACACAGATCACACCGCCATCAGGTACCTCATGGCAAAGAAGGATGCCAAGGCCAGACTTACTAGATGGATCCTTCGACTCCAGGAGTTCGACATTGAGATCAAGGATAAGCCTGGAGTCAAGAATGTGGTGGCGGATCATCTCTCCCGTTTAGAGCAGCCTGAGGAGTCTGAGCAGATTGATCCTATTAGAGATACCTTCCCAGATGAGGCGATCCTTGCTATCGCCTCACTCCCGTGGTACGCCGATATTGTGAACTTTCTCGTTGCTGGGAAAGTCCCACAAGATTGGCCCAGGCAGAGGCTTGAGACCTTCCTTGCGAAGGCCAAGTCCTACCATTGGGAGGATCCCATCCTTTACCACGAAGGAGGGGATAGCGTCTGGCGTCGGTGTATTCCTCAGGAGGAGCACCATAGCGTCCTCACTTACTGCCACAAGCTTGAGGCAGGAGGACATCATTATGGGAGGAGAACGGCACAGAAAGTGCTCCAATCGGGCTTGTGGTGGCCTACCCTCTTCAAGGACTCAGATGAGTTCGTGAAGAGGTGTACTGACTGTCAGAGGATGGGCACTTGTGGATAGCGTGATATGATGCCGATGCAGCCCATTCACTTCTGTGAGGTTTTTGACGCATGGGGCATCGATTTCATGGGTCCATTCCGTAAGAGTCAGGGATTCGAGTACATTCTGTTGGCCGTTGATTATGTTAGTCGTTGGGTGGAGGCTATCCCCGCCCGAGCCGCTGATGCGAGGACAGTTTGTAGATTTTTGAGGAAGCACATCATCACGCGGTTCGGGGTTCCACGAGTTCTGATTTCTGATGGGGGATCTCACTTCATCAACGACCAGGTGAAGGCACTTACTAGCGAGTTCAGCATAGATCATCGTGTTGCTACACCTTACCATCCACAGACGAATGTCTAGCCGAGGTGTCGAATAGGGAGATTAAGACTATCCTGCAGAAAGTCGTCCGCCCTGACCGAAAGGATTGGTCACAGCTTTTGGACTCGGTCTTGTGGGCATATAGGACGTCTTTCAAGACACCATTGGGCACATCTCCCTTTCGCCTCGTATATGGCAAGCCATGCCATTTATCTGTTGAGCTGAGGCACAAGTCACTTTGGGCAGTTACAGATATTCTTATGGATCCAGATGGTATGGGAGACCAGAGGAGGGCAGAGTTAGCCGCCTTGGAGGAGCTTAGAGATACAGCTTTCTCAAACAGCCTACATTATAAGGAGAAAGTGAAGGAGTGGCATGATTCTCATATCAGCCACACGCATTTTGAGATTGGACAGAGAGTATGGTTGTTTGATGCGAGGCTACGTTTGTTTCCAGGGAAGCTACAGAGCAAATGGAAGGGACCCTACTTGGTCAGAAAGGTACACGACAATGGTAGCGTCGATATATCTGAGTTTTCTTCTGAGAGTACCTTTCGAGTGAACGGCCAGCGACTCAAACCATTTCTAGATCATGAGCCGCGGGTCGCAGATCTTGCCCCTATTCATTTTGCATGAGATGTGGTCTTTGACTCACATCTAATGCATCTCACGCCTGAGTTTCACTGATCTCCGCCTTGTTTAGATCCAGATGTCCATATCATCACATTCTTTAGTCCCACATCCCTTTCTTCATCCTGTGATTATGCTATACTTAGGGTGTACTTTACCCTAAGTATAGGGGGATGTGAGACCTTTTGGGTATTTCTTTTGTTTCTGTCTACCCTTGTTTTTGCTACCTATACTTAGGGATATTTCACCCTAAGTATAGGGGGGTAGACTCTGTACATTCTCACTCGGTTTTCCTTAGTATACAGCCTACTATACTTAGGATTATTTGATACTAAGTATAGGGGGAAGACCCGAGACCCTCTTGACTTTTTCATTTCATTCTTCTTCTTTGTATATAGCCTTTCGTTTCACTTCCCTATACCTAGCACGAGTTATGTCTTCTTCATCGCTCTTGACTCTGAGGACATCGTTCGAGCTAAGTATAGGGGGGTGTGTATATATTTCATATATACTTTAGCCATAACTCGTACTTTGTGTGAGTGTGTTAATAAATAAAATGGCTAAAAATCACAAAAATTAAAAAATTTTCATGTACATAAACTTCTTTTATTTGCACATAAATAGCTAGTGTACAAATTATTTTTGTAAAAATGATTTCAAAAATCTTTTGTGTAAAGCTTGTGTAAATATTTTTTATCAAAATTATGTATATAGTACAAAATTTTTCCAAAATGTTTTGAAAATCAAAAGTTTGCAAAAATCTTGTGTAAAGTGTGTGAATATCTTTTTGCAAAACTTGCACTTCATGCATCATCCATTCATGATTTCAAAACATTTTTCAAAAATTTTGCATGATTGTAAAATTTGTGTAAATAAGCATCTCTTGTACATATGTATATAGTTTTTCTGGATGATAGTTGACATTTAAACTAGCCTGGAATCAAATTGAGAAATGGAGCTTGATTAAGATCTTAATCCACCTAACTTCTAAAGGAACCTTATAGGGCTTAGATTTAAGGCTTTTCAGGTCCATGGTGACTTAATTCTTTGAGTCCACTAGGCTATGATCACATGTCATCTCAATGAGCCTAAGTAGAGCACTTAACAACAACACATGACTCATATAGATTATGGCTTTACTTGGACACCAGCACTATGCACCGAGCTCTCTACGGATGAGGTGGTGAGGAGGCAGTCTTCCTTGACTTGGGGTAGCATATGAGGGTAGTACTTCTAGGCGGAACCTCTCTTCTTCTTTTAGTGAAGGAAGTGCGTCTCAACTTGGTCTGGTTGCCATGAGGTCTAACGACGGGAGTTGTGGGTTGCAATAAAGCTTCAAAAGAGGGATAGTCTACTGGCTCAAGAGGAAAAACTCCTTGTATATATATGATGCACATGTATATGTTGTACAGATGCACGTGAAAAAAAATGCAAAAGAAAAGAACTCCAAAAAAGTGGTGGGTCTGATAGAAAATGATAATCCCACCGGAGTATGTATATAGAGTGCAATAAGCAAAGCTTGGTTTCATGATCCACCTGTTGTAGCTTGCAGCAGGGAGACTTGGCTACACTGGTCGAGCTCCCCAAGGGTATTTGGCTACACTGGCCTTGACCCATTCTCTTCTTCCTCCTCTTCGTGAGCCGGTTGAACTTGAACTTAGAAGGGAATACCCCGCTCCTCGAGGAAAGAGTGGCCAGATTGAGGTCATAGAGTTACCTTGTTGGGGAGGGTTGTCAAGTTGCCATTTCTGAGGTGGAGAGCTTAGACCTCACTTTCACAGGACAAGAAAAGATTCATGGTCTTCAGGGTTTGTGATTGATGACTTGTTCTGATCTGGAGCATTGAGGAGTCTTGGTTATAGATTAGTGGAACTTAGAGGCTGTTGAGTTTTAAGCTTAAGTCTAAATAAGGTTCCGACACATTAATAATCCAAAGATCTGATCGAGCTCCATACCCCAATTTAATGAAGGCAAGTTTAATAATCAACCTTGATCCATGTACATCCTCTTTTTCTTTCTTTCTTTTTCACTTCTTTTTCAAATAAGTGTTTGCTAAGGGACTAGCAAAGTTAAGTATAGGGGGGTGATGAATACCCATTCATCACTCTTTATTCTTATATTTTAGCTACAAAAACCATTACAAATACATGTAGATATGTGTAAATAGGAATAATTACCAAAAGCATGCATTGTGTAAAAACCTATAATTAGCATGTTTTTGTGCAAAAATAAAAGAATAAAGATTAAAAAGAAAAAGAGGGAAATATTGAGAATAAATATTGAGCAACCTAACCCAAGGGAGGGCTCAGCATGGGCCTGACCGCATAAAAGCCAAAGTAGAGGGAGATAGGGGCTCATGTGTAAATATTTATGTAAATATTATAAAAATATTTTGCTCACCAAAAATATGCTTGTAGATACTTGTATATATTTATAAATATAAAATCAAAAGAAAAATTTAAAAATTAAAAAGAAAACAAAAACACATCTTGTATAGTCACCTTGTATATGGACCAATCCTATGTATTTATTTGACCTTGTAAATAAATAAAATTATTTTCCAAAATTTTTGTAAATATTCTATGTTATATAGTGTAAATAAATAAAACAAAAATAATTAAAATCAAAACAAAATAAAAATAGCAAAATAAAAAATACAAAAATACATTGTACATATACCATGTATATAGAGGCATATATATATATATATTTATTTTACCTATGTATATAAATGATAAAAATAAAATAAAAAATACCTTTTTATTCCTTGTTTTATACTATAAATAAATAAAATATAAAATAGGAATAAAATTGCATAAAAATAATAATTAAAAATAAAAAAAATCAAAAACCCTAATTGTGTACATATGCCTATATAGTACATACTATGTATATAGCTTATTTTTGTTTCCAAAAATTAATTAAAAATCACTAAAAAATAGAAAAAAATAAAATAAAAATATTTTGTGTTTTGAGTTTTTGCAAATTCGGCCCCTAGCTACCCTTATTTGTCACTTCAAGGTCCAGCCACGTGGCCGAATCCCATTGGGTCCTGGGGATGTTGACCGCCCGGTCAACTACCCCCCCAGGACCACCTCCCGCGGGTCTAAGCTCCGGACCCGACTTCCCAAATTTCTACCCGCTTGACCGGATCACCATTTCACCAAACCTGGCTCCGTTTTGATCCTCCCACATCCGACATCCTCGCCGGGCATCCAACTTGGGATCCGCGCGCCACCACGACTCGCCCGGACCCATCTTTCTCGGACCCCTAGCCGTATAAAGCTGCAGCTCCGCCACATCCTCTCTCCATCTTTGACTAGTTGTTTCCTCCTCCTGTGAGCTCCAGAGCAACCGTGAGAGTGACAGCTCGCGTCTGAGCCTGTCGAAGCGAGGAGAGGGAGCTTCGCCATCGATCCGGCGAGCCCAGCCGCCGCAGCTCCTCCACCAGCGTGAGCTTCGAGCCTCGGAGCGAGACGATCCTCGAGGCGACGACCGGGAGCTTCCCCAGCTCCTCCCCAGTCTCTCCGACCACCCAGGTAGCTCCAATAGCCTCTCTTTTCCGTTAATTTCAGTTTACGCCCAAATCGCTCCGCCGCCGCGTTTCTTTGATTCCGACCACTCCGTCACCCATTTCGATCATCGGAATCGTCCATTACGTCCGCCTTCTTCCGACGCACCTTCTTCACCCATTCACTCAACCCAGCTTGCACAGGAGCTGGGAACCGAGCTCCTCCGTCCACCACCTTCGCCGGAGCTCGCCATCTCGACGCATCAGTCACCCCCACTTCGCTTAACCAGGTCGAGGCAATTTGCCCTCGACCCGTGAGTCTTCTGGTTCACTTTTCAGGTCGAAACGAGGGCCATCTGAGCCCCTTCGTCATCCAGCCAGGAGACCCAGCTCCGCCAACCTCGCCCGAGCTCCTCAGAGCTCGGCTCGATCATCGGAGCCCACCGGCAGACGCGGGAGCCTTCCTCGATTCTTCTCCGACCTTCAGAGGGCTCCCAGGAGGAGTGACGTGTCCGAGAATGCTGCTTTTAAGAAGTTGTTTTTATCGTGTCGTGCGTTGTAGGCGGCAATCGGAAACGGTCAAGAAAATACCACAAATAATTTATTCAATTTTTAATTTCGTGGTTTTATGTTTATTTTACTTGGGCAAGTCCCAAGGTCGATCACAAGGAGGCAAAGGAACAACCTAGAATTAAGTCTATCAAAGTTCGTGTTCGGTTTTTGAGGCGGTCTTTTTTTGGAATTTTAAATGCAATAAAGGATGCAAAATGCAACTTTGGCCTTGTTTTAGGGACTAAAATGTAAATTACGTTCAAATGATGTCCAAAATTTGCAAAACTTGGCCACAATGTAAACTATAATGAAATGGATGCACTGCAATTTTTTTGGAATTTTTGGATGCAATATGAATTTTTTATGGATTTTTAAATGCAAACAAAATGATTTTTAATATTTAATTTTAATAAATATCAAACCTACTTATTTTCGAGAATCAAAATTATCTGAGATCTATCACTAGGTAATGGATCTCAGAAAAATCCTAAACCTTGAAAATGTGGGGTTTAATGTCTATTAAAAATTAAATACTAAAATGTGCAAAATGATTTTTACAGGACAAAATATGCATGCAAATGCAAATCTTTTTGGGCACAATGTTAAGAATAATTAACTCTACAATATGTGATTTTTCTGGGATTTTTAGAGCAACGGTTAACCAATTATGAATTTCAGAGCAGAAAATGGGTAAAATATGCCAATTTTCACAAAATAAATATTTATTAATTAACCATCAATCAGAAAAATACCCGCAATATGTCAAAGTGCAGAGAGTCAATTAACCAACATCATGCTATTTTTTGATAATAAAATAATGTAGAGATGAGGTCTAGAATCACAGGGGAACACAGGGGTACAACTGCAAGTTAAATAAATAAATAAATAGTGCAGTAGAGGGATGTTTCTGCAATTACCGATACGGGGGGGGGGGGGGGGGCGATTCTGCAAAATTTTCAGTAGGCACGTGCTAGGCACGTGCCTCTGGATGGCAGGGGCTGGAGCGCAATATGGAGCTGCTGTAGGGGGGTCCTTGCAAATTGCCCACGGGCACGTGAGGAACACGTGACCCGTGGGTAGCTTGCTGGTGAAGTTCCCTCCGAACGCACGTGCCTCGCACGTGCGCGGAGGGCCTCGGGCTTCGAGCCCGGCGGAGAGGCGTGGGGCGGCGTGGACTCGGCGGTGCTGTCAAGGCGAGGCGGAGCTGTGGGGCCGCGGGCTGACGAAGTGGGATCACGGAGGAGTCACCGTGAGTGGTCGATACACGGCGTGGCCGTCGATGGCGCAGCAGCTGCGAGGCAGAGTAGGAGGCTGGTGGCGTCGTCGAGGCGGGGGCTGTAGCGGCGGAGCTCGCTGGTGGCGTAGGATGCCCAGGCAGAGGTGGAGCGGGGCCTGGAGACTACGATCTCGGAGGCGGTGAAGGGCCGGCAAAGAAGATGAAGCAGAGTAATGGAGTCGCGGCGGTGATTGTCGGAGACGAAGGCGTTGCGGAGTTGATGACGTAACGTTTGGAGGCGGTGGCTCAACGGCGTCGGCCGGAGCTGGAGCAGCTGGCGTGGTGCTGCGACGAGCCCCTTGGTGGCTCGGATCTCGTCGAGGAGGGTGGTGCTCGGGCTGTCACCACCGAGCCCCCCCCCCCTTCACTGTGCAGTCGACGGATGGCTTGGAGGAGGGCCGGCGGAGCTCTTAAATAAGAGAGGGGAATGGGTTTGGTCGGGGGGGTTTGATTGGAGATCGGGGAGATCTGGGATCGGCCGATCTGATTGACGAGGATCGCGGGGGAAAGGGGAAGGCGGCGCCGGAGATGGAAGGAGATCGGGGCGACGCGCGCAAATTGCGGAGGAGATCGTCTGGGCGGCGGAGTTCCTGATTGGGAAAGAGGGGAGAGGAGGAGGACGACGCGCAGGCGCCGTCCGATCGCGCGTGATCGGACGGTGCCCGTTGCGCCACGTGGCAACGAGATGGGGAGCCGCTGGAGGCACGTGCGGAGCACGTGCCTGGGGAGGCACGTGCGACGCACGTGCTTCGTATTTATATATATATATATATATATATATATATATATATATATATTTTTATAAAACGAATATATAAAAGTGCCAAAAACGGCTGACACGTGGCGGCACCAGGTGCTGCCACGTGTCAGCACCAGAAAAATCCGAAAATAAAACATTTAAAAAATCGGTAAAAAATAGTAAACGACCTCGGATCGAAAAACTTTCTTCACGAAAATTGCTCGTCTCGATGAGATCTACAACTTTCATGAAAACATTAAAACCAAAATCGATCAAATGTAAAAAGTGAATTTTTGGGGTATCCTATGTACATAGAATACCTTGATTTTTGGGTTTTATAATTTTTTTGTCATTTTTAAACACGATAAAAAACCGGAAAAATATGGAAAAATCAAAGATAAATAAAAGACACTTAATTCTAATTTTTTTTGGATTTTTATTGATTAAGAAAATATATACATAAAATACAAGGTCAAAACCGCGAAAATGTACAGTGTACAAAAGAGGCCCAAAACCCAACTTTCACTTATGAGCTCCGATTCACTTGAACTTGGTCTTGTTTTGAAGGTAATTGAATGCACATTAGTTCAAAAGTGAGTAAGATTCAATCGGACACTGGATGTGGGAGATATGTGGCTTTTAGTCCGAAAATCCTGAAATTAGGGTTTGGGTTTTTGGTCCACTTATTTGGGTTAGTTATTTTTTTGTATTTTTCCTTTATTCTTGTTAGTGATATGTACACAGTGAAAGTGATTTTGAGTCATTCGGAGTTAGCATGAATGTGTTAAAAATCTGGGAAGTTAGGCTTATTTACAGGTCAGTTTGGCTTGGATTTTTGGCTTCTTATTTTGTGCAGATTTTTTGTGCTAAAATGCAATTCTTATGGAAACATGCATGAATGCTAATTATGCAAAATAGATGCAAGAATGCTGTTGATTTTGAGGGATTTGAGCTTAATAAATGAGATTTAGAGTGATGAATACGAGATTCATCATCCCCCTATACTTAAACCATGCTCGTCCCTGAGCATCAAAAAGAAATGCCATGAGGTGAAATGAGATTGGGTTCCAAACCAAGACCATGAGCTGAAGGTGAAAGTAAGCCTAAACTCAACCTTTGGATTATTTGTGTGTCGGAACTTCTGTGAGACTTAGAATTTTAAAATCAACAGCCCTCAAGTTCTACACATCATTGCTACAGTTTCAGCTCAGAAGTCATCTTAGATCAATCATCTTCCCAAAGTATACTCTTTGAACATTGAATAACCGACTCTTGTGTGTGAAATATTTTAGCTCTTCCCACCCAGAATGCCGGACTACTGCGCAAGCCTCCTCTCCAATAACTCGTCCTCGGGGAGTCAGGTATTTCCTTCTAAGGTCTGTCGCGCTGTGTTCACAATCGAATTGGGGGGAGAAGATAGAAGAATGAGAAAAGAACTGGAGGGTGGCCAGTGTAGTCACCTCTCCTTGTGAAGATGGCCAGTGTAGCCGAGTCTCCACCAAGATCTGCAGGTTTCTGGAAGCTTGGACCTTTTTGGTCAGATTTTATTTGGTAGTTGCTTCTTTGTATTTGGAATTTTTGGTGGTTCTGCTTGGATCTTGTTGTGCCCCTACGGATATAGAATCTTTTGTTTCCGTACATTTTTTGGGGTCTTAGAAAAAATTGTGCCCAGCCGTCCATCCCTTTTCCGAAGCTTTATTTCAACCCGTACTCCGGTCTTTAGATTTCCACGCTACCAGAAAAGAAACTCACACAGTCTTCCAACATCCCGTCTCAGTTGAGCTAAGTGCATAGTGCGAGAGTACAAATTAATTTCCTATTCCAGAGTTGTACCCAGAATGAAGAGACCATGTTAGACACTAAGAGTCAAATGCTGTACATTGTCATGTGGAACTCAAAGAATTAAGTCAAATACCTGAAGACTCTAAAATCCTATTTCTCGGTGAAGTTCCTCTGAAAATTAGGTGGATTAAGGTTAAGTCCAGACCACTCTCGGTTTCGGCTCATAACTCGGTTCAGAACCCAAAGACTTTTCACATATGCAAATGCGATGCTTGATGAAATGCGAGTGTGTGAAATGCAGGCACATATTTTTTTTCTTTTTTTTTCCTTTTTTTTTATTTGTGATTTGATTTTTTTTAATGCAAAAATGAATAAGAAGCCATTTTTCAAAATTTTTGGGCAAGGTCAGTGTTGGTGGAAAAGAAAACATTTTTTTTTGTTTTTGTTTGTTTTTTTTATTAATTTTTAAGAAAAACCCACCCCGTAAATACATATAGACTTACGCGAAAGTACGAGGTATGGCTAAAATATATACACAGTATATATACAGACCCCCCTATACTTAGCGAGTGCTGTGTCCTCAGAGCATAAGAAGCGTAAAGAAGACATAGCCCGGGCTAAGCGTAAGAGAGTGCAAAAGAAAAAGAAAAAGATTTACAAAAATCGCCCCCCTATACTTAGACTGTGAATAGTCTAAGTATAGAAGAAGAGAGAAAAAGAAAAAGAAAAAGAAGCGGTCAGGGTATGTGAATGAGGAGGGTATATATAGGTGGGTGGCGGTTCCCCCTATACTTAGGCTTTGGTCAGCCTAAGTATAGAAGAAGGATGGATATGGAGTGAGCGAAAGATCGGAATGTGATGAGGGAAATGGTATATACAGATGGCATCGGTCCCCCCCTATACTTAGGCCTTGGCCTAAGTAGAGGAAGAAGCTGTACAAGGAGACCGATGTGGTCGGGAGGGAGGGTGGGTAGCCGATGATTAAGGCGGTTTACGGCTGATCTTCTTGTGAGCCTGCGGTGGGAGATCGTAATGATGAGTCGGAGATGAGGCATATGAATCCCAACTATTATCAGTGTCATCCTCAGAAATATCATGATGGATAGTGGACGAAATATTTGAGTCAGATGAAAAGTACCCATCATTAGAGTTATCCTCAGAGGAATAGTATTTGAAAGTGGACATACTCCAGATGTTCATGTCTTTTTGTTTCTTCAATTGTTTCCTCAAGCTTCGTTCCTTTTTAAGATCAATCGATTTGTCCTCAGATGAATATTCAGATGCTCCGGTCTCAGTCATCTCATAAGAAATAATTCCAGTGTATTTGAAGAATGCAGGAGCATCAGCTTTGGATGAGTAATAATTAGGAACGGGAGTTGTCCAACGAGAATCGAATTTCGGATCCTTTCGAAGATATGGTTTTAGAGATGCCGAACATACTTCACTCATGTAGACTACCTTTTCCGGACCTGATGAGGGATCATCAACCGATTCCTCTTCCGAAAGATCAAAGGTGACTTTCTTTTGTACCCAGATGAATAGCCATTAAAATTCTTCTCCTTGGTCGGTGTTCGGGCTACGTATTCGTTCTTTGTTTCCTGAATGTTGGTGCACTCTTGATTTGGGAGGATTTGGTCAAGATAATCAGAATATGTTGCTCCAGGGTGCGACCATGCAAATGTCTCAGGATCGTAGTAGAAAGCTGCGGGGAATTGAGATATCGGGGAGAGTCTTTAAACCAATAGTCTCATTAACAAACGCAATCTCAGATGTAGCAGTGGGGGGTAGGGCTCTTCTACCGTTTTATGGTTGCGGTTTGTTGGGGACTTCGTGGGTTACCTCAGAAAATCGTGGTTCCTCAAAGACTGTATCATATCGTAGTGATTCCAATGCCGTAAAATTTATTTCCCGAGTCTCACAATCGATACTCGCCTTGGCCAATGCCAAGAATGATTTTCCGAGAATGATTGGAGATTGGGTGAATTCTCCTTGATGCTCAATATCAATGATCGTGAATTCTACCTTGAGCGGAGCACCTTGGAATTTCATGATGACAGAAATGGTTCCTCTCGGCCTTTTTATTGATCGGTCCGCTAATTGTACAATCTCTCGTATCTTCCGAATCGGTCCGAGTTTGAGTTCCTGAAATACAGAGGTCGGGAGGATATTGATTGGAGAATCGTCATCAATACGAGCATGTGTGAAAATTGTGTCTTTGATTTCGCAGTCAAATCTGGGCAACCGCTTCACTATGCGGCTCTTGGTTTTTCTTCTCAACACCAAGGAGGAGGCCATTGACAAGATATGTCTTTCAGTTTTTGTTCTAATCCTTCCTGACTTTTTGATTATTAATCTGTCCATTAGAAATTTCTTAAGGTCAGGGAAGTGTTCAATGGCCTTTATAATGGGAAGTTCAAAAATCAAGTATTTTTCCAATGCTTCCCGTAAAGCAGGATCCAAATTCCTCAGATCTTCTTCAGATTCAATTTTTATGAGATTTTCTGGATTTTCAATTTTTTTTTGTATTTTCTGTGTGGTGTGGCGATGTGGTGTCTTCCTTAGATGAGATGGGGCCTTGATATTCAGAGTTTGGGTCAGAGGCATAGTCATTCCTAGGGGAATAATGAGCAGAAGTGTTGATGTTGGAATCATCCATAGGTCTTTGCATATCCTCAAAATTTTCATCATGGGACTCAATCATTTCCTTATTTAGTTTTACACCCGATCCACCAATAGAATGAGATTACTCGGTCGGCAAATTTTTGAAATCTATCCTCCATCAATTCAAATCTTGTTTTTATCCTCGAGACATTTATCCTCACAATTTTGTTCATGATTAACCACAGGAGCATTCGGATTTTGTTCAATAATTTCGTCTTCCATTTTTCTGTATATGCGGAGAGGAGAATTTCTTGGAATATCCATTATATGATCATTTCTTGAAAATTTCTCCTCAAAATTTATGGACGGAGGCAGCTCATATGGTACAGGCATGTGTGTTTGATCCTGAGTAGAGTTCGGTCCTTTGATCATGTTTGGTCAGCTCTTGATTTTGTGGAGTCGGCATACAGGGTTTATATGTGTCTAGGGAGTTCAGTCCAGTCCTCTGTATGAGTGTCATGTCTGTTATGGTCAATCCAACGATGATGATCATTAAGCGCATGTCTTTCCATCTGGGTTTGGGTTCTCTGCCAGTCATGGGAGTTAAAGAGATTTTGATCTTGAAATGTTTCATTGGCGAGAGTGAGAATAAGACGGTTTAGTCCAAGATGGTGTGGTTGGATGATTTGAGAAAGGATTTAATGAGGTCGAAGTCATCTGCGGTTGAAATTTTCCCACAAATGTTGGAGGGATTATTGAAAGAAGAGGATGCAATTGATTTAGTCCAAACCGAGACAGGTTTGTTTTCATAGTGATGTTCGGTCATTTTTGAAGGAGTTGCGAGAAATGATGGGTTGGATCTGAAATTTGGAAAAATTTCCATGATGAGATTAAAATCAAGAGATGAGAGAGATGATTGTATGGGACAGAAAAATTTATCAAATGTGCGGCTATTGATCTTCGATATCGGTTCACGCACACCAATACAAATACAGTTCAAACCCCGGGTTCACCAACTCACACAATGAAGCCGTAAGATTTCGGCTGATTATCTTTTCAATTTTAGTGGTGATAATTCAATCTTGGCAAAAATTTTAGCGGGCTGAGATTTTGGATTTGGGCTCTATCCTTAAGTGTCGTCTCTCGCTCACTCAGAAAAATAAAATCATCCAAGGTCGGGGTTGCTCTCCCGCAGAAATTCTTGATTTTATGGGTTATTTGAGATCAAATATATTTAGCAGTCCCGGTTTTAATGAGGTGATCACTGAAAAATTAGATGAGCAAAAATACACGTCTACCGTCCAGTCCCAATTTCCTTTAAAATTATGTGATAAAACAAGAGGGAGGAATTCGGGAAAAGCCGATGCACGCGGAAAACTATGATGAATGCTCAGTGAGAAGACTTACAGTGAATCCTCGCAATGTCCATGTGGGATGCTAGACAGAATTTAAAAATTATTCTAGATGATGTGCAAATCGATGGAAAAACCGCACCTAAGTAGAAAGTTCTATTAGCGGGAAGAATTGATTTAAATTTGGCTAAGTTGAACGATCTACGTGCGTCTCAATTAAAGTGCAGTGTGGCTTAAGATCCTACGAGCACAAGCAAAAATATAAATGCTCTGAGAGCCGTATGTGCAGGTCTATCCTAGTCGCCACTCAAGTCGGGCCCCACCCTCGCCGGAGAGTGAAACAGGCCACGACACACCACAAAATAAAGTTTAGAGGTCTTTCTACACACGCGAGAGTCCAAACGGACACCGCTGTAAAATTGCAGAAATTAAAAGTGCAGAAATTAAAAACCAAGACTCTACTCTCTCTCACGACTCGACTCAATCTTAAATTAATTGCGGTTTTTGGTGAAGTTGCGTCAGTTATTGAAAACCGCTCCACGTACAAGGTACCTCGTAAAAAAAATAAGAGAGAAAATGTAAGAGAGTGACTCAAAAATAATATGAAAAATAAATGCTGAAAATAAATTGCAGAAAAAAAATGGAATTTATAATGAAAAATTCGGGGGTCAGACTACCCGAATGCGGAAAACCGAACAAAATATTTTTTTTAGACAAAAATCTAAACCGTTTGCCTCCCCGGCAACGGCGCCATCTGACGTGTCCGAGAATGCTGCTTTTAAGAAGTTGTTTTTATCGTGTCGTGCGTTGTAGGCGGCAATCGGAAACGGTCAAGAAAATACCACAAATAATTTATTCAATTTTTAATTTCGTGGTTTTATGTTTATTTTACTTGGGCAAGTCCCAAGGTCGATCACAAGGAGGCAAAGGAACAACCTAGAATTAAGTCTATCAAAGTTCGTGTTCGGTTTTTGAGGCGGTCTTTTTTTGGAATTTTAAATGCAATAAAGGATGCAAAATGCAACTTTGGCCTTGTTTTAGGGACTAAAATGTAAATTACGTTCAAATGATGTCCAAAATTTGCAAAACTTGGCCACAATGTAAACTATAATGAAATGGATGCACTGCAATTTTTTTGGAATTTTTGGATGCAATATGAATTTTTTATGGATTTTTAAATGCAAACAAAATGATTTTTAATATTTAATTTTAATAAATATCAAACCTACTTATTTTCGAGAATCAAAATTATCTGAGATCTATCACTAGGTGACGGATCACAGAAAAATCCTAAACCTTGAAAATGTGGGGTTTAATGTCTATTAAAAATTAAATACTAAAATGTGCAAAATGATTTTTACAGGACAAAATATGCATGCAAATGCAAATCTTTTTGGGCACAATGTTAAGAATAATTAACTCTACAATATGTGATTTTTCTGGGATTTTTAGAGCAACGGTTAACCAATTATGAATTTCAGAGCAGAAAATGGGTAAAATAGGCCAATTTTCACAAAATAAATATTTATTAATTAACCGTCAATCAGAAAAATACCCGCAACATGTCAAAGTGCAGAGAGTCAATTAACCAACATCATGCTTTTTTTTGATAATAAAATAATGTAGAGATGAGGTCTAGAATCACAGGGGAACACAGGGGTACAACTGCAAGTTAAATAAATAAATAAATAGTGCAGTAGAGGGATGTTTCTGCAATTACCGATACGGGGGGGGGGGGGGGCGATTCTGCAAAATTTTCAGTAGGCACGTGCTAGGCACGTGCCTCTGGATGGCAGGGGCTGGAGCGCAATATGGAGCTGCTGTAGGGGGGTCCTTGCAAATTGCCCACGGGCACGTGAGGAACACGTGACCCGTGGGTAGCTTGCTGGTGAAGTTCCCTCCGAACGCACGTGCCTCGCACGTGCGCGGAGGGCCTCGGGCTTCGAGCCCGGCGGAGAGGCGTGGGGCGACGTGGATTCGGCGGTGCTGTCGAGGCGAGGCGGAGCTGTGGGGCCGCGGGCTGACGAAGTGGGATCACGGAGGAGTCACCGTGAGTGGTCGATACACGGCGTGGCCGTCGATGGCGCAGCAGCTGCGAGGCAGAGTAGGAGGCTGGTGGCGTCGTCGAGGCGGGGGCTGTAGCGGCGGAGCTCGCTGGTGGCGTAGGATGCCCAGGCAGAGGTGGAGCGGGGCCTGGAGACTACGATGTCGGAGGCGGTGAAGGGCCGGCGAAGAAGATGAATCGGAGTAATGGAGTCGCGGCGGTGATTGTCGGAGACGAAGGCGTTGCGGAGTTGATGACGTAACGTTTGGAGGCGGTGGCTCAACGGCGTCGGCCGGAGCTGGAGCAGCTGTCGTGGTGCTGCGACGAGCCCCTTGGTGGCTCGGATCTCGTCGAGGAGGGTGGTGCTCGGGCTGTCACCACCGAGCCCCCCCTTCACTGTGCAGTCGACGGATGGCTTGGAGGAGGGCCGGCGGAGCTCTTAAATAAGAGAGGGGAATGGGTTTGGTCGGGGGGGTTTGATTGGAGATCGCGGAGATCTGGGATCGGCCGATCTGATTGACGAGGATCGCGGGGGAAAGGGGAAGGCGGCGTCGGAGATGGAAGGAGATCGGGGCGACGCGCGCAAATCGCGGAGGAGATCGTCGGGGCGGCGGAGTTCCTGATTGGGAAAGAGGGGAGAGGAGGAGGACGACGCGCAGGCGCCGTCCGATCGCGCGTGATCGGACGGTGCCCGTTGCGCCACGTGGCAACGAGATGGGGAGCCGCTGGAGGCACGTGCGGAGCACGTGCCTGGGGAGGCACGTGCGACGCACGTGCTTCGTATTTATATATATATATATATTTTTATAAAACGAATATATAAAAGTGCTAAAAACGGCTGACACGTGGCGGCACCAGGTGCTGCCACGTGTCAGCACCAGAAAAATCTGAAAATAAAACATTTAAAAAATCAGTAAAAAATAGTAAACGTCCTCGGATCGAAAAACGTTCTTCACAAAAATTGCTCTTCTCGATGAGATCTACAACTTTCATGAAGACATTAAAACCAAAATCGATCAAATGTAAAAAGTGAATTTTTGGGGTATCCTATGTACATAGAATACCTTGATTTTTGGGTTTTATAATTTTTTTGTCATTTTAAACACGATAAAAAACCGGAAAAATATGGAAAAATCAAAGATAAATAAAAGACACTTAATTATAATTTTTTTTGGATTTTTATTGATTGAGAAAATATATACATAAAATACAAGGTCAAAATCGCGAAAATGTACAGTGTACAAAAGAGGCCCAAAACCCAACTTTCACATATGAGCTCCGATTCACTTGAACTTGGTCTCGTTTTGAAGGTAATTGAATGCACATTAGTTCAAAAGTGAGTAAGATTCAATCGGACACTGGATGTGGGAGATATGTGGCTTTTAGTCCGAAAATCTTGAAATTAGGGTTTGGGTTTTTGGTCCACTTATTTGGGTTAGTTATTTTTTTGTATTTTTCCTTTATTCTTGTTAGTGATATGTACACAGTGAAAGTGATTTTGAGTCATTCGGAGTTAGCATGAATGTGTTAAAAATCTGGGAAGTTAGGCTTATTTACAGGTCATTTTGGCTTGGATTTTTGGCTTCTTATTTTGTGCAGATTTTTTGTGCTAAAATGCAATTCTTATGGAAACATGCATAAATGCTAATTATGCAAAATAGATGCAAGAATGCTGTTGATTTTGAGGGATTTGAGCTTAATAAATGAGATTTAGAGTGATGAATACGAGATTCATCAAGGAGCACCGCGCACGCACGAGCCCGGCGAGTCTCGCCGGGGGCTTGTTCTTCCAGCATCCTCCATCGTCGTCCGATCGCCCCTCCTGCTCCAGTTTCAATCAGAGCCGTTCATCTCCGGAGCGTGCAGCATCGTCCGATCTGAGGAGGCGACATCTGGAGCGCCCACCGTCAGCAGCCGTCCGATCTCCACGTGGCGCGCATCCAGCCCATCCGCTTAATAAAGGGTAATTTACCCTTAGGCCCTAGCTTTATTTTAATTTCGTTTTAGTCCTGTAAATATCAAAGTCAGTTGTTAAGTTTTAGGTGTATTTGCATAGTGGACCCTTAGCTTTATTCTATTTGCATTTATACCCCTGCCAGTTGTGGACACGTGCATCGACACGTGATATTTTGGGTTATTTGCAGTAGACCCCCCTGTAGTTCTGGATGTTACTGAATGAATGAAAACTTTCATATATTTGCATTCATACCCGTGTGATTTATTTCCACATGTGCGATATATGTTGTGTTATTTGCAGATAAGCCCTTGGACTTTTGGTACCTGTTACCAATAAGTCCTCGGGACTTATTTTTCTTACATTTGGGTCCCTGAATGTCCCAAGCACGCGCGTAGCGCGTGTTTTGCTAGGTATTTTGCACCAGACCCCCCAGAACTTCGGGTATTTGCACTTTGGTCCCTGTGCACAGTGCCCCTCTTTTATTTTTGAATAAAATATCAAATCACCTCCAAATCCAACGAGAATTTGACACATGGCTCCTGCCATGGTGTAGGATTTTCGTGGATTTTTGAGGACATTTTTGATTTCGTTTGATATTTTTAAAAAATCAAAAACCATCATTTTTGCTACTGTCTATTTTGAAAAATCATAAAAAAATATTAAAACTCATTTAAAAATTCTATAAATATTATTTACCGTTTGTTTTACTTAGTTTGATTTTCTAGCCAATTTTGGCTATTTTTCATCACTGAAAACCACTAAAAAATTAAAAACACTCAAAAACCCATAAAAATTCTAGTAAATAAATTAAAAATCCAAAAATAATAAAATTGGTACTTAAATTTTCCTTGTTTTATCATCTTTACAGGAAAATTACCTTCAGGCCATTTTAAGGCGCTTAGATATTTTATCTAAGGCTTTTTGGCTCGGTTGGACAGTACCCACTGTTTGCTTCACTTTTTGATTTTTAGAAAATAAAATAAACATCAGAGAATTCTCAAAAATTCACCAAAAACACTACAAAATATAAAATACATAAAAATATTTTTATTCTAATTTTTGGTTGATTTTTGATGCTTTGAATAAATTGTTGAAGTGTGTTTTTCCTTATTTTTCTTTGTTTTCTTAATTACTTAAAAATCCAAAAAAATATAAAACAAATTTAAAACCACGAAAAATATTTTGTTCTTTTATTTTCTTTCTTTTTACTACTTCGTAGGCCTCTCGGCCAACCCGTGCTCCTTGAGTTCGAACCTGGGTGCTATACCAGGTTAATCCAATAGCAGGACTACTATTCGTGTTTCGATCGATTTTATTTTCATTAGTGGTTCAATTTTTCTTGATTAAGTGCATTTGATTGCTCGGGTCACAACGACCGATTAGTACCTTTATCCGAGTGATCGAATTTTACGCTTATCAGTAAACTCACTTTTAAAGTTCATTTTATAAAATTATCTATCAAATAAAAGTGATTTCACTAAAATAGAATTAACGTGCAAAAATAGGTTTTGGTACCCTATTGGTGTATTTATAAAATACAATTTAATTTAAATTTATTAATTCTTTGATGTTTCTTTTGTATTTTATAGTTTTAATATGGTAGTAATAATATATTTTAAATACAACATTAAAATAAAAATTTATCTAAAATTAATATAGCTTTAAATAATTAAATATACTAGTTATATATGTGTAATATACCTATATTACACATATATAATTAGCATATTTAATTAAAGTTCATCACTAAATTATTTACAACTTTTATTTTCACTATTTAATAATTTAAACTAATTTATTAATTTTTATTTAATTCATTATTTATTTATAAAGTGTTGTTTGACTAGTTAAACTAGGTTGGATAAGTCAAACCTCATCTTCTATGTCACCTCCTTCTTCCTTTCTGATTCTTCTTTCTCCTACTTCCTTCTTCCCCGTTCTTCTTCTTCTTCCCATCAACGGAACCCAATGACCTAGGATCACCAACTGTTCACCCAACCACCTCAGACTGACCATTTTCTTCGTCGAACGTCCACCTTCTTCCTATTTAAGAACTTCCATCCCCACAAAGCTGATCAAACACCATTTTAGTCTTCCTTCCTCGAGCTTCGAAGCGAGAGAGAGAGAGAGCATGGGTGACTAATGCCCTCAACCTCCATCGAGAAAGAGAGAGAGAGAGAGAAGGTGAGATCATGTGCGGCGTAGAAGCTTTGTGCTTTGTCGTGCTAAGCCTCCGCACTACCGCACGTCCAGACGACGATCAACTCGGAGTACATTCCTTTTTATTTTTCAAGGGTTTTAAAATATATTTTAGATGTTTTAATAATAATATTATTATCAAGGATATAAGTATATATAACTATATATAATATAGGATTTTATATTTATAGATATAACTATAAATATCAAAATTGATAAATAAAACGTTTTGTCTTTTTACTCTATTTTTGTTATTTTTTTTAAATTTTGCTAATTTTTTTGTATTGTTGGTTGATTAAAAATGTTAAAAGTGTAACTTATATTAATAGGTCGAATTGTTTTTGAATTTAAAAATAATTAAATAAATATCTTAATAATTTCCAAGACTATTTTTAATATATATATCATATAAACAAAATGCATACATAAAAACAAATTCCTTTTGCTTTTATAGAATTTTTACTGATTTTTATTAGGATTTTGGAGATTTTTTATTTTTAGTGTTTTCCTTTTGGGGTTATTTTTAGAGATTTTTGGTACGTAGTTAAGGAATATAATAATAAATAATATTTTTTTGTAATTTTCTGAAATGATTTTACAATATTTTATTTTTTAAATGCAAATAAAGGGAAAATGTAATGTTTTTGTATTTTTATAAATAGGGAAATAATTTTAATTGGCCTAAGAAAAATATATGTGATTTTATTTCCAAGAACTGAAAATAAATTTCTTGTAATTTCTGGATGCAAAATAATATTTTTTATGATCAATATATAAGAAATAAAAATAATTGCAATGGCAGAGACTTAAATATAATTTTCAGAGTCTATTCATACATTTCAGAACACCCTATAGAAGTTTAAGGGCTCGCATGTAAAAAGCCCAGAATATTAAGCATAAGATGTACTTTTAGGGGTATATTTGCATTATTCAACAAGAACCATATCCTCAATGTAATTTGTCCAAAAATATTACACTAGAATTAAAAATTAAATACGAAATTTCAGAGGGGCTTAGGTGCAAAATGTCAAGTCCCCTCATGTGCATGGGCAAGTGAGGTGACATGGACTAGACTTAAGTACAAATATTAAAAGTATGGAATTCAAAATACAAATGTTACAAAAATAATATAACTACATATAAATATTTTTGTATTAAATAGAAAATACAAAAGTTGGGGGTATATATTGCAAAATTACCGCCAAAGGCTCTTGCGGACAACTTTGATCTTCTCACTTCTCCATGTGTTGGCCCCTCGTCACCGATGATGGTCGGCGGAAGCGCAACTCAATCTCATAGCTTTCATCGAAATTGGAGAGCTAGAAGGATCCAACGCTTACTGCTCTACCTGAAGAACAAGAAAGAATAATTCAATAGGTGAACTTTGATCCTCTATTTCTTCATCCTCTGAGCACCTTCGACGCTGCTCTGATACTCTAATAGATCCTCCTGATTGTTCACAGTTGTTGATGGCTTCAAAAATGTCAAGGACTTATTGGTGGGGCTTTAGTAGGTCAAAAAAGCTCAGGTGTCCAGGGAATCAAGACTTCATCAAAATCACCTCAGTTGAGGCTTTCAACCTCCAGAACCTACATGGTAAGCTCAATCACACAAAAGGGAGGTCTAGGTGGTCTATTTGGGTGGAAGTGGAGTGAGATGAAGTCAGGGTGGCGCTCTCCAGTGAGCGGCGGAGGTGGAGAGCGGATCTTCTGATAGAGGGATGATCATAGTGAACGTAGTGGATTGGGGTGTAGAGAAGTGAAAGGGAAAGGAGATGGAGATGAAATGGGTGGTGGAATATATCTGGTTATGGCAGAAACAATGCCTGGAGAAGAAGCTCCAACGAAGTATGAAATTGAAATCTATGCTACTACAGTGAATTAAAATGCAAACTAAAGTTATGAAATATAATCTATGACTACGGTCTAAATAAAAAGAAAAGATAAATCAACTCGACTTGACTTAGGGCCAAGGAGTTGGGTACTTTGCTGGAGAAGCTCTATTGTGGTGTGGATCATGCTCCTCCCTCTGATCGTACACTACAAATCACGTGAGGAGCTAGTGTCACCTTAGTCTACTCGGATATGGATTAATCTGAATGTTTCGGTGAGATAGAACGCATCAGATTTTGAATGGTGATCCAACAAGTGTTTATGTATAGTGGCGTCTTTGACTACGGGTTCCACTCGCAATAGTGATCTTCAGATAGAGGTAAGGTGCGACCATGAAAGATCGATGCTCGATGGACAAGAGCTACAAAGGAATCAATCTAAAAAATGAAAGAATCAATGGGGGAATTTTGAGGATGTCAGGCATATAGGTTCAGAAAGACCCTGACCTATGAGGGGTAAGGAATTTACCGAGGTCAATTCCGACCTGCTACACATTGGTCCACATCAGATCAAAAAAGACAAAAATAGGGAGAATACCTTAATATATAATTTATAAATAAATAAATAATGAATTTATTTTTTCGGATTTTTACTCGACAGATCCTATAAACTTTTTAAATTACCCCTATGATATTTTTCACAACGTAATTACCCCATCGACCGTGTAAATTACCCCAAAGCCCCCACAGGCTTCAAACAGATTACATGGGGGGTTCATGGGGGTAAGAGTGGGCATGTTTACATGGTCGATGGGGGAATTAGGTTGTTTCAAAGGTCATGGAGGTAATTGGCAAAGTTTATAGGGTCTGCCTGGTAAAAATCTCTTGATTTTTAGTCAAAACATGAAAAATATTTATTATTTTATGTAGTATTTTATTATGATTTTTATGTTTTTCGAGTTAATTTATTAGGTTTTTATTTTTACATGTATCATTATAGGTATATTAACCAATATATAGTGTATTTTATTTTTATTTTATATTTTATTATGTAAAACACTTATTTTATATATTTATAACTTATTTTAAAAACGCATATAGGTATTTGTATTATATTTTTTGAATTTATTTATACACTTAAATAATTATGTATATTTATTATACAGGTATATGTACAGATAATTCATATATGTATTAAAGTACAATTATTTATTTTAGTGTAATTTTAATTTTTTTATTCTAATTTTATTATTTACATGTATTATAAATAGTATTTATAGAATTATAAGTATATAAAAGAGTGAAAAATATGAATATATAATGAATATTATACAAGTATATTGCATAATAATGGCCCAAAACCTAGCTTCCGCATCTTAACTCCAAATTCAATGAACCATCTTCGTTAAATACATAATTTAATTTTATGAAAATATATGTGAGTTTGATGAATTTTGAGATTGTATAGAGAAGATACGAGTCTGTGAAAATTTCTTTGTAATTGTTTATTCTAGTGTCTAAGGCACATTGGGCATTATTTTTTAGTGAAGTAAATTTGTATTTTTATTTGTATTTTCATTTGTATTTTTATTTGTATTTTTATGTACAAATTTCTTATTTCAAAGTTTATTGATTTGAATCATAAATAATAAAGAATAAAATAGATCCCAAAACCTATTAATTGATGAATTGAAAATTAGGGTTTTAGAGCATTTATTGACCCTATCTCCCCCTATTATATTCCTTATAGACCAAGTCAAATCTTGACTTAGTCTCGGGGTTTAGGGCCATTCAATACCTTTAGTATTTCACTTCTTTTTCTCATATTTTCTTTATTCTTTTATTTTGACATTAAATACAATATTTTATACAATATTTAGAGTATAAATAATTAATGTTATTTTCTACGAATTAATATTATTTATATGCATTTAGTTAGGGATTTAAGGCCAAAATATAAGAATAATGGAAATGAAATGGACATTCATTACTTAGTTTCTACAGTTAGTCTTCCTGAGTTTGACACTCATGTACTTATCATTATACACATTAGTTTAGGAGCCTCAATAAAAATTATAAAATCTCTTTCTGTGAACCACATTAGATCGTTACATCGGTGATCGTTCTATCTTTTTAGAATAATGGACCAAGTGAGGTTCCTCAGATGTTGTCGTTGCTAGGATGGCAGTGCTTGGGTAGATAGATAGAACCTTGGGTTTTTAAGGTTCCATTTCTTTCTATCTTCATCATATGTTTCTATTTTGTTTTTAGTTTCTTTGATTTCATTAGCTTTCTATCTCTTTTATTTATTTATTTCCTTTTTACAACTTTTATGTTCATTTTGTGTTGAAGGGCCTAGGTATTGAGGTCGACTTGTTCAGGAGTCGAGCAACTAAGGTACTTGGAGACCAACGTTCTTTGTGAGTCGATTACAGAGGAGCTACACGAGGTGGATACAAGAACCACTTTTTTTATTTTTTGTTTTCTTTGGTGGGAGTGGGAGGGGCACTTACCCATTAATCATTTTGTAGAACAGACCCAATATGGGCATCCCAGTTTGTATCCGGCCATTGCTCATTTTCGGGGCCAGTTTCGCAAGCACAGGTATTGGGGAACCTCACCGTGGTTTTGTTTTCATCTCTTTTTTCTTTCTTCCCCATGGGTTTCTGTGAGTGGCTAGGATCTTGTTTAGGATTTAATTTCCTTACGTGTGCATATCATAGATTAATTAGACATAAGGAAGCATAACCTAGACAAATAAAATCAGTTCTTCCCCGTATAGAAATACTCAATTTTACCAAGTTATGTATTTTATTTTTTTTGTTTTCATTCATTGAAGTTAGATTTATTTCTATGGGTATCATCCTGCATGTAGCGTGTTGGATTTAGGTACACACTCTATCTCTGCATGCATTATTGATTTATGTGCATTGCATCTCTGTTTCTTCCTATGTTTTCTTTCACTTAGGATAAAAGGAAAAAAGAACAAAAACATTTTAGACATTTTTTTCTTAAATTAAAAAGATTAAAAAAAGTAATACAAAATAAAATTGGGATATCTAATTTCACTTGACCTAAAATAAAATGTAACTGACATATCATTATTTGATTTGGGAGAGCAATACCCTCATTATTGTAGGTACTCTATAGACTGAGTGAGGCACACACACTTAAGGAGTAGAGCCCAAAGCCCTCGACTTATGCCCTAAGAGCTTGGACTTTGATTCTCGAATCCTATTATTGTTGCAAGTACTTTCCTCAAACGTTAGTAGAAGTAGTGGTGTGTTAAAGTAGGTGATTCTCTTTTGGACTTGACCTGAGCTTTTATGGGGATAGTCCTCTATTTGAGGAATTCATCAACTCATATATGATCTACTCTTGCAGACTACACCTGTGACGTTGATTAAATATTTTTGATCACATAACTTTAAAACCGAAAAGATTAAGAACAGAGCCTTCATGGTCGTCACCGAGTTGAGTTGGTGAAGATGGGGTTCGCTTTGCGTATTGTTTATGAATGGTGTGAGTCTATGCATTCTTATTTGAGTTGCTAGCATTCACTCATCGTACCTGTCTTACCAGTTCCTTTCCCTTTTTCTTTACCTCTTTGTTTTCACCTTCTCTTGAGTCATGATGATGGGTAGGCGATCGCTTCGGTTGTCTCTTGCCGATCCACTTTCTCGAACACCTTCCCATACATCTAGGTTAGTTCAGGATGTCCCTTTTTCGAACCAAAGTCCATTTGTGTCTCCTCTTCCAAGCAATACATGGGCCCTGAAAGGTCTTCTTCCACACCGCTTTCATCTTCTTCCCTCTTCAGTCGTGATGCTAACACTAGAGAGTCGTCTTGTGCTTCTTTCTCATTGTCTCAGTTTCTTCATACTTCTTCATCTTCTATCATTCAGATCCAGCCTTTGATTACACCTATGGTTGTAGAGCAGAGATTTGAGACCCTTGAGATGGGTTGCTGAGATGAGGGTGCATATTAAGCAACCTACAAACAATTCAAGAGAGGAGTAGGTTTCTACATTGAGTTTACCGACTTATCTTATTGATTTGGAATCCATATGATTGTTGTCGAGATTCCAAGGAAAGATGCAAGAGGAGTCATATGAGCATTTATTTGAGTTTGAGGAGAAATGTAGGACCAAATTCTATTCAGATATTTCACATGAGGATGCCATGATGAAGACCTTTCCCTTGACACTCAAGGATGGAATCACGAGATGGTTCTAAAGTTTGGAGAGAAGGGAGCTAGTTGGGGTATGTTATGGGTCACATTTTAGAGGAAGTTTTACCACATTAATCGAGCAAATTTCATGCGGTCAGTTATTAGAAAATTTTCACATGATCCCTTTGAGGCATTGCATGACACGTCGCTCAGATTTAGGATTCTTTTGAGTAGATTCCCATATCATAGGATATCCAAATCTGAGTTAGTACCGATTTTTCGTCAGGGGATCATCATAGAGCAAAAAGCATTCGTCGATGCTTTATGTGGTGGTTCACATCGCAGTCTCAATGGGTATTCACTTTCGGATCTCTTTGGAGAGATTTCTGATGTTGAAACAACACAAAAGAGAGATACGAAATGGCATAGTTGTGATCCACCTCCTATTGACTTAGGGATCACACATCAGACATTTGATGTTGATACTGAGGCAACACAGATGATGGACATTGAGACAGTTGCATAGAGTTCTCATTTTCAGAGATTGGTCCATATTCTATTAATTATTTAGCATGAGTTTGAGTTGGTTCTGCGCTTCACAATTCAGGAGCCTTGTATACATGTTCTGTAGGTATTCCAATGGAAAGAGCGAGAGCCTATGTTATTTCAGCTATCTTATCAGTCGATTCCGTTTCCATATCTTGACTAGTGTTACGATAAGCCACCTTATGAGCATATTTTCCCATGTTCGATTTTGCTTTTTTGGAGTCTTCAGTAGCCAAAGATGGATAAGGGACAACCTTTTGAGATTCTAGATATAGATGGTACCACATTCGGTCATCTTGTCCATCTGATTCATGAGCAAAATATCTATCGTAGGGACAGATGGATTCATTTAGTGACTTCATATTCAATATTGTCACAAAGTTGAGGTCACTTTTAGACAGTTTTTCCAGAGTTGTTGAGTTCTATTCCTTCTAATTCCTAAGACATGTAGAGACATATTATTGTTGTTGATACAATTAGGAGCGTGAAGTACATAGTGCGCAACAAAGTGGTTCACATTTGGATTTGATTTTCCTCATAACGAAGGCACAAAAATTAAAAGGAATTGCAAAAGAGAAAATCTATAAATAAGAACAAAGACATAACTTCAGCTTCATCTGCTAGTTCCCTTTATTTTGGTTTACAAGGAACTAGTCTATATTTTACAAAAAAAAACAATTCTTCTTCTTCATCTTCTTCTTTTGATCATGCGAGTGTACATATGGCTGAGGAGGATGTACAGATACCCTTCCAAAAGATTTAAATTTAGTGAAGGGAGCAAAATTAGAAAATCCAAAAAGAACCAATAGATGAAAATCACGAAAGAGATGCTATATAAAATTGAGATTAAGCTCACTCTTTCTGAAGAATTGATCCACGTTCCCCTTGTCAAAAAGTGTCTAAATGATCATACCACACCTAAAAGAAAGATGAGGAGAAATCATTATTATGAGAAACAAGTGTTGGCCATTTCTACTTGTTGTACTATCGAACATAAATCTCTCAAGAAAAAGAATAAAGATACGGGAGTGCCATTTGTCAGATGTGAGATTTCATATCATAAGTTCGAGCATACTATGTAAAATAATGGATCATTAGTGAATACACTACCCTTCCATTTTATCGAGACCCTTCAGCTAAGTCCTCTTATGAAATCCAAAACGATTCTTCAATTTCTAAATAGATCAGTTAAGAGGCCAAAGGGTATACTTAAGGATGTCATCGTGATGGTACAAGTCACGAAATTCACCGTAGATTTTGTTGTCTTGGATGTTGATACCTTAGTACCATCACAAGATGTTGCCATTTTCTTGGTCATCCTTTTTTGCATGCAACCATGGTCATTATTGATTATGGGACAGATTTGGTTACTTCTCCCTCCAGCAGCATAGAGCCCATATCAGAGCTGAAAGAGAATTTTGCATCATATGAGTGTTTTACCGGCCCATCAGATACAGAGGACTATGAGTTTATAGATGAGGTTGCACAACATTTGTTGACATTGGCTGATATTGAGTCATAAGAATGCCTCTTTAAAGAGTAATACTTGGATAGCATAACCTTCTTTGATCCAAGTAATCATGTTTGGAGATGTATTGATGAGATTCATGGGATATACATTATTGAGTCGAAACCGCTAGTGGCACCTGATTGTGATCATTTGGAGGCCAAGCTTGATTTGTTAGTAGATTTATTATTTGAGTCATCCAGTTGCGAGAATGATGGGGTCTTTCTTTAGATTGAATTTGAGGGATTTACTAATTCTGATCTAGAGTATATTGCAACATAATTTGGCCTCTTCCTCACATCTACTTTAGATATGACACTAAGGTCTCTTCAGTTATATAAAAATGATATTGATTTAGAACTAGTGGTGTTGCTTTCAGAGGTCGATTCTTTTTGTCTCTTCGACCATCTAGTTCGTTCCTCACCCATAGACGTAGGTTAGGGATCCTAAGATTCAGATAAAGATATCTCTGAATATGAACCTTACGTCAACCTTTCTCTTGTGCATTTTATTGTTCATTGGTCGTGCAAGAAGGTTAATCTTTGGAATTCTTGAGACTGTATAGTTACATTATGATTTGTTTATTTTTTTCACCTTATGCATACGTATTTTGTTTTTTATTCATTCATTATTTCGTTGTTTTACAACCCATGTATTGCTTAGGATTTTTGTTATACTTAGGATATACTTTATCCTAAGTATAGAGGGGTGTAGACATTATGTTATTCATATTTATTTTGTTTTATTACCCTTGTTGTTGCTTATACTTACGGTGTTCTTTACCCTAAGTATAGGGTGTAATATCGTTCATTTTCATCTTTGATTATTTTCATTTGTGTATCGCCTGCTCTCTTTCTTATCCCTCTACTGTTGATATTATTCTCTATACTTAGGGATATTTTATCCTAAGTATAATGGGGGACAAGCCGAGTCGTTGAGTGTGTACATACTTTTGACGTCGATCATCTTCGTTTTTGAGTCTCATATACTTAGGATTAGTTGATCCTATGTATAGAGGAGATGATTGACTTCTATTCATGCATTCATTACTCTTTGAGTCGTTATTGTATAGTATTCTTTTCTTTTCACTAATCAATCCTTAGCCCGAGTTATATCTTTCTTTGCTGATTCTTGATCACTATGAGGACATAGTTCACACTAAATATGGGGATGCCGTATATAAATGTTATATATACTTTAGAATATATAATATGTACTTTATTGTATTTTTTATAATATGGCTCTAAAATATGGGTTAATATTTTTGGGTTCTAAAATTCGATAGAAAACTATAAATATGAGTTCTAAAAAGAGCTTTAAAAAGTATAAATAGAATATGTTGTAGAATACTTGTACATGAAAGTCCTAATTAGATAAAATCTGTGAATGAAATTCTTTTGTAAATAATGTATAAAACTTGTATAAGTTGTATATAAATTATGTAGTAATTCTTGTAAATTTTTATAATTGATTCATTTCACTAACTCTTTAAAAAATACAAAAAATAAAGTATTAAAATTCATTAAAAATTATATAAAAAGTTTTAATTGAAAGATTCACTTCATAAAAAATTTGTGCATTCATTCGCATTTTTCAGAACAATATTGAATTTTGAACCAAATGGAGCTAAGTTTGAAGTATTTGAACTTGGTTTAGACCTTAATCCACGAAACTCTAAAGGAATTTTATTAGGAACTGGAATTGGGACTCTTCAAGTCTTTAACTTAAATCTTTGGATTCCATAAGATTGTATTCAGAATTCAACTTAAACTTGCCTAAGTAGGATACCTATTATCGTATGTATAACTCTTTAACAGTGAACCCATTTTAGACTTATGCACAATGCACTTAACTCGACCTGCATGAGGTTGCGAAGGAAAATCCATTTTAGTGGTTCATCTTATGTTTAGTGGAGTTGACGTCTAAAGACGTGAGTTTTAGGGTTGAAATAAAGCTTCGGATGAGGGATGGTCTGCTAGAATAATATATCTAAGAACTTTAAACATGGATGGAAAAAAGATTCTACATCTGTCAGGGCATAGAAGTTCAGTGCAGTGCTACAATATTTTGTACCAAAAAGAAGCCAAACACCAAATACATACATTACCACAATGGTCCAAGCTTCTGAACGCTTGCATATACGGGTGGAGACTTAGCTAAAGCGGCCAAGCTTCACAGGAGATGTGACTACCCTGGTCACACTCCACTACTTTTCTCATTATTCTAGCCTCTTCCCCCTTTTTAATTATGAACTATCATGTACCTGAACTCAGAAGGGAATACTCCCCTCCTTGAGGATCGAGTAGCTAGAAGAGGAAGCATTGGGATTGTATTATTGCAGTGGTCTCCTTTCCACCTCATTAAGTAGGAAGAGCTAACATCTTTCACACACAGTAAAAATTAACTTTAAGGTTGAATAGCTCGCGTGATAGATTGGTTGATCTAAGCTGTCAGTTGAGGAGAACTTGGATAGGGATTTGTGTAACTTGAGGATTGCCGGATTTAAATTCTAATTCTAGTGATGTCTTGACTAAATATTAATCCAAAGGATTATTCCAAGTTCTTTGTTTTTGGCTAAGTGAAATTTAGTTAAAAAAACAAATATGTTCTAAGTTCTTTCATTTTTTTTATTTTCTTTTTATCTTTCACTTATCTTTAGAGTAAGTGTTTTCTAAGGGGATAGTAAAGGTAAAGTACTGGGGAATGATGAATCCATGATTCATCTCCTTTATTCTTTCATTTTGTCTAAAATCCTTAGTAAAATCCATTAAAATATCAACTAATTCTCATGAATTAACATTCTAACCTCATCTATTAATATTACATATTAAATACTTATTTTAGCCAAAATAAAATAATAAAAAGAAAAATAAAAATAAAAGAAAAAATGATGTAGATATGTAAATATGTACATACTGGTCCTAACACCAAAACTAAGTCTATACGACTTAGTCGACAAAATAAATAAGTAGGAAGAGATAAAGATCATAATCTATAATAAAATAAATATCATTAATGTACATTCACACATTTTCACCTTGTATATATGTTCACCAATTTTATTTTTCATTCAGATAATCTTAAATAAAATTATCTCTTTATTCAAAGTTGTTCATAATAATATATATTAAATTCCAAAAATATCAAAAAATAGTTAATGTAAAAATAAATAATTACAATGAATCGAGAAAGCCATAAACTATACTATTTATAGTTTATAACTATTTGTAGAAAATTCTTAATTGATCAAACTTACTTTTAAACTTAATTTTATTGTTAATATTATTTATTAAAATACAAAAAAATCATAGAATTAATCGGATGAGTTTTGGCTTTTTGACCCCTATGTATATATTCGTACTATATGTATATAAAACTTTTTTATTTTTATAAAACTATTCCTAACTCTGATTAGCTCAATCCGTTTTCTAAAATGTTTATAAAAATCAATAGAAAAATACAAAATATAACTTAAAATTAACTATGAATAGATACCAATAAATCCCAAAACTAAAAAGTCATAAATCAAACTTCTGAACCTCATATGTTTGCCATGTGAACTCCGAATTGGGCGCACTTGCTTTTAAATTTTGTTTTATAAAATTATCTATCAAATAAAATTGATTTCATCAAAAATAGATTTAGTATGCAAAAATTAGGCTTTGGGACCCTATTGGTGTACTTGTACAATACAATTTTATTTTATTGTATTATTTGAGATTTCCTTTGTATTCTATATTCTTAATATTGTAGTGTTAATATAATTTTAATATAATATTAAAATAAAATCTATTAAAATTAAAATAACTTAAAATAATTAAATGTACTTGTTATATAAGTATAATATACTAATATTATACATATATCTATTTATTTATTTAACAAATTAAATAGTAATAACTATTTATCTAAAACTTATCATTAAATTATTTATTAAGTTATTTATAAAATTTATTTATATCATTTACTTATTTAAATTGAGTTATTTATTAATTTTATTTAATTTATTGCTCACTTATTTAAATTTAATTAAAGAGAAGATGGATGAACACTCCTCTTTAAAAAATAGTTTATTAAATGATGTTTAACTGGTCGAACTAAGTTGGACCAGTCGAACCTCATCTTCTACCTCACCTCCTTCTCCTTTGTCTTCTTCCTCCGATTCTTCTTCCTCATATGTACTTCTTACCCCTTCTTCATCCCATCAACTGAAACCACTGGCCTGGGACCACTAGGTTGTTCACCTAACAACCCCGCGTCAACTTCCTCTTCTTCGTTGAACCTTCTCCTTCCTCCCATTTAAGAACCTCCATCCCCTCAGAGTCGATCATCCGCCAATTTGGTCTTCCCTCCTCGAGATCTAGAGAGACAGATAGCGTGGGTGATAGGCATCCTCAACCTACATTGAGGGAAAGAGAGAAGAGGAGAGATCAGGTGCGGCGTAGAAGCTTCATGCTCCGTCGCGTGTTGAGGCGATGATCAACTCGGAGTTTCCACTACAATCCACATGCGAATCTTCCATCCATTCCATTCACTTCCCCTTCAGCAATTCCAGGTATATTCGATTATTTTCTCTACTTCTCCTTATCTTCTATTCTCTCTGTTATTCATCATTTCTCTTCTCTATCCCTTTATCTGTCTCTATTTTTATTTAAATCCACCCACAATCCCATCACATCACCGACCTTCCTCACCATTTCTCATTCTATCTTTCAATTCAGTTCACCTCTGATGAGTTCACACCAGAGTCTCTCTTCCTGTCCATCATTAAAGAGGAGTGTTCATCCTTCTTCTCTTTTGTACCTTCCCATTTGGTCGATGTTCACATCCTCGAGACTTAGACTAAAACTCATAGGTTTGATACAAGGAGTATTACCCGAAGAGATAAAGGTCAACATCATCTAAGTGGCTCATATATCAACCGCATGCAAGGAATCAAGCATTTGAGCATCAAGGATCATTAGACTCACCTCTTTGAAGCTCCACCTCTTGTAGCCATTAACGAAGACCACCGTCTCAAAGATCCATGCCATTTCCAACGAGAATCACTTATGTCCGATTTTAATCGAGCCTCAATCGTCATCAATGAGCAGACCTGAACAAGCGTCATAGACTTTAACAAAATAGCTAGCTGCTCCATTGTCCATCGGATCCGATCTAGGACATCATCAAGCTGTAACCATCACCTAACGTCATCTCAAATGTAAATATATGATTGAGTTCTACACCTGCTCCTGGAAGTTCTGTAATTGGGGAAGAACACATACATCTCTAGACTTCACATCAACGATACGATCGTGTTGAGATCCACCCTCCTCCATAGCACAAAATGGTGTATTAGGAGCCAACCAGTCGCCCACCGCTTAACCTCAAATGTACAATAAAACACTATACCCTTAGATACTCTACCTATTGATAGAGAGATTTTCCACTAAAAGTCTGCTTATCCACACGATTAGCAATCGTCGTACGACCAAGTGTCTCTCTAATCAACAACCAACCCACAGGAATATCAAGCACTCAATATGTGTGAGTTAAAATCTATTATAACTCTACTATAGATATGAATAGGTAATTATGGTAGTGTATTGAACATCGAGAGCAAACTGCATAGCAAGTATTATTATTTATCTCTAAATTATAATGTACTAATATTTATTTATTTATCTGTACAATATTCACTTAGTGATTTTGTGGGGGGTTTTATTTCAATTTTTAATTTTTATTTTATAAATATTTTTAAATTTTATAATTTTTATTTTCTTTTTTATTTCTTTGATTTTTAATTTCAGTTATTTTCTTAATACATGAAATTGGTATAAATAAGTGTTTGTATATGTAATATATCATATAAATGATATATAATTAATATATAATAAATAAATAAATATAAATTAGTAAATATGAATAAGAATAAATCTTTTTATTTTTTAAAGGGTATAAAATATATTTAGGTATTTATAATAATTAATAATAATATTAACTATATATAACTATATATGTATATCATACAATATAGGGAATTATATTTATAAATATTGCTATATATCATTAAAATTTACAAAATATTTTTTTTTGTATTTTTCAAATATTTTTATATTTTTGGTAATTATTTAGTGATTTTTTACTAATTTTTATGTATTTTAAAAATGTAAATATATCCAAATTCAGGGACTCTTTAAATAGGCTGAATTGTTCTAAGAGTTAAAAATATTAATAGATATAAAATTTTTCAAAATTAATTTATCACGCAATAAATAGTATATAATATAAATATAGGGCATAAAAATATTTTTCTCTATTTTTGAAAATGTTTAAAAAATTTTTAAGATTGGAAAGGGTTTGTAATTTTTAATGTTTTCTTTTGATATTTTTGTGATTTTTGGTCTATAGTGATAAAATAGGATAACAAATAATAGGTATTTTTTTGGATTATTTAAACTAAGTTTTATAATTTTTTATATTTTATAAGGCAAATAAGGAATAAATGGGCTCTTTCAATTTTTTAATAAATAAAAAAGAATGAAATTCTAAATAAAAATTATGGCATAAACAAGCATGTCACTAGACATTTTCATCTATTTTTACAAGAATTTTAAAGCATGAAAAGTATTTTTATAAAATAGAAGTTCAAAATAAAACTAATTATGCTAGCAAGGGTATTTATGCAATAAAAATTTTATGTGAGGGGGCATGTGCAAATATACAAGAACTTTTGAACTATATTTTTAGTTTTTGATACTAAAACATAATATACAAAGTTGGATGGGTATACAAGCAATTTACCCAACTCACATGGAGCACACATAAGATAAACTTGCATTGGACTCACTTTCAAATTACAAAATGATCGGGGGCTTTGCTGTAACTTTTCCACAAACTTTTGAACTTAATAAAATATTTACATTATTATTTATGAAATACAAAAAGGATGGAGGGTGGCCGTGTAACTTCTCCCATGGAGATGAACGTCGCACATTGTACTACGTGTATTTGGTTAAGCTCGATCCAACAATGTAAAGGGGTGTCGGTTTTCTTTGCCTTGGACGACTCAAATTAGATATGGACTGCTCTTGTTGATCCTATGGTGTTTGGAGTTGTTGGAAGAACACGAAGAACTCTATCCCTCCTTTCTTCCATTGCAGACTGCTCTGTCCAGGTGTCCAATGTTGTTTCATATAGCTCCTTGGAGACCCGGACCTGCATCAAAAGTTTCCACGACTCGCGGTGAGTTGCCACAGCCAAGTGATGAAGTTGGAAGCAGTGTGGAATGGAGTGGAGATGGGGCTCCGATAAATGACAGTTGCTCGAACCTCGATTCCCAGATCCATGATGGATATGGGTAAGATAAGATAGGGGAAATGATGAATAAGGCAATGGGAATGATGTAGTGTGGAAAGCAAGTTGATTCATTGGCAATAGATGATGAATTTGGCTTGAAGCTTAAGCTCCATGTCAAATTAAAGGTTTTTTTATTAAGCCTAAACCTATCGATTAAAAGAGAAATTAAACCACGAAAATGAAACAAGAACCTAAATATTACCTAGGTAGCAAAAAAAGAAGGCCTTGATTTGGCCAAGGAACGAAGAGGTAGAATCTTCGGCAAGCTTGCTAGTGGTGATTGGATCTTACTCCTCCATCGCTCCTCCTCACTGGAGACAACCACCCTTAGCTTCTATCACCAGCCAAGAGAATCAAACGCTAGGTCTGAGGGGCTAAGAACTCAAAAAGAAGGATCAAACTAAAAAATGAAGAAGGTTGGGGGTTTTGTAGGCTAGTGATTGGTGAGTTAAGATGCACGATTGCAACGAGGTTGTAGTATAACTGAAGCTCGAGGGAGAAGGTGATGAATGTGAAGATTTCCTTTTAATAAGCGATAATTGTTGTATAGGAGACAAAATTAGATTCAACAAGAAACACAAATTTTGAATATTGTGGAGAATTTATACTTAGCAAGTCTACCAAGGTCGAACACATGGAATGTTGATTTTTAGTTGTGTAGTTTTAAATTAATTTAAATAATTAGTGAATCACAATGTTTATTTCTATGTCGAGAAATTACAATGCAATGAAATGAGATGCGAAGAAAATAAACTGAGAGAATAAAGCATGGGATCTGAGATTTCATTTTTACTCCACATAATAATAATCAATATCCTCCAAATTAAATCACAGATCAAAAGATATTATTTCAACAAATATATGTATATGAGTGTGAATCCAAGCTACATGCTAGATGATCAATACTCGTCAATTTATTAGGCTCAGATATCAATAAAATATTCTCAAAGAATTCTAGCCTGCTTCCCTTGTAATTTATTTCTCGTAAAAATAATCAGGGAAATGAATTTATTCTTTCTCCTCAATTGAGCGCCTGTGAAATTATCAATTACTACAATAGGATAAATTAGATGAAATATCCTTCATACTTGAGACCCTATAAATTAGATCAAGAATTCCCTCGGATGAATCTTCAATCACAATACTAATTATGGAATTTAATATTTAATTTTCTTCCTTGAAGCCCCTACAGAATAAATTAATAATCTCCTTGATAGCACATTTCTTAAAAATAAGAACGCGTGATTAGAATAGATCCTCAAAGAATAATCTTCAGTAATCTTCAGATCCCAAGTTATATAAAATGATAGAGCACTCAATAAGCTTCAAAATGACATATTGTGTGCTGAAAACGGAGTTTGTATGAGGAAGATAGGATAAAATGAATAGTAGGGACTAAAATGCAATAAAAAGACAAGTTTTTATATTAATGTGATCCCTGGAGGGACTTATCTATAATAACTAAAACTTGCAAGTACGTGTGTGCAATTTTACCAAGGGACATTTGCCTTGCACATAACATGCTGGAGCAAAGGGGTCTCTTGTAGATCTCTGGAATAGCAGGGGGTGGGGCACAATTTGCCCACAACGCACGTGATGCGTACGTGCACAAAAGGTTCAAGGGGGCGGACGGCAAGCTCGGGTGCCGAGCCTCCACGTGGTTACTTTTGGGAGGCTCATGTGCGGTCGCAGGCTCAGGTGACCTAACCTCGAGGCAGGGGCCGCGGCTCGGAATGGGGGACGTGGCTGCACGAAGGCCATTCGACCCAACGGTGTCGAGGGCGAGTGATGAATCTCATATTCATCATGCTAAAATTCACTAATTAAACTGTTGGCTTAATTAAATAAATAAAATCCACTAATAATTCATCCATTTTATCTTGTATTATATTGTATATACATAACCAATAATTAATTGTTATTTAATTATTATTATTGACTTTGTAATTATTTTATTATCAAAAACCCATAAAAATCAAGTTGAATAATTGTCTATAATTCCCTAACCCTTAAAAGAACTAAAAAATACAAAAACAACTCAACCAAAAAGCAGGTGTTTTTAACCCCTTAAAAATACCCCCAAAAATACTTTTTTGTATAAATGACCTTTTTGGCTTTTTGTACAACATGAAACTTATTGATCTCATCGATACGAACAACTTTCATGTTTCGACATTTTTCTAATTTTGCCTCTAACTATTTCTTTTATATTTTTCTTTATTTTTACATTATTTGATTTTTTGATTGGACTACGTGGCGCCCTCTGGGCCGCACACATGGCCGCTCCTCCTTCCGCCACCCGACTCCTCCTGGGTCGTTTGATCCTCACCTCCCGCTTCAATCTTGGTCGCCCAAACCCGCTTCATTGCCAACCGTCTGAGCTGATCTCAGATCAGATCCTCACCGCTCCCTAGCGCCTTCCTAAAAACCCTCTGATCCCCCTAACATCCTACGGCTAGCATCTCTCCATGTCATCCCTACACTCCCCACCGTAGGATGAGACTCCAGATCTCATCCTAGCCATCCATCAACGCCTCAATACCCGTCGTTCGATTTAAACCCTGATCAAATATCCTAGCCGCTATTGCCCGCCTCAACCCTAGCCATACGATCAGGCTTCCATCGTAATGCCCTCAACGAGCCACGTCACCCTTTTATTTCCAATCGTCTGATTTTGCCTGCCTCCATCTGAACCACTCTCTCCTGCTTTTTCCCTGACCTTTGGATCAGATCATATGATCTGATCTAAGGCGTTCGCCAGCTCTGCCATCTAGACCATTGAATCATATGATCGAACGGCCACCGCGTCGTCTTCAACCGTGCGTAATGGTCTCCGTCTCGCTGCCCCTTTTCCCCCTTCCTTTTTTGGCCACCATCTCTGACCACCTCTCCCTCTTGTAACGCCTCCTCCACATATACTGATCTCTCGCAATTCTCATGCACCCTTCACTACCCTCACCATCACTCCACCATCAACCTGGCAGCCGTTCGAAACAACCCCCACCACCATGTAACTCCTGGTCCACACCTCCTATAAAATGACCCCCTCCGCCACCATCATCGCTCATCCACGTCTGGTCTCTCGTCCAGGTGTCGACCCATGGTCAACCTCGTCTGTGCTGCGGTGGCTCCGCCACCGCTGAGTTCCTCGAATTGTCTGCCCGAGTTAGATCGACGACCCGAGGACCTTAGGGACCTCAGCCCAAGACACTTCCTTCTTCGGGTTACCCTCTCCTATGAGGTTCCCTTCCCCTTCGTTTTCCTTTATTTCTCTTAATTTTTCCATCATCTCTGATCAATGTGACCCTCATCAGACCATTCCTCAAGCTTCAACCAAACATCTACATCCACGTCGCACCCCATCCTCTTCTCCAGAACCTTCCCCGATCCGACCCTCTTCTTCACAACCTCACTGGAGAAGAAGACCCTGGGCCACCACTCCCATCGCTCTCACATCCCCCACTCACCTCACTTACTCATGTACATTCACTAAGGCATGCTCCGGCTATAAACTAACTCTGCAGGATCTTGATTGGTCGGCGTCTGCACCAGAGTCCCTTCGAGAGTTTTTTCTCTAGCGAAGCTTCATCGACCTTCACCTCCGACCATCCCCGAAGCCTCATCACACCTCTAGGATCTCCTCCAACACTTCAGCGAGCTTCCTCAACCTCCAGATGATCCTACGGAGCGCAAGGAGCTAAGAGCAGGTTGCCGGAGCCCCGCCTTCTCTAGTGGCCTGCGGAGGAGCAAGATAGTATAGGTGTCTTTAGATCATCTGGATCGAATGGACCAAATGATGAGACATGGACAACCGAACCTCCAGGCTTGGATCTTCCAAGCTTCCTCCCGATCCTCCACCTGACGTCACGTGGCCCGAGCCAGCCAAGCCTCCCGAGCCTAGCTCCTCACGTGCCCATCACGTAAAGGATTGGGTAAGTTGCAGAGAAGGACCTGAAAGCTTTAGTATATGCACTTTGGTCCCCAGGTGCATGCGTCACGTCTGCACCTGGGTAGTTTACAGGGAGGCCTTCAATACTTCTAGGAATTACATATATGCCCCTGCACGTAAGAAAAAATTACATTGGGACCTAGATAGTTTTTGGAAAATGCAAATAGGTCCCTTCAGGGACCTATTTGTAATATTTATCCTTTTATTTCTTGCATTTTTATTACATTTATTCCCATTATATTGTTTTTAGCATAACTTGAGCATCGTAGGTCCAAATTGCATGATTTTAGTGTCGTTTTGATCCTCGTTTTTTTATCTATCTTGTGGCATGTTTAATTTTCTCACATGTCACCATTTTAAATGAAATGAATTTTTTAATGATCGATGATGACTCTAGTTCTAATGCCTTGTCATAAAATAGATGTTTTCTCATAATGTATGCTCAAAATGACTATGATTTCAATCTACTTTCTGTTGATCAATTTATTGATCTTTCTAGGGTATATTTGTAATAGCCAATTGCATACATTTAACCTCGCATTAATTTCATGCACACTCCTACAAATTGCATCTAAAATCAACTAAAAATTGTATGCATCATATATATCTGCATTGTTCTGCATTTTACCTTGCACATCTGCATGAAGACATGAAATTGAGAAATAATTCACACTTGCTCTTATTTGATCAAAATTCGATAAATAGATAGAGTAGCTCGTGTCCCTGTGTTCGACCTTGGTAGACTTGCCAAGTATAATAATCCACAACATTCAAAGTGTGTGGTTTTTGTTGAACCAAATTTGCCTCCTATACTATGACATTCTCTGATTATTAAAGAGGTAAATTTGACGTTCATCAAATATCACCATTGCCGGGGATGCGACTCACCTTTATTTATTTATTAAATTTTGATTTATTTTTGGTGTTGAATATTTCAAGATTCACAGGTCTTGCGCTCATGCATTAATATTTGCATCATTCTACTGACTAATTTCCTCTCTATTTTTCTAGCATTTCTCTTTTGTGGCAGGGCCCATGCTCCATGGAGGCATGGAGTTGGGAGCTCTCGGTGAAGAGGCCGCAAAAGATTTGATGGAGAAATTTTAGGATTGTTTATCAGCCTTCTTGCATTTGCATATTGTAAAAAATATTGTGTTGCATGTGCATTTTTAACAGTCCTCATTAGAGAGCTTGCATGTTGTAAAAAAGGAAAAGAAAAAGAAGAGGGAAAAGAGTAAATCACTAGATGATCTACTCCCCCCCCCCTACACACACATGCACACTTGAACATATACACTCACACTTTCCCCCTTCTCTCTTTCTCTGTATATTTCACATTCTCTCCCCCCTCCCCATATGTCTCCTAGCCATTTGTGAAAATACAATCCTTCCCCTCACCCCCTTGTATCTGAATGTAATTACTCCTCCAAACATAGAACCCCCAACTCATATACTTTACTTAGGCTATTTGTCGCCTAAGTATAGGGGGGACCTGCCAATTCATTCATCCCTCGCATTGTCTTCTTGTACTTAGGTCAATTTTTGACCTAAGTATAGGGGGACCCTCCTCCTCAGTTCTGCTTTATCACCCTATATTCAACCGAGTCAAGGCTTCATATAACTTGTGCAATGAGGACATAGCAAAAATTATGTATAGGGGGGTATACCGTATATTTACTTTAGTTGTAGCTCGTTTAAAAAAAACTTTTTGAAAATTCTTTTTCGGGTTTGGTTTTAGTAATCTTGTAAAATGATAAAAACATGTATTTGAATTAGACTTTAACTACTAGGCTTAGTAGATACTTTCAGTGAGGGAACTTTAGACTCCCTTAGCAAAGTGGGTGGTTTAGAGGACAATGTATATGGCTCTGTCCTCAAGTAACATGGGTCCGTCTAACAACCCGTACTTACACCCATACTGGCTGAGAGTAGATACTTTTATTCATTTGATCCTGGGCTAGTCATGGTCTCTCCAAAGGATTAAAAAAATTGTAAATTAAAATCCATAAAGATCTGTAAAAACAAAAATCACACAAAAATATTCACTAACTAAGGAGTTGGTGTATTCGTGACACACACACATTCACTCAAGGCTTGAGGATTTTGAGGACATTTGATTTCTGTGATCTAAAGAATTTTAGGTAACATGCCTTAGTCATTAGGGTTTTTAAACTTAATTATCCACACTTCCCTGATTTGAAAGATTTGAGTGCTATATAGCACTCTTCATCTCTACCTTCAAAATGAATATGATCAGCACAATCACTTTCACAACTGCATGATTGATGAGTTGAGTTGAGTTATCACTTGAAGAACTAGGACTAGAGATTTGAGTTTAGACCCAATCTAATGACATTCGAGGATGGGATAAAGTTAATGAAGGCTTCAGAAAACTTGAGTGCCAGCAAAACCCTAGACAGTATGTGAACAAGTTCATATGCTATCACTTTGATATCTACCTATGTGCTAGGGTGTGATGAAACTTAATAATAATTGTTGATCAGCGTGCTCTAGCTAACAAAAGAAAAGAAAAAGAAATGTCAAAGAAAAGCTCTATCATCCAAGGTCAAACTACAAAATGAGCTTCCACCAATGGCAAGCGCTCCCAAACATTTTCAAAGTGTCCACTTGGATCAAGTGCTAATTTGGACCAAGGAGTCGCGGTGACACCATAAAAGGGCTATGCATCATAAGCGATACAAGTCTGGGTGTCGAAGGTATCTTAGATACTCAAAAGAGACACACCCCGGTGTACTCCCAGAAAAACAAGTACAGACGACTCTGAACTCTCTTGACGGACACATTGATCAACAAGCTAAAATCTACTTGTGTTGAGTAAAAAGGAACTTGAGAGGCCCCTTTTGTCAATGTGAGGGAGATAAAAATAGACACAAACCCATTCCCTCCATCATTTGGTTGTCAATCTACATTTCAAGTCTGATGAACTAATGAGATGGTTGACTGAAGTAAGAATAGACTTACTCCCTAGTAATGAGGATGAAGTCTAGAGGAGAGTCTTTGGGACTGGAACTTCCAGTGATGCCTCGACTCGACTCTCATGAATGCAGTACACTAAATTTCATATCCTTATATTATATGTACAAAAATAATGTCTGATAATTAGATAAGTTGGATTCCTTCTGACTAAAGTTTGGATAAACACAGAATTTTAGGATCACTTAAATTAAGGGTCTTCGAAAGATTGAGCCTTAAAATCTTCACAAACACTGTCAGGAAGTAATCTGACTCATTCATTCTTTAGATGCTCGAGGACGAGCAAGGTTTAAGTGTAGGGGTATGATGAATCTCGTATTCATCATGCTAAAATTCACTAATTAAACCCTTGGTATTATTAAACAAATAAAATCCGCTAATAATTCATCCATTTTATCTAGTATTATATTCTATATACTTAACCCATAATTAATTGTATTCAATTACTATTATTTAATTTGTAAAACCCATAAAATTCAAGTTGAACAATTTTCTATAATTCCCTAACCCTTAAAAGAATTAAAAAAATACAAAAATAACTCAAAACCAAAAGCAGGTGTTTTTAACCCCTTAAAAATACCCCCAAAAATACTTTTTGTATAAATGTCCTCTGTTGGTTTTTGTCCAACATGAAACTTGTAGATCTCATCGAGACGGACAACTTTTATATTTTAACTTTTCCCTAATTTTGCCTCTAACTATTTGTTTTTATACTTTTCTTTATTTTTATATTTTTGATTGGCCACGTGGCATCTTCTAGGCCGCTCACGTGGCTGCTCCTCCTTCCACTACCCAGCTCCTCTTGAGTCGTCTGATCCTCACCTTCCGCTTCAATCTTGGCTTCCCAAACCCGCTCCATCTCCAGCTGTCTGATCTGATCTCAGATCAGATCCTCACCGCTCCTGAGCGCCTTCCTTACAACCCTCCGATCACCCTAACATCCTGCAGCTTGCATCTCTCCACATCATCTCCACACCCCCAACCGTAGTATGAGACTCCAGATCTCATGCTAGCCATCCATCAATGCCTCAATATCCGTTGTTCGATTTAAACCCTGATCTAAAATCCAAGCCGCTACTGCCCACCTCAACACTAGCCACACAATCAGGCTTCCATCCTAAAGCCGTCAACGTGCCAAATCACCCATTTATCTCCAACCGTCCGATTTTTCCCCACCTCCATCTGAACCACTCGCTCCTGCTTTTTCCCTGACTGTTAGATTAGATCATATGATCTGATTTAAGGCGTTCTCCAGCTCTGCCATCTGGACTGTCGGATCACATGATCCAACGACCACCGCATCGTCTTCAACCTTGCATAGCGGTCTCCATCTTACTGCTCCTTTCCCCCCTTCCATTTTTGCCCACCATCTCCGACCACCTCTCCCTCTTGTAACGCTTCCTGCACGTAGCCCGATCTCCCTCCATTCTCGCGCACCCTTTGCTACCCTCGCCATCACTCCACCATCAACTTGGCAGCAGTTTGAAACTGCCCCCACCACCATATAACTCCTGGACCACGCCTCCTATAAAGCGACCCCTCCGCCACGATCATCGCTCGTAACCATTCAAAGGCCTAAACCCTAGACCCTCTCCTCCTCCCTGCGACAGATGGAGGAGGAGGAGGGGCCATCTTGGTCTCCTGACCAAGTGTCGACCTACGATCAACCTCATCCATGCTGCGGCGGCTCCGCCACCGCTGAGTTCCTCGGAGTGGCCGCCCGAGTTAGAACGATGACCCGAGGACCTTAGGGACCTTAGCCCAAGCCACTTCCTTCGTCAGGGTCCCCTCTCCGATGAGGTTACCTTCTCCTTCTTTTTCCTTTATTTCTCTTAATTTTCCCATCATCTCCGATCAATGTCACCCTCATCAGACCATTCCCCAAGCTTCACCCGAACATCTACATCTACGTCGAGCCCCATCCTCTTCTCTAGAACCCTACCCGATCCGACCCATTCTTCTCAATCTCATCATAGAAGAAGACCCTGGGCCACCACTCCCACCGCTCTCACAGCCCCCACTCACCGCACTTACTTACGCACATTCACTAAGGCACGCTTCAGCTATAAACTAACTCTGCAGGATCTTTATTGGCTGGAGTCTGCTTTAGAGTCCCTTCAAACATTTCTCCTCCAGTGAAGCTTCGTCGACCTTCACCTCTGACCAACCCCAGAGCCTCGACGCACCTCCAGGATCTTTGCCAGCACTTCAGTAAGCTTCCTCAACCTCCAGACGATCATAGGGAGCACAGAGGAGCTACCAACAGGTCGCCGGAGCCTCACCTTCTTCGGTGGACCATGGAGGAGCAAGATAGTACAAGTGTCGTCCGATCATCTAGATCGGACATACCAGATGATGACAAGTGGCCAACCGAGCCTCCAGACGAACCTCTAGGCTTGGATCTTCCAAGCCTCCTCCCGAGCCTCCACCTGATGCCACGTGGCCTGAGCCAACCAAGCCTAGCTCCTCATGTGCGCAGCACGTGAGGGCATGGTTAAATTGTAGAGAAGGACCTGAAAGTTTTGGTATTTGCACTTTGGTCCCCAAGTGCGTGCGTCATGTGTGCTCTTGGGTATTTTATAGGGAGGCCCTCGATACATTTCAGAATTGCAAATATGCCCCTATGCATATGGAAAAATTACATTAGGACCTAGATGGTTTTGGAAATTACAAATAGGTCCCTCTAGGTACCTATTTGTAATCCTTTTATTTCTTGTATTTTCATTACATTTATGCCCCTACATTGTTTTTAGCACAACTTGAGCATCATAGGTCCAAATTACATGATTTTAGTGTCGTTTTCATCCTTGTTTCTTCATCTATCTTATGCCATGTTTAATTTTCTCATCTGTCACCATTTTAAATGAAATGATTTTTTAATGATCGATGATGACTGTTGTTCTATTGCCTTATCATAAAATAGATGTTTTCTCATAATGTTATGCTCAAAATGACCCTGATTTCAATCTACTTTCTGTTGCTCATTTTACTGATCTTTCTAGGGTATATTTGCAATAGTCAATTGCATACATTTAACCTTACATTACTTTCATGGACACTCCTAAAAATTGCATCTAAAAATCAACTAAAAATTGCATGCATCATATATCTGTATTGTTATGCATTTTACCTTGCGTATCTGCATGAAGACCTGAAATTGAGAAATAGTTCACACTTGCTCTTAATTGATCAAAATTCGATAAATAGATAGAGTAGCTCATGTCCCAGTGTTCGACCTTGGTAGACTTGCCAAGTATAAATATTCCACAACATTCAAAGTGTGTGGTTTTTGCTAAACCAAATTTCCCTCCTATACGACATTCTCTGATTATTAAAGAGGTAAATTTGATGTTCATCAGCGAGCTGATTGCTGCGCTGCTGGCGATGGGTGACCGAGCAGTGGCGACAGAGGGAGCGAATGAGGCGGAGCTGCTGGAGCTCGTGGGAGCGAGTACGGAGGCACACAAATGACAATGTAGCTGGAGCTCCTGTCGAGGCATGCCGACGACAATGCAAGGGGGCTGCTAGCGATGAGTGTGTCGCAAGGGTTAGCGGACACCATAAAAGGAAGGGGGCAGGACCCGGAGGCCAAGGGTGGTTTGGAGGATAGCATAGTAGTGGATGGGGAGGAGATGTGGGGTGATCGTGCATCGGGGGAGAAGGAGCAAGCGGAGTGTCTGAGGTAGTGATGGCGTTCGATGACTGGTGAAACTCCAAGATGGAGGAGATGTGAGTGAGACGGAGCAATTTGGGTGTCGCGAAGGTGATGATCGACAGTGGAAGACATGAGGGCATAAGAATAAGGTGAACTGAAAGATGGTAGTATGCTTGTGGAAAGTGAAGCTCGATCCTTCTCTGGTCATCCCATAAAGGTACGATGATACCTAAGCTAAGCAGTCACCGGTGAAGGTACTGCAGTAGTGAGGAGGAGTCTTCATTGTATCACTCCTACAGGAGCCCGATCATCGTTTGAGGGAGTTCTCCTCTCTAGTTGTCACTGGAATGGAGCTTCAAGCTCATGGTTGTTCTTAGGAGATGGCAGATAGAAGATGAGGTTGTGGAGGTTGAACTTATAGGAAGAGGAGGGTGGCAGAACGTTATGCGAATTGGGACATTTATGACGAGGAAGAAGGGCGAACTGTCGAGGAGGAGGGGCTCGGCCATTGTGGAAGAGGCATAGGCGGGTGGTGAGCAGCGGAGGGGCATGGGAGGGGTGTTACTAAGGATGAAACGACTAGAGGGAAGGGGATGGTCACGTGCTGGACACATGACCGTAGGTAGGAGAGGGGAGCAGGAAGCGGGTCACGTGTTGAGTATGTGTCCAAGGGGTGACAGGAGAGAGAGATGGAGAGGGTGACACGTGGCAAGCACAGGAGCTGCCACGTGTCACCCAAAAAAATCAAAATTTAAAAGCGAAAACAAAAATGGAAAAGAAATAGAAAGAAACCTTGGATCGAAAAATTTCCTTCACAAAAGTTATTCATCTCGATGAGATCTATAACTTTCATGAAGGAACTGGGAGCAAAAGAGGTCATTTGCACCTGATATTTTGGTGGTTCTCCATCTGTATAGAAAACCATCTTTTGGGGGTTTTGTAATTTTTTTTGAGGTTTTAAAAGAAGAGAAAAACTAGAAAAAATACGATAAAATAAAAGACACTTAATTACACTTTAATCTATTTTTTGGATTTTTAATAAATAAGAAAATATAGAAATAAAATAAGAGAATGAAATAAGAGATTTTTGTATAGACTCAGAAAGGTTACTTGGACACATTCAGTTTCTTTGATTTCAGTTTGATCTAGGTTTAAATTTATATGTAGTTTTATAAAAATTTTCATCATAGAACACAAATGAAAAATTAATAAAATAAAATGGGTTAATTATGTACATAAAAACTCAAGTTAAAAATCGTAAAAAGATAAAAATGTGCAAAGGAGGCCTAAAACCCAACTTTCACATATGAGCTTGGAATTTTATAAAGTTAGTCTTGTTAGAAAGGTATTTTAAAATGGAGTAGTTTAATAGTGTGTAAACCAAAATCGGACTATGTTGAGGAAGATATGCATTTTTTAGTCTGTCTTATGTGAAATTAGGGTTTGAGTTTATTTGTCACTTATTTGAGTTAGTATTTTATTTATTTATTTATTTATTATTATTTAAAATATCGACACAATGGAGGTGGTTTTAGATTAATCGGAGTTAGGATGAATTAATTGAAAGTAGGGAAAGTTAGTCGCTTTGTAGGTCAATTTACACTTGGATTTTGTTTCTTTATTTTATGCAATTATGCATAATGAAATGCGAACATTATTTACACATGTATGAATGAAAATGATGATATATTGATGATTAAATGCATTTGGATTTTGGGAATGGATCCTAATAGGCCAATGTTAGCATGTTGAATCTTAGATTCATCATACCCCTATACTTAAACCATGCTCGTCCTCGAGTATTAATGAATGAATGACTTAGTTGGATAAATTCCTTAATGTGCATGTGAATTTTCAAGATTCAATTCATCGAAGAACTTTAATTTGTGTGATCCTAAAATTCTGGCAGAATCATGCTTTAATCAAAAGGAATCCAACTTCTATATTTATCAAACTCTTTGTTTGTACATATAATATAAGGATATGACTTTTAGTGCACTGCATTCATGAGAGTCGAGTCAAGAAATCAACCGTCTTATTAGTATGTCAGACTTGAAAGTGTAGATGGACGGCCATATGATGGAAGGTGTAGGATTGTGTAAATTGTACTCTCCTCACATTGGAACAAGGAGACTCCCGAGTGCCTTATTACTCAAGACATGTATATTTTATTTTGTTGATCAATCTGTCCGTAAAGAGAATTTGGAGTTGTCTGCACTTGTTTTTCTAGGAGTACACTGGGGTGTGTCTCCTTTGAGTATTTAAGATATCTTCGACACCCAGACTTGTATCACAATACGATGCAAAGCCCTTTTTTGGTGCTAGACCGACTCCTTGGTCCTAATAGCATTTGGTCCAAGTGGACACTTTGAAATGGTTGGGAGCGCTCGCCTTTGGTGGAAGCTCTTTATAATTTGACTTTGTGTCAAGACCTCTTCTTTTCAATATTTCTTTATTTTCTTTTCTTTTTGTCTAGCTCCACTGCTTTTACCAAGAGTTGGCACACACTGATCAACAATTAAATTATGTTTCATCACACCTTGGCACATAGGTAGATATCAAAAGATAGCATGCAAACTAGTTCACATACTGGATGGGGTTTTGTTGATACTCAGGTTTCTTGAATCCTTCATTGACATTATCCCATCCTCGAGCATCATTAAATCTAGTCTAAACTCAAATCACCAGTCCTAGTTCCTCAAGTGATAATTGAACTCATCTCATCACATTCTTTAAAAGGTAGAGATGAAGAGTGCAATATAACGCTCAAATCTTTTCAACTAGGGAAGTGTGGATTATTAAATTTCAAAATAATAATGACTAAGGCTGGCTAACTTAATCTCTCAAGATCTCATAAATCAATTATATCTAAATCCTTAAGTCTTGAGTGAAAGTGAATGTGTCAGGAATACACCAACCAAAGAATGCATGGATGCATGAGATGATGAATGAAATGCAAGACCATGGGTATTGTTTTTCTCAAGGGTATTATTTACATATAGAATCTAGTATAATATACATAATAAACAATAATTGTACCCATTCCTGATTTTAGTTGGTAATAATTAAATTACGAGCTATGGATAAGGTATGTAGAATATATACAAACACACCCTCCTATACTTAGCTTGTGTTATGTCCTCATGGCACAATGTGAAATGTAGACCTAGTTTGTACTAAGTATAGTTGAGATAAAAAGGAAATAAGTCAACATGCCCCCTATACTTAGACTTTTGAGGGACTAAGCATAGTAGAAAATCATGAAATGAGGCAGTCAAAGGTGAGGAGGAAATGAATAGAAGTGAAGTATAGACAATGGTACCAGCCCCCCTATACTTAGGCTCAAGTTAGTCTAAATATAGGAAGTAATCATAGGTGGGGGACTGATAACACAGGTGTTCCAGCGAGGGTCACCATAAATAATAAGGATAAAGTGTCGCTGCGGCGACCGCTCACCAAACATCCAGGTTGACCTGCAATTAACCCACAATAAAAGAATAAAAACAATTGAGTCCCAAAAATGTGAATTAATCTTTATTACTCTACCATAAAATGTATAGGGAACAAGCATGTAGAGGTCGAACCACAGAGAGCAATACAAAAATGCAGTAGCCAACGTGTATCTCAGAGTCATCCTTGTGTGAAGTGGGTTTTTAATTTTTATTTTATTTTTATATTGTTATATATTTTTTATTTTTTTATTTTTTTGGTTTATATATATTTTTCATTTTTAATAATATAATTAGGTAATATATATATATATATATATATATATAATAAATATATAAATATATGTATACCCATAGAGGGTTAGTATATAGCTTATAACACATATAATATATATAGGTATATTTAGATGTAATAAAATATATATTTTTTTATATATTAGGGTTAATAAATAGATATAAGAATACATATAAATAATTAGATATAAGATATATATATATGTTTTTTTTTCTCTCTTTTTTTGGACATATATAGATGTACATAAAGGAGTACTATAATATTACCAAAAATACTCAAAAATAATCAAAAATTCAGGAATAAAATCTTTTTGGGATTTTCATGGTTTTTTACTGTTTTTGTGATTTTTGGGCATTTTTGAAAATATTTTTGTATTTTAAATAGCAAAATAAAAGCAAACAATGGAATAGGGTCTGGCTGTAAAAAAATAGACATTAAAAATAGCAAACAACCTAAAAAATTTTCCACACTAATTTTTAATAAAGATAATAAAACATAGCATAAATAGGGCCTGAGTTCATATTTTTCTGATTTTTCTTTGAGTTTTTATATTTTTTTGAAGTTTTTGGGTATTTTTGGATTTTTAAGTTTTTCCTTTTGATATTTTTAGGGATTTTTTGACTGACACTAAAATAGGTCAAAATGCACCATAGGGAATTTTTTTAGAATTTTTCGAGACATTTTTATATTTTTTTGGGATTTTATAAGTTAGACAGTGAATAAAAGACATGTTTTTGATTTTTAATAAATGCAAAAATGCAACAAAATGAAAAATTAAAAATATAGCATTCAAGCAGAACTAAACAGGAGCTTAAGTATATTTTTGCAAGATTTTTCAAGTTAATATGGAGCACAAAATAAATAGACAAAGCATTCAAAAATAAATGGCATGGCAGGGGTATTTTTGCAAATAAAATAGCTCACAGGGGCATACATGCAAAAATCACAATAAAAATACACGTTAACTTTTATTTTCAGGACCATTTTGTAATTACAGAAACCCAGCGGGGTTTAAATGCAAATTTCACGCGCCTCACGTGGGTGCTGCACGTGAGGTGCGTAGGGACTAAAACACAAATATTAAAATATCGGGGGTCCAACTACAAATTATACAATTTATTCACAACTTGACTTTTTATTTTCGGTATTAAACTATAAATACAAAAAGGTGGGGGCTAGATGTGAAATTTACCCCCAAATAAGGCGGGTCATCCAACGGTTGGACCTCGTCCACTTGCCACGCGTCGTGCTCCTGTCGGCCGATGACGATTCGCAGATGACGACGGAGATTAGATCAGCCTCGCTGATCGAACGGTCGGTGCAGTGCTTCATCTGACGGCCCTGGTTCAATCTGGGCCGACTCCTTCGATCTGACGGTGCTGAAGCTGCCAGGAGGAACAAGGAGGAAGGTCGCCCCCGGCGAGCTTCGATCGGGCAGCTCAGGCTCCTCCGGGCACCTTCCTCGCCTCTGACGCGCTCTACTCGTAGCTGATGACATCCCGCGTTGACTGATGGTGTTTTCATGGCTCCTAGGGGTCCGAGTCGATGGAGCGAGGTCGGGGAGGAACGAGATGGGGTGCGAATGGCGGGCGGAAACAGTTGGGTTTACGGTGGAGAAGTTGCCGGAGCAGAGCTCCGGCGAACTTCGAATTTTGATTTTTAAGCTACGGGCATTAACTACAACCTAATCTAGTGACTGGAATAAACACCTGCCATTAAAAGCTAACTAAAAATGCATAAAAGGGTAGCTCTTATACATGGGGGCCTCCAGGGAGCAGGGCGGACGTCGGAGCTCCGCCGCATCAAAATTCTCCGTCCTCCGGCCGAGTCGAGGAGCTGGGTCACTCCCCCTGTCATGAGGAATGGTCCAGGAACAAGATCAAGGCGTTTGGGTGGAATGAAAATGGCCAAATCCGAGGAAGAAGGCGGAGCTAATTATTTATAAACATTGGCAAGAGGCCTTATTACCCGGCGATTATTGACTGATCTAATGAATATCTCGTTGATCTATGATTTTGGCGGGCATCATGGATGATCAGAGGACAAATCTTGTGAAGGAAGTGAGCCAGGATGATGGAAGGGATGGCCGCGAAAAATGGAGGAAAATCGGGGATTTGATAGGTCAGAGGTGCCAGGCAAGGGATGGGACAGTTGACCAGGGGGTCAACGAAGGCCGGCGCCTCATTGGGCCACGTCAGCCGCTACAAGACAAAACAGAAAATCTGATTGGAAATTGATTTATTTGACACCTTAAACGATTTAATTAATTTTTTCTTATAAAATAAAAAATGTGTATTATTTCATCTACTATTTATTAATGATTTTTATTGAATTTTTTCAGGTGTTTTATTATAGTTTTATTTGAATAATGTGTATATGCATGTATTTACATGTATTTTTATGTATTTTATTTTTAATTTGTTTATTTTCTTTTATTATTTTATTGGCTTATTTTATAAATTAATAATTTATTTTTGTGAGTATAAAGGTATTTTTGTTTGATTTTTATGAGTTTATTTATATTTTTAAATAAATAGGTATAGGTGTGTGTAGGTATACTTATAGGTGTTTTATCTATGTATTTTATACACTTAATTTATTTATTGTATTTTCTTGATTTTTATTTTAGATTTACATTTTTAATGAGTTATGTATAATGTATACATTATTATAAAAATATAAAAGAATAAAAGAATGAAGGAATAAAATCCTTTTTATTTATATATAAGTATATAGCATAGGTATTTTGTCTATGAATTTGTAGTCTTATTTTATTTTACAAATTATTTTTGGTTTTCTTTAAATTCTAATATGTGTATGCATTATATACATTATTTACAAAATTCTAAAAATATGAATTTATACAAATAATAAATATTGAATAAAATGAATATTTTAATCAGTCCTATATACAAGAAGGGCAAAAAACCTAACTTCTGCATATGGATTCCAAAAATTATGAAACAAATTTTATAAAATAGTTCTTGGAATGCTATATACAATTAAAGATGAGTTTGGGTGATTTGGAGTTTTTATTTGCAAGATATGGGTCTGTGAAGTTGAGATTTTGGCTTTTTATTCTGTGTATAAAATGTACACTGGGTATTATTTTTACACAAACTCAATTTTGTATTTTTATTTACATTATTATCTACAACTTTCATGTACAAAGTTTCTTTATTTGATGAAGAAAAAATTATGTACAAAATAGGTGCCAAAAAATGCATAAATGAATGAATTAATAAATGAGGTATTTATTGTACACTGGCCAATATTTTATTCCTTGTCGACCAATACCATGCTGGCCTTGGTCTCGGGGTTTGTGTCATAAAATATTTACAATATTTTATTCCTTTTTCTTTTCTTCTCTTTATTCTATAATTTTGGCATTAAGAACCTTATTTATTGTGTAATTAATACAATGAATCATGAATGCTATTATGTACAATTTGATGCTATTTACAGGCATTTGCTGGGGTTTTTGAGGCAAAAATGATAGAATAAAGGTGATGAAATGGAGATTCATCACCCCCCTATACTTGCCATTGCTAGTCCCTAGCAAACACTTATGCAATACATACAAAAAGAATAAAGAAAAGAAAAAGGAGAATGAAAGAAAGATAGAATGAATAGGGGTGCTTTCAGTGCAATGCATGTCTTTACAAAATCTGAATTTGGAGCTCCTGTCAGACCTTGGGTGTGAATGTGTGTGGAACCTAGTCGGGAACCAGCTCTAAAATACAACATTCTTCGATAGTCATAGGACTCGGTTCAACCCACCTCAATAGCCGGGTCAGAACTAGTCTACATCATACGCAAACCCTTATAACTATGAAGCTGACTTGTACGTTGTAAGTGATAGTGGCTCTCCCCAACTGAAATGATAAAGGAACTGACTTCTCCAGAATGACAACCCAATGATTCCCCAATCCAACAGCTCTTTCCTCGAGGAGCAGGGTATTCCCTTCTAAGTTCAAGTGGCAACCAGCTCAAGAGGAGGGGGTGAAGAGAAGAATGGACGGTAGCCAGTGTAGCTACCTATCCCGGGATGCAAGACCAGTGTAGTCAAGTCATCCAGCTGCAGGCTCACATATTTGTCTTTGGAGCTCAAGCTTGCTTATTGGCTTTATAACATATGTACATACTTTGCAGGCATTTTATTTTTGGTACAGGCCTGACCCTTTTTTTTTCAACATACTATTCACAGCAGCATTTACATAAGGAGTTTTTCCTCTTGAGCCAGTAGATTATCCCTCTTTTGAAGCTTTATCGCAACCCACAATCTCCTGTCTTTAGACCTCATGGCTATTGGACCAGGTTGGGGTGCACTTCCCTCCCTAGACGAGGACGAATGTTTCCACCCGTGTGCGTCTCAGACTGGCAAATCCAACCCCCTCACCACTCCAACTGAGTTGAGCCAAGTGAAAGGTGCAAATGTCCAAGTTAGGTCACGGTCGGCAAGAGTCATAAGTGTGTCTCGAAAAGTTCTAGTTAGTCCACTGAGGTGACTTGAACCCAGCCCTGATTTCTCAAAGAATTAAGTCTGTATAGACCTGAAGTACCTTAAACCTAGTTCCCATAAGGTTCCAGTGCAGTTAGGTGCGGTAAGGTCTAACCAAGCTCCAATTTGAGACTTTATTAGACTGATTCAATCATCAAGCTCACTCAAAAAGAATATGCATGGTATGCTTCTGCTATGCACAATGAATGATGCAATTTTTCGCAAAGAGTTTGAAAGAATCAAAGAATATTTTTACACAAAGAATTTTTTTTGCAAATAAACTAAGAACTGGACACATACAAAAAGTATATACACTTATTTACACGGGCGTGCCGCTTTATTTACAAAATGTATGAGTTTCTAAAAACTTTACAGGTTTGAATGAAGTGGTTTATTTAGAACTGTACAGAAAGAATTGTATGTGTCTTATTTATGATTTACAAGTATTTCCAATGGTGTTCTTATTAGTTTTTGAAAATAATTTTGCAAACTATAGTACACGATAATTTTCGCAATCATTTACACATATTTGAAAACTATTTTTGCAAAGGTTTTTCACACTATATATACAATTTTCACAATAATTTTGGCAAACATTTTCCAAAAATATTTGCACATAGGTTTTTCAAATCCTTTCTTTCACACAAAGAAAAAGTTTTTCAATCAAGACATTTTCACACCTTTGAAATCATTTCACATCAAATTTTTCAAAATTGGTCACACTATTTTTCAAATCATACTATATAGGTATCTGATTTTGTAATCAGTATATAGAGAAGAAGAAAACCTGTATTTGATGTACAATATGGTTTTGGTTCTTATAGGCTTTATTTGGGCTTATTCATTATTTACAAATGAGAGATTTTTGTGCGGACTCCTCAGACTTAATCGAGAATCATTTTCACAAGGATTTTGGAAACTATTGTCCAAGATAATTTTGCAAACATGTTCACGCATTTGAAAATCCTTTCACAAAGGTTTTACACAGCATAGACAGATTTTTCAAAACAAATTTTGACAATCAAATTTTCACAATCATTTGCACACTAGTTTTCACACATTTTTCTTTCACTCAAAGAAAATAAATTTTACACTCAACACTAATTTTTTCAAAGATTGAATACTTGTACACACTATTTTCAAACTATTTCACAAGATTTTTCAAAGAAGAATGTTTTGCACAAAACACTTTTCTGACTTAATAATCAGTACAAGTACAAGGAGTCTGAGGAACTCACAATCATCTTCCATTATTATAAAGCTACTTTTTACATTTTATTTTATGTTGACGTGATATTTTATTTTTCAGTATGAGTTATGGATTTTAGTATATACATGGTATATACGACCCCCCTATACATAGCTTGAGCTATGTCCTCATAGATCGAAAGGAAAAAGCAAAGACATAACTCGTACTGAGTATAGACAGATCTAAAGAATAAATATGAATGAAATGAATGAATGAGAAGTTGACCGTCCCCCCTATACTTAGGATCAAATAATCCTAAGTATAGCAGACTGTACAAAAAGTAGGGAGGGTCAAGGGTGGGAATATACTGATCGTACTCAGATTGTCTCCCCCTATACTTAGGGTAAGATACTCCCAAGTATAGACAAGAAGAGGAGACAATGGAGAGGATCGGACCGAAATGAAAAACTCTAGGTGCACATCCCCCTATACTTAGGACAAAGTACGTCCTAAGTATAGAAATCTGTCTACAAGGGCGGCACCTTTTAGATACAAAAAGGAAATAGAAAAGGAAAAGAAGAAAAGAAGAAAAGAAGAAAATCAGAGAAACAGTGGTTGGAGTACATCGTCTGAATCTTTCGATGTTGCAGGTGCTGTGAAGCTGTCATCGTGGTGCACTAACTGAATAGAGTCAACAACGACCAAGAATGCATCTGGTTCGAGATAAGGCTTCAGTAGTTGGCCGTTGACGACGAAGGGCTGTGCGTCAGGGGACAATTCTGATATAGCAATGCTTCCATTATCACGTACTTCACAAACTCGAAATGGCCCTGTCCACTTACTCTTTAATTTTCCTGGGAATATCTGCAACTTTGCATCAAATAACCACACTTTCTGTCCAACATCGAAGGTCTTTCTTCTGATGTGCCGGTCATGCCAGTGTTTCACCTTCTCCTTGTACATCAAGGTGTTATCGTATGCACAGTCTCGGAATTCCAAGAGCCTGTTCAGATCGTCTTTTCTGTTCTGACCACTTCTTTGTGAGTCCAAATTACAACTGCTGATTGCCCAAAGAGACTTGTGAATTAATTCCACGGGCAGATGGCAGGGTTTCCCATATACAAGACGGTAGGGCGACATGCCCAAGGGAGACTTGTAGGCGGTTCGGTAAGCCCATAGAGCTGAGTCGAAGAGTTGAGACCAGTATTTTCTGTTTGGCCTAACAAGTTTTTGCAATATAGTCTTGATTTCTCTGTTTGATAACTCCGCCATGCCATTGGTCTACGGATGATAAGGAGACGCGACACGGTGATCGATGCCGTACTCCTTCGTTAATTTCTTGACCTCTTTGTTGATAAAGTGACTACCCCCGTCTGAGATGAGAATCTTCGGTATCCCAAACCGCGAAATGATGTTCTTCTTCAGAAACTGGCAAACTGTTTTGCTGTCGGCGGCTCGGGCGGGAATAGCTTCAACCCAACGACTCACGTAATCGACGGCAAGAAGGATGTGCTCAAAACCTTGACTGTTAGGGAAAGGTCCCATGAAGTCAATGCCCCATGCATCGAAAACGTCTGCTATCTGAATGATTTTCAGGGGCATTGAATCTTTGGCAGTGAGTGTGCCTTTCAATCGCTGACAGTCAATACATCTCTTGACAAACTCTGATGCATCCTTGAATAATGTGGGCCACCAGAAGCCACACTGAAGTACTTTTGCTGCCGTACGATCTCCAGAGTGATGTCCACCAGATTCGAGCGAATGACAATGCTCGAGGACACTAGATTGCTCCGTCTTAGGGATGCACCTGCGCCAAATATAATCTGCTCCTTCTCTAAATAAAAGAGGATCTTCCCATTGGTAGAAGCGGATGGTCGACATGAATTTGTTCTTTTGGTTCTTCGTCCAATCCGAAGGTATTACCCCAGAGGTGAGGTAATTGACTATATCAGCATACCAAGGGAGAGAATCCACAGCTAGGATAGCTTCGTCAGGGAAGGTTTCTGTGATAGGTGCATTTCTCAGAGGAGACTCATGCTGCTCTATTCTGGAGAGATGATCTGCTACCACATTCTGAACTCCAGGCTTGTCCTTGATTTCCAGATCGAATTCCTGGAGGAGAAGGATCCAACGAATGAGTCTTGGCTTGGCATCCTTCTTCTGCTGTAGGTACCGGATAGCAGAGTGGTCCGTGAAAATTGTGACTTTTGATCCTAATAAATAGGATCTGAACTTCTCTAAGGCGAAAACCACAACCAGCAATTCTTTCTCTGTCACTGTATAATTCCTTTGAGCTTCATCTAATGTTCTGCTGGCATAGTGAATGGCATAGGGCGCCTTGTCTTTTCTCTGTCCAAGAACAGCTCCGACTGCAAAATCTGATGCATCGGTCATTATCTCAAAGGGAAGAGTCCAGTCGGGAGGCTGTAATATTGGAGCATGAGTGATAAGCTCCTTCAATTGATTGAAGGCAAGGAGAACTAGCAGAACAACAATGAACTCGGTTTCCTTGCACAAAAGTTCTGTCAGAGGTCAGGCAATGCAGCTGAAATTCTTGATGAATCGCCTGTAAAATCCCACATGCCCCAGGAATGACCTCACATTCTTAACTGACTGAGGTGGCTGAAGATTTGAAATGACATCCACCTTTGCTGGATCGACTTCCATGCCACGTTTGGAAACGACGTGTCCCAGCACAATACCTTCAGTGACCATAAAGTGGCTCTTTTCCCATGAGAGCACTAAATTGACTTCTCGGCATTTCTGAAGCACTCTGTCTAGATGCTCAAGACAAGAATCGAAACTATCACCATAGACAGAGAAATCGTCCATGAACACCTCGAGAAAACTGCCTACCATCTCGGCGAAGACTGCTAACATGCATCTTTGGAAGGTTGCAGTTGCATTGCACAATCCAAAGAGCATTCTCTTGAAGGCGTAGGTGCCAAACGGGCAAGTGAAGGTAGTCTTCTCTTGATCTTCAGGGGCGATCGTCACTTGGTTGTACCCGGAGTACCCATCCAGAAAGCAAAAGAACTCCTTGCCTGCTAATCTCTCCAAAACTTGATCAATGAATGGCAAGGGGAAGTGGTCCTTCTTGGTTGCTGCATTAAGACGGCGGTAGTCAACACACACCCGTCAGGATGTTGGTACCCGAGTTGAAATTTCCTCTCCTTTTTCATTTGTAACCACGGTAAGCCCGGATTTCTTGGAACTACATGCAGTGGGCTTACCCATTTTGAATCGGAGATGGGATAGATAAAGACTTCATCACACCATTTTGTGATTTCTTTCATGACGACGTCCCGAAGGTTAGGGTTCAGCCTTCTCTGGAATTCGCGGGATGGCTTGGCATCTTCTTCTAGATAGATATGGTGTGAACACAGAGCTGGATTTATCCCTCGGAGGTCTGATACGCTCCAACCAAGTGCCTTGCGGTTCTTTTCTAGAACCTCGAGAAGTCGAGATTCCTGATCCGGATTCAGCCTGCTGCTGATGATGGCTGGATACATTTGTTCTTCACCCGCAAGGAAAGCATACTTCAGGCCTGCAGGAAGTGGCTTGAGTTCTGGTTTTCATCTGTCCACATTACCTGTCACTTCAGATATCATGCTGGTGGTGGGATGTGCTTCCTTGCGATACTAACCATCCTCAACATCCTATTGAGATCCCAGTGATGTACCGAACGGTTCTGTGCTAAGCTGATCATGTTCGGTCTGGAGTGAGTGCTCAAGAAGATGCGCCTGCATCTGAGAATCTGTTTCCCAAAAATCATCGGAGCATATGCTGACTGCGCTTTCCAAGTCCTCCTCAAGAGTGAGGATTTCTTGGGTCCATGGATCGTCCAATGATAACTCTCAGTCTCTGATCTCCGCAATGAAATCATAGTCTCCTTCTGAGGTTGCTTGACTCTCATCAGTTGTGGCATTCTGCTCTTTATTCATGTTCATCGTGATCTGCTGGGTGTTCGAGCTGAAAGTAATCTTCCCAGACCTGTAATCAACCACGACACCTGAAGTACGGAGGAATGGTCTACCAAGGATGATAGGGGTCTGGAGCAGGGGTGTAGGTGAGTCCATATCATGGATACAAAGTCAGCTGGGAATTTCATCTCCTGCACAGTAACTATCACGTCTTCCAACAGACCTCGGGGGCGCTTGATGGATCGGTCACCGAACTGAAGGATCATGCGTGTCTCTGCTTGAGCGGTCCCAGCCTGAATTCTTGCATTATGGATGAGGGCAGAAGGTTGATGGAAGAACCACTGTCAAGAAGAGTACGCTCGAAGACCTGGTAAAAAATCACATAACTGATCAGAGGTGCTCTTGTATCTTGCTTCTTCTGGGGGAGATTGCTGATAGCTGCAACTGTGGCCATGGATAGGACGTGCTTTTCTACTTCGCGGCGTCTGTTGTCTTGCGCTGGGCGACGCCTGTTACTACATGCCTCTTTCAATCCTTTCTTTACAGCTGGCATGTATTCCACGGCCTTCAACAAGGGAATCTCAACAGTCAATTTATCCAAAATGTCCACAACACCTGGATCAGACAATGCATTTTTTCGTTTTGCAATTTTTTTGGATTTTTGTATTGCATGTGGAAAAGGAATATTTACACCACTGGAAGGAAAATGAGAGTTCTTATCAAAATCATCGCCCGTAGAATGTTGTACATCCGAAGTACAAAAAGGAGTACAAGCTGGATCTGAAGATGCTGGTGCTGCAGGGCGATCAAAAAGGGTAGCTTCTGCTCCATCGGCTGGCGAGGGATCGGCTGCTGCTGGCGGCACCTCCAAGGCTGGCGCAGCTTCGCTTCTGCTACAAGCTTCTTTTTGTTGTTTTTGTTTTTGCTGATTTTTTTGTATTTTTGGCTGAGGCTGATGACAAGGCACGACGGCTGGACTGGCTTCTCCTTCTTCTTCCTCCTCACCCGCCCCTTGGGCTGGCACGGCTGATGCGGAAGATGACGATCCACCTGTTTCTTTATTCACCCCACATCTGGTAGCAGGCGGAGGCAAGGCCCTATCGCTCCTGAGAGTAACAGCATTAGAATAAACAATAATATCATTTTCAGACACGGACTGGACATCACATTCTACCTGCTCTTTCTTCTTGAAATTGTTGGGGTTGGCTTCGACCTGCATCGGAATGGTAGTTCGGGTGGCGGTCAGGTCATCAAGCTGTTTTGTCATCTCCGCTAGCCCTTTAACAAGCTGGGCTAGACACTCCATGGTGGGATTAGCAGGGAACACATCAGAAGATTCAGCGTGCAGACCACGCTGCTGTTGGGTAGATGGGTGGGGAGGCTGCTGCTGGTGGTGTTGCTGTGGTGGAGCAGGAAGTTGAAGCTGTTGGTATGACGGAGGAGGATACTGCTGGTATGGTTGAGGCTGAGCAGCCGCATACTGGTGATACGGCTGTGGGTGGCGGTACTGCGGCTGCTGCTGGTAAGGAAAATTCTGCCTCCATGGATGTGTAAACTAGGGAGGCTACTGGTGTTGCTGGTGAGGCTGAGAGGTTTGACCTAAACGACCACCCTGAGGTTGGTGGTACTGCCGGTTGACAAATTGCTGACCCTGGGGTTGTCCCTGAGGACGGGTCAGCTGTGCATCATTATTCCATACCCCATTGACTTCTTAGATCAGGGGTGGTGGTGGGAAGACTGGATCAGGAACAGAAAGGAACTCTGGCTGGTATACGACCATCTGCTGCTGTGGCGGGCCCTGATCGGGTGCCTGCACGTAGTACACGTGCTGGACTGCCGGTGGCTGCTGGCTCGGTTGAGACTGATGTTGCGGTTGCTGCTCGTCCTTCTTCTCAGCGGGAGCGTCAGATGGTGTACCCGACTGAACAGAGTTGATCGTGCTGACCAACAATTCAAGGTACTTGTTGATCTGATCTAGCTTGTCCAGGTTCTGGGTCCTCTTCTCGATCACAGCGAGTTTCTCGAGGTCCTGTGATCGCTTCTCGATGATATCTACCTTAGAGAGATGGCCCCCAATGATGCTGAGGTTGTAGCTCTCATCTCTCTCTGCTTCCTTGGATGCAGCCATGTGAACTTGTTTCTGGAGGATCTGGGGCTGCTTTTGGTATGCCTTGGATGAAGAGAGGGCGCCCTCTCCTTCGGCCATTTCTTCAAAAATCTGCCAAACTACATCTTCATCCTTATTGAAATGGGAGCCCCCACATGCTGCATCCACGAGCCTTTGGCTTTCAATGTTGAGTCCCCCAAAGAAATGCTGGACCAAGCTGGTCTTAGGGATCTCGTGGTGGGGACACTTCTCCTGCAGATCAGTAAATCTCTCCCAAGCCTCGTGTACTGACTCATGTGCTCCTTGGGAGAAATTACTGATACGGGCTCGCATCTGGTTGAGCCGACCGAGAGGGTAGTACTTATGCAGGAATGCGGACTTCAACTCCTCCCAGGTCGTCACGACCTTTCCCAAATGATTGACCCAGTAGAGGGCCTTGTCCTGTAGGCTGAAGGGGAAAGCCAACATCTTGACAATGTCCAGAGGGACATTCGGATAGTGAGTGGTGCGGCAAATGCGGGTGAACTACTGGAGGTGAATGTACGGCTCTTCGTTGGTGTTGCCATGAAATGCAGGGAGAAGGGCTATGAACTGGGGCTTCATCTCAAAGTGAGCGTGTAACGGTGGAATGAGGATCCACTCGGTCATCTGGCTGTCTCCCGGATTATATGTTTCTTTGAGTGTCGGCTTTGGTTGTGTTGGGAATTCTGGATCATCATTGTTGTCACCATCACCTCCTCCACCTCCACCTCCTCCTCCCCTACCTCCTCTGCCTCTGCCTCCTCCTCCGTCGTCACGGTTCATCATATCATTCAACATATCCTGGAAAGCGGTCTGTGTGAGGGCCTGCTCGGTCAGCTGCTGTTGGATAGCCTGGATAGACGCCAGTAGTTGTGCATTGACTTGGTTCTGGTCTGGCATCATACCCTCTGGGATGGGTGGTTGCTGATCCTTGCCCTTTCCTCCTGGAGCCATGTCAGGGTCTGAATCGGACGAAATGAACTCCGGAGAAGTCTCCAGGGCTCGCACTGTCTTCTATCTGCATAATGAGATGGTCCGAATCAGATCACTTGCAATTAATGTTCAGCTGTCGTGATGAAGCTGGAATTCAGGTCAACCCCAGCATGTTGTGAATGGAAAAATGATGTAGACTGTAATGGACTCCCATTCACAACGGCGATAGCGGGACAAAAGTGATCCCAGTTTATTGGGTGGCCAAGAGAAAGGTAGAAAACGAGGAGTCTGAGATCGATCCGCAAAGTCCGGATCGGGTTCTCGGGAATCGCCTCGAAATTATTGGCGGAGTTGAGTCCATGGAATCGATGTAGGTGTCGGCATGGTCCCGACGAAACCATCCATGGATCAACTTCGTGAAGCACAAGAGAATGACGGATGTTGGAAGAATGATGCGATGGTCAATGAGGAATAAAAGGAGTGTAAAACAGTAGAAAGGCTCGGTTGAGCGGGGTGGTCAAAGAAATATACAACACAAATGTGTGCAACGGCGCGGGACTTTGATCTTTGAACCTTAATCTAGATCCATACAAACACAATACAAAATTGGGTTCACCAACTCAAGCCATGTGAAGCCGTGAAAGCTCGGCTATTTATCATCTTTTAATTTTTAGAGTTGTGATTTTCAGGCATATCTTATAACAAGTCCTTAGTACGCTACCCTATAGGAGAGAGAGTACTGCCAGAAGAGTATCCCGTACTTGTCCTCCTCCTGTGTAACCTGTAGTCTGTACTTTTTGGAGTCCTTGTAACCCTTCCTGGATCCCTACTAAGCCAAAGAAAAGAGAGAGGAAGCCGATAGGCGAAACCAATACTTCGGTTCTTGCTCGCAACGGAATCACTCATGAGTGTGCAAGAACCTACTCGGACGCAGGACGATGAGACAGACACCCCCGTGAAGGCGTGGCCTATGCTCAATACTTCGGACAGGGTCGATGCTCTCACAATAGAGAGTCACCATTGGTGACCAAGTCCTACTCGCCTACGTACGATAGAAGCACCAATACTTCGGAAATCGAGGCGATACACAAGGCAGTTGCAGACTGAGTTTTGGGCTTTAATCCTTAGTGGTCGCACTCGCTCAAGGGAGTAGGGTTTTGGTCCCCCTCCAAGGTACCTAAAAACAATGAGGGCTTTATGAACCCGGTACAATGATAGTCCATTATAGATTTTAATTAAGGTCAAAGTTTATTTAGCAGTCCCCTTGTTTTAATTTTTGGTTTTCACTTTTTTTTTGAGTCTGTTTTCATACCAACGCCTAACGTTTTTGTAAATTTTCATTTAAGTCCTAGGTGCTCAAAATCAGAGGGAGATAGCGGAAAAGCCGTGCAAGTGGTTCCATGATGGAAATCTCACCATTGAACCGAATGATGCATGCTGAGTTAGAAGACTTACAGTGCATCCCAGCTCTCTCCGTGTGGTATGCAAAACAGAATTTTTAAACCTATCTACATGTCGCTATGCAAGGCACAAAATCGCCCTAAACATAAGCTGCTATTAGCGTGAAGAACCATAAATCGCTCATTCATCTCTAGCCCAAAAGAGAGTCCGGTCTTGGCTCACCCCTCCTCTGCTCAACACATTGAGGGTAGGAGAAAGCGCTTTACAGGGTTCGCTACGGCACAGAGGTCTAAGAGACAAATTAACGACTTGTTTAAGTTTGACTAGATCCAAGCGAAGTAGACTATAGGAACGTGCATTCTTATTAATGTTTGGACCTAGCTACCGAGTCAAGCAACTTATATCTAGGGGCTCCAAGCACACAAAACAAAGTAAAAGAAAGGCGGAAAGCTCAAAACTTCGGAAAACAAAATAAAAGAAGGCGATGAAAACTAAAAAGGCCGCGATGAGGCCCCCAGGTGAACAATCACCCGGGCACTGGACCTCATTGTGAAGAGTAGAGTCCTGTTTAATTACATGCCAAAATAGTCTCTCTCTCACCATGAATTACAAAAATAATCCGAAGTGTCTAGCCTATCTAATGTACATCCGCTTGCTTCTCTGGTGCACTCTCCAGATGGTCATGAGAAGAGAAGACCATCCTCCTCCAAGCTCGGCTGCCTTGGCCTCCTAGGAATCCATCCTCGCGTGGCAGACCCGCATCAAAGTCACAAAAAGATTGCATTAGAATAGCTCAGTCAATCAAATAGAGCAGATAAAAATAATCACAATAGATAAATAAGTGAAGCATGGTGATTAATAGCAATAAAAATAGTTGCTCACAAAAAATGAATGATGAATCAACAAATTTTTATACAAGAATGACAAAATGAATTAGGCTATGCTCATTGCTCCCCGGCAACGGCGCCATCTGATAACACGGGTGTTCCAGCGAGGGTCACCATAAATAATAAGGATAAAGTGTCGCTGCGGCGACTGCTCACCAAACATCCGGGTTGACCCGCAATTAACCCACAATAAAAGAATAAAAACAATTGAGTCCCAAAAATGTGAATTAATCTTTATTACTCTACCATAAAATGTATAGGGAATAAGCATGTAGAGGTCGAACCACAGAGAGCAATATAAAAATGCAGTAGCCTACGTGTATCTCAGAGTCATCCTTGTGTGAAGTGGGTTTTTAATTTTTATTTTATTTTTATATTGTTATATTTTTTTGTTTTATATATTTTTTTTATTTTTATCTTTAATAATATAATTAGGTAATATATATATATAATACATATATAAATATATGTATACCCATAGAGGGTTAGTATATAGCTTATAACACATATAATATATATATAGGTATATTTAGATATAATAAAATATTTTTTTATATATTAGGTTTAATAAATAGATATAGGAATACATATAAATAATTAGATATAAGATATATATATATATATGTTTTTTTCTCTCTTTTTTTTGGACATATATAGATATACATAAAGGAGTACTATAATATATACCAAAAATACTCAAAAATAGTCAAAAATTCAGGAATAAAATTTTTTTGGGATTTTCATGGTTTTTTACTGTTTTTGTGATTTTTGAGCATTTTTGAAAATATTTTTAGTATTTTTAAATAGCAAAATAAAAGCAAACAATGGAATAGGGTCTGGCTGTAATAAAAATAGACATTAAAAATAGCAAACAGCCTTAAAAATTTTCTACACTATTTTTCTAATAAAGATAACAAAATATAGCATAAATAGGGTCTGAGTTCATATTTTTCTGATTTTTCTTTGAGTTTTTATGTTTTTTTTGAAGTTTTTGGGTATTTTTGGATTTTTAAGTTTTTCCTTTTGATATTTTTAGGGATTTTTGGACTGACACTAAAATAGGTCAAAATGCACCACAGGGAATTTTTTAGAATTTTTCGAGACATTTTTATATTTTTTTGGGATTTTATAAGTTAGACAGTGAATAAAAGACATGTTTTTTATTTTTAATAAATGCAAAAATGCAATAAAATGAAAAACTAAAAATATAGCGTTCAAGCACAACTAAACAGGAGCTTAAGTCTATTTTTGCAAGATTTTTCAAGTTAATATGGAGCACAAAATAAATAGACAAAGCATTCAAAAATAAATGGCCTGGCAGGGGTATTTTTGCAAATAAAATAGCTCACAGGGGCATACATGCAAAAATCACAATAAAAATACACGTTAACTTTTATTTTCAGGACCATTTTGTAATTACAGAAACCCGGCGGGGTTTAAATGCAAATTTCATGCGCCTCACGTGGGTGCTGCACGTGAGGTGCAGAGGGACTAAAACGTAAATATTAAAATATCGGGGGTCCAACTGCAAATTATACAATTTATTTACAACTTGACTTTTTATTTTCGGTATTAAACTATAAATACAAAAAGGCGGGGGCTAGATGTGAAATTTACCCCCAAATAAGGCGGGTCATCCAACGGCTGGACCTCGTCCACATGCCACACGTCGTGCTCCTGTCGGCCGATGACGATTCGCAGATGGCGGCGGAGATTAGATCAGCCTCGCTGATCGAACGGTCGGTGCAGTGCTTCATCTGACGGCCCTGGTTCAATCTGGGCCGACTCCTTCGATCTGACGGTGCTGAAGCTGCCTGGAGGAACAAGGAGGAAGCTCGCCCCCAGCGAGCTTCGATCGGGCAGCTCAGGCTCCTCCGGGCACCTTCCTCGCCTCTGACGCGCTCTACTCGTAGCTGATGACATCCCGCGTTGACTGATGGTGCTTTCATGGCTCATGGGGCTCCGAGTCGATGGAGCGAGGTCGGGGAGGAACGAGATGGGGTGCGAATGGCGGGCGGAAACAGTTGGGTTTACGGTGGAGAAGTCGCCAGAGCAGAGCTCTGGCGAACTTCGAATTTTGATTTTTAAGCTACGGGCATTAACTACAACCTAATCTAATGACTGGAATGAACACCTAACATTAAAAGCTAACTAAAAACGCATAAAAGGGCATCTCTTATACCTGGGGGCCTCCTGGGAGCAGGGCGGACGTTAGAGCTCCGCCGCGTCAAAATTCTCCGTCCTCCGGCCGAGTCGAGGCGTTGGGTCACTCCCCCTGTCACGAGGAATGGTCCAGGAACAAGATCAAGGCGTTTGGGTGGAATGAAAATGGCCAAATCCGAGGAAGAAGGCAGAGCTAATTATTTATAAACATTGGCAAGAGGCCTTATAACCCGGCGATTATTGACTGATCCAATGAATATCTCGTTGATCTATGATTTTGGCGGGCATCATGGATGATTAGAGGACAAATCTTGTGAAGGAAGCGAGCCAGGATGATGGAAGGGATGGCCGCGAAAAATGGAGGAAAATCGGGGATTTGATAGTTCAGAGGCGCCAGGCAAGGGATGGGACAGTTGACCAGGGGGTCAACGAAGGTCGGCGCCTCATTGGGCCACGTCAGCCGCTACAAGACAAAACAGAAAATCTGATTGGAAATTGATTTATTTGACACCTTAAACGATTTTATTAATTTTTTCTTATAAAATAAAAAATGTGTATTATTTCATCTAGTATGTATTAATGATTTTTATTGAATTTTTCGAGGTGTTTTATTATAGTTTTATTTGAATAATGTGTATATGCATGTATTTACATGTATTTTTATGTATTTTATTTTTAATTTGTTTATTTTCTTTTAATTTTTTATTGGCTTATTTTATAAATTTATAATTTATTTGTGTGAGTATAAAGGTATTTTTGTTTGATTTTTATGAGTTTATTTATATTTTTAAATAAATAGGTATAGGTGTATGTAGGTATACTTATAGGTGTTTTATCTATGTATTTTATACACTTAATTTATTTATTGTATTTTCTTGATTTTTATTTTAGATTTACATTTTTAATGAGTTGTGTATAATGTATACATTATTATCAAAATATAAAAGAATAAAAGAATCAAGGAATAAAATCCTTTTTATTTATATATAAGTATATAGCATAGGTATTTTGTCTATGAATTTGTAGACTTATTTTAGTATACAAATTATTTTTGGTTTTCTTTAACTTCTAATATGTGTATGCATTATATACATTATTTACAAAATTCTAAAAATATGAATTTATACAAATAATAAATATTGAATAAAATGATTATTTTAATCAGTCCTATATACAAGAAGGGCAAAAAACCTAACTTCTGCATATGGACTCCAAAAATTATGAAACCAATTTTATAAAATAGTTCCTGGAATGCTATATACAATTAAAGGCGACTTTGGGTGATTTGGAGTTTTTATTTGCAAGATATGGGTCTGTGAAGTTGAGATTTTGGCTTTTTATTCTGTGTATAAAATGTACATTGGGTATTATTTTTACACAAACTCAATTTCGTATTTTTATTTACATTATTATCTACAACTTTCATGTACAAAGTTTCTTTATTTGATGAAGAAATAATTATGTACAAAATAGGTGCCAAAAAATGCATAAATGAATGAATTAATAAATGAGGTATTTATTGTACACTGGCCCTTATCTCCCCCTACTTTATTCCTTGTCGACCAATACCATGCTGGCCTTGGTCTCGGGGTTTGGGTCATAAAATATTTACAATATTTTATTCCTTTTTCTTTTCTTCTCTTTATTCTATAATTTTGGCATTAAGAACCTTATTTATTGTGTAATTAATACAATGAATCATGAATGCTATTATGTACAATTTGATGCTATTTACAAGCATTTACTGGGGTTTTTGAGGCCAAAATGATAGAATAAAGGTGATGAAATGGAGATTCATCAGGGACCGAGGAGATGAATGAAGCGATGGATATACAGAAGAGTGATGGAATTTTCATGAAAGAGGTGGTTCATCCGGGCCACTTGAGTCTTTCGTCTAATACAATGCCCTGAGTGAAGGAGATCCTCTCTACTTGCACTAACTGCTCACTTGATTCGACAAAATATTTAAGCAGCTGACTGTTGACTATAGAAATTTGTGCGATGTCTGCAGTCTTTCAGATCTCAACACTTTGTTATTGTGCATCTCTCTCACGATGAAGGGTCCTGTCCATTTGGATTTCAATTTTCCTTGGAAAACTTTCAATATTGCATTAAACAATCATACTTTATGCCTTGGGACAAAGGTCTTTGTTCGGAAGTCCTTGTCGTGCCATTTCCATACTCTGTCCATGTAAATGGTGTTGTTTTCGTAAGCATGATTTTAGATTTCTGATAGTTCATTTAAATCCATATCTCTGTTCTTCTTTTTTGGTAACAGTTCCAATTGATCTTTTTTATTACCATTTCTGATTTATGCATGAGTTCTGTAGGCAAATGATACAACATTCCATATACCATTCGAAATGGGGAGGTGCCCAATGGGATCTTGTAAACTGTCTGGTAAGCCCATAGAACTTGGTCCAAGTGTTGGGACCAGATCTTCCAATAAGGGCGGACAAGCTTCTGTAAAATTCCTTTGACCTCCCTATTTGACACCTCGTCCATGCCATTGGATTGTGAATGGTAACGACTATAAGCGTAATGCTCGATGCCGTATTACTTAGCCAACTTCTTCACCTCTTAGTTGACAAAGTGGATACCCCATCAGATATTAATACCTTAGGGATCCCAAGCCTCGAGATATATGATCTTCCAAAAACTTGCATACAGTCTTGTTGTCTGCCGCTCGAGTAGGGATAGCCTCCACTCACCTAGATAAATAGTCTACTGTGAGAATAATATATTAAAATCCTTGACTATTAGGGAATGTTCCCATAAATTCAATGCCCCATGCATCGAATACATCACAAATGATAATTGGTTTCATAGGCGTGGCATATTTGGGACCAATGGTTCTCCCATTCGCTGAAAGGCCGGGCATGACCTAATAAAATTATAGGCATCCTTAAATGAGGTCGGCAAGTAGAATCCACATTATAGTATGTTCTTAGTCTTCCCGGAGTGACGTCCTACTGACTCCAAGGAATGGTAGAGATTGAGGACACTTCTGTATTCCTCCTGAGAAATACATCTCATCCATATACAATTCAGTCCTTCAAAGAAAAGGAATTGATCCTCCCAATGATAGTGTCTGGCTTCCGACTTGAGTCGATCGTTCTTGGGCCAAACTTGGGGAACTTTCTTGGAGAAAAGATAGTTAGCCATGTCGGCATACCATGGGAGATAGTTCAATAATAGAAATTGACTCTTTTGGGAAGGTTTCATGGATAGATTCAGAATCAGGTTTTTTATTTTGTTCGATCCGTGATAAATGATTAGCCATGACTTTCTTAACTCTGAGTTTATCTTTAATCTCCAAATCAAATTCCTGAAGCAAGAGTGTCCATATGAGGAGACATGCCTTTTGCATCTTTTTTCGTCATCAAGTATCTGATGGTTGAGTGATTTGTGTATACCATCACCTTAGACCCTAGAAGTATATATCAAAATTTCTCCATGGTAAAGATTACTACAAGCATTTCCTTTTCGGTCACAGTTTAATTTTTCTGAGATGGATCTAAAACTTTGCTTGCATAGTGAATAACATACGAGATTCCATCTTTTCTTTATCTTAAGACAACCCCTACTGCGAAGTCTGAAGCATCTGTCATGATCTTGAAAGAAAGAGACCAATCAGGAGCTTGTAGGACGGGAGTCTCAATAATCATCTTTATAAGAAGCTCGAAGGCTTCAAGACACTTATGATCTACGAGGAACTCAGTGTCTTCCCCTAAGAGATCAGTTAGCGGTCAGGCAAATTTTGAAAATTCTTAATAAATCTCCTATAGAATTCGACATGCCCCAGAGAAGATTGCACTTGTTTAATGTTGGTAGGTGGCTTGAGATTCTTGATCACATCCACCTTTGTAGGGTCAACCTTCATTCCCTTCTTGGAGATGACGTGACCCAACACGATGCCCTCTTTTACCATGAAATGGCTTTTATCTCAAGAAAGCACAAGATTCACTTCCCTATACTTTTCGATGACTCCATCTACTTGCACTAGAAATCATCGAATGAATCACCATGGACCGAGAAGTCATACATGAAAACTTCCAAGAAATCTCCAACCATTTTAGCAAAAACTACAATCATGCACCACTGAAAGGTGCTAGGGGCTTTGCAAAGTTCGAAAGTCATGTGCTTGAATGCATAAGTACCGAAAGGACATTTAACAGTAGTATTTTCCTAGTCCTCTGGAGTGATGGCTACCTGATTGTAGCCCGAGTACCCATCTAAGTACATAAGCATTCTCTCCATGCCAATCTCACCAAATTTTGAATGATAAAAAAGGTAGCAGGAAGTGATCCTTCTTTGTTGTGGCATTCAAGCACCTGTAATCCACATAGATACACCATAACATGAGTACCCATGTCATGATCTCCTCTCCCTCCTTATTTGTGGTAATATGAAGTCCCGATTTTTTTAGGATGATGTACAAAGGAGATACTCACTTGGAGTCTGAGATGGGATAAATGAAACCAACCTTACACCATTTTTCGATCTCAGGCTTAACCACTTCTCATAAATTTGTATTCAACCTAGGTTGGCATTCATGAGAGGCTTTAGCATTATCCTCAAGGTAAATACGGTGTGAACAAAGGGATGGGTTAATCTCCTAAAGATCCGATAATCTCCAGCTAATAGCCTTGTGATTTTTCTCTACGACTTTAAGCATGCAGATATCTTGCTCTTTAGTCAGATGTGAACTGATGGTGACCGAAAATTGTCCCTTATTTCCCGCAAGGAAGGCATACTTTAGAGTAGGGGGTAATTGTTTGATCTCGGGTAAGTGCGTATCATTCAAAAAATCTTGCTCTATCATTGCTGATTCTGGTTGTGATGTGGATGGTTTCTGTGTAACATTATCTACCACCATCTTAATTGTTTCAGGGATCGGATTTCTAAAGATACAATGTGGTTTGGAAAACACCATGTTTGATATGTTTACCTCACTCTGGGATTGTCCATAAAGAGAATGGACTGGGAGGTCAAAAGGGAACTCTGTGTATCATGGAGTGTATGTAGATGCATGTATGAGCTAGCAGATTAATTCATCAATAATGTCCTCTCCAGATGAGAGTGATTCTATTGTAGCAGTCGGGTTCTGTGTCCATGGACCAACTATTGCTTCTGTATTTTCTACCTCAGGTTCTGAATTTTAGGATTCGGTGCAAAATTCGATGTCAGGTCGTTGAAACCTAGTTTACTTCATTTTAAGTTCAACTTCTCCAAACTAGATTCTCCCATATGTTTAATCAAATAGAGCTCCTACAATCCTAAGGAAGGGTCGCCCTAGTATCATTTGAGGATCTTTCCAATTTCTTGGGACATCCATGTCTAGTACTGTGAAATCTACTGGATAACTTTATCCCTCTATGTTGATGACAACATTTCTGATCCCCCCTTAGATCTCTTAGTCGATGAATCTACGAATTGAAGTATGGTTGTAGACTTCTTAATAGGACCTAGATTTAGATGTTCATATAGGGTTGTGTGCATGAGATTAATGGAGGAGCAATTGCCTAATAATGTTTAAGCAAACTTTATTTCGTTGATCTGGCTTGTTACAAAGTGAGCACCCATGTCTCTTTTCTTCCTTGGTAGCTCATTTTTGATCAAGTGAGATGTGGCAACAGAGAGTATGTGCTTATTTGTTTGGATATGTATCTTTTTGTTGGTCCTTGTTGGTGTGCATCTCAACTTAAGGTATTTTTTAAAAGCCATGTCTCTTTCTATCATCACATCTAGGGACAAAGTGACATTGATGTTTTCTCAATAGATACAGGTCATCTCTTCATCATTTATTTAGTTTTTTTATATTTTTCTTCTTTCCCATAGTAAGAGCATGACGGAAAGGAATGGGCTCATTGTAATAAAAAAACATCACTTTTATTAATTGAGGAATTAGACGTATTTATAGGACTCGGATTAACAGAACCAAAAACAAGGAAATTGGTGGACGACTGCTACGGATGTCTTGGTACACTTCTTCAGACTCAGATTCTGACTCTCTGGGGTCCTTAGTGGTGCACTACTCGATGGGTGGTGTGGGTAGGAGTTATTCTTTCTCCTCTTTGTGCCTCTCTTCCTCTTCTTCCGTAGAATTGTGTGTATTAGTAGACACTGAGGCTATGTCACCATGTTCTTTCACTCGATCATGCATGGTTACGGTTTATCCGCTCATAAGAGAAATATGATAAATGTCATCATGCAGAAAGATCTCGTATTGAAGTAAAGAATATTCAGAGATGAATACCTGATTCTGTCTGAGGTTGTTTAGATTAGCCTAGACTTGAGCTGGAATCACAGTTTGGGTTGCTGTCAACTCATCTTTCCATCGAGAGTGTAGATTGATGTCGACTCTCATATCATGAAGTTCGTCCAACACTCGTTGGAGTTCAGTCAAAGAAGAGGAAGACTCTTGGCTCTGAATAGATTGAGGTTGCTGATGTTATCAAAATTGGCCTTGCTGGCATTGATTTTGATGCTATTGAGGTTGCGGGTTCTGATAACCCTAATGATGATGTTGACGCTACTGTTGTTGTTGCTGTTGAGGCTGGTAAATGGGCCGAGATTATGGTGGACGAGGGTTCGGAGTAGAGTTTAGATCTGATCCGTTGACATGATCTAGGTTATACCAGACTCCGTTTATCTCCATGACTTGCGGATGGTCCTCATAAATATTTTGAGCAGAGGTTTCTTCTGTTTAGTGGGAAAAACCTTGATCTCCACCCCAATGGCTTTTGTTGCCCTACCCTTTGCACTTGAATGTAGTGAATTTGGTGTATGGGGGTAGGGGGTTAAGTTAGGGTAGGTATCTGAATCTTAGATACCCTATTAGCCAGTTCCTCCATTCGCTTAGGAAATTTAGCAAATTTCTCCATATTAGATGATTTATGAAGTTCGTCCACCTTCTTATAAATCTGATCGACCATATTTAGCCTATCAAATATTATTCCCAAGACGGTATTCTGATGGGTTGATAGATTATTCACCGTCTTCTTAGAGTTGGCTATGGTAGCCCGGCTGGTGGTCTGTGCACGATTGGATTCTGCTGGTCTCTCGAACACCTTGTAGACGGTGTCCTCTTGGCATCCCATGTAGCCTCCTATGCATGATGCACTCTCTAACCCTTGGGTCTCAAGGTTCAGTCCACTGAAAAGACTTTGGACCAGCATCATTTTACTTATCATGTACCTTGGGCATTTCTGGATTAGGTTTGTGAACCTTTCCCAAGTTTCATAGAATGGTTCGCTCGGGTGTTGGGTGAAGCTCGTGAGCTTGATCTGCATTTGATGATCCTACTTACTAGGTAGAATTTATTTAAGAACAATGTCTTGAAGGTGACCCATATGGTGACCACTTCCCCTAGATTTTTCAGCCAGTAAGCCACCTTATTAATCACGACGAAGGGGACAACTCTTAATCTTATGTAGTCTTGACTAACCCTAGGGTGGTTAGGTTGACACAGACTATCTCGAAGTTACGGAGGAAGGTATATTGTTCTTCATGATTATTCCCTCTGAACGTAGGCAACAATGCGAGGAAATTTGGTTTGTGCTCGAACGCATCCTCGGGGGGTACTGACCTCAACCAATTATAATATTCATCTAATTTAAGGAGGTACATATCTTCAATAACAGCTTCACCATGTTGTAGTTCTGCCATCTGTGCTCTAAGGAGTTCATTGTGTTGTTTGGCAGTAGTTACTCTAGCCAAAAGTGCACGAATAGGGTCACTATCGTTATCATCCCTCTTTGGAGGCATCTTGACTTTTTCTTCACCTTCAAATGCACATAAAACTGAGTTAGGTTCATGCTTGAATGGTTTAGAGTTTCTGCCAAGGATGGAAGTTTCTTTGGCATGAAAGGAAAAGGAGAGAGGGTTAGTTGGGGGTTGACTAATACCTATAGGTGAAGGATGAACCATAGTTTGGAGAAAAGGGTTATCCCCATGACACGAGGTTTCGAGAAGAGGGTCATCTAAAAACTGAGGAGATTAGTTACTTGAGGAGTCGAGGATTTGTTCGCCATGTTCGAACGAAGAACACTAGAGGAAATCATCTCGAATGAAAGAAACGGTTGGGAGCACAAAGCAATGTTGAGGAGAGAGAATCCACAAGACGTACAAATGTACAGAAGACTCACACAAAACAAACACAATTCAAACTAATCATTTCACCCATTAAACATTGATGAAGCATGTCAGGGCTCGACCGCTTATCTTTTCAATTTTAATTTAATGACAAAGCAATCTTGAAAATTAAGTGGAGTTGTTAGGTGCCGAAATATTTCACAAAGACTATCCTGAGTCCATACAATTAGTTGTATATACTCTCAGTCAGTATAGGTATAAGAACGGATCATAAAAATATGGCTACCCGTTACTTGAGGATGGAGCCTACACAGTATCCTCTGAACCACCCACTTTACTAAGGAAAGTCGGACCGTAAAATGGCTACCCGAAACCCTCACTGAGAAGTAGCTAGTTGTAAAAATAGTAGTCTAAATGAAAATTTTCAATTTTTGGCTTTGTCCTAGAGGTGCGATCTTGTCCTTACAAACAATGAGTGGGCCAGACACAAGTTTACTTTTAGGTTAGGTTATTTAGAGTCAACGTGATTAACAGTCCTGGTTTTAGATTAAGGTTATCATTGAGGTTTTAGATGAGCACAGAAATTCATGCCTAACGAGCAGTCCCAATTCCTTTAATTCCTAAGTTGCAAAAACTGAAGAGAGGGAATCAAAAAAGCCAATGCAAGCGTAAATCAATGATGCATGCTTAAGAAGAAGGCTTACAATGGTTCCTTGCATTCTTCGTGCATGATGCAATACAAGGAGATTTTGAAATTAAACTAAGTGATATGCACAAAGTAAAAACGCCTTAGGAAGATAGTTCTATTAGAGTTAAGATTTGATTTCAATTTGGCTAATGTTAAATGATCTACAATGCGTATAATTAGTGAACGTGTGGCCTAAGAATTACTAGCACAATCAAGAATAATTAAGCAAGCACATATGTGCCTAATTCCTACGCCATTCATGTCGGGTCCCAACTATACATAAGGGGTTGAAACAAACCCACACATCACAGAGAAGTCTAGTCTAAATTATTACAACCTAGAGGGTTCAGAGAGAGGGATCCTTTGAATGATGTAGAAAATAAACTAACTAAATCACTCACAAAAAATAAAAATCAGTCTTCTTTGCAGACCCTTGAATTATATCCAAAAATTGCTCCAAGCTATTTGTAAAGAGAGAAGATACGGTTAGTATATGTAGAGAGATATATGTAAAATATAATACAGAAAATAAAATGCAAAAGAAAGAGAGAGAGAGAGAGAAATGACACGGAAATTAATTTCACGAATATTAATTACAGAAAATAATCTAAAACCCTAAAAATATGTCGTTCCCTAGCAATGACATCATCTGATGAACATGAAGATTGCCTCTTTAATACGCGATAACTGTAGTATAGGAGACAAAATTCGATTCAGCAAAAACCACAAATTTTGAATATTGTGGAGAATTTATACTTGGCAAGTTTACCAAGGTTGAACATGGGGAGTGGTGATTTTTAGTTGTGTGGTTTTAAATTAATTTGAATAATTAATGAATCATAATGTTAATTTCTGTGTTGAGAAAATACAAAGCAATGAAATGAGATGCGAAGAAAATGAATAGAGAGAATGAAACATCAGATTTGAGATTTCGATTTTTACTCCACACAATAATAATAAATATCTTCGAAATTAAATCACATATCAAAAGATATTATTTCAAGAAATATATGTATATAAGTGTGAATCCAAGCTACAGTCTAGATGATCAATACTCGTCAATTTATCATGCTCGGATGTCAATAATATATTCTCAAAGAATTCTAGCATGCTTACCCTGTAATTTATTCCTCGTGAAAATAATCAGGGAAATGAATTTATTCTTTCTCCTCAGTTGAGCCCCTACAAAATTATTAATCACTACAAAGAGGATTAATTAGATGAAATATCCCTCATACTTGAGACCTTGTAAATTAGATCAATAATTCCCTTGGATGAATCTTCAATCACAATACTAAATAAGGAATTTAGTCTTTAATTTTCTTCCTTGAAGCCCCTGTAGAATAAATAAATAATCTCCTTGATAGTACATTTGTCAAAAATAAGGCTTCATGATTAGAATAGATCCTTATAGAATAATCATCAATAAAAGTCTTCATATCAGTTCACAAAACATATAAAATGATAGAGCACTCAACAAGCTTCAAAACGAAATATTGTGCATTGAACACATAGTTCGTATGAGGAAGATAGGATAAAATGAAGTAGCAAGGACTAAAAAGCAATAAAAAGATAAGTTGTTATCTCAAAGTGGTCCCTGGAGGGACTTATCTATAATAACTAAAACTTCTAGATGCATGTGTGCAATTTTACCAAGGGGCACGTGCCTCGCATGTGCCCTGCTGGAGCAAAGGGGTATTTTGTAGATCTCTGGGAAATAACAGGGGTGGAGCGCAATTTGGCCCCCACACATGTACGGTGCACGTGCGTAGGAGGTTCAAGGGGCGTACAGCTGACTCGGGCGCCGAGCCTCCACGCGATTGCTTCTGGAGTCTCGGGCACGGTGGCAGCCTCGGGTGCAGCCTCAGGTGACCCGACCTTGAGGTAGGGGCCGAGTCTCGGAAGGGGGGACGTGGTTGCAAGAAGGCCATTGGATCCCCCGATTCAGCAACATCGATGGCGAGGTGATGGCTGGGCTGCTGCTTATAGGTGATCGAGCGATGACAACGGAGGGTGCAAACGAGGCAGAGCTGCTGGAGCTCATGGGAACGAGTGCGGAGGCGCACAGATGACGATGCAGCTGGAGCACCTGTCGAGGTGCATCAACGGCGATACGAGAGGGTTGCTAGCAATGGTCGCCCTACAAGGGTTAGCAGAAACCAAAAAGCAAGGGGGCGGGGCTCTATGTACCAGTGAGGGAATAGTGTAGGATTCCGACCTTAGAGAGGTCAGAGGTCGGCGGGGGGGGGGGGGGGGTCGGAGGATAGTAGAGCAGTTGAGAGGGAGGAGATGTGGGGCAATTGTGATTCAAGGGAGAAGGAGCGAGCGAAGTGGCTAAGGTAGCGATGGCGTCCGATGGCTTGTGAAGCTCCAAGACGGAGGAGCTATGAGTGGGATGGAGCAATTTGGGTGGTCGCGAAAGTGATGGTCGATGGTGAAAGACATGAGACCGGAGGAAGAAGGTGAAATGAAAGATCATGGCATGCATGTGGAAAGAGAAGCTCGAGCCTTCTTGGTCTTTGCTAAAAGGTACGATGATACCTAAGCTAAGCAGCCAATGGCAATGGTGCGGCTGCAACGAGGAAGAGTCTTCGCTGGATCACGCCTACAGGAGACCGATCTTCGCTCGAGGGAGTTCTCCTCTCTCGTTGTCACCAGAATGGAGCTTCGAGCTCGGGGCTGTTCTTAGGATGTGGCGTATAGAAGATGAGGTGGTGGAGGTTGAACTTATAAGAAGAGGAGGGTGGCAGGACGTTATGAGAAACATGACAGTTACGACAAGGGAGAAGGGTATGGTCGAGGAGATGGGGCTCGACCATTGCGGAAGAGGCGTAGGCTGGTGGTGAGCAGCGGAGGGGCGGAGGAGGGGCATTACAGAGGATGAAATGACTGGAGGAAAGGGGATGGTCACGTGCGGGGCACGTGACCGTAGGTGGGAGAGGGGAGCAAGAAGCGGGTGACGTGCTGAGCACGTGACCATGGGGTGACAGGAGAGAGATGGACAGGGTGATACGTGTCACCCAAAAAACTTCAAAATTTATAGGAAAAATAAAAATAGAAAATAAATAGTAGGATACCTCGGATCAAAAATTTTCCTTCATAAAAGTTGTTCATCTCGATGAGATATACAACTTTCATTAAGGTATCAGGAGCAAAAGAGGTCATCTGCATAAAGTGGTATTTTTGGTGATTCTCCATGTGTATAGAAAATCGACTTTTGGGGTTTTGTAATTTTTTTAGGTTTTAAAAGAGGAAAAAAACTAGAAAAAATATGATAAAACTAAAGACACTTAATTACACATTAATCTTTTTTTTTTGAATTTTTAATAAATAAGAAAATAGGGAAATAAAATAGGAGTACAAAATAAGAGATTTTTGTACAAACTAACAATTACTCGAACACAGTCAGTTTCTTTGATTTTAATCTTTACTTAGATTTGGATTTTTATGCCACTTGATAGAATATTCATCAAAAAATAGAAATGAAAAAGGAATAAAATAAAACATGTTAGTTATGTACATAAAAACTCTGGTCACAATCACAAAAAGATAAAATGCGCAAAAGAGGTCCAAAACCCAACTCTCACATATGAGCTCCAAATTTTATAAAATTGGAATTGTTTGAAAGGTATTTGAAAATTGAGCACTTTAAAAATGAGTAGCCCAAAATAAGAAAATGATTGAGGACTGTTTTAGTCCGTCTGATGTGAAATTAGGTTTTTGGTTTATTTTGTCACTTATTTGAGTTAGTAATTTTTTGTCTTTTTTATTTATTCTTGTTAGTAATATCTACAGAATGGAGAAGTTTTAGATTAATCGGAGTTAGGAAAATTTAGTTAAAAAATAGGGAATTTAGTTGTTTTAGGTGAATTTACACTTGGATTTTGGCTCCTTATTTTATGCAATTATGCATGATGAAATGTGAACATTATTTACACATGTAGGAATGTTATTGAAGCTATAATTATGATTAAATACATATGGATTTTAGGGAACGAAGCCTAATTGACCAATGTTAGCATGTTTAATATGAGATTCATGAGAAGGTAAGCATGGAGGAGTCGTGAAAAAGGGACAAAGTCAACATGCTCGTGAGCCTCTGAAAAGTTGGCTAGGCAGATCAATAATGTTGACCGCCGGTCAACATTTAAAGACCCTTGGTTGATCCATGTAGACCAACAAGGATAAATAGAATTAGAAATATCTTGTAAATTCATTTAAAAAATAAAAGGAATTAATTAATTTTTGGTTATATCTTTTATTTATGTAGTATTTAAGGCATATTTGCATTTATTTTTTCACAACTATTTACAACTTGTTAACATTCACATGTATATATAGGTAAATTTACCTGTATTTTACATATTTCAATTTTATTTTGTGTTTTACTAGAACATAGATGTATTTTATATATTTATAATTTATTTCATTTCATAATTTGATATTTTTATTTTATTTTTCTAAATTTATTTGTATATTTAATTAATTATGTACATATTCTTTATAGGTGTATTATAGTATATTTCTACTATGTATTGAAGTGTATGATTTATTTTTAATTTATTTTAATGGTTTTATTTTATTTTAATTATGAACATATGTTCCAAGTAATATTTACAAATTATAAAAATGAAAGAAATTGAAAAATATAAAGAATAAATATATTGAATATAATCTACATGTATAGTGCATAATAGGGGCCCAAAACCTAACTTTAGCATCTTAACTCCAAATTGAATGAAACTAGCTTCATTAAATAGCTTATTTAATTTGCTAAAAAATGAATATGGCTAATTTTGACACAGTTAGGCACACTCTGCATTATTTTTTGTGAAATTAAATTTGTATTTATCTTTAGATTTTATGTATAATATTAGTTTTGAGGGTTTTATTATTTGATGTTTAAAAAAATTAAAATAGGTCCAAAAATACAATTTTTAGTCAAAATAAATTAGGGTTTTGTGTAGTTTTTTTGTACAGTTTCTCTGTCTTATCTCTATCTACTTTATTCCTTGTCGACCAAGTCATCATGGTGATTGGGTCTCAGGGTCTATGATCACTTACTGTCTTTGTCACTTAATTCTTTTTCTTTTCTTACCTTTATTCTTTTACTTTGCAATAAAATACATTATTAATATAATATTTTGTACATCATTTGTGTATTTTATACAGTGTTTATTTTCAAAATTAGTGATATATATATATGTATGCATTTAGTTAGGGATTTAACACCAAAATAAAAGAATAAAGGTGATGAAATGCAAATTCATCATAGCCTATACTTGCCTTTTCTAGTCCCTAGCAAACACTTATTCTTATAACTGCAGAAAAAGAAAATAAAGAAAAGAAAAAGAAATAACTTAGATTGATTTTAACTTTTATACTGGTATTCACAAAATCAAAGTTTGGAGCTTAGGCAAACCTTCAGATTTTCAGTTTGGTCGAAACCTTATTAGGAACCGGGCTTAAAACACAACCACATTGAGAATCACAAAACTCTGCCCAAGTCTCCTCAAGAGCCAAATCAGAACAAGTCGATGTCATATGTAGTCCATTATGACTATGAGTCTATCTTGTACAGTGTTAGTGATATGTAGGTAGTCTAAGAGAAAGCGGTAAAAGTCGATCTTCTACAACATGGTGACCATGATTCCCCAATCCATCTACTCTTTCCTCGAGAAGTGGGATATTCCCTTCTAAGTTCAAGTGAAATTGGCTCAAGAAGAGGAAGTGGATAAGAGAATGGATGGTAGCCAGTTTATCTACCTATCCTAGGTTGCTTGACCAGTATAGACAAGTCATCCGGCTGCTGGCTCACATATACTTTGAAGCTCAAGTTTGCTTATTGAATACATATATACATACTCCCATGGTAATAGATTTTTCTTTGATTTTTCCTTTTTATATTTTTGAAGTTTTTGATTTTGTATTTTTTAATACTATATGCAACAACATTTACATAATGACTTTTTCCTCTTGAGCTAGTAGACTATCCCTCTTTTGAAGCATTATTGCAACCCATGGTATTCTGTCCTTAGACCTCGTCGCTATTGGATCGGTTTGGGCACAAGGGCCACTGAATTGTGAATTTGTAAGTTTCCATTCGCTTGTGTCTGATGCTGAGAAATCCAACACTCTACCACTTCAACTGAGTTGAGCAAGGTGTAATGTGCAAGTGTGCAAGTTAGTTCATGCTCGATAAGAGTCATGCACATGTTCTTAAATATTCTACATAGGCATGCAAGATGACATTGGACCTAGTCTCGTAGTCTCAAAGAATTTAGTCTATCAGACCTGAAGTGACTCAATTCCAGTTCCTATAAGGTTCCTGTGATTAAGTAGATTGAGGTCCAACCAAGCTCCAATCTTCAAATTTTATTTAGACTATTTCAATTATCATTATCTATTTGAAAAATGCAAATGATATGTACAATACAGAAAATTATTTTTATGAAGCAATTTTCTATTTTGAACTTTTCATGGAATTTTGAAAAGGTTTGCAAGTTTTTATGCAACTTTCGAAAACATTTTGCTAATTTTTATGGGTTTTGAAATTTTGCAAAAAATAGGGATCTTTTATTAAAGGTCAGTGATATAATTATGTGCCAATATATACATGTGAGTGCATTTTTATTTATAAGAGTTTGGGTGTAATATACACTGGTAATTTACAAGTTGATCGTTAGTCGTTTTACATGTTTTTATCTATAGGTTTTGTAAATAATTTTATTCGCTTTCATTATGTATAAAGGTTGACAAAATAATTTGAAATGATTTTTACAAGCATTTTGAAAACTTTATTTTGAAAATAGTTTTGACAAATAACTCTTTCAAGCATTTACAAAATTTGAAAATCATTCTGCAAGGATTTTTCAAATATTATTTATAGATTATTCAAAGTATTTTTGCAACCATTTTATAAATCATTTTCAAATATATTTTCTAATAATTTTATTCAATCAAAGAATTTTTTTTAGAAACAAGATATTTTTACAAATATTTGAAAATATTTTACAAAATATTTTCCAAGCAGTTTTGAAAAGATTTTTTAATCTCTTTTACAACCATTTTTCAAACATTTGGAAAGATCTTTTTAACATGATTTATTAATCACTATATACAAACAAGTTTTGATGTGTTTTTAAATTTTTAGTCATATTATTGAAAAATACGAAAGTATGAGTTTTGGATAAAGTATATACAACAAATATACGACCCCCTATACTTAGTTTGAACTATGTCCTCAGAGTTCAGTGATAAAAAGGAAGATACAACTCGTTCTAAGTATAGAAGAGCCTATACTACAACGACAAAAAAAGAAAGAATGAGAAGTTGATCGTCCCCCTCTACTAACGATCAATTAATCCTAAGCATAGCAGATTGTATACAACATGCAGGGAGTCTCGAGGGTGGGAATGAACATATCAACAACTCGGCATGTCTCCCCCTATACTTAGGGTAAAAGATCCCTAAGTATAGATAGGAATAACAACAAGAGAGGAGATAGGTGAGGTGATCGACAAAAAGAAAAAAAATACATTGCGGGAATGTATGCATCACTCCCCTTATACTTAGGGTAAAAGATACCTTAGTATAGGCAACAATGGGAGTGATGAAACAGAATGAAGAAATGACACTCGACTCATCCACCTTTCCTATACTTAGGATAAAGTACATCATAAGCAAGACAAATACACAGATTGAGATGGATGAGGGAAACGGTAGATGGAAAGAAAGAAACAAAAGTGAATATATAAGGTGTTGTACTATGATCAAGAAGGTAGAAAGTGTACCTTCTTGCATGATCGATGTGGAATGGATCTAACAAGGTGCAAGTTGATATCAGAGTCATCAACTGACATAATCCGATGAGGATCGACCTAGTAATGATCCTCCGCAATCAAAAAATGAAAAGACATAAAATTATTAGTGGAAGAAGTGTCGTCAGGTTCGGCTTCAGAAGTCCCAAATCGAAAAGGCATGAACTTGTCAGTGGAAGTAATGGGATCAGGTTTGGCCTGGAAAATCACTCCTAAAACTGCCCACCGCTCTAAAATCTCTATGGAGTAAATGCTACAAATCTCATCAGCACATGGCCATGCACATAAAGAGGGAACTCCAAGGTATATGCTTTTCAAGTTTTGCTCCCTGAAGAGGAATTCTCGAGTCCTAATATCATCCATGACAAAGCAAAACAATCTGATATCATCAGCTAGATCATAGTTCTCAGGGTCGGCTGGCACAAGTATGCTCTCGTCAGATGTAGGTCTCTGGTTTGTGGTGGATGTGGTGATCTTTTCAATCTAAACACATTTGTTGTGGGAATGAAAGTGTATCTCTCCAGATCCATAATCAATAATGGCACTCGCAATGGTGAGAAAGGGTTGTCCTAGTATGATTGGAGTGTGTTCCATAGGGGTGGAGGTCTGCATGGGCAAAACAAAAAACATTACAGTGAAGCTCATGCCTTGGATATGAATGACAATGTTTTCCAGAATACCCCTCGATCTCTTTATTGATCCATCAACAAATTGACAAATCATCTTGGTTTCCATTATAGGCACTAGATTAAGTGACGGTGCAAGTGAGAAGGGTATTATATTGATCGATGAAGCGATGTCAAGGAGATTGTGATCACAATGGTAGTCAGAAATTATACATATAATGAATGGTGTACTAGTATACCCTTTCCTATTGGGAAGATGGTGTGTGATGGTGTAGGCAGTGGCCATGGTAAGATTGTGTTGATCAGATATATGTCGTCTCTTTCTCTTTTTGGGTGAGGGTGTAGATAATCGGTCCATGGCCTTTCGAAGTGGGGCATCACAAATATCCTAAATAGTGGCCATCACTTCAGGGTTGGTCAACATTATTTATAAATTTTCTATCTCCTCCATAATAGGGAAGAGATTAGAATCATCATCTACACAAGGATGACTAAAAGCAATCTGTACAGTGTCATCCTTGGGTGCTAAGGAGGTGGGAACTGTGGTGTATGCATGTGTGGACAAGGGATATGGTATGGGTTCCCTCTCCACACAAACTGACCCGACTAGGTATCTCTCATTATTTTTTGTATTTTTATCTTTTATCATTTTTTGTATTTTGGGCAATTGCAATCTCTCATGGGCATCCTCTCGTGAATCCACGACGGCATAAGGTGAAGCGGTAGTATGCCTCTTATTTATGCTAGTAATGTCATCTATCCCCTTTTTTATTTGCTCCATCACCCACGTCAAGTAAACAAGAGTGGTGTCCCTGAGAGGTGATTCCAACAGCTCAGTATCAGGTGTGTGAGATGGTGGGCAATGTGATGGTGGTGATGGGTAATAATAAAAATCCGATGCCTGAAACTGTTGATGTAGTGAATATGTACAAAAAGAAAGATCAAGAGCAAAGACATCTTGATAAAATGGAGGTGGACCGACTAGAGAAGAAGGATTCGCGAAGTCCATATAAAAATAACTCCATCCTGCCATCTCCATAATAAAAGATGGGGATTGGGAGATCATGGTGGTCAAGTTAATTTATGCAAGAAAAAGACGCAAATGCGTGAAGAAGATCGAGTATGCACACAAACAAACATGAATAAAAACAAACAAAATCCCTCAATTCACCAACTCAAAATAGAAAAGATCATGAAAGTTAGGTTTTTCATCTTGTCAATTTTAGAGTTAGGAGAGAAAACAAATATTTACAAGCTCACAGGTACAATCACCTAGAGTGGTTGTGTCCTAGTCGGTGTTGAACACCTACTACAACACTGGGACCACTTCGTCCAAAGTCAGAGGCAAGTACTTCCATCAACAACATGGCCCAATAGTCAGCCTAAGCCTTTAAGGAAAGAGTTCAGGGTTGGGGGCTCTGTTTCTTATGTGTATGGACCTCTCTCGGTCTGGATCGTACTAATGAATGATGTGAGGGCTACTCTCCCCAAAATAATGATTTGTCCTTTACGTTTGATTTTAAGGCCGGGTAGAGTTAACAGTCTTAATTTTATTGATTATCACTTTTTTTAGTGTTCTTAAATGCATAAATCCGAATGAGGTTCCAATTCCTTTAGTATCCTAAGGTTGTCAAAATTAGAGGATGAGATCAGAAAAGCAATGCAAGCGGGAAATCAATAATGAATCCTTAGGCAGATATGCTCACATTGCCTCTATCTCTCTTTGTGCATGATGCTAAATGGAATTAAAACCTACATTATATGCAAATGCAAGCCGATGAAGGCACCCCAGAATAATAGTTGCTATTATAATGAAGAACAAATGCTAACTACTCAAAAATAGAACCTAAAGTCTGGCCTTGGATATCTTGGTTGCCCGCCACAACAGATATTGCAAGCACTATATAGAATCTCTCACATCGCTCAGTTCCAAATCCATGTAGTCAATAATTTATATTTTTCTAGATTGAAGCAAGAATATAAAGGTACATGCAATTAATTAGGGTTGTGGACCTAGACTATCGATCAAGCAATCCGAAGATAGTGCTCAATCACACAAAACAAATACAAAGAAAGTAGAAAACTCAAAATGCATAAAATAAAATAAAAGAAAGCTGGAAAACATGAGTAAAATTGACGAGGCACCAAGTGATCAGACACCCAAGCAATGGACCTCGTAAAGTGTGAATGTCTAAAATTATAACAATTTAATTTGAAAAAATAAAATAAAAACTCTCTCTCTCTCTCATAAAATAAAACAAAAAATACCTGAAGATGATATGTTCTTCTCCTCTCTTTATCTCTCTCATGCTCTTTCCAATTAGTACACAAGCAGAAGCGCCAATCTCCTCTCAGCTCAGTTGTGTCCACCTCCTAAGAAGTAATCGTTATTGTGCAGTCTCTGGCAAGAAAGTCAACAAAGAAAAATATGTTAGAAACATATAAAAAAATTATCAACAATAAAAGAGAGAAATAAAAGAGAAAATAACGTACAAAGTATACACATTAAATGCTACACTCTATTGCTCCCCGGCAACGACGCCATTTGATAGGGAGGTTTTCAACTGGTCTGCTAATCCACATGATTAGGAATTTTTTGCACGACCAAGTATCTCTCTAATCAATAATCAACCCACAAGAATATCAAGCGATCAATGTGTGTGAGTTAAAATTTATTATAACTCTAGTATAGATGTGTATAGGTGTAAGTATGGTAGAGTATCGAAGACAGGGAGCAAACTATATAGCAAGTATTATTATTTATCTCAAAAAAATAATGTATTAATATATATATATATAATTGTACAATATTCACTCAGTTTTTTATGGTTTTTTTAAAAATAAATTTCTATTATACATATATTTTTTAATTTTTATTTCCTTTTTGTATTTATTTGATTTTTAGTTTCTTTTCTATTTTAATATATAAAATAGGTATATGTAAGTATATGTATATGTAATATATAATATAAGTGATATATATAATATAATTAATAAATGTATAAAAAAATAAAAAAAACAATTAAGAATAATCCTTTATATTTTTTAAAGGGTTTAAAAATATATCAAGGTATTTATAATTATTAATAATAATATTAGCTATAAATAACTATATATTTGCATATAATACAATATAGGGTATTCTATTTATAAATACATATATGTAATTAAAATTATAAAATAAAATATTTTTTTGTCTTTCAAATATTCAAATATTTTTTGTGATTTACTGGTGCTTTTGTTTACTAATTTTTATGTAATTTTAAAATGCAAAATATCCTAAATCAGGGACTTTTAAAAAGGCTAAATTGTTTTGAGAATTTAAAATATTAAATAGATCCAAAATTTCTTAAAACTAATTTTAATATGTAGCAAATAGTATATATAAAAAATAGTACAAAAACTAAATTTTTTTGAGGTTTTTAAAATATTTTGTAATTTTTTAGGGCTAGTAATTGTTTGTGATTTTTAGGATTTTCATTTTGATATTTTTTGTGATTTTTTGGTCTGTTGTGATGAATAGGGTAATAAAAAGTAGGTATTTTTTTGGAAAATTTAAACTAAGTTTCATAATTTTTTATTTTTCTAAGGTAAATAAAGAATAAGATGTGGTCTTTTAATTTTTCATAAATATAAAATGCGGATGAAATGCTAAATAAAATATGTGGCGAGGACAAGCATGTCATCAGGCGTTTTAATCTATTTTTACAAGAATTTTGGAGCACAGAAAGTATTTTTAGAAAATAGAAATGTAAAAATAAAAATAATTAAACTAGCAGGGGTATTTATGTAAAAAAATTAAATGTGAGGAGGCATATGCAAAAAACCAAAACTTTTTAACTCTACTTTCTTAAGACTAAAATGAAATGTACAAAGTCGGAGGGGTATACAAGCAATTTACCCAACTTAGGTGGGCGACCACGTGAGCTGAGCTAGTACTGGACATACTTGCAAATTACAAAATGATTGGAGGATTTGCTGCAATTTTTCACAAACTTTTGAGCTTAATAAAATATTTACAATATTATTTATGAATTACAAAAGGGTGGAGTTGGCTCTGTAAATTACCCCACGAAGATGGACGATGCACAGTGCGCCACACATATCTACCTAAGACCAGTCCAATGGCACGAAGGTGCATTGATTCACTTTGCCTTGGACAATCCAGATTAGATTTGGGCTTCATTTATTCATCGGTGATGTCTGTGGTGGTTGGAAGAACATAAAGAACTATGTGCCTCCTTTGCTTCGATCGTCAACTACTCCATCCTCTGACGGTGGATCTTTTCTTTGATAGGATCAACAACTCGACGCCACTCCTCCACATGTGTTGGTCGGCTCCAGTGATGTCGAGGGCGCTCAGGGAGCTTGGAAGGCTCCTGATGACCTAGAGCTACTCCAAGCATCCAATGTGGTTCCAGATAGCTCCTTGGATATACAAACCTGCATCAAAAGTTTCCACGAGTCATGGTGAGTTGCCACAACCAAGTGGTGAAGCTGAAAACATCATGGAATGGAGTGGAGATGGGTCTCCAATGAACGGTGGTGGTTGGAACCTCGATTCCTAGATCCATGATGCATAAGGGTTGTATAAGATAGGGGAAATGATGAAGAAGGCATGGGGAATGATGTGGTGTGGAATACGAGTCGATTCACTAACAATAGATGGTGAATTTGGCCTAGAGCTCAAGCTCCAGGGCAAATTATGGGTTTTTTTATTAAGCATAAACCTATTGATTAAAAGAGAAATTGAACTGTGGAAATGTGAAACCATAACCTAAGTATTACCTAGGAAGCATGAAATGATGGTCTTAATTCGACAAAGGACCGAAGAGGCAGAACCTTTAGTGAGTTTGCTGGTAGTGATTGGATTTTGCTCCTTTGTCGCTCCTCCTCATTGCAGACAGCCACCCTTAGCTTCTGACACCAATCAAGAGCATCAAAAGCTAGATCTGAGGGGCTAAAAGCTCCGAAAGAGGGATCAAAACCAAAATAGAAGAAGGTAGGGGTTTTTTTGTAGGTTTGTAATCGACGAGTTACGAGGGACGATTGTATGCTAGTGGTTGGTGATAGGTGAAAGAAAATGGACTGGCATAGATGACGGATATGGAGGTTGTAGGATGGGCGTAGCTCGAGGGAGAAGGTGAACAAGTCGGTTGGGTGGGTCAGTAGAGTTAACCCCCGCTCAACATTTGAAGAACCTTAGTTGGTCCACGTGGACCAACTAGGAAAACGAGAATTAAAAATAGCATGTAAATTCCTTTAAAATGTAGAATTAATTAATTAATTTTTGGCTACAAAATAATTTTTTTTTGTAAATTTATGTAGTATTTAATGCATAATTTTATTTATTTTTTCACAACTATTTACAACATGTTAATATTCATGTGTATATATTAGTAAATTTCCATGTATTTTACATATTTTAATTATATTTTGTATTTTTTTGTATATATGGTTATTTTATATATTTTAAATCTATTTCAATGCATATATGGTTATTTTATTTTTCCTGAATTTGTGTGTATACTTAATTAATTATGTTCATATTCTTTATATGTGTATTATAGTATATTCTTCTATGTATTGAAGTGTATGATTTATTTTTATTTTAATTTACTGGTTTTATTTTATTTTAGTTGTGGACATGTGTTTCAAATAATATTTATAAAATTATAAAAATGAAAGAATTTGAAAATATTATGAAACATATTGGATATAATATACATGTATAGTGCACAATGGGGCCCAAAACCAAAATTTTTCATCTTAACTCCAAATTGAATGAAACCACCTTCATAAAATAGTTTATTTAAATTTATGAACAATAAAGTGGAGTTCGGTCGATTTTGATACAATATGGAGAAGATATGGGTCTGCAAAGTTTTCTTTGTGGCCTTTTATTTTTTAATGTACGCCTACATTGTGCATTATTTTTATGTCAGATAAATTTTGTATTTTTCTTTGTATTTTTATGTATAATATTCATGTTTAGGATTTTATTATTTGAGGTATAAAATTATAAAATAAAATAGGTCTCAACATGCAATTTTTTGGGAAAAATAAATTAGGGTTTTGTACGGTTTTATGTACAACTTCTCTAACCTATCTCCCCCTACTTTATTCCTTATCGACCAAGTCATCATGATGATTAGATCTTGGGATCTGGGGTTGCTCACTATCTTTGACACTTCAATCCTTTTCTTTTCTTTGCTTTATTCTTTTATTTTGGAATTAAATAAAGTATTTTGTATTGTATATTTTGTAATTTATAGAGTTTTTATTTTCATTAATTAGTGATATATACATGCATTTATGTAGGGATTTAGCGCCAAAATGAAAGAATGAAGGTGACGAATTGCAGATTCATCACCTATTATGTTAGTTTCTATAGTTTGCCTCTGTGAGTTCGACACTCCAGTACTTATCACTATACACATTAGTTTTGGAGTATAAATAAAAACTACAAATTCTTTTTCTGTGAATCATGTTTGGTCGACACAATGACGATCGTTCTTTCTTTTTAGAACATAAGACCTGGTGAGGTTCATCAGATGTCACCATGACGAGGAATACATGGAACAAAAGCATGTGGTTCTTGTTGATGTTCATTCGAAGGTAAATTTCATGACCTCGAAGGGAAAAAAGAAAAAGGGAAAGGGTAGTAACAACAATAAAATGAAACCAAATGGCAAGATCAAAAAAGGCAAGAATAAAACATGCCGGTACAGTAATCAGGTTGGCCATTGAAAGAAGGATTTTCTGTCCTTTAGGGATCAACTAAAGACTACATATGGGAGCCCTAAAGTGAATATGATCACTACAAAACTTGGGACTTGTGTGGGGTATGTCTTTGTAAAACCTAAACTATACAATATCCATGATCACAATGAGTGGCTTGTGGATATGGGAACCAATGTGCATTCTCTTCTAACAGAACATTGTTTTATTTTATCAGACCTGGAGTGGTGGGTTTATGAAGATGAGGAATGATTCTACAGTCAGGGTGTTAAACTCAGGAACTTGAGGTTCTCCTGCGGACATGTCTACACTTTACACATGGTGTTGCATGTCCCCAACTTGAAGAATAATGTTTTATCTGGACCCGTCTTAGATAGAAATGATTGTGAATTGAACTTTAAATGCAATAAAGTTGTAATTCTAAGACATGGCATTTTTATGGAAAATGCTATTTGGAAGATCTTGAGTTGTTATTTAGAATTAGATGCGATTCAATAAACATTGATTACTTAAATATTTAAGTACTGAATATTCTAATTTTGTGTCACATGTTGTTAATTTAGAATATTTTGATATGTGACATGATAGATTGGGACATGTAAACTTGATTTCAATTAAAAGGATAATGAATTTAGAGATGATCCCTAAATGCATTATTGTTAAAACTAAAAAATGTGAAACTCGTGTGCAAGCTAAGACACCTAGGAAGTCGTTTTAGTCTATCTTTAAAAAATAGTGAGATCTTGGATTTAGTGTACATGGAAATATGTGAGTTTAATGATGTGTTGACCAGAGACAATAAGAAATACTTTATCACCTTTATAGATAATGGCATTAGATATTGTTAGGTGTATATACTAAAAATCAAGGACGATGCCTTAGAGAAATTTCTTATTTTTAATAATGAGGTTGAGAAAAGGTAGAAGTGCTTAAATGCCTTAGGTCATATAGAGGAGGTGAATGTAAATCTAGCTTGTTTGAAAAATAAGAACTTAACTGACATGATCAATGCTCTCCTAAATAATTCTGGACTTCCAACCTATATGTGGGGAGAGACCTTAATATGACTTGCCATATTCTAAATAGGATGCCTTCAAGGAATATAGAAAAATGTCCCTTTAAATTAAATATGAAATCAAGTTTAAGGTATCTCAAAGTGTGGGGTTGTCATACTAAGGTGCTAGTCCCAGAATATAAGAGAAAGAAACTAGGTCCAAAAACTGCAGATGCGGTCTTCATAGGTTACTTAGAAAATGGCTACGTGTATAGATTCTTGGTAATTCAGTTTGAGATATCGGGCATAGATGTCAACACCATTGTTGAACTTTGTAATGCTACCTTCTTTGAGGATGTTTTCCCTATGAAGATTGGGATTCCTCATAATCTGACCCTTGATGGTGCCTCCTCGTCACTATCTATTCCAAATCAAGTGGAAAGGAATGAATTTGTGGGTTGAGACTCATAAAGAACCTAGTGACCTTTTAGAAGAAATTGAGCCAAGGTAGAGTAAACGATCATGTATTGTCGAGGATATGTGTAGTGACTTTCTTATCCATATGATCAAGGGTGATACACCAAGGTGTAAGGAAGAAAGGAAGACATGTCTTCATCTAAAATAAAACAATGGAAGGAAAGTATCAAATCCAAGATGGATTCCATTATGGTTAGTGGAAATTGGGAACCTGTTGATTTAACTAAAGGCTTTTATACCATTCGGTGCAAGCTGGTATTAAGATAGAGCTCAAACCTGACGACTCTATTAAAACGCATAAAGTCAGATTGATTGCTAAGGAATTTGGGAAAAAGGAAGGTATCGATTATTTTGATACCTATTCCCATGTGACTAGGTTGACCATAATCCATATGCTTATAGCATTGACATCTGTATATGATCTCTCTATACACCAGATGGAAGTGAAGACCACCTTCTTGCATGGAGATGTTGAGGAGGATATCTATATAGATCAACCTGGTGGGCATATGACTCCTGGTAATGAGAGAAATGTTTCCAAGCTAGTTAAATCCCTTTACTGATTGAAATAAGCTCTAATGCAGTGGCATGAAAAATTTGATAAAACTATTTTGTCATGTGGCTTTAAGGTTCATGAATCTAACAAGTGTGTCCATTCCAAGGTGCATGGGAAATTGCTAAAAATCTTCTTGCTATTCTGCGAAAGTGCATAGGAATTGGAGGTATCAGACCTCTAGGTGGTGTTGCTCCATGCCAATCTTGATGTCCATGGTAAATGAGGACTTCTACTATTGATGAAGGTTGAACTTAATGACTAGCTACTACATTTTTAAGGCAGACAATGACTTATGCTGTTGGTATGGGTCGTGATGAATTTCCATGTTGAAATCTAATATCTATACTTAAAGGACCAATCTTGACTAGATTCAAAGAAAATCAGTCATTAATGGTATGGATAAAAAAGAAACAAAATAAAACTTAAATGTTACCACTAATGAACTAAAATGGAATAAATTAAAAATGGGAAGAGCAAAATTGATTTGGATTGGCTATGAATTGGAATTAGATCTAAATAAGATAATGAATTGAAATAAATGAAGTGGAAGTATATGAAAAGGAACTTACCTTGGGTTTCTTGCGCAATCAAAGCAGCAAAATGTTTAAGGTGCAATTAGAGAGCGGAGAATTGGTTTGCATTATGGAAGACATCCATATGTACTAGAAGGATATATTGATGCAAGCTAGATAGGGAAAATAGAGGACTATGGGAGTAATGGTGTTTCTAGGTATGTCTTTACTGTTGGAGGTGATGTAATCTCCTGGAGGTCTGTTAAGAATGTCATTCTAGCTTGGTCTACCTTTAAGGCTGAGTTGTGTGCTTTGGACACCACTGGATTTGAAGTTGAATGACTAAGGGAACTTCTTTTAGAAATTCCCATGGTAGATCAACTAGTTCTGACGATCTAGGTACATTGTGACAACAAGACCACACTTGCTAAGATCAACAGTTCAAAGTTCAATCAGAAACAAGGAGACACATTCAAATCAGACTTAGGATGTTAAGGGATTTGGTGTCTTGAGGTTTGTTTCGCTACTGATTTTGTTGGATGTAAAAACAACATGGTAAATCCATTTACTAAGGGATTTGATAGATCTTTAATTCTGAAGTCTAGGTTTAGGAGGGTACTGAGACCCATTGGGTGTTCCTCTGCATTAGCAACCCAACCTATTGGAGGAGAGATCACACAAAGTAGGTTCGATGTGGTAATAACAAGATGTCTAGAGAATTGGTAGGCTTTATTATTTTAACGCTTATGTATGAGTGTCTTATCCCTAGGAACCTGAGTGCAATTTAAGCTGCTAGTTTAGGAAGAGCATATGCTCTGAATGGGTTCAAGCCTTTGGGTAGGATGTTAGAAGTACATCCATGTAGAATGTGATCCCTGTGTATTATTGTGGGCCACAATTAAAGGAAGAGAGTCTTTCCTGAATACATACAAGAACTAGTATAAGAGAGAATGGCCTTTAAGAGCACTTACTTTGAAGATTGTACCACAAACAATACTTTTTTGTTTCTACCATATACTGTAGCACTAAGGTCTGAAGTTCAAGATGTAATTCACTTTATTTCTATTAAGGAGAAAATAAAAAATTCAGGTAGATGTTCAAACCAGAAGGTACCTTTAGTGAAAGCAAACTGTGGCAGCCGAAAGATGTCTTTTGACTCTCCTCGAATATGTTTTTCTAATTGATGAATTCATGGGGTATTATTGTATTTACACTTAAAGGAATGCTTCCCGACGGAAAGACGAAGGGAGGGCCAGGTCCACTAGTTCACGCAATTCCGAAGAAGGTCCGAGGATGGCCTACAGACAGCCTAAAGGAAGCCCTATTGCTGGGTGTCTTGAGACCTCCGTTCTAGAAGGAGAGCCAGAGGGAGCTAGTATCCACCTGCTTAGGGCATAGGAGAGTAGAAGATTCGATAGTCTAAAGCGAGATAAGGGCAGCGAGAAAAGAAAAGAGAAAGATACAACCTCTGGCGCCTCATAAAGGTCCGAGCCTGAGCGAGTTAGAGAGCGGAGCTGAAGGGGAAGGAAATAGGTCTTCTCAGCGGCTTGTTAAACATCATAGAATTATATTTTAACTTGGTAAACCTATGCAATCACATTGAATTATCAAATTGGCTTCAATTGAGAAACCAAATGTTGTTGGAGGGAAGTTGAGAATTCTCAAATTTGATAAAATGAGAGTTTGGGGTGAATTTTAGTATCACATCTAGTCGTTCTAAAATTTTAGTATTATATATGAGTTCATACCCCCAAAAGCTTGTATAAATATAAGAGAGGAGGAACACATACATGCACGTGCTCTGCTCAACTCCATCTCCCACTCCGATTTGCGCTCATGCTCAGAAGAGTCAATTTGGATCTTAGTTCTTGATACTTTTGTTGTGGGTTTCATTTTGCATGTCAGAAAAGATACAAGAAATTAATTGAAACCACTACAAGAATTCAACTTGACCTAACAACTCGAACTTAGCCATCATTTCATACTCCAAAGTCGCTCATTGAGGGGTATTTTGAGAATCAGAAAGGTCATGGGTCTTCTTACTTCCTTCCCCAAACATCTTTTTCTACACACACTAGAAAAGATCTCTCGCCCTTGCTCTATTCTCCTCCATCACAACTATGTCTCTCTTTTCTTCTCTCGATTGTAGTCCTCTGAGGTACTTTCAACGACAATCTCATCGGTGTACGCAAACAATATTTATATATCGTCGTATCCTGAGAGAGGAGCACCAATACCCTTTACGCTAGTATTGTGGACGTAATATCCTCTTTAAAGATAGTCTATTACATGAACAGTTCGGTGATCTCTAATCTAATCTCTTTACTATCTAGTTTGTTGCATTTGATTTTCTCTTTTTCCTTTGATGGATTTCCTCTGATATGATGTATCAATGCTTTAACCGACTCTTGTTTGCATTCTATAATTGGATCATGAGTCAAAAAAGCATGATTATCTATTTGTTAATTGATGATCTTTTGTTAATGATTCATGTTGATCATATTAATAACTGTTTAGTGTATGCCTTAATGATCTTGTTACCTACGGGGCTGACAATGGTGAATGGGGTTGATGGCATTCTTCCACGGTTGCAATTTTCATTGAGGCAGAAGCTTAGGCTTTGGCTTATCCGGTGATGGTACTTGCCTGTGCTGATTGAGGATGTTGCACGATGTGATTAGTGTTTGATCTCCTTGATTGTGCTCGAAATGGAAGGGCACTGAGATTCATCAACTATCGATATATCTGCTTCAAGAGGATCTTACTACATCTGAAGGAAGGTTGCTCAAATGATTTCATATGAAATTCGGAATTATGAAAGTTCTACTCTAGTTCATGCCACTTGTGATGCTTGTTGAAGTAACTATACTCGATGGCATTCATAGAATCTAGAGGTTGGCTATGGATTCCTGAAAAATGTGAAACCGAACTCGATTTGTTGAATCGTTCTAGGATTACTTATCAAATGAGAATTTACTTATCAAATGAGAAATCTATAAATATTAAGTTGATAATGAGAAAATTAGAACTCCATTATATTTAAGATTACTTATCGCAATCAGAACTATGTTTGGATGGTGTTAGACAGAATTGGGTCTTTAGAATATGGACAGACCAAAAAGGAATGGGAATTGAATGGATTCGAAACATAACTTGTTGTGTTGGCTTGAAAACTAATATAAGGAAATTAATGAATATAAACTAAAGTTTGGAAAAGGATGAATGAGTGTTTCCTATGAGTTGGAAGGTGTAATGTCTTCCAGATCGTAGCTTAAATATGAGGGACAGAGTAGTGGTCAATGGAGAGGAAAGCAATGAGGGCATACTTGGAGCATCAGAGCGATGAGGTAGGAGGATAAGATGGAGGTGAAGATGGTGAGAGAGAAAGTTCTCAGAGAGAATAGAGGAGATAGTGTTTCACATGGTGTCGAAGAGGTGATTCTCAACGAGGAGGTTGACGATGAGGTTCTATATATATAGGGAGTGGTGGTGAAGTTGCATGAAAGAACTTGACAATGGAGGCCGAGTGAGAGTAGGAGCTTCTAGACGTTGGGTTTAAGGATTTAGGATTTGTTGTGGGGGTTTTTGTCCGCTCCGCAAAAAAGTTAACTTCTGTCACATGTTCCTGCTAGCAAAATATCACATTGTGACTAAAACAGGACATTAGGAACGACATTGTTACTTTTGAAACTTCAGGTATGACATTGAAATTGGGTGTATAGTATCAAGAATTTTGTGTAATTTTCTATATTTTTAAATGCATTTTGGTTTGACATTTTTTGGTATATTTTCCTTTAAAAATCTACAAGCAATTTTTATCGTCTTCTTCACATTTCTTTTTTTCTTAACCAACTTTTTTTCCTATCTCCTCCCTCCACCTTCCTTTTCCCATCCTCTTAACATCCCATGGAAGTTGTAATAACTGGGAACATCACAACCGTTCTTTGCTCAACACCATCAATTTACCCCATCTTCTATCATTGTCGACCGCTCTACTGAGATCCATGGTGCCTTCCCCATTGACCTTTTCAACCTCATCTCCTTTGTGGACATGAATGCATGTGCAAGATTCATCTTATTTGTAGAAGGGTTCTCAATGAAGAACATGTAGAGGTTGTAACTAGAGATGGACAACGGTCTTGATGTATCTCTCGATTGTGTTGATGTCAAAGAACATATGGTAGGCATGCGAGGATGAAAGCATGGAATGTCAATTTATAAAGTTATAGGAGGAGGGAAACATATGTGATGCCAATGATGTACTTTTTGAGCTGAGAAAGGCCCTTTTAGAAGTCATCAATGTGCCACTAGGAGAAGGTGAAGGACACATGGGGATTGTAAGTCCAGATAGTATTTAGAAGCAATCATAATTGTAGTAGTCCAATAAGTAAGAAAACATGTTGTAAGACATACGAGGAGTTGGAGAATGAGGAAGAAGTAGATGGGGTCGTGGACTTTTGATTGTAGATAAGAAGAGGAAGATGACATGATCGTAGTGGTTGCATTTCAATTGTTTCACGTGATTATTTCTATATGCCTTCCTTTCTTTTTAGTTTGTTTGAATGATGAAAAAGCAAAAGATGATATGGTTTTGTTGAGGGGTTTTATGTTTATCAAATAAAAGGTTTAGAGTTTGGAATTATTTTGTTGTTCCTACATTTTGTCAAAGATGATGTCACAAGGATTGGGGGTGAGGCATTGAAGGAACTGGAAGCTAAGGTCCTAGTTAATTTGATGCCAATGCAGTTGGAAGAAGGGGAATATGGGAAAAAAATAAGGTAAAGAAACATAAATGAATAGTTGTTGTAATGATAAAAAACCAAAATTAATGATTCTTTTAATGGAAAAGATAACATGATCTTTTAATGGAAAAGATAATATTACTGTTAATTTGTAATTTAGAAAGAAATCTAAGATCAAATTGTGTACATGAGTACATTAAATATGACTACATGCTTATAGAATATTTATGTTATTCACTAAAGAACAAAATCTCCTTCCCTCTTATAATGTCATTGGCAAATGTGTACCTAATGGTTATTTTTGAAACAATGCGAATTTGGGCCTTATCTTCAAATGCTGCAATGCAACTCACAATATATTTTTCCATTTAAGAAGATAATTTGCTTGTAATCTTCCATTTCTTGAAAAATTAGCCTATATTTTGTCGAATTGTGCTTAACATAATTTTCTTTCTAAAATTTATCAATGTTATGTTGTGATAGGACCCCAAAACACAAGTTTGGTGGTTAATGATTGATGATGATTTCAAGATTATTGGATATTGGCGTGATGGACTATTCTCGACTTTGGCAACTTCATGTGCTAAAGTAGATACTGCCGGTATTACTACTAGCCCTAGAAACATTCCCAGTCCTAAAATGGGTAATGGTAATCGTCCAACAGCAGGCTCTGAAAAATGTGCAGCAATTGAAGATATTCTATTCATCGAACAAGATCGATCATTTATAATAGGACCGAAACTACTTATATGGAAATCACAGGATCAACCGGCATGTTATGGATTAGGAGATGTCATTGATGGTGAGGCAGATAGAGGACCTGGTTACTTGTACGGAGGATCTGGAGGTTGTACCTCATGAAATTACTAGCTTCTTTTGATGGTAGACATAGACGGTGCATGTACCTATATAGTTTGTTGATTGTATAAGTAAAAACCATATATATGGCTCCATTTGGGAATAAACATTATATCTTTTGATAAGAAAGGGTAGAAATATAGTTTCTATTCAATTATGAGAATTTTATCTTCTCTACGATGATGAACAAGAAATTAAAGTGAGCATCTAAAATATGTATAATGATGACAAGTAGAGCAATACTATTAAAAATCTAGAAGTCTAACAAATATATATAACATTAGTTAAAAGGACAACTCAAAAAGATAATAGAGAGAGAAGCTATAGTGAGCACATAAAGGACTAGCCCTTTATCAAAATCAACAATCTTTAAAACCATGTATGATAAATTTAGATATAATTATTATACTTTCATAATTTTATATTAATTTCATTGCAGGCAAGGTAGTAGAATACATATTATTATACAATTTTTATATTTTAATTTTTGAGATATAAAAAAGTCATCAATTATATTTAACATAACTAATTATTACGTTGTTGGTTTAAATTAAAGTATATATATGCAACATTCAAATAAAACAATACAAAAATAATATCAAATATAAGTGTTAAGATGACAAAAAAAGTCTCCAAAAATATGAAACTAAGGGTTAATAAGCTACATTTACTTGATAAAGTAATTAAATTAGGAAAAATAGCATGCATTTCTTCTAAACAAAAAAAAGAAGTTAACATTTTAATTTATTGAAAACAAAGATAAACCCGATATTTATTGAAAGCTAAGATGTTAGTCCTTTTTTTAAAAATGGAAGTATATAGATGATGATCAGTATGAAGGATAATCCTCTAATCAGAATCCATGATTTATATTGACGCTTACATGTTACGATAGTGTTACCTATCTCGATGTTTGATTGTCAACTTAATCAAATAGAATTTCAAAAGTAATTGATATTGACAAAGTTAACATTATAATAAATGTCGAAAATTAGCAACTCCTAGCTCTATTTCTGTAATTAGATATAGATAATTGCGAAACATTTAAGAACCAGCATCAAGTTGGATGCAACCAAGCTCGATGTTAGTAAAATGTCATGTTTGGTAAACATATATTGATGTTAATTTTTGAATGGTAAGAAAAAAAATGAATGATTTGTATATAGTAGAAAGTGTATTTATCTAGAAGTTTATAGAAATTTGAGCCTCAAGGAATCTAATCAACTACACATATTAAATGAATTAAAATTGCAAATATAAGTTTATGCAGTAAACTATGATCGAATAAAATTGTTAAGCAATCAATCAATTATGAAAGGAAGGTATAATTCCACTAATAGAAAACCTGCACGTGAACTTTCATGAAAACTTACAAGGATCAATTTGCAATTTAACTTCATCTCAACATAGTAACAAGAAAGACATATATTTATCAATGAAAGTGAGAGGATAAAATTTAAATTTATTCAAAAACAAAATAACCTCCAACTTATATGGACATATAGAAAGACTAATTCACCCTTAACGGTGAAAAGCAACGGGCGACGGTGGAGAGAAGGGGCTTTGAGTCCTCTTTCTATTGTTATTTTTATCTTATTCTCTTACAATTGTCATAAGTAACTATAGTATAGCTACATTCCTCTAGAACTCATTCAAAAGCTATTGTCCTTTTGTAACACCACAATCCTCAAATATAGTCTCACATTTAAAACTCGCTAAAATGTGAGAGTTGATTATAAGTGGCGGTGAATACTATTTAACAGCTTGGACTTAAGTATTTTAAGTAGTTGCCAATTGATCCAATTGGGTCCGAGCCCAACAAGTTGTCAGGGCCAGCTTTCCTCGATAATGGACTGGCGACCTAAGCTCGGGATGTTACAAATGGTATCAGAGTCGATCTCTCTCTCTCTCTCAACTAGTGAAAATGGCTACCTAAGAGGTGGAGTCACTCTTAGAAAGAGGTAGGAGGTAAAGGCTAAACGGAGCATGCATCCGCCACTGTTATTGGGAATAAGTGATGGGACATGTCGCAATGAGGACATTGCAAAAATAAGTGGGTGAGATTTTAACACTCAACCTCAAAATATAGTCCCACATCTAAAACTCGTGAAACATGAGAGTGGTAATAACTGACAGGATTAGTACTTGACAACTTGAACTTAAGCATTTTGGGTGGTTGCCAACGTGTCCAATTGGGTTTGAACCCAACAAATTGTCAAAGACAGTTTTTCGTGTTAACAGACCTAGGATAAATGTAATCTTAGACTTCGGTCCACGGTTTGTTATTGATGAATCTCCATTTCATCACCATTATTCATTCATTTAATTCTTAAATCCTAATGACTCATGTTTTGCGAGGGCCTAATGTGGTCTACACAAGGCGAGACCTTAACTGTCGCTGAAGCAACCACTCATGAAATCTGAATGTCAATAAACCATCAACCCACAAATAGATATAATAATGAAAAATAAATATGGAGTTGAAATTTATTATAACTCTACAAAATGTGTGTATAGTGCAAGTATGTAAAGGTCGAACATAGAGAGTAAGGGGAACATACAACAAAAATTGGCAAAAGAAAACAATAATTGTTTTGGTGTTTTTTATTATGATATTTTATTTTTAGTGGGTTTCTAATTATTTAATTTTTTAGATTTTTATTTCCATAATTTTTATATGTTTCAAGCTTATAATTTTTTTATTTTCTTTTTTTATTTTTTATTTTCTAATTTTCTATTTTTTTCTTTTTAATAAGATATAAGATAAGTATTTAGAATAAAAATCTATAGTATCAATAATATAGATAAAAAATATATATAATAAAGTCAAAATCTGGGAAAAACCCTAGGGTACCATCCCTTTTATTCTTTTAAGGTATAAAATATATTTTTGGTATTTTTAATAATAATATTATTATAAGTAATTATAATTATATAGATAGTATATGATTTTTATATTTTTAAATATATCTATAAATACTCAAAAAAATATAAAAAATCATTTTTTATCTTTTTTTACATTTTCTCTGTTTTTCTATTTTCTTATAATTTTTGTTAATTTTTATGGATATTTAAATGGATAAAAAGATTAAAACGGTGACTTATATTAATATGGCAAAATGTTTTGGTCTAAATATAGTTTGAAATCCCGAAAATTTTTAAACTATTTTTAATATATAATAGATATAATTAACAAATTTTAAAATAGAAACCAATATTTTTAGTTTTTTTTAGATTTTTTATAATTTTGTAAGGATTTTGGAGATTTTTAATTTTTAGTTATTTTCTTTTGATATTTTTAGGGATTTTTGGTGAGAAACTACAAAATATAATAATACTTCTTATATAATTTTTTGGAATTTTTTAAACTATTTTTATAATTCTTTTTTATTTTTAAAACCAGATAGTGATAAAATGCTCTATTTTTTAATAAATAGAAAATATATATTAAATTCCTGTATAAAATAATATGTTATAGATTTAGATATTAGGTATTTACTATGGTTTTCTACAAATTTTTTGAACGACCTAACTCTTTTTAGTGAAAATAAATCAACAAAGAGAAAATACAAAACTGTCTGAGGTGTTTCTGCAAATATAAAACAGTTTTTTCTATGTTTCTGAACCACTCAATAAAACTATAGAACCAAATGTGAAAAATTCCCAAACATATCCAATAAATAACGATGATATGGTAATATTTAAAAAGTGTAAGGTCCAAACTGCAATTTAACCAAAACATATTAATACATGAATTTAAAATTACAAGACTAAATTGAATTACAAAAAAAAGACGAAGGGCCCCCCCTACAAAATGCAGACCCCCTCATGCACACATGCAAGTGAGGTGACGTGGCGAGGGACCAAAGTGCAAATAAGGAAATCTTAAGGTCCTTTTATGAATTTTACAAAAATAAAAGAACTACATATAAATGTTTGTATACTAAAAATAAACTAAAAAAAGAGCAGGGGTATATAGCAAAATTACCCCCACGTGGTCGATCCAATGGCACAAATGATCTCACTAAAGCACATGGCACCTCATGGTCACACGATGTTGGTTCGATGATCGATAAATCAGATCAGATCCATGAAGGCATCTGACGGTCGCGGTTGCATACGTTCATGCGACCAACATCTAAACTGGATATGTAGGTTGATACAAAGGTAGTTTCGCTATGCGAAGAGCATGGACGAATTACATCACCCCTGACTTTCGATCCTTTGGTTCTTCCTTCTCCAAGATCCTCTACTACTACAAATATTCTCAATCACTTCTTGGAGGCATTCCGTTGTTGCTAGATTCCTCAAATGGGTCTGAGGTTCATTGATCAAGCCCTGGAGTTCTATGTAACATGGAGGCCTATTCTTGATGTCGATGTACCACAGAAGGGGTCTTCAGGACCTACAAAAGAGCGTAAAAGCACAACAAGACAAAGGTGAAGGCTCTTAGCTTTATTTAGTGAAGATCAACACGAGATGGAGCGAGGCGATGAAGTCCAACAAATGCGGTGGAGGAGGAATTCGATTCTTCGATCCAGAAGGATTCGAAGGTGGATAGTTGGTTTGGAATGTGGAGAAATTGAAGGGGTACGCCACAAGGATGTTAGATGAGTCGGAGAATGGTCGGGACATAAGGAAGTAGATCGCCGAAGTTGAGCTTCTGCAAACTTCGAATTTCTGAGTTTAACAAAATAAAATAAAATAGCGAAATAAACTGAAATAAAATCTATACCACTCTATTGAAAATCCTAGGAATAGAAAAATGCAAAGAAATAGAGCTCACCTATCTGGAGTAGCTAGGAGCGGAGCTCGCTGTGGAGATGGCCGATGGAGCTGGATCTGGCTTGAATCACACCCCTCCTTGTTTGATGAACCACCGGAGAGCCTCTTGCTATCACCAGGACCTTCGATCTGATCTAAGATTAGGGTTTGAAGGGTGAAAGAGAGATAAAATTGGGAAGGGAGGTGGAGAGGATGTTATATACACGTCGACCATTGACCACTGGTAGCTCCCGTATCGAGGCTCAATGGGATGAGGAATCACACCCATGTGAAAGGGGTTTGAAGGTGGAATAGATTCACAGAAGGAATCATCACAAATGGGCGAAAGATTCATGTGGAATCGAGGGGAGAAATTGATGTCAGAGGCTCTAATAGCGGCAGAACCAAGGAGGGTGAGTTGACTGGGATCAACTCTGACTCATCCTTGATTGGTCCACATATGATAGAAAAGAAAAAAGAGATCAAAATTCTTTATAAAATAAAAACAAAATAATAAATGATTTTATTTTTTGTTAAAACATGAAAAATATTTATTATTTTATATAGTATTTAAATTATTTTTATTTATTTTTGCAAGTTAATTTATTATAGGTTACTTTTTACAAGTTAAATATAGGTATATTTACCTATATAGTACATATTTTATTTTTATTTTCCAATAAATATTTTGTTTTTTATCTACATATTTTATATATTTATAAATTAATTAAATGCACATAAATATATTTTTATTGTATTTTTTGAAATGGTTTATTTACTAAAATAAGTATGTATATTTATTATATAGGTATTTGTATATATAATTCATCTATGTATTTTTGTAGACTTATTTATTTTAGTGTATTTTTTATTGATTTTATTTTATTTTTATTATGTACATATGTTATAAATAATATTTACAAAATTATGAAAATATAAAAGGGTCCAAAACCTAACTTTTGCATCTTAACTCGAAATTAAATGAAAGTACCTTCATTAAATAGCTTAATAAAAGTTATATACAATTAAAGATGATTTTAGTAAATTTTAAGTTCATATTGAGAAGATGTAGGTCTGTCAAGTTTGGATTTTAGATTTTTATTATGAGTGTTTAAGGTGCATTATCATTATTTTTCTATGAAATAAATTTTTTATTTTTCTATGTATTTCTATCTACAACTTTTATGTACAAAGTTTATTAGTTTGAAGTATAAATAATAATGAAAAAATTGATCCCTAAAATGGACTTATTGAGGAATTAAAATTAGGGTTTTATGTACAGTTCTGACCCTTATCTCCTCCTACTTTATTCCTTGCCGGCCAAGTCATCATGATGACAAGGTCTCTGAATTTAGGGTCACTTAGACTCTTTGAGACTTCATTCATTTCCTTTGTTTTCCTTTATTCTTTTATTTTGAAATTAAATCAATGCATTTATACAATATTTACAGTATAAATAACTAATGCTGATTTATATAAATTAAAGCTATATACATATATTTAGCTAGGGTTTGAAGGCCAAAATGAAAGAATAAATGTGATGAAATGGAGATTCATCACCCCATGTACTTACCTTTGCTAGTCCCTATAAAACACTTATGCATATAAGTACACAAAATAAAGAAAAGAAAAAGAAAGAAATTTGATTGATTTTAACTCTTAAACATTTCATCATAAAATCAAAATTTGCATTACAAAAAAATAGGCTTGTCATGACTAAATTGTAATGACAAATTGATGGCTTGTAGTGACGAAAAAGGTTGTTAGGACAATCATTTCATCACCACAAATCTATCTCCAAAAGTTGGGTCACTAGAGTTTGTGGTGACTATGAAGTAGTTGCTATGCTGACTATGAAAACTATTTAGTCACCACAGACCTAAAGGCAGGGTAATTGTGGTGATGAAATTAATCAGTCACCATAACTATGAGGATGCGCAACATTTATTGAAATGATACATATTCTGCCTATGAGAAACCCATACAAATCAATAGCAATACACACAACATGAGTGCACAAGTTTTTCTTGTATACAAATAAACACTAAAGGTATACATTGAATTCTGTTTATTCTTACATATATAAATTTAAAAAAGGTGAAATTACGCAAATAAGCAACCGATCCTTAGAGTACGCTCTAAATTGTAGAAGATAACCAATATTTTGTCCCTCTTCGAAGAGAAGCCTTCTCCATATGATAGAGCATCTTTCCTTTAAAATATGGGCCTCTTTCTTTCATATAAAGATGGTTGAACGTTATCACAAAAATTAGGCCTCTTTCCTTTATTATTATGCCATATATAATAGGCTACCCCCGAGTACATAATTCCATGAAAGAACTCTACATAAGAAGCCCCTCCTTTTTAACTTAATATCGAGGAAAAAAGAGAGAAAGAGAAAGGATCTCGAGCCATGTAGATTGAACGCAACTGCCATATTTCCTTCCTTTTGAGTACATTCCGGGAGAGCAAAAAAGTGTGAAAGAGAAAGGACCTCGAGCCATGCAGATCTACGACACATGCACCTGTCTCAGAAAATAATTACTCTGTTGTACATCTGCAGGAGTATGAAAGTATGCAACAACAGTTTATGTCATGCAAAATTCTAGACTACTCTTCATAGTTAAGGGTCCTATTTAGATGAACAAACATCCAGGAATGGTTTAAATAAGATGCAGACAAAGCAAGTGCTTCCGGCCTTTTGTCATATAGGAAATAGTTACATCTAGCAGTTGGTATTTTGGGTATTTTATATGCTTAGCATCACCCATCATTGCATCTATTTCCTGTATGAAGCATCAATATCAAAGTGTAAATGGAGCCATTTCAAGTTTTTATTTGAGCATGTACCAATTTCCAAAATTTTGATCTTTTATGTAAAAAATCAAATTATAGCAAAAAAAAGTCCAATCAGGTTAAACCCAAAACTTACAGATTCAAAGTGCTACAGTAGAGGTTTGCACCTTGTAGCCTCTTCGGCTGGAGGGGCTTAAGATCCTCGAGCCGGTGGCCTGCAAATAACATGTTATATAAAAGGGCCAATTAGACTGGAGAGAGGCAGAATGCAACGAGATATGAGCTTTGACTTGGTGTTACAGAGCAGCACTACTCTCCTTGTAGCTCTGCAAGAGTGATGGCAAACATAGTTCTTCATATTGTGAAGGAAACCAACTCAAGAAAAGATGTAAATAAAGGACTGTTGAGAGCAACAAAAGATGCAATTAATGAAAGTGATAACTTCCGGCTCCAGTACAATTTCAATTGAGAGAAATCGTCCAGCCGTGAACAAGTTAGTAATTGGACTCTTTTGTAATATTTTATATCAAGGAGATCCTAATCAACCTCTAACATATTATGCAGCAAAATTATTGGATGTCGAGGGATCGAACCTTGTGTGCACCCTTGTGGAAGTGCTCGAACTATTCCACTGAGAATGAATTATGCCTTAAATATATAGGACTCATGCCCTTGTATATGTCTTTTTAATTTAGCTTCCCCACGAACTAGATGATTCGGTTCCATATGAATTTTCTCCTCGCAATCTCATGATGTGCATTTCCCATCTTCGATAATATTGCACACCTCGGCCCTACGTCGGGCTCAGCAATGTGCTCGACGTCAACTGATTGCATATCACGTGAAGGTGTCTTCTTGTAGCAGAAATGCATGATCATTTATATCATCCTGAATAGGAACCCGAGCACATTGGGAACCTGCTGTAAATAATAGTTTACAACTTTTGACATAGGGTTATGGGCTATTCGTGGATTTTTATTATACTGTGACATGTTCACTTACCACAATGTAGATGTCATTGGAGAAGAGGTATAGCAAAACCCCATGACGACACTAATTGTGAGGAAAAGGAAGAGGTAGAAAGGCATGAACTCCACACTTCATGTTCGGATCACACGTCTCAGCATCAGATGATCACATATAAACAGTGGAAAGATGTATTAAATAATTTATAATTCAAAGTTAAGTTTGCAGTAGGGTCCCATTTTGTGTGGAGATGAAATTAGACTCGCGATGATGCTAGGTGGTCGGAGCTGCGGACACTGAAACAAAGAAGCCAACACAGATCCATTTGTGCACTTGCTTTTATACGAAACACAACTAGAAACACATTTCTAGCTACTAAAGAATAAAAAATAATTAAGAATTGTGAGGCCAAATTTTAACTAAAATTATTTAAATTTAAGAACCCATGGTATAAGAAATTTGTTGTAAGTCAACCAAGATGTATGGAGGTTAATGATATCTAATTAAGTAAATAACCGCTACACTCCTTAAAAGGAACAAATTCAGAAATATTTTATTTTTATCATTGCCAAATCAATCAGGATTGATGCAAAGTTCATCAAAGAGTCAGAAAAGAGAATAATGACCATTATATTATATTGCATTTTTAACAATGAATATGATATTATTACTATTTACAATTATGAAAAATATTTTTTTAGAAAAAAAATATTTATTTTACAAATATAAAATTTGAAGATGTAATAAATACAATTAAGAACGACAGTTTCCATACAATAATTTTGTTGTTGTCTCGTAAGTCATCATAATAACAATTAAAGTTTTGGAAAAAATGTTTTCGAACATTCTTCAACTAATGGATACTTCCTTGTAAAATACGAACATAGTTAATTTTGTTGACCTTTCCATTAAATCTGCTACAAATGAGTCTTTCGCATAAAAATTCCCATATTTTCCTTTTTCCCTGCTTCCTTTCTTTACGTATATGATATCGTCTGATATATGTCTCCTCTCCTCTATCTCCATCTCTCTCTCTATTATTATTATTTCTGTGTGCTATACTGGGTCTGATATCTTCTGATATGTCTATGTTATGAAACCCATTGTCTAATATCATAAGTGAAATTACTCACGAAAGAATATATATTACATGGGTTTGTGGATTGTAAAATTAGAATGTGAAATTTTATCCTATATTCTCTCACTCCACCCTCTAATCATCAGCTGCGTGCTTGCCAGACTGTCCGTCTTATGCATCTTCCATCGGTTAATTATTGCTCTCAGTTTGCATGCTTGGCATTTGCACATAGTTTCTTACACTGCCTATTTCCACAGAGCTCCACCCACCCACATTCCTAGCACAATGCATGTCGTTCCATTGGCCTTGTCTCTCCGCACTCATCATCGTCCACTGACATTCATCACTATCACCGCACAGAGCCCTACTGCTCAAACCCCCTCTCACAGAAGTTGTGTTTTGCTGTCCATACTCACCTCAACGATCACCACCCTCTACAACCACCCTTGCCCTCCAGCTTTCTCCTCTCTCACAATTCATAGCCCTTGTGTTCCATCCATCTCCCATCGCCCCCACACCCTGTCCTTCGTCCTTGACATTATGGATCACCTCGATCCACCCCCCGCCACTCTTCACACCAGTCATCACTTACTACCCTCACCCATCTCTCATTGGCATCGTTATCCATACACAACCCATAGCCCTCACGACTTGTCCATTGCAAATCACCATTAGCCTCAGACCACTGATCATCGCCTACCCTCACCCCTCGTCGATTTCCTCCGCCTCTTCGACCACCTCGACCTACGGCTCCACCTCATCCTCCTCCTCGACCACTGGCTCTGCCTCGACCTACAGATCCATATTGACCTCCAGATCCACCTCGCCCTCCATCCCGACCTCGGACTCCAACTCGCTCTTTGCCTTCTCCACGATCTCCAGATCCACCTCTCCCGCTGCCTCCATCACGACCCCTAGATCCACCTCGCCATCAGCCTTCGCGTAGTCCTCCAGCTCCATTTCAACCTCCACCTCCACCTCGCCCTCCACTCCGACCTTCAACTCCACCTCGCTATCCGTCTCCACCTCGACCTTCATCTCCACCTTGCTATCCGGCTCCACCTCACCATCCACCTTTACCTTATCATCCACCTTCACCTTGACCTCCATCTTCATCTTGACCTCAACCTCTGCCTCCACTTCGTGCTCTACCTTGACCATGAGCTCTGTGTCCGCCTCCATCTCGCCCTTCGCCACCAAGTCCCTCCATTGTAGAGAATGTTTCGAGGTTGTAGGGTTTTTATGGAGAAGTGAGAAGAAGGGAAAGTGGTAGCTGGAGGTCTCCTTTTATATCATTTTTAAAGGGTTCTTTTTTGTTTAGGGCACGAACGTTGCTGAGTGCTGATTCTTTCTAAGTGATTAATTATTTCCAACACCTTACCTTTCTAGTACATGTACTAAGTACATCAATTTCTTATACCATTTGTATTTATTAAATAATGTAGAAGTGGCTTTTTCCATATTATTAAATAAGGAACTTGTTGGTAAATTAGAAAGAGCTTCTAGTACATGTTCATATGTTTCTATGAGGATAATTAATTATGGTTACAATATTAATTAATCTCATTACTCAAGTGGGCTCCACAAGCTTCCTGCAAATGGGCGTTAGGACCCTTTGTTATATTCTGCATCTTCTCTATGAGAGCGAATACATTTAACCATCACTCTAGTGACTTTATAGTTTGAGGGTAGTTTTATAATTTTCCCTTTAAAAGGACTATGGTGATAAATTGTTTATCATTATATGATTTCCTTATCACAAAATTGTCACTAAAACCCTTTTTCCTTGCAGTGTTAGAGCTTAGTTAGATCTTTGGATTTTAAGTTTGATTGAAATCTTGTTGGGAAGCAAATTTAAAACAAAAGAGTCTCTAAGAACCATAAAACTCTACTCAAGTCACGCTAATAGCGATGTCAGAACAAGACGATGTCATACATAGACCCTTATGACTAAGAGTCTACCTTGTACAGTGTCAGTGATATGTAGGTTGAAGAGGTAAAAGTCAGTCTTCTCCGACATGGTATCCCTAATTCCCCAATCCAAGAACTCTTTCCAAAAGAAGTGGGGTATTCCCTACTAAGTTCAAGTGCAACCAACTCAAGAAGAGGAGGCATAGAAAAGAATGGATGGTAGTCAGTGTAGCTACCTATCCTAGGATGCTTGAACAGTGTAGGCAAGTCATCCGGCTGCAGGCTCACATGTAACATTGACTTTGGAGCTCAAGCTTGCTTATTAACTACATATGTACATAATCCGAGGAGAATTGATTTTTCATCGATTTTTTCCCATCTTTCTTTTTGGAGTTATTGATTTTGCATTTTTTTAATACTATATACAACAACATTTACATATGGACTTTTTCCTCTTAAGGCAATAGAGTATCCCTCTTTTGAAGCATTATTGCATCCGATGACCTTATGTCCTTAGACCTCGTCGCTACTGGATCGGGTTGGGGTACAATGGCCATAGATCTTAACTTCTGATGTTTCCATTGGCTTGTGTTTCATGCCGGCAAATCCAACACTCTTCTACTTCAACTAAGGTGAGCAAAGTACAACGTGCATGTGTCATAAGTGTATTCTAAAATATTCTACTTAGACTATCAAAGCAACATCAAACCTAGTCTTGTGGTCTCAAAGAAATAAGTCCCGTAGACTTGAAGTATCTCAATTCCAGTTCCTATACAGTTCATGTGATTAAGTAGATTGAGGTCCAACCAAGCTCCAATCTTCGGATATTACATAGACTACTTCAATTAACAATATAAATTTGAAAAATGCAAATGCTATGCAAGAAAATCCTTTTTGTGATAGAATTTTCGAGTTTTGAATTTTCATAGACTTTTGAAAATAAAGGTTTTGTGAATATTTTTATGTAAATATTTTAAAACATTTTCCATATTTTTATGGATTTTGATTTTGCATATTTTTAGGTGTTTTTAAGTAAGGGTTAATAGAAAGAGTATATGCAAATATTTACATGGGAGTACATCTTTATTTATAAGAATTGAGGTTTATTTTTACAAATAATTTATACAAGTGAAGTCAGTAGTTATTATATGTCTTTACAACGTTGTATATGGGTATCAAAATAGTTTGAAAAAAAATTTACAATTATTTTGAAAAATTACTTTTAAAAAATAATTTTTACAAACATTTACAAAAAAAATTGAAAATCATTTTTGAGCGATTTTCCAAACAGTTTATATAGATTTTTCAAAAATGTTTTTGCAACCATTTTTCCAAATCATTTACAAACATGTTTTCAAAATATTTTATTTAAACATAGATATAAATTTTTACAAACAAACCATTTTTATAAAAGTTGAAAATATTTTACAAAATATTTTCCAAACAATTTAAAAAGATTTTTTAGAGAATTTTTCCAACTATTTTTCAAACATTTTGTAAAACATTTTCTACGTGATTTACTTCTTAGTTTATACAATTTTTTTAAGGAATTTATACATATTCATACAAGAATGTTCTTCACAATTGATTAATCATCTTTTAGCCATATTTATTAAAAATACGAAAGTGCGAGTTATGGCTAAAATATGTACAATGAATATACGACCCCCTTACACTTAGCATGAGTTATGTCCTCATATATTAGAGAGAAAAAGGAAGACATAACTCATACTAAGTATAGAACAATCTATACTACAACGACTAAAGAATCAATGAATGAGAAGTTGACCATCCCCCATGAACTTAGGATGTAATAATCCTATTTATAGTAGACTGTATACAAGGAAGGAGGTTAAGGGTCGGAATGAACGAACTCGTCAGCTCGACCTATTCCCCATACTTAGGGTAAAATATCCCTAAGTATTGATAGAGAATATCAAGAGTTGAGGGGACAAGTGAGGGATCACAAAAATGAATAACTCGGGGTACTCACCCCCCCCATACTTACGAAAAAGTACATCCTAAGTATAACAATGATTAACGAGGTGAACACCTTTTAGGAAGAATTAGAAAATGAAAAGGAAAAGAAGAAACGAAGAAAATAAAAATCTTTTATGATTATTCTGCTCAAATATCTAATCCCTCTAATTCTTGAACTCATCTTGAAATAGACTTCAAATGAATCAACAATGGACAAGAATGTGTCATGCTCTAGATATTGCTTCTGCAACTGTCTGTTGGCTACAAGAGGTTGTGCATCAGGTGACAATTCTGATATGAGAAGGCTTTTGTTGTCACGCACAGTCTTTGACAATGAATGACCCAGTCCATTTTCTTTTCAATTTACCTAGAAAAATCTTCAACTTCGCTTCAAATAACCGCACCTTCAGTCCAGATTCGAAAGTCTTCCTACGAATGTGTTTGTCATGCCATTTCTTGACTTTCTCTTAGTACATCAAGTTGTTAAAATTTGTGTAGTCTCTGAATTCAAGCAATTTGTTTATATCAACATTGTGATTCTTTCTTTCTCTTTCAAAATAAAGGTTGAACACTAATGAATCTACGATTCTCATTCTTTATTATTTATTTTTATCTCTTTCTTTTAGTAAAACTACCTATAAAAATATGTAGCTGCAATAACTTGACATTTAGAATGCCTTTGTTAATAATGCATAATTAACACATATTTCTAAGAAATAAAAGAATAAAGAGAAGGAAAAGAATGATGTATTTAGAATAAATACAGAGTGACCTAAATCCCAAGAGAAGATCAAGCCGTGACCTGATCGCAAATGAAAATATGTAGATAGAGATAGGGGTGCACTATGTATTGTACATATCACATATACTAGTGCAAATTATATATTTATTTATAAAAATATTTTATTCTTTTACACACTTGTATACAACCTTAGAAATAAAATAAGAATAAATAAAATTCCTAAAAACAAATTTAAAATAAAAGCATCAATTCATTGTACAAAATACACATGTATATAATACAACAACTATTTATTTTACAACCCTAACTAATTTATAAAAATCAAATAAAAATCATTTTCTATTTCTAAAATTATTTTGTAGATATATAAAATATAAAATAAAAAGTTTTTTCGTAAAAAAAATAAAATAAAAATGTTTTTACATAATACATAAGTATATTATAACTGTATATAATACAATAAACTATATATTCCTTATTTTATTTTTCATAAAAATAATTAAAAATCATAGAAAAATATCTTACAAAATAATAAATATTTTTATTTTATAAACTTCTTATTTAAATTCATTTACCATTTTAAATTCAATTTTCCTTTATTTTTTAAATCATGGATTCCTATTGGGCCACGTCGGCACGTTGACCTCGGTCAACGTCCCCTTCCAGCCAGGTCGTGTCTGGTTTCCTCTCGCCGGAGCTCCTTCTCTGATTTCTTGTGCCTAACTCCGACCTCTGATTGCCTTGATTGCTACGCCCGATTAAAGTCCTATATCTATGATCCTCGTGGATCCCTAGGTGCTGCCAGAACACCCTATGGTTCTGCTCCACGCTCCGATCTTCTTGGACCCTCGAGCATCCGATAAATACACTCTTCCGCTTCTCCTGCTCTCCATCCCATCCCTTGCACTGCCGAAGACCCCTTACTACCTTCATTGGAGTGACATCCATCAGAGGAGTAGCTCAGGACTCATCAGAGATGCTTAGAGGCTCGTAGCTCAAGACGTGGTGGGAGCTCCGCCATGTGAAACCTCTCAGCATGTTGCAGCTCAATTGAGGATATAACCATCTTCCCTCGCTTCACCTGACGTAGTTGAATGCCTCAGAAGCTTCAGGTATCGTCCTTATCCCCCCTTTTCATGAGTTTGATCCATCTTTCTGCTTTATCTTCGCCATAGTTCCTCTTCTCCGATTAGCTAGTCGAAGCTCCGCATTATCCATCTAGCTGCACCGATCCCCTCCTCGCTTCGCACCGCACCTTCCTACGTAGCCTCCCCACCTTAGGCTTGCCCATCATCGTGAGATTAAGGATTAGACCTCCTTTCCCCACCTTCACCGGAGGTCGAGCACCACTCCTCGTCGCTTCCCTTATCTTTCTATGCAATAAACCAGACCAGAGTGTCTCCCCTGAGTACCTCTACCCTCTGTAGTTACTAGTACGAACTTGAGGAACATTTGAACCCCCGGCTGCTCAGGCGGAGCAGCTGTAGGCGGGGACCACCATACGCCAAATTCGTCTGTACATCTTCCCATCGGAGCCCTCCACCGGTTGTGGAGCACTTCCACGACACTATCGGACCCCTTAGAGCCTTCATCAGAGCGATGGATCTCCTCCCTCAATCAATTGAAGTTTGCCCGGGGCGAGTTCTTCCAACCACCTTTTCCACCATCCAATCGCAAGACTCATCCCAGATCTGACCCGAGACCTTCGTTCTCACCTCATCCTGATGCTCGGATTGAATTTGGGTCCCATCATCTCAGTCACCCGACAAAAGGGGTGTCCAGACCGTTAGATCAGATCTGACCTGTCATATCTAACCGCACATCCACAATAGCCTCTGGACTGTCAGATCCCTCTACAACAGCCATTAGGGTCGTACGTCAAAGTATGCTTCTACATATGCTACGTTCCCCCATTAGGTATATTTCACTTTTATCCTCGCATGTTTCCCTATTTCACTCTAGTCCAGTAAATAAAATGTTTAGTTGAAGACATTTGCAGTTGGACCCTCATACTTTTTGTAATTGCATTTTAGTCATGCCGAGTCTGTGTCATGTGTGTCACCACTTGCTTGTTGGGTCATTTGCAGTTTATATCTTGAACGTTTATGTTGTTATGTTTTGAATGTTAAGTTTTGAAATTTGCAATTATGCCTATGTGAGCCTCGATAAGGTGTAGTGTACGTTTTTGCTGGATTATTTACATTTGTGGCCCCGTACTTTATTAATGTGTTATTTTTTGGTCTAGAAAGATAAAGTAATTGTGTTTAGGTCCCTGGGAACCATTTTTAATTACATGTCTTTTATTTGATGAAATAAATAGGAAATTAACTATAAAAATTACCTAAAAATTATTGATAAATCTTGCTAGGATTTAATATTTGTGGTAATTTTCATGGGAAAATTTGCTTGCAATTTTATAATTAAAAATTGAAAAACCCCCTAAGAAGTGTCCTGTCTAAGTTTCAAAAATTGTAAGAATTCTAAAAATGTTTTAAAAATCCCACAAAAATTCCTATGTTTGTCTTATTTTGTGTTTTAACTCTAGTTATAATTTTATTTGAAAAATCTTTATAAAAACCTTAAATCAGAAAACAACAAACCACTTATAAAAACATATAAAATCAAAGAAAAATTAAAGAAATTGTGTTTACAGTTCTTATTTGTAGCGCTTTATTTCTATTTTATCATACAGTTATTTTCCAGGACCTTTGGGCATTAAGTATTTTTGTTTTGCAAATTGGTCCTAGCTGTGCACTATTTTGCTTTTTTTTGCACTGTTTGATTTTCAAAAAAATAAAAAAAAACATTTGAAAATACTCAAAAAATGATGAAAAACACTTCAAAATCCTTAAAAACCAAAAAAAAATTCTTAAGTTTTTTGAGTATTTTTGACTATTTTGAAAAATCCAAAAAGAGTGTTGTGTTTATTTTCTTTTATTTTTGTGGTTGTTTTTTGTTTTATTAAAAATTAAAAATTTGAAAAATAAAAACCGCCAAAAATACTTTATTGTTCGAGACTTGACTACTTTGTTTTTCAAGCGTGCTCCTTGTGTTCGACCCTAGTTGCTATACCAGGTAAATAAAATAGCAAACCGCTTACATTTGATTGCTTGATCTCTTTAGTGGTTATTTTTCTCGTTAACCGAACCTAGTGATTTGGGTCACAACAACCATTGTCTATTTCCATACATAACCCTAGTCGCATGCGTGCTCATCAGAACAGCGTTGTTGCCGAGGAGCACGACTTAATATTCAGATTCCATTTTTGATTATTTTTGTATTATTTGTTATAATTGCTTTCTAACATTCTCCTATTTCACTTTTTATGTGAGGAACTGCCCGAGGATGGCCCGGTTCACTTTTGGAGGAGACCGCATTCGAGGCGGAGCAGATGAGGCTAGGAGACATTTATAGCTGATAGATTATTTTATTTATTTTTGCAAAATGTTATTGGATTAACTTTAGACTTTGGACACTTGGACTCTCTTGGTTGATTCAGGGTCTATTTCGCTGAGTGTTGGTGCACTTGGGGGGCCTCATCACAGCTTTTTCGAGATTTTACACTTTTATTTCTATTTGATTCTCGAGGTTTTGTCTCTTAGATTCAGTACTTCTACTTGATTGCACTTGTAATTAGCTAAGGTCCAATACCTTAATTTCTTATATTTTCCTATAGAACGTAATTGGACTTAGCTAAAATATACATAAAAAAGTTAACTTATTTGGATTAGAGTCCACGTGCCGAGAGAGTCTGTATACAGCATTGGCAAGACCCATTATGGTGGGCACCAATTGGCATCGAAGATTGGAATCCGGTCTCTCTTCCCGATAGTTAGCTATTGTTCTTCACAATAATAGAAGTTGTTCATTTAGGGACGATTTCCCCGTGCATCATATAGGTAGTTTATTTCTTGTCTTTTATTTTATGGGTGGATCACCCTGCATGTAGAGTGTTGGAGCAAGGTACACATTTATATCTTTGCATGCATCATTATATTTGATCACGCATCGGCTTTTCCATGTTCCTTCCCCTAGCTTTATTGGACTCAAAATAACCAAGGAAATCGGAAAATTCATTAGGCGTTGTTTTTATTCATAAAAATCCCTAAAAAGTGAAAACAAATAAAATTTGGGACTGCTAATGCAAACTTGACCTAAAATCCACAACACTTAAAAATATTTGTTTTGAAGAGAGTCACCCCCTCCTTGTTTGATTTATATGCAGCGAGAGAGCAACCCACACACTAGGATAGAGCCACACTTTATCTCTCTTCATAATACTGGTCTTGTGATTAGTTATTCTCCAGTAAGGATTTCATATGGTAGCTGGTAATTGGTCCGGGAATTCCATAGCAGATTATGCAAATCGAGTAGCCGATAAATGGTCCGCACCCATACCTCCTGGGAAAAATTAGTTGTGAGATTTGAGACAGTATCCTGGGAGCATTTGGTTCCCAACAAATTGCTTAATCATTCTGATAGATTGATTTATCACCTTATTGAAAAGATTAATGATCGATCTTTCGCTATCATGAGCTCGTGTAGATTAGGTGAACTTGGGTTTTGATTTCTCATTTTGTTTGCATTCCAGATCCAATCTTCATAAATCCCCACATCACGATGATTGGAAGGAGGTCCCTTAGACTGTCTTTGGCAGCATCCCTTTCTAGCACTCCTCTCCATTCATCTAGGGCGGCTTCAGAGAACTCAGACCCGCTCTCTGAACCCAAATTCGCTACCACCCTGTTCCCCTTGACATCTCTTCTTTCACACATGAGGTACTGAGATAGAGGCCCTCACAACTATATATTCATTCAGCTAGGGTATTTTGCCTTTGCAGAGATCATAGACATGGCCGATAGTGAGGGATGCACCGATGAGCAGCCATAGGAATCGGCGTTCGTATTGGATCAGGTTGCCATCAACAACACGTTGTTAGCTTCCTTGGAGACCATGCAGAGACAGATTCAAGACCAAGGAGCATTCATGGTAGAGGCAAGGTGTGAGCTTACGCAGATGAGGGCTCGACGAGAAGAGCCACATTGACCAATCGGTAGAGAGGTACCAGGAGCTGGAGGAGGAGACAGATGCCAAGATGACCAGCAGGAGCCAGCAATGCCAGCACAGATGATGAGGCATTTCCATAATCCTGGTGTAACCCTCACCCACAGATGGATCCAGCTGCTAGAGATCCTGGGCAACTTCGAGCTTCGCCCCCAGATGATTCAGCTACTGCCCAGATTTCATGGGCTAGGCATCAAGGAGTACCATCTTCATCTACAGGAGTTTGAGATGATTTGCAGCACTATCCACGATAGACTTGTGGTTGAGGACTCTATCAAGTTGACTGCCTTCTCGTTCTCCTTGGTTGATAGATCAACCTATTGGCTGAAGCACCTAGGGAAGGTAGTCACTGCATGGGAGCAGCTCCAGCCTGAGTACTTTAACTAGTACTATCTACTCGGCTCAACCAATGCAGCATGAGCGATGATGAGAAACTTCACCATGATCCCAAACGAGCAGTGCCATGAGGCTTGGAATCTATTCAGAGAGCTCATTGACTGGTGTCGACACCATGAGATATCCAAACCTAACCTTGTTCAGAGCTTGTTTTGTGGGCTGACACCGGAGCTGCTGGTGCTACTAAACGCCTCTTATGAAGGGCCCCATTTTGCCAAGGATGAAGACCATGTTTGGGCCATCTATGAAGAGATGGCAGAGAACTATACAGTGATGTCCGAGACCCGCGTATATACTTAGGGGAAGCCTCTCCCATAGGCAAATTCATTTTAGAGGATTGCATGTGTCGATGCCGGTCCATCCACTTCTTCATCAACATCAACACTAGCCGAGTCTTCAGCTACCGACATGGGTATTATCATCCAAAAGCTAGATCGCATCGAGATCATGGAGAAGAAATAGAGCTAAGGAATGGGCAAGCTCAACATGCTTGATGAGCATGCCCAGACCTTGAGTGACCTGAAGACCCAGATCATGTGTCTCTAGAAGGTACAGATGGCTCCTCAACCCCATCTCAAGTCACTGGCCGATCCATGGAACAACTCCACCCAGTCATCTGCCTCATACCACCAGGTTCATCTTGTTCATGCAGAGCCGGTTAAGCAACTCCAACATTACCAGCAGCCAACACCATCCCCAGGCACTCAGATGGTGGTCTACCAGTTGGATCAGCCATTGGCAGCCCTTCCTTCTCCACACCTCGAGCAGGAGTCATTGATGGAAGTCAACGGGATTTGGTACTCCCAGTACCAACCTCAGCCCGAGATTCGTCATGACCATCCTGACTTTTGATGGTCCACTGGAGGTACTTCTTTGATAAAGTTCTAAATGCATGTATTAATTTTGATCCATTGTAGAACGGACAGTTAGCATCTCATACAGAACCAAGATGAATCTCTGCTACAAGGTTCTCAGCTTTCATTTATAATATGGGAAGTCCATGGTAGAACATAAGGATGCGAGCACTTTAGTGATTAAATTTAGAGAACAAATAATTTAGATAGTAATTTAGAGAATTATTACTTCGAGCTGATGCACACTACACAACTACACAATCACTAAAGAATTTTATCACATTTTTTATGCCACTAAATTAAATACAAACATATATGCACAAACAATACAGATAGATAAACAACACTAAAAAACTTACAACAAGTAACTTGGATGAATAATGAAAATACCTTGAGTTAATTCCTTAGAAAATCACTTCAGTAAGAAGAAATCAGTCCCAAAAACCTATATCATCTCCACTCTACTGATTTAATCAGCAAGTACATCTTTTAATGACCGAAATGATGATTTAATTTCAATAATAGTATATATTTAAGATGGAAATGCTTAAAGGGTCTAAATGTTCACGCAAAGTATTTAAATTCAACTAAAATACATCAATCAATCAAGACCTTTAAACATTAATAATTAATGCATGAATTTTCGATCAAAATCAACTACACAACTTGCTACCAGATAGAGTGTCAAACAAGCTTTCAAACAAGACCAAAATTGCATCATTAGGATTTAAGGGAGAAAAGATATTCAGCAATAACTCTAGGGGTATAATTGTAAAAACTTCCAAGTTTTCTTGCAAAACAATATAGACAAAGACTTAAATGCAATTAAGAAAACCCACAAGGGCTGATGGGCAAATTACAACAAAACAAGAGGACTTATCTGTAATTATTGAAAACCTCATGACTAGCGCTGTAATTTTTCCACGAGAATGTGCAGATCACGTGATCTTATAGGCTCGGATAAGACGGCTCATGCCACACGTCAGCTTCACTTGTGATTCAGAGTTAGTCTCGGCAACCGATCCTAAGGTTTAAAACATTGTTTTGGAAGGCGACATGGTTGATCTGGGACCGTTGAATTTTGCCCAAATAAGGGAAATCAACGGCAACTGCTTCATGGTTGTTCTTGAAGCCCACCGTGTGCGGAGGAGGCGGGACTGTGCTCCGACGAAGGCATCTTTACTCCTCCGCGTCTCTCTTGGCTGTCTGAAGGTTCGCCTACCTCTGTTGGAGGTCAACAAAGATGATGGTTGTCCTGAGAAGACAAGAAGATACTGGAAACACAAGGTGGATGAAGCATCACCGGAGAATAAATAGGAGACCAGAGATCATCCATATTTTCCGATAATTGAAGTTGTAGAGACCTGCAATGTTATTCCAAACAGTAGACAAGTATCATGCAAATAAAATGAAGTGATTATGAGGTTGATCGTAGGGCTATTCAGAGGTAGAGGAGTATCCCTTTTGGGGGTGGGGCTCTTCACACATAAGAAGACAATGGGTTGAAGGATTACAGATATGGAGCAATGGATTGATGACGATAGATGACACACGAGGATAAGGAGTAACTGGTGAAAGTACACGAAGGTTCATGTAAATAAAATATTGTATAGATGGCAGATAGCAGGCAAAGATGGCTGGTGGAGGAGTATTTAAAGAGGGATGGATGGAGGTTTTAATAGGTTTGGATGGAATTCCAACCTCCGACATTGTATGGGTGGTTATCATTAGGATAGAAGTAGAGGTTGGCGGAAGCTAGGGTCAAAAGGTGAAGATTTTAGTGTTGGTTTCGTGAGAAGAAGGCGCTTAAGGAATCTGGCAAAACTAGCAGAAACTGCAACGAAATGGAGAGTTGCGTCATTTTGGAAAAGAGGTTGGAGGTTTAAGACATCCAGGGACAATTGGGTCTTAAGATCCAACGGTCCAGAATTGGGCGTGAATGGATGGACTAGATGAGGATCCTCCAATAAGATCATGTGGTTGATAATAGGGCACGAAAAGAATGGTCTAGATCAACTGATAAGAAGATGATCTTATGGTTAGAAGCAGGACAGGTGGCCGTAAAGGAATGGGCCACGCGGTGCGATATGAAGGCCCAATAGGAATTATGTTAAATCTGAAAAAACATTAATTCTAACAGATCTGTTAGAAGGTGAATTGGAAAAAGTGGTAAACATGAAATTTGTAGATCTCAATGAGATATACAACTTTTATGTAGTAGTCAAAAAGATCCGAGCTCATTTATAAATAGATAAAAATTAAATACTATTAAAATCCAAATAAAACTATTTTCTTTACTTTTTATTATTCTTATTATTTTGGATTTTTGTTTTGTTTTATGCTATTTTATCTATATACAATTTTAATCTAATTTTTATTTGATTTTTAATGGAAAATAAATACATAAAATACTACACCATAATAGGATTATATTATTAATATATAGTAATTAGTATTAATCATATACAACACATAAATTAGCAATTAATGTTAATTAGTCAATAAATCATGTGATTAACTTAAGTTAAGGAGATAAATATGATCTATTAAGCTGACAAATCTGGGATTTATCAACCCCTATACTTAAGCTAAGCTCGTCCTCAAGCTAATAATGGATTAATTAGATTAATGAGTGAATTCCCTGACTTGTGCTTGCGAGATTACAAGGCTTGATTTGACCTAGAACACTTCTGAGTTGATCCAAGTATTAATCAACATGAATTCTACTCCTCTAATTGTCAGACTCTCAATGTATTCATAAATATAGATAATATGACTTAGTGCTGACTGCAACAAGAGAGTAGAATTAAAATATCGCCAATAATTCCAATCTTGGAAGCTCTCCTAAGGACCCAACCTTCAACTTTAGGGAATAAATCTAGTCTTGCTTTAATCCACCATCTCTTTAGTTTGTCATACTTAAAAAGTATGTATGAAAGGACAGATAATGGAGGTTGTAGGATTGTGTACTTATTTTCTCTGCCTCTCATTGGAATAGGGTTCTCTCTTGTACCAAAATACAACACATTTTTATTTTGATTTATCCAATCAGTGTGTCCGTCAAGAGAAGTTGGAGTCGTCTGCACTTGTTTCCCTGGAAATACACCAACACCCAGACTTGTAGCATTTACGAGGCAGAGCCCTTTTTGGGTGCTATCCCGACTGCTGATCCTAATAGCAGTGGTCCAAGTGGACACTTTTAAATGGTTGGTAGCACTTGCCTTTGGTGGTAGCTCTTTGATATTTTTGACTTTGTATTGTGAGAACCTTTCATTCATCATTTCTTTCCTTGTTTTTGGTAGCTCCGCTATTTTTACCAAAAGATAGGCGTACACTGATCAACTTATTAATTTAATGTCATCATACCCTGGCACTTTAGGTTTGATCAAGAGATAACATGAGAACAAGTCCCATACTGGCTGAGATGCTGACACTCAGGCTTCGTGAAGCTGTCATTAATCTTATCCCATCCTCGAGCATCATGTAGATCAAGTCCAAACTGAAACTTCCAATCTCAGTTTCCTTAGTGATACCTTGACTCATCTCAATTATTATTGCAGTCGTGCATGTGAATGATAGTCAAATTCTTCTAAGGGAGATTAAGCATGGGATATAGCATGCATATCTTCCAACTAGGAGAGCACGACCCTAATAACTAATACATGGTAACTCCATGTCTAGGGACTCCTTAAACCAAATGTTGAAGATCATCTCCCGCCTTAAGTGCATAGTGAAAATTTATCAGAGAAAGACACCAATTAATAAGTTAGCTGATTAGTAAATTTTGCAAAAGAATTAAAGAATTATTAGCTTTATTGAAATAAAGACAATGGACTATGTAACTTTGACATAGCATCACAAAGGTACAATACGAAGAACAATACTAAGATACCCAATATAGCATTACAAACTTCAGCTCCTTAGAAATCAAGATCGAATTTTCGAGGTTTAAAATCATAGGTTGCCTTATGTTTCAACTGCTTTTTCCTAATGGAGAACACTTCTGAATCTGAGTAAGAAAGGTCTTCATCAACTTGAAATTCTATCCTTCTAGAATGATGTCTTTCTTCCTCAAAAAAATATTCATATCTACATGGGAAGCCTCAAAATTCTTCATGATTATGGGAAGATGAATGAATCCTCGAAATCCTGCGACATATTTTTGGGTTTTTCTTAAAAGAGAAAAAATCAACATAGAGGAATGACCAGAATTACAAGAAAGGTGAGTATTCATTAACTGAACATCCTCGTGAAAAGTTAAAGGAGCCTTCATATCTAATTCTTCTATCAAAAGATCATCCTCCTTAATTGGTTACACTCTTTTCAGAGAATTTCGTATCAACTTAATTTTCCAAAATACAGAATCGATATCCAGATTTTTCTCCATGTCGAAATTTTGTAAGATTATGAAGGAAGGCAACCATTTAAATGAAAATGATATTTCGGTGAAACATCACAACCTTTGAGATGTAATTAAAACTATATTGGATACTGAAGAGTCACATTAGAGTTTAGTGAGGGTTTTTCAAGTTAGAGGGCCAATTAATTAGACTAATTTACACCCATTAGCTTTGAAAAATATTTTTGAAAACTTTTTGCAAACATTGTCACATAAATATGTGGATTTAAAAAATATTTTACAAATGATTTTCCAAACTTGTCAAACCGTATTTTTGCAAACTACGTAAAACATTTTTGAAAACCATGTCAAACAACATAATTTTCAAAAATTATTTTCAAAGCATTTTATACACAAATCAGTTCAAAAGTGTAATATGATACTCAAAACACCAATAGACTGAAAAAATATGAGCTATGACTAAAGTATATATCCAATATATATGGTAGACCCCCCCTATACTTAGCTTTTGTTATGTCCTCATAGCACAAAGTGATAGAAGCCATAGCTCATGCTAAGCATAAAAGAATATACATGAAATGAATCCAGAATCACAGATGCATTATGAGTAAATGAATTAGTTAGAAGAAAATATGGACTCGGATCCCTTATACTTAAGCTGAGGAATAGCTTAAAGATATGAATTAAAAACTAGGTGATCCGAGGGGAATAATCAGAATGAAATTGGATCCCCCCATACTTAGGCTGATCATAGTCTAAGTGTAGGAAGGAATGAGAAATTGATCAAAATATGAATCTGCTGATGTTCATTTTTGTGATATGAATCTGTCATGATGCTTATGCCTTTTCTGAGAGATTGGGAAATGCATATATAGGCATGAAGTCGAACATTTCTATGGTAGTTAACCTTTCCGACAATTCTACAAAATGCTTGAGTAACTGCCCGTTAACCAAAAAAACAGTGCATTCTCTGAAAGCTCTATGATCTCTATAATATCATTCTCATGCACTTCCCTAACAATGAAAGGATCCGTCCACTTTGATTTAAGTTTCCTATGGAAAATCTTTAACTTTGCATTAAACAACCATACCTTCAGTCTAGGAACAAAGTTTTTGTATCTAATATGCGAGTCATGCCACTTCTTATCTTTGTCCTTATATATCCTTTTGTTGTCATATGCTCGGTTGCAGATTTCCATTCGTTCGTTTCGATCAAGGACTCTACACAGTTTTCCTATGTCATAGCTCCAATTTATCTTCTTTATAGCCTATTCAGATTTGTGTACTAACTCATTGGGCAAATGGCATGGCTTGTCATATATCATCCTAAAGGGAGAAGTGCCAAGTGGTGTCTTATAGGCCTTTCTATAAGCCCACAGAACTTGGTCCAACAATTGAGACAAGTTCTTCGTATCTGGACGGACTATCTTCTGGAGAATGCTCTTCACCTCCTTTTCAAAACCTTTATCATGCCATTCGATTGAGGGTGGTAATTACTAGTTATTCTGTGCTCAAATTTTTAGTCCTATACTAAGGATTTCATCAATCCATTCACAAAGTGGCTACCCCCATCAGAAATCAACACTTCAGGTACCCCAAACCTTGAAATAATATGATATTTTATAAATTTGCATACAGTCTTTCCATATGTGGCTCGTGAACCTTGGCTATTAGCGAAAGGACCCATGAAATCAATGCCCTAAGCATCAAAGACATCACAAAAAATTACACGTTGCATGGGCATTTCATCGCTGGAACCAACAGTTACTACCATTCTCTGACAAACAAGGCATGACCGTACATAATCAGTTGCATCTCTAAATAAGGCCGGCCAATAGAAACCACATTGCAATATCTTGTGAGCAGTTCTTTTTCCTGAGTGGTGTCCTCCAGCTTCAAGTGAATGACAATATGTGAGGATACTCAAGTATTCCTCCTGAAGGATACATTTTATCTGGACACAATCCTGACCTTCAAAAAAACGGAATGGATCCTCCCGATGGTATTTCCTCGAACCTGATTTAAGTCGGTATATACTGCTCCTAGTCCAACCATGAGGAACTTGCTTGGAGACAAGGAAGTTAACCATGTTGGCATACCATGGGAGTGAATCTACAACACAAATTGACTCGTCTGGAAAAGTTTCTCGAATAGGCTCAGAACAAGGGGAATCTTTTAGTTCAATCCTCAAAAGATGATAAGCTACTACATTCTTGACCCCAGGTTTATCCTTAATTTCCAAATCAAATTCCTGGAGTAACAATATCCACCTAAGAAGACACGCCTTCACATCCTTCTTTTCCATGAGATACCTAATAGTGGAATGATTTGTATAAACTATCATTTTGGAGCCTAAAATCACAGAACTAAACTTCTTTAATGCCCAAACTACTGCAAGCATTTCTTTTTCAGTCATTGTGTAATTTCTCTGAGCTAGATCCAAAACTTTGCTTGCATAGTGAATAGAAAGTAGAATCTGATCTTGCCTCTACCCCAATATAGCTCCTATAGCAAAATCCGAAGCATTAGTCATGATCTCAAAGGGAAGAGACCAATCAAGAGCTTACAGAATTGAAAATTTGTGGATTTTATTTTTAAGAACCTCAAAGGCCTCTAGACACTTGTGATCGACAAAGAACTCGGTGTATTTCCCTAAGAGCTCAGTCAGTGCTTGGGCAATATTAGAAAAATCTTGAATAAATCTTCTATAAAATCCAACATGCCCCATAAATGACCTGATTGACTTGATGTTAGTTGGTGGATCAAGTTTATTAATAGTACCTACCTCGGCAGGATCAACCTCCATCCCTTTTTTGAGATAACATTACCCAACACGATACCCTCCTTGACCATGAAATGACTCTTTTCCTAGAAAAGTACCAGATTCACCTCCCTACACCTCTGTAAAACATGGTCCAAGTGTGCTAAACAAGAATCAAACGAATCACCATGGACTGAAAAGTCATCAATGAAGACCTCAAGGAAATCCCCAACCATCTCGGCAAATACCACAATCAAGCATCATTGAAATGTGCTTGGGGTATTACATAACCCAAAAGGCATGCATTTGAATGCATATGTACCGAAAGGACATGCGAAGATGGTCTTTTCTTGATCTTCAGGAACGATTGCTACATGATTGTAGCCTGAGTACCTGTCAAGAAAACAAAAAAACTCTTTCCCATCTAATCTCTCCAAAATTTGATCAATAAAAGGTAAAGAAAACTGATCTTTCTTTGTCGCAGCATTCAAGTGCCTGTAATCAAAACAGACACACCATGAAGTGGGTACTCATGTTGCAATCTCAACTCCTTCTTTATTGGTCACTATCTGAATTCCTTACTTCTTAAGGACAACATGTAAAGGTGCCACCCATTTGGAGTTAGAAATAGGGTAAATAAATCCCGCTCCACACCATTTCTAACTTTCTTTCTTAACCACTTCACGTAGATTTGGATTAAGCCTCCTTTTAAACTCACTGGAAGGTCTAGCATTTTCCTCAACAAAAATGTGGTGTGAACAGAGTGCGGGGTTTACACCCACAAGATCCAACATAGTCCAACCTATAACCTTACGGTTCTTCTCTAGCACTTTTAACAGCTTAGCTTCCTTCCCTACAATCAACCTAGAACTAATGATGATAGAAAACTTATTCTTTGGTCCGTAAGGAAAGTGTACTTGAGTGTAGGAGGTAGTGGTTTCAATTCTGGCAAGGATGAATCATCAAGTATATCGGGAGGTACCACCATTGAATCTGGATCTGTGTTGCATAGTGGGGATGACTCAACTATAGTGTTGTCCACCAACTGCATTGAAGAATAAGGAATCAGATCGCCAAAAATAAACGGTAATTCGGCTAAAGATGCATCCGACTCAACATCTAATTCCCATGATTGTTCATAAGGGATGGGAACTAATAAGTCAAAAGAGACTTCTGTGTCATCAAGGGAATAGGGGGATGCATACTTCAAGAACTCCGGTAATGTATCAGTAACTACTATGTGAACATTGTCCTCTCCAGATGAGAGTACCTCACTCTGCATTGTTTGGTTTTGTACCAAAATTCCAACTATGTTGACTTCATCGCAGTCTACCTCGGAGAATGAAGATAAATCTATGCTTGACTCAGAATCAAGTCGCTACCATTTTGTTTGCCTGAATATGCAGTTCCACTTCTCTGCCTAGAGAACGGAACTTCATCATCCCTGTCTGATAATCAAATGATGCTCCAGCAGTCCTAAGGAACGTTCACCCAAGGATAATCTGTGAATCTCTCCAATTATGAGGAATATACATTTCAAGGACCATGAAGTCCAGCTTATAAATTTGTCCTTAATAGATATAATGATGTTTTTGATCTCACCCCTAGCCTTTTTCATTGATTTATTTGCAAATTGAAGTATTGCTCTAGATTTACATAAAGATCGCAACTTCAGTTTCTCATATAAAGCAAAGGGTAATAAATTGATCGAAGAGCCATTATCCAGGAAAGTACGTGCAAACACTATGTCATCAATATGACACACCACGTAATGGGCACTTACTATGATAATTTCAGGTTCTTGATACAAAACGTAGTGGCAATCGAAAGGATATGTGTCTTGGTATAGCTATTTTGTTTCTTCCTGCTAACTCTTCTTGGTGTGCATCTCACCATCATATATTTTTGAAATGCAGGATGACGAGCCACATACTCATCAAATGGTACTTTTACCATTATATTATTTCTACAAAATCATGCCATATCTGGGTCGTCTTTCTGAATCTTATTAATGATGCGCTTTCCTGTCGTAAGAGCACATGGGAAAGGGATTGGCAAAGAATGAAGTAAAGACTCAGATTCATCAATAGAATCATGTTCTTAATTATTATTAGAAACTGAGTTTTTCAAACATGAATCTTTTATAATTGGAATAACAATTGGATTGTCTACTTTAGGATAGGGAATGTCTAATGAATGTGCATTCTCCTTGTCTGAAGGCACAATGTCCTTCATACACTCTGAATTTGATGTGAGTTGCTTGATGAATCTGTGATTCATCACTTCTAAAGTTGAAAATAGAGCCTTTTTCACGAGTATTTAGCAGCATATTTCCCTTTATCTTGCAAAAATAGCCTTCACGCATAAATCCACAATACATGCATTTTAGCATTCATAATTGTATTAAAATATGAAGCCTAATTCACTTGTAAAATACTCACCAATAATTCACCTAATTATCTGTATTTTATATCACCTCCACAAATCAATAAAACCTTCTTTATATTGTGTATATTACTAGTTAATAATATACGGAAACATGCCCAAATTATTAGCTTATAAATTTCCCAATAAAAATCCCAAACCTAATTGGAGACCCTAGATCTTAGAATACCAATATCTACCTCATACAACCTCCGAATTAGGTCTACTCACTTTCAGATTAATCCACATTCAGATACCATTAAAATGAGACCGATTTTATTCAGATCGGAGCTCGTATGCAAAACTTGGGTTTTTGGGCCTCTTGGTGTACTATATGTATGTATATTTGTACCCTTGTATTCTTGTATCTTATTTGACCTCATCTCCATTTTTGGTCAACATGAAACTTGTAGATCTCATCGAGATCTACAACTTTCATGTTTTAAGTTTTTCCAAATTCGGCCTCCTTCTCTCTCTAAATCCATTTTGTTTTCTATCCATTCAGATTAGGCCACATGGCGCCCTCTGATTGCGCCATGCGGCCCGCTCCTTTGCGCGCCACGCGCCTTCCATATCCATCGTCTGATCGCCCACCCTCTCTCTTGATATGGGCCTTCCATCATCGCAGCACTTCTCAGCAATTCGATCAAGCCCGTGATCCAATCCAGGTCGTTCGCTAGTGCCGCGCCCTCCTTGCGCTGCGTGGCTGCATCCGAACCCTTCGATGCCCGTCTTTCCCTAATCTCCACCATCCATCCCGACCTTAATCTCTACCATTCGATCAAATCCTAGGGCATCATTTCATCCGCATGATTGCACCTTCACCTACGCCCTCCACGTGGCTCCATCACAACCCTCCGATCTCGGCCCTCTGATCTGATCGTAGCCGCCCCATCACGCCCACCTCATGACTATTGGATCGAGTGATCCAACGGTCAAGACATCGTCTCCTACCTCCTACAAGGCTTGCGCCCCACATCGCCCACCGTTCGAGCGAGCCGCCCCCTTCCTATTTTGGGAGCCACTCCGGCCACCCTCTCCGCCTCCTGTCACTGCTATAGTGTACCCCACTCTTCCCTCATCCTCGTCGAACCCCTCGAACTCCATGAAACACGCCTACTTCGCGCCACGACCTCTACCAACTCCATCACTTCGCCACCTACATCGTCAGCTTCCACCTATAAATATGCCATCATCTTCAACCTTCGACCCCATCCGCCATCACGGAGAGAATCCCCGAGCTCATACTTTCCTATTGGTGACAACAATTTGAGGTGACGTTGAGAGACGATCGAGTTTCATCTCCGGCGAGATCCACGGACTTCCCCACCGTGCTGCAGCCTCCTCCGTGAGCTACACAAGCTCAGGACCTTCTACCGGCCTTTGAAGAACGACTAGGAGCACGAATCCGAGCTCCATTCCCCAGGTAGACGCCAACATCTCCCTCGCGATGTTCTTCTTCTTTTTCATGCTTTTTCTCAAATTTTACTCACTGTCCACAATCAACTACACCCTCTCCTGACCATCCTCCGAGCTTCGCCTTGTAGCTGGCATCCTTGCGTACACTTTTGTTTTCTCAAACGACATACTGCACCCAATGCCGATGAGAGCTTCACCACCTTGGAAAAGCAGCATCACCAGGCCATTCTCACACCACCTCAGGCCTTTCTCCGCATTCACGGTCTCCCCACGAACACATTCGCATGCCTTGGCTATTCAAGTAACCCTGCAGGTATTCTATCCCTGATTGGTTGGAACGTCATCGGATCCCAGTTCGAGCTTCTCCGTTGCCGCTCTCCTAACCACACCAGCCGCTCCTGAGACCTCCGGCGGCTGCCTGAAGCCTCCACGATTCCTCCCAGCTACTTGGGAGCCACCGGCGAGCTTCACCTACCTCAGAAGAAGGAGACAGAGCTAGAGCTCCTTCACCGGAGCGTAGGCTCCTCTGCCGCAAGAGGCGGCGGACCGGTTGAGAACGAAGAGCAGTAGCCGCCCGATCCCCTTGATCGAACGGTTTTAAGGAAGCCACGTATCCATCAATGAGTGACCGTCAGATCAGGAGGATCCTACGCTTCTGAATGTGCCACATCGCCACTCCCCCGAGCTTCTGGTATCGTTGGATTCATCCTTATCCAACGGCTCTTGATCGTCCACATATTCATCTGCATCGAGCTCCAGCGACTGTTGGATTGATCTTGATCCAACAGGTTGCATCGCACCATGCATCAGCCTCCAAAAGCCATTGGATCCTCACTTGATCTAGCAGTCCAGCAGAAGCCACGTAGCCGCCTCCGAGCCTTCTCCCCGAACGTTAGGCTCGGAGCCCCCGAAGCTTCCCCGAGCCAAGTCCGAACCACCAGAGCTCCCGAGCCTCCGCCTGAGCCTCAGAAGTCACCCGAGCCTGGGACCTCATGTGTCTTTGTGGTTTGGGTATTTTGCAACGAGGCCCTTGAAGGTTTTGGATATTGTATTCCAGTCCTTGCTAGGAGCATCACGTGAGGTGTACTGTTTTTTGGGCATTTAGCATACATGTCCCCCTCATTATAGGTAATTGCATTTTAGTCCCTGTCAGCATGTTTGATTTTTAGCAATTTTATTTTCTGTAATTGCAATTAGGCCCCTGTCTTTGCACGCATCTTTACGTATTCATTTGACATCATTTTTCAAGTTTGAAAATTGCATTGTGTAGCTTAACTTGTCCTCTTTCCTATGTGACGTGTCTGATTTTTGTGATAGTAGTGGAGTTTATTATTAATTAATTGGTGAAAAGTTGCTATATTTTGCCCATTAATGCCTTATAATTTGTAGAAAATTCTCTATTACTCGAAAATTCATAAAAAATTCACATTAGACTTAGGATATTTTATCTCACATTGTATCCAAAAATCATTGCATTTACACGCATCCCCGAGGCCTGAATAAATCATTTTGTGATTTCCGTAACTAAATTTTAATAGGTCCATTTCACATAGAAATTTAGGTTTATTAATTTTCCTAGATTCTTTACACTTAGATCTATCTAGGATAATATTTATATCTAAAAATATTATGATTTGGTATTTATTAAAATTATTTTAGTCAAAATCACTTTGCATTCATTTTTAATTCACAATAAATTCATATAGTGTCAGAAAATTCTAAAAAATTAGAGTAGCTTGCATTTCACCATATGGCCAAGTTTCATTATTTTTGGAATCAATTTGACTATTTTCTAATATAACTTGTAAACTGGCCCGATTTTGCATGTGTCTTTTCTTTGTTGCATAAAAATTATTGTTGAAAAACCAAAAAAATACATTTTGAAAATCCAACCTCTTAAATTTGCTTGAAATCTACCTAAGGAGACAGCTGCCTCCCTGAGTTCGACCTTAGTCTTGCCCAAGTAAAAAATAAATTTACCGCTCGTGATTAATTGAACATTAATTGAAAGTGGTTTTTGATTAGTCTGTATTACCAGACTACAATGCACGACACATCATTATTTGACCATTAATTTGATGAAATTAACAAGGGTAGTACGCAACTATTCAAAATGGCGTCGTTGCCGGGGAGGCACAACTTAGGTTAATTTGTAGTTAATTTTTGAGTGTCTAGTTTTCTATCCCTGGATAGTCTGATCCCCAATTTTCTTGTGAATGTTTTTCTGCCCTTTAATTTTGTATTTTTGTATGTTGTTATCTATATGACCTCAATTTGTTTTTGTGCGAGGAACGTGAGGAGTCGAGGACGCTTCGAGGAACCTGCATTTTAACTTTTAGATTGATTTGAGAGGATTTGCAATTTTTCATTTCTTTATTTTCAGTATTTTTGCATCATTTCCAGCAGTTCCTGTTTGGGTTCTCGTGTGTGTAAACATAGTGGAACCGTGTCCCCGTGTGTTGAGTGGATTGAATATTTAGAATAGGCCTGCACTAGCGGCTCCTCGAGCCGCTCTAGGATTTTCTTGTGCTCGTAATTCTTTAGGACCACACATTACACTTAAAAGACACACTTAGACCGCAGATCTAGTCAAATCAAACATGTGCTTTACTCGCTAATAGAACTGCCTGTCTAGGAGCGGATTTTGTCGTCTGCATTTGCATGTAGTATAAAAGCTTTCAATTCAGCGAAGGGATCACTATAAGTATTCTTCACTCAGCATACGCATCATTGATTTTTCGTGCATCGGCTTTTCTCGATTTCTCTCTCTTGGTTTTTCAAACTTAAGTAAAAGGAAATTGGGACGGTGCGATAGGCGTGCTGTCTGGATTGGACTTAACAAGTGATAACTTAACTTAAAACCGGGACTGCTAACATTATTGACAAAAAAAACCAATAAAATCATAAATTCTGCTTGCGGGAGATTAATCCCCGACTTGTTTTCAGGCTGAGTGAGGGTACTTGAATGTGTGTGAACACCTTAAGGCAGAGCCCAAATCCCTGCCTTCCATATCACGTTCCGACTAATCCTAGCAAATATCACAAGTTGAATTATTCAGGTTCACTGACTAGTACCAAGTAGAATCTGCCTGTCTCAGGTAGATGGGGGCGAAATTGCGGTACTTCGTCACAAGTTGCCAGTAACCCCCCGGGGTGATGTTCCGGCCTTGTCAGCCTCCGCCTACTTGCAGGTAGATAGGAGCAGGTCTTTGAATCCACAACTTGGGATAGGAGCGAAGAAAGGAAGGACCGTTGGTATCTTAGGCGACAAGTTAAACAGGGAAGATCCATCCGGCTCTAAGACGACTTCCTTATAGGTCGCGTAACTTCTTGCTATCTTTCTTGAAAAATCACACTTAAAATCAACCAGATTAATTGGATACAGTTTCGGATCCTTCACCGTGTTGAGTGTGAAAACACAGGATTTGGATTGAATTGCTTGCTTCAGGTAGGAGTAAAATCCTATCTTCACTTAGAACTCCCGATTCTTCTTGCCAATCCAAGATGAGGACTGGGGGGATATCGCCTCCTTATTCACCAATCTCTCTCTGAGCCCCCCACGAAACTCTTCTTCACCAGCCCAAGCGCAACTTGGACCACCCAGAGCTCATGACCCTCTTGAGTTCTGTATACCTCACACCAAGGGTGGTTACTCTCAAACCAACCCTTTCCTCTCCTCTGAGCTTACCGAGGAAGACCATGGCCTCGGGAAGAATCCCTTCCTTGATTTATCCTCTAACCCAGACCATGTTTCATCCCCAGGAAAAGAGGACACAATGCCAAAGAAAAACACTGACGAAGAGGAACACAGAGAGTATCCCATGATTCAAGTCTTAGCATGGCTAGCTAGAGCCGAACAGTTGAATGCAGAGTTAACGGCTAGATTGGGACATGTGATCAAAGCCGAGGGAATATACTGACCGATGGTGGATGCCTATAATCCAGCAGAGAACGAGATACACAGTTGGCTAGCACCCAAGGTCCATCCTGAAGCTTTCGAGTTGAAGCCTCACTTCCTAAGCCTGTTGCCGAAGTTCAATGGAAATGCGAATGAAGACAAAGTGCACCCAGGTGTCAACTGGTGCATGGATTATCCTCAACATCCTATTAATGTCATCGAGCCATAATTCAGCCTCAACAGGTGTCTCTACACCTTTAAATCGAAGATTTTTTTGCATACAATAATTCTCAAGTAATTTTTTATGTCTAAGAAGGGCCTTTTCCATTGCTCCTTTATCTGGGTCGGGGCAGAATCAGTGGAAGGATGGTAACTCGATTCTTCCACAGAAAAATGAACAGTACCCTAAACTCTAGCATCCACAGGTTTGGATGCCTCAGGTCTTTCAGCTTGTGCATTGAGCCTCTCCTTCAATGCTTGTTGCCTTCGCCACATGTCTTGGAGTATTGTCATCATAGCCGTAAATTTCCTAGACACATCTTGGTCTGCCATGATCCTAGGATGAGACAAGGTCAAAGGTCAGATCCTATATGTCTTAGCATGATGTACATAAGGGACAATGACTTGTGAATGGTACTGCAGTCAGTTATTAAGATCAAATGATCTTAATATAACCTTAGTTTCTTAATACCGCTCATAGTTATCAATTACTCATGACCCCGATTCTCGGGCCATTGGATCCTCCCGTAACCGGATCTGGTTACTTAGAAATAATTTATTCAGCAATCACAACTAACATTCAGAAACAGACTACAAATAAAGTATATTTAGAGGAAAGTATTTCAACACTTTTCTAATCAAAAAATAAAGTTTCGATGATACATTGTCCCACTATAATCATTTACATGTACATCAGCTTGAAAGGAAAATACATAAAAAGATTAATAACTACCTTACAAAGTAAAGCTACTGTGGCTGGTCGGATGTCTACTAAGGTCCTTGCGATGGCTCACCGACACCTGTTGGGTATTCCTTAAATCATAGGATAACAATTAGTGAATGCTAAGTAACGAAGAAGTGAAAAGCAAGCAAATTGTGTAATTTTTCAAAAAGTTGTTATCACAAAAAGTTCCATTCCCTCTCATTAATTTTATCATATTCCTTTCCATTCCACGTCAGATATTACTCCAACCCCACCATTCTTGGACTCCGAAGGAGTGGACACTTCAGGATTGGAGATTGTGTTGATCTGATGAGCTTATTCTGTCGCACGTAGCCTCAACCAATCCTCCGATACTACCCTGACAATTTCCTTTTCTTTTATTAATCATGGTCTCAAACCCTCAACCTAGAAAATAAAGGAGCACACCGTCCTCAAGGACTCGGTTGCTTAAGCCTTAGGCTAACATTTAATCATTTAGCCTAGCGCCTTTAAATACCTATTATCGTGACCCAGCCGCTATTGAACCACCCGTGCCTCCACATGGCACGACCACATCTTCCATCATTCAACCCGAAGATATTGGCTCCCAGTACCACATGTTGCAAATCATTCATTTCGTGCGCACTTATCATAACAGAGCAACCGTGTACCACCTAGGTAGGGAAACGCCAATACGGGTTCCGTCCAACAAACCTACAGGTTGCATGCCTGACATGTAGTTCTACTCCCAGTCATCCTTAACGTGACACACGATCCCTTTCAGGATCCAACTCGAAACACATCAATTCCCATGATGTAATTCTTTCATTAAGTCTTCGATTTGCATAATCATCAATACTTAGTATAAACTCGCATATATATTATTCATATATACTCGTATTTATGCTTAATTTAACTCCCAAATCCTAACTTTCTAAGCAACTGCATCAATTTGATGATTAAACCTTATTTTAGTGGGAATCACAAAGCAACTTTTCATACTTTCTCAAAAATAGCCAAAATTAGGTTTCTTCGTAGCAAAGAACATAAAATCAAAAATTTCAATGATCTCATATGAAAACCCAACAGCTAAAGGAAGGGTTTCGTTACCTAATCGAGCTCTCTCGCACGTATACAATGCTTTATCGTGATTCTTTTTCAAAAAGAAAGATTTATATCTCTTGAAATGATCGAATTTCATTTTCGTATCAAAAACACTAAGAACGTGTCATGAACATGAAGAACAAATGAAGAACACGAAGAACGAATGAAGAACACGAAGAACGTGAAGAACATATTTTTTCTCTTAAAACTTCAGTAAAACTTCCCCTTATATAGGTTGATATTTCTAGGAAAATTTTGGCAGAGTTTCCATTTGTATCGAGACATATTTGTATAAAAATTTCGGTAGAGTTTCTCCTTATATCGGGACATATTTCTAGAAACATTTCGGCAGAGTTTCCCCTTATATAAGGACATATTTCAAAAGAAAAACAGAAATAGTTTCCTCTATAAAATCATCGAGAGGAAAACAATAACGAAAAAGAAAGAATATACTCAAACAATAAGAGATGATGAATCGGTAGACACCACGTGTCTTTGGTGAGTGAATGCCAGACAAATCACATGGTTCACTGACGTGCATAGCCGCCAACACCTAAGTAGGTTATTACACATATTTCTCCACCAAAATAAATATAAAAGCAGAATTGAATGAATAGAAACATAAGCAATGGAGAATCGGTAGACACCACACATCTTAGATGAGTGAATGTGTGACGAATCACATGGTTCACTAATGTGCATAGCCCCACGCACATAATTAGGGTGCTACATAGATTTTTTCTCAAACCACAACAGAAAATGAATCAGAAAGAAAGATGAATCAATAAAGCTTGGAAGAAAAGAGAATGAATTGAAATCCTAGCTTACAAAGCAAACTAAGAGAGGATCATACCTTCCTCCTCCTCGTTCTCCCGGTAGCGCTTCGCTAGCGCTCTTTCCCCGCCTCCCACTCCTCCTCCCAACCTCTCAACCCTAGCCCTTGGGGTGGTGGTGGTGGTAGTGTAAATCATAGAGAATGAATGGGTATGGGGGTATTTATAGGCTCCAGAAAACCCCTAACCATGGTTAGTAAACCATGGTTTAGCCTTTAACCACGGTTAGTGGCCCATGGTTTTGTCCCAAACTTATCCGAAAATTAGGGCTTAAGTTAGAACGTTCCATAGTATTTTATACTCGCAAATGACGCTTAATTAACGCTAATCATGATTAACTTTCACTAATCATGATTTAACTTTCGTGGCTTATGATTATCTTTGGCTAATTATTGATTAGTGTCCACTAATTGTCATTAGTGGTTCAATATGTCATTAGTTTCTTTAATCATGATTAATTAGTCTTAATGATGGTCATTATGGGTTAATGATGTCTTAAACCTCTTTACTCCTCTTTCTTCCAAAAATCATAACAATTCCAAATGGCGTCTGATTCATACGAAACGAATTCTATTGGTTTCCTCTTGACGAGCTAGATCTTATGATATAGGATTCGATAGGGACCAAGTTCAAGGCTTTATAGCACATAGATGGAAGTCTAGATCCATCCATACACAACACAACAGGGATTCTAGACACGTTATAACAGATGAATCTTCAGATCTGAGACCAGTTTAGAGTCCAGAAGGAGCTACGAGCCGAGATCACTATGCTAAGAGTAGGAGCCGGGAACCTGATGAATACTCATTCATCACTCTTTATTCCTATATTTAAGCTACAAAAACCTTTGCAAATGCATGTATATATTTGTAAATATAAATAATTACCAAAAGCATGCATGGTGTAAAAAGTAATAATTAGCATGTTTTTGTGCAAAAATAAGAGAATAAAGATTAAATAAAAGAGGGAAATATTTAGAATAAATATTGAGCAACCTAACCCAAGGGAGGGCTCAGTAGGGGCCTGACCGCATAAAAGCCAAAGTAGAGGGAGATAGGGGTTCATGGGTGTTAACATATTTGTAAATAAAATAAAAATATTTTCCTCCCAAAGATAGAGTAAAATGGCTTGTATATATTGTACATATATTCATCATTATAAAAATCAAAACAAAAATAACAAAATTAAAAAGAAACAAAATTATTCACCTTGTGCATATTCATCATGTACATACACTCACCTATATTTATCTAGCCTTGTAAATAAATAAAATTAATTTTTAAACATTTTGTAAATATTTTATCTTTTATGGAGTGAATAAATGAAATAAAAACAACAAAAACAAAAACAAAATAAAAAGCACAAAAAAATTAATTAAAAATCACATTGTAAATATACCATGTATATATATACATATATATTTATTTAACCCTTGTATATAAATAATAAAAATAAAATAAAAATATCTTTTATTATTAATTTTATGTTATAAATAAATAAAATATAAAATGGAAATAAAATGCACAAAAATAACAAATTAAAAATCAAAAATAAAAAAGACATATTGTACATATACCTGTATATGGCTATATAGTGTAAATACCTCATTTTATTTTGAAAAATTAATTAAAAATCACCAAAAAATAGAAAAAATTAAAACAAAAATATTTCATGTTTTGAGTTTTAATTAAATCGGCCATTTGTTATTTTTAATTAAAATTTTAAATCTTTTCTAACGTGGCTGATTCCCATTGGTCCACGGGGGTTGTTGACCGCCCGGTCAACTCCCCCCTGTGGACCACTTCCCACGGGTCTGGTTCGCGGACCCGACTTCCCCCATTTATTCCCACCAGACCTGATCACCATTTAGCCTAACCCAGGGTCCTAATCACTCCTCGAACATCCGGGAACCTCGCCCGATCTCCAGCCTAGGGATCCGTGCTCCATCGAGCCGGACCCGAGCCCTTCTTCCCGGACCTGCACCCATATAAATTTCGAGCTCCGCCACTTCATTCCACATCTTTGGCTCATCTGCTCCCCAACCAGTGACCTCCACCGTCTTGCCGATAATGACAGCTCGCCCCAGAGGGTGTTGCAGCGAGGAGGGAGTGAGGAACCACTGATCCGGCGAGTTTGCTCCGCCGTGCGCTGCCTGGAGGTAACGCCAGAGCCTCAGACGCTGACGGTCCTCGAGGCAAGGACCCAGAGCACCAGCTGCTCGTCCCCAGTCGATCCCTCCACCGAGGTAACTTAGATTCTTTCCTATTTTCTCTGATTTTGATTTAGCCCCAAATCGTGTCGTTACCGACCTTCGCCGATTCCGACCATCTCCCCCTTCCGTTCTATCATCGGAATCCCTCATCATGTTCGCCCTTCTCCCACGCACCTTCTCCGCACTTCCGTTCAACGCAGCTCACACAGGAGCTGGGGATTCGAGCTCCTCCATCCACCCCCTCGCCGGAGCTCGACCACCACGCCTCACCGTTCACTATCACCACGCCTAACGGGGTCGAGGCAGTTTGCCCTCGACCCTGCGAGTTTGCTGGTGCACTTTGCAGGTACGTCCGAGCCCATCTGAGGGATTGGACCATTTGGTCCAGCAGCTCCGCCTCCGCCGGACTCGCCAGAGCTTCTCGGAGCTTCATCGAGTCATCGGAGGGTTCCATTCGACGCGGAAGGCTTCCACGCTCCTTCTCCGATCATCAGAGGCCTTCCAGCAAGAGACCAGCGCCGTCACGAGCCCAGCGAAGTTCGCCGGAGCCCAGTTCTTCCTCCATCCTTCAGAGACGTCCGATCGACCCCGAGCTCCAGTCTTGATCCTGACCGTCCATCCGAGGAGCGTCCATCGCCTTCCGATCTTGGGAGGGGCGATCTGGGTCCTTCGATGCCTGAGGTTTAGCCACAACGCCCCTCCACCGTGCGATCTTCCACGTGGCGACGCCTTGGCCATCCGATCAGCCCGAGGAGTCCAGCGTTGGCGTGCCACTCGTCCTAGACCGTTCGATCCCCCACGTGGCAGCCATCCGACCCTCGAGATATAATAAAGGGGTAATTGTCCTAGGCCCCTCTGCTTTTTAGTTTTTATTATTTAGTCCTGTAAATATATAGTTTAGTTTTTTTTATTTCTGGTTAATTTGCACTTTGGACTTGAGCTTTATTTTATTTGCATATATGCCCCTTTTTGTAGTGTAGCACGTGCATCGACACGTGCCTTTTTGGGATATTTGCATACTTAGCCCTGTAGTTCTGGATGGTTATGAAATGAATGAATATTTTTAGAAAATTGCATTTATACCCCTGTGCGTGGATTGATTTGTGCATGTGCGCTTATTAGTGGGTAAATTACATTAAGTTCCTTGGGCTTTTAATACTTGTTATTATTTAGCCCGGGAACTCTATTTCCTTGCATATAGGTCCCTGTGTGACCCAGACACGTGCTGCGTGCGTGATTTCTTGGGAATTTTGCACCGGACTCCCCAGAACTTTGGGAAATTACGTACAGGTCCCTATGCACTTTACTTAGGTTTTATTTTTGAATAAAATATCAAACTTGCTCCAAATTCGATAAAAATTAGAAACATGGCTCCTGCCGTGTTTTAAAATTTTCTGGAATTTTTGGAGGCAATTTGGTTTTCATTTGATATTTTTAAAAAATCAAAAACAGCTATTTTCGTTACTGTTTGATTTAAAAATTCACAAAAAAATATTAAAAGTCATCTAAAAATTACAAAAAATTTACCTGATGTGTAGTTTGCCTTGTTTGATTTTCTGACTAATTTTGGTCATTTTTCATTGCATAAAACACATAAAAATTGAAAAACACCTAAAAACCTATAATAATTCTAATAATTAATTTAAAAATCCAAAAATCATAAATCCAGTGGCTTAATATTCTTAGTAGTATTTACTACACAGGAAAAGTACCTCCAGGCTTTTTGGGGATTTTTAGATATTTTATCTAAGTCCCTCAAGCTCGATTGGACAGTGTCTTCTTTTTCTTGCATTGTTTTAATTTTAGAAAATTAAATAAAAATCAGAATAATATCAAAAATCCCTAAAAAACACTAAAAATCATAAAAAGCATAAAAACATTTTTATTTGAATTTACTTGATTTTTGATGCATTAAATAAATTGTTGAATTGCCTTGTTTCCTTGTTTTCCTTATTTTCTTAATTAATTAAAAAAATATAAAAAGATTAAAATCCACCAAAAATACCCTTTACTTTTCTTTTATTTTATTTTCGACTACTTTGTAGGCCGCAAGGCGATCACGTGCTCCCTGAGTCCGACCCTGGTCGCTATACCAGGCTAATCTAATAGCCAGGACCGCTATCGTGTTTTGATTGATTTTATTCTATTTGGTGGTCTCTTTTTCTCGATCGACCACGTCTGGTGACTTGGGACGCAACGACCCTTGAGTACCTTATACCTGAGTCGCTTGGCGTGTCATCAGAATGGCACCGTTGCCGGGGAGCACGACTTAGTAGTTTTCTTTTTATTTTCATTTTCTTTTTCGTGGCTTTCCGCGGTTCTTTCTGAGTCCGCGGCTTTTCGCGGCTTTTTGTTTTTCTTTTATTTTTGCTTTATTTTGTTTTCTTTTATTTTCTTTTATTCTTGTTTTGTTTGATTTTTGTTTGTTTATTTTATTTGTCATTTTTGCACATATACCCTTGTCTTTTATTTCTTGTTCATATTTGATTATATTATTGTTGGTTTGACACTTGTCTTCTTTCTTGCGAGGGCCCGAGGACCGAGGCGGCAGCTTTCGAGAAGCCGGCGCAACCGCGGGACTTAGAGGCGGCTCCCTTCTGCACGGAGCCACAGGAGAGCGTGAGAGAGTAGACGAGCGGGCGAGGATTAGCTTAGATTTTCTTTTTATTCATTTGATTAGAACTGTTGTAATAATACAGGGACACTCAGACTGTGGACTTGAACTCTTTAGCGGGTCTGTTTCGTCGAGCACAGGTGTGCTCGGGGGACCCTTAGGATTTTTCGCGGCTCTTTACGCGGCTTTTGGTTTTTCACTGCCTTTTACGGTTTTACGCGGTTTTTCTCGAGCCCCTAGACATGGGATTTTCTGCTTGACTGTGCCGTAATTAGTAGGATCCCCACACCTAATTGATTGTTGTTGCTATAGTGCGTTAATTGGACCTACTAATTATTCATTAATAAAAATAACTGACTCGCTCCCTTCGTAGCCTACGTGCCGTAGCCTGCCCTGCCAAGCGCTGCTCCTGAACCCGATGTGTCGGGAGGAGGAGGGGTAGACCGAGACCGGACCTTTGGCTTGAAGGATCGGTGACTAGTTAGACGGTTCTTCAAGTAGAATTGACTGTTTAGGACTCGGTTTTCACCGCTGCACCATATAGGTAGTTTCTTTTCTGTCTTTACATTTCTGCGCGGATCACTTTGCATGTAGAGTGCTGGAGACAGGTACGCATTTTTATCTCTGCATGCATCATTGATTTCATCGCGCATCAGCTTTTTCGTCTTCTCCCCCTGTTTTTGACCTAATAATCAGGAGAACCGAAAAATTCGTTAGGCCTTTGTTTTTATTGAAAAATATTAAAAAGAAAAACAATAAAATTGGGACTGTTTAAACTATTGACCCTAAAAGACACTCGACAAAATAATCTGTCTTGGGTAGAGCAACCCCCCTCATTCCGTGGTTTGATTGTGCGAGAGAGTGACATGTTCACTAGGTAGAGCCCTCCGGTGCTATTCCCGACTGACTACCGACTCTTCCGTGCGGGCCAGTCGGTTGGGGTAGCATCGGGTATCCCAGCAGGTCACGTAATCGCTCTGATAGATTCCTTGTTCACCAAAATAAAATAGACAAGATAATTTGACCGAGCCTTTACGGTCTTCAGCTCGCGTTGTGTTGGTGAACAGAAGGTTTGGTTGCTGATCATAGTTTCTCTAGATCCCATCCGCATTACTTGCCAGATCACGATGATGGGTAGACGATCTCTTAGGCAGCCTCTGGCTGCACCGCTTTCGAGCGCGTCCACCCGATCATCTAGGTTGGCCCGCGAGAGCCGAGACCAGCTCTCTGAGCCCGAGTACGATTCCGCCCTGTTCCCCCTCGACCTCCTTTCTTTCGGTTCCGAGAGACCCGTGCCAGAGGAGAGATTAGTAGATTTATCGGCACCTGAGTTTGGGTCATTTGGTTTTGCAGAAGCCATGGCCGGCAGTTCCTAGGATCGCTCCCGAGGTCCACAGCCTGAGCACTTCGTATTGGACCAGGGTGCGATCAACTCCACCCTGATCGCCTCCCTAAAGACGGTTCAGCAGCAGTTGAGGGATCATGGAGCATTTATGCTAGACATAAGGAGAGAGTTGGAGTAGATGAGAGCAGAGAGAGAGCAGCGCGAGCCCGAGGACGGACCGAGGATCCCAGATGCAGAGGCAAAAGCCGCAGCAGCCGCCGTCGCCGCAGCGGCAGCCACCGCGACAGGCGGAGGAGGACCACCGAGACTGATGCGGGAGTTGCACAACCCCGGATCGACCCTGATGCATCATTGGGTAGTTGTGCCAGCCATCGTGGGGGACTTCAAGTTCCCCCCGAACACCTTGCAGCTCCTCCCTCGTTTCCACGAACTCGCCACCGAGGAGCCCCATCTCCACCTCCAGGAGTTCCTTATGATCTGCAGCACTGTCCACGATCGCCATGTGGACCAGGACACCATTCGGATGATCGCCTTCCCCTTTTCCTTGGCAGACAGAGCAGCCACCTGGCTGAAGCACTTGGGGAATTTTGTTTACACTTGAGAGTAGCTCCGCACCGAGTACTTACACAAGTACTATCCACTCGGGCGGACCAATGCAGCGAGAGCCCTCATCAGCAACTTCTCCATGCTCCCCAAGAGCAGTTTCATGAGGCATGGGAGAGGTTCCGGGAGCTGACGGATCGATGCCCGTACCACGATATTTCGAAGCCCAACCTTGTGCAGAGCTTTTTCAGCGGGCTGACACCAGAGCTCCAGGGCTTGGTGAACGCTTCTTGTGGCGGGTCTTACTTCGCCAAGGATCACGACCAGGTCTAGGCCATCTACGAGGAGATGGCCGAGAACTATATGGTGATGTCTCAGACCAGGTTGTACACTCAGGGCAGACCCCAGCAGCAGCCAGGACCCGTGCAGTACCAGAGGATAGCACGGTTCGATGCCGATCCATCCAGTTCATCCGCAGTAGCAGCAGCACAGGCAGAGTCATCAGCCGCGGATATGGGTATCATTAGTGAGAAGTTGGATCGGATGGAGCTGATTGAGAAGAAGCAGTGCCAGGACATCACTCAGATGGAGCAGATGGCACAGATTCTGAGCGACATGAAGACCCAGCTCATGTGTCTCCAGGAGGCACAGACGGCTCCACAGCCCCGTCTTCAGTCGCGAGCCGATACCGGCAGCAGCAGCAGCTCATCCCAGCGCTCCAGCTCACACCAGCAGCCTAGACAAGTTCATCTTGTACAGGCGGAGCCGTACCAGCAGCCTAGACAGGTTCATCTTGTACAGGCGGAGCCGTACCAGCAGCCGCAGCCCACCTACCAGTCATCACCATCTCCAGACTTGCAGATGGTGGTATACCAGTCGGATCAGCCTCTGGCAGTACTCCCGCCACCCCAGTACGATGCAGAGCCGTTGATGGATGTCAACGGGATTGGGTATGACCATCCTCAGCCTGGGATCCGACGAGACCATCCCGAATTCAGGAGGGGGAACGGAGGTGCCCAGCTCTAGCAGCAGCCATCTAGTCAGGGAGGCCAGTACAACCAGCAGAGAGATCACCAGCCGCAGCAACAGCAGCCCCTAGTGCACCCACCACCACAGCAGCAGTTATCCTATGTTCCTCGTCCCTATCACCAGGGACAGTCTTGGAGGCGTGAGCAGCAGCCTCACCAGCAGCAGCATCCTCCCACTTAACCCTCTCACCAGCAGCAGTACCAGTTCCAGCAGCCTCACTACCAGCGAGGCTACCCGTCGGGCTCTCATGGTCCACCTTACGAGAGCCCCGCCTTGGACGACATAGCCCGCCTCCTCACGGACCAGCAGGCTTCCTTCAGACGGGAGATGGACGAGTTCCGCCAGGAGATGCGGGACATTGTGAGAGTGAAGGCCGCCATCCCTACCCAGATCAAGCCGAACCCTAACAGCTTGAAGCGGAAGCCTGAGCAGGTAGCTTACACTGAGCATGCCATCCTAGTGATCCATTTGATGATATGTCTTCAGACCTTTTTGATGCTGATTTTGTCACACTTAGGAGCGGTAGGGCACCAGCAGGCGGCACCTCGTCTGAGCGACGGCATGAGGATACACCTAGAGCGCCGGATGAGGAGGAGGAGAGCGGTACTGAGGCCGCTCGAGATGATGGCGGTGGTACTGATTCCACCAAGAATGCTGACTCCACAGGCGGTGCTGAAGCCTCCATTTCACCAGTTCGAGGAGGTGGTACTGACGCCACCCGATATGCCGAGCCAGAGCGCGGTACTGAGGCCGTGAGACTTCCAGTAGATCCAGCCCGTGGTGGTACTGAGGCCACCGGTGTTCATTCTGAGAGAACTGTAGTTTTTCCTCATTCTGATGTATCTCGGAACCATGTTGTGAATAAAGGAAAAGGTTTAAGTTTATTCTAGTCCCACTGTGGTACTTGATGTATGTGCGGATCCGGTCGTCGAGCTGTCTAGACCTATTCCTAGTCCTTCATCTGAGAAGGACCCTGTGATCCCCTTCCCTAGAGCCCTTCAGATGGGGAAGGGGAAGAAAAAAGAAAAAGATCCAAAAAAGAGAAGCAGGAGGAGTTCAGCCAAAACATGATTGATAGATTCCACATACATCTGACCCTTCATGAGGCTTTACAGCACATTCCCCTTCTTCAGCGTTCTTTGAGAGACAAGACTACAGTCAGGAGGAAGAGGAGGAACCACCATTCAGAGATCCATTTGCTGATGAAAGCCACGTGCTTCGCAATTCAGAACCATCTGCCGGCCAAGAGGCCAGATTCAGGAGCCCCATATGTCAGATGTCATATCAGAGAGCAGAGGTTCGACCGGACTCTATTGGATAGCGGATCGTCTATCAACCTCCTTCCGGCAGCCCTTCTCGACCGCTTTGAGTTGGGCACTCTTAGACAGAGCAGGACAGTCCTTCAGTTTGCTGATCGATTTGTCAAGAGGCTGAAGGGTTGTTGCGAGACGTTGTCGTCACTATTCAGGGCCTGCAATTCCCCGTGGACTTCGTAGTGTTGGACATGGAGATCCCTGATTTAGTGACCAATACCCCCATCATTCTCGGTCGTTCGTTCTGGGCCACAACCAAGGCGGTGACTGACCATGATAACGGGAAGGTATACTTTCACGTCGAGGGCGAAAGTGTACAAATAGACACAATCGAGGATAGCAGAGCCAGAGACAGAGCATGCTCAGAGACCAGTACAAATACAGAGCAGCTGACAGATGCCGGGTTAGACATCCACCAGGACTGTGATTTTGTGATCACAGACGATGAGGCAGCATGGGCAGACCCCGCATCATAGGCCATCCTCTCATTTTCAGACATTGCTGATGCTGAGATGACAGCAGAGGAGAGCTTGGAGAGCACAGCCATGGTTCAGGATACTTCATTAGCAGCAGAGCTGGTTCTCGACCGCGACACAGCTTTTAGTGATGATGGTGATACTGAGGCCACCTTGTGTGACTGTGGTGCTGATGCCACCTTTTGTGATGCAGATCCCTCGGATTCAGAGTCTGATTGGGCAGATTGCAAAGATTACATACCAGACCTGAGTTCCACAGAGCCTACAACTGAGGAGGAGGTAGATGCCGAGCAGATCAGAGACAGTTCTGTTGAGCAGCCTTCCTCGGATCTAGTTTGCGAGAGTATGTTCTCATTCTCCCAGGCAGATTTGGCAGCATACACGCATCTTCTTTCGAAGCCAGATCCACCAGCACCCAGCTGTCTAGAGCTGAAGCTGCTCCCTACTTCGCTGAAGTATCGATTCCTTGTGGGTGAGCTTGAGATGTACCCAGTCATCATCTCCGCCGATCTGACTGGAGAGCAAGAATCCCGTTTGATGGGGGTTCTTGAAAAGAACCGCAAGGCAATCGGATGGAGCGTAGCAGATCTCCATGGGATTAGTCCAGCATTGTGCTCCCACCATATCTATCTCGAGGAGGGGGCGAGCGTCGCGTGAGTTCCAGCGGCGGCTGAACCCCAACCTGAGAGAGGTCGTCATGAAGGAAATATCGAAATGGTGGAGTGCAGATTTTATTTATCCCATTTCCGACTCCAAGTGGGTCAGCCCCTTGCATGTGGTGCCCAAGAAGACGGGCATCACGACTGTGATCAGTGAGTCGGGGAGGAGATTGCTACACGAGTACCCACGTCTTGGCGGGTCTGCGTTGACTACAGGAGACTCAACCAGGCCACCAAGAAGGACCATTTCCCCCTGCCTTTTATTGACCAAATCATTGAGAGACTGGCAGGGAAGAGCCATTACTGTTTCCTAGATGGGTACTCGAGCTACAACCAGGTGGCCATCGCTCCTGAGGACCAGGAGAAGACCACCTTTACCTATCCCTTCGGCACATACGCCTTCCAACGCATGCCATTTGGGCTATGCAATGCCCCTGCGACATTTCAGAGATGCATGCTGTCGATCTTTTCGGACATGGTAGGGGAGTGTTTAGAGTTCTTCATGGATGATTTCTCGGTTTAATGCGACAGATTCGACTCCTATCTTGACTGCCTAGACTGAGTACTCCAGCGATGTATAGAGGTTCACTTGGTGCTTTCTTAGGAGAAGAGTCACTTCATGGTGACTCAAGAGACGGTGCTTGTCCATATCATCTCCAATAGGGGCATGGAGGTTGATCCGGCCAAGGTAGATGTCATTAGAAAACTCGCACCGCCGTCCAATCTGAGGCAGTTACGGTCATTCCTGGGGCACGTCGGTTTCTACCGACGATTTATTCATGATTTCAGCAGGATTGCCCGGCCGTTGACCGACCTCTTGATGAAAGACACCGAGTTCCTTGTCGATGACAAGTGTCTTTCGTCCTTCGAGACTCTCAAGCAGTGTGTGATTGAGGCTCCTGTTCTTCAGCCGCCTGATTGGTCTCCCCCATTCGAGATCATGACGGATGCCTCAGATTTTGCTGTAGGGGCCGTGCTGGGACAGAGGAGGGATAGAGTCCCCTTTGCTATCCACTACGCTAGCCGCACATTGGATTCCGCCCAGCGGAATTATACGGTCACCGAGAAGGAGATGCTAGCCGTAGTGTTCGCCCTAGATAAGTTCAGATCTTATATCATTGGATCTAGAGTGACCTTGTACACTGATCATACCGCCATCCGATACCTAATGGCAAAGAAGGATGCCAAGGCCAGATTGACTAGATGGATCTTTCTACTCCATGAGTTCGACATTGAGATTAAGGATAATCCTGGAGTCAAGAATGTGGTGGCGAATCATCTCTCCCATTTAGAGCAGCCTGAGGAGTCTGAGCATATTGATCCCATTTGTGAGACCTTCCCAGATGAGGCGATCCTTGCTATCGCCTCACTCCCGTGGTATGCCGATATTGTGAACTTTCTCGTTGCTGGGAAAGTCCCACAAGATTGGCCCAGGCAGAGGCTTCAGACCTTCCTTGCGAAGGACAAGTCCTACCACTGGGAGGATCCCATCCTTTACGATGAGGGAGGGGATAGCGTCTGGCATCGGTGCATTCCTCAGGAGGAGCACCATAGCGTCCTCACTTACTGCCACAAGCTTGAGGCAGAAGGACATCATTCTGGGAAGAGAACGGCACAGAAAGTGCTTCAATCCGGCTTGTGGTGGCCTACCCTCTTCAAGGACTCTGATGAGTTCGTGAAGAGGTGTACTGACTGTCAGAGGATGGACACTTGTGGACAGCATGATATGATGCCGATGCAGCCCATTCACTTCTGCGAGGTTTTTGACGCATGGGGCATCGATTTCATGTGTCCATTCCCTAAGAGTCAGGGATTTGAGTACATTCTGTTGGCCGTTGACTATGTTAGTCGTTGGGTTGAGGCTATTCCCACCCGAGCTGCTGATGCGAGGACAGTTTGTAGATTTTTGAGGAAGCACATCATCACGCGGTTCAGGGTTCCTCGAGTTTTGATTTCAGATGGGGGGTCTCATTTCATCAACGACCAGGTGAAGGCCCTTGCTAGCGAGTTCGGTATAGACCATCGTGTTGCTACACCTTACCATCCACAGACGAATGGTCTAGCGGAAGTGTCGAATAGGAGATCAAGACTATATTGCAGAAAGTCGTCCGCCCTGACCAAAAGGATTGGTCACAGCTTTTGGACTCGATCTTGTGGGCATATAGGACGTCTTTCAAGACACCATTGGGCACATCTCCCTTTCGCCTCGTATACGGCAAGCCGTGCCATTTGCCTGTTGAGCTGAGGCACAGGTCACTTTGGGCAGTTACTGAGATACTTATGGATCCAGATGGTGTAGGAGACTAGAGGAGGGCAGAGTTAGCAGTCCTGGAGGAGTTGAGAGATACCGCCTTCTCAAACAGCCTACAGTATAAGGAGAGAGTGAAGGAGTGGCATGATTCTCACATCAGCCACAAGCATTTTAAGCCTGGACAGAGAGTATGGCTGTTTGATGCTAGGCTTCGTTTATTTCCAGGGAAGCTACAGAGCAAGTGGAATGACCCTACTTGGTGAGAAAGGTACACGACAACGATATCATCGATATATCCGAGTTGTCTTCTGAGAGTACCTTTCGAGTGAACGGTCAGCGGCTCAAGACATTTCTAGATCATGAGCCGCGGGTCGTTGATGTTGCCCCTATTCATTTTGCGTGAGATGTGGTCTTTGACTCACATCTAATGCATCTCACGCCTGATTTTCACTGATCTTCCGCCTTGTATAGATCCAGATGTCTATATCACTACATTCTTTAGTCTCACATCCCGTTTGTCATCTTTGATTGTGCTATACTTAGGGTGCACTTTACCCTAAGTATAGGGGGGATGTGAGATCATTGGGTATTTCTTTTGTCTCTGTCTACCCCTGTTTTGCTGCCTATACTTAGGGATATTTTACCCTAAGTATAGGGGGGGTAGACCCTGTACATTCTCCTCTCGGTTTTCCCTTAGTGTATAGCCTGCTATACTTAGGATTACTTGATCCTAAGTATAGGGGGAAAACCCTAGATCTTTTTGACTCTCTTTTCATTCATTCGCCTTTTTATATAGCCTTCCTTTTCACTTCCCTATACATAGCACGAGTTATGTCTTCTTCATCGCTCTTGACTCTGAGGACATCGTTCGAGCTAAGTATAGGGGGGGTGTATATATTTCATATATACGTTAGCCATAACTCGTACTTTGTGTGAGTGTGTAAATAAATAGAACGGCTAAAAACCTAAAAATCACAAAAATTAAAAATTTTTCATGTACATAAACATTCTTTTATTTGCACATAAATAGCTAGTGTACAAACTATTTTTGAAAAAATGTTTTCAAAAATCTTTTGTGTAAAGCTTGTGTAAATATTTTCTTATCGAAATTATGTATATATTACAAAATGTTTCCAAAATGTTTTGAAAATCAAAACTTTGCAAAAATCTTGTGTAAATGTGTGTAAATACTTTTGCAAAACTTGCACTTCATGCATCATCCATTCATGATCTCAAAATATTTTTCAAAAATTTTGCATGTTTGTAAATTTTGTGTAAATAGCATCTTTTGTACATATGTATATAGTTTTTCTGGATGATAGTTGACATTTAAACTAGCATGGAATCAAATTGAGAAATGGAGCTTGATTAAAATCTTAATCCACCTAATTTCTAAGAGGAACCTTATAGGGCTTAGGTTTAAGGCTTTTCAGGTCCATGGTGACTTAATTATTTGAGTCCACTAGGCTATGATCACATGTCATCTCAATGAGCCTAAGTAGAGCACTTAACAACAACACATGACTCATATAGACAATGGCTTTACTTGGACACCAGCACTTTGCACCGAGCTCTCTACGGATGAGGTGGTGAGGAGGCAGTCTTCCTTGACTTGGGATAGCATATGAGGGTAGTACTTCTAGGCGGAACCTCTCTTCTCTTTAGTGAAGGAAGTGCGTCTCAACTTGGTCTGGTTGCCATGAGGTCTAACGACGGGAGTTGTGGGTTGCAATAAAGCTTCAAAAGAGGGATAGTCTACTGGCTCAAGGGGAAAAAACTCCTTGTATATATGCTGCACATGTATATGTTGTATAGATGCACTTGAAAAAAATGCAAAAAGAGAATAACTCCAAAAAAGTGGTGGGTCTGATAGAAAATGATAATCCCACCGGAGTATGTATATAGAATGCAATAAGCAAAGCTTGAGATTCATGTCCCACCTTATGTAGCTTGCAGCAGGGAGACTTGGCTACACTGGTCAAGCTCCCATGGATACATGGCTACACTTGCCATGGTCCACTCTCTTCTTCCTCCTCTTCTTGAGCCGGTTGAACTTGAACTTAGAAGGGAATACCCCACTCCTCGAGGAAAGAGTGTCCAGATTGAGGTCATAGAGTTACCTTGTTGGGGAGGGTTGTCAAGTTGCCATTTCTGAGGTGGAGAGCTTATACATCACATTCACAGGACAAGGAAAGATTCATGGTCTTCAGGGTTTGTGATTGATGACTTGTTCTGATCTGGAGCATTGAGGAGTCTTGATTATAGGTTGGTGGAACTTAGAGGCTGTTGAGTTTTAAGCTTAAGTCCAAATAAGGTTCCGACACATTAATAATCCAAAGATCTGATCAAGCTCCATACCTCAATTTAATGAAGGCAAGTTTAATAATCAACCTTGATCCATGTACATTCTTCTCTTTTTCTTTTTCTTTCTTCTTTTTCACTTCTTTTTCAAATAAGTGTTTGCTAAGGGACTAGCAAAATTAAGTATTGGGGGTGATGAATACTCATTCATCACTCTTTATTCTTATATTTTAGCTACAAAAACCTTTGCAAATGCATGTATATATTTGTAAATATAAATAATTACCAAAAGCATGCATGGTGTAAAAAGTAATAATTAGCACGTTTTGTGCAAAAATAAAAGAATACAGATTAAAAAGAAAAAGAGGGAAATATTTAGAATAAATATTGAGCAACCTAACCCAAGGAGGGCTCAGTAGGGGCCTAACCGCATAAAAGCCAAAGTAGAGGAAGATAGGGGCTCATGGGTGTAAACATATTTGTAAATAAATAAAAATATTTTCCTCCCAAAGATAGAATAAAATGGCTTGTATATATGTACATATATTCATCATTATAAAAATCAAAACGAAAATAGCAAAATTAAAAAGAATCAAAATTATTCACCTTGTGCATATTCATCATGTACATACACTCACCTATATTTATCTTGTAAATAAATAAAATAAATTTTTAAACATTTTGTAAATATTTTATCTTTTATGGTGTGAATAAATAAAATAAAAACAACAAAAACAAAAACAAAATAAAAAGCGCAAAAAAAATTAATTAAAAATCACATTGTAAATATACCATGTATATATATACATATATATTTATTTAACCCTTGTATATAAACAATAAAAATAAAATAAAAATATCTTTTATTATTAATTTTATGTTATAAATAAATAAAATATAAAATGGGAATAAAAATGCACAAAAATAACAAATTAAAAATCAAAAATTAAAAAGACATATTGTACATATACCTGTATATAGCTATATAGTGTAAATACCTCATTTTATCTTGAAAAATTAATTAAAAATCACCAAAAAATAGAAAAAATTAAAACAAAAATATTTCATGTTTTAAGTTTTAATTAAATCGGCCATTTGTTATTTTAAATTCAATTTTTAAATCTTTTCTAACGTGGTTGATTCCCATTGGTCCACGGGGGATGTTGACCGCCCGGTCAACTCCCCCCTGTGGACCACTTCCCACGGGTCTGGTTCACGGACCCGACATACCCCATTTATTCCCGCCATACCCGATCACCATTTAGCCTAACCCAAGGTCCTAATCACTCCTCGAACATCCGGGAACCTCGCCCGATCTCCAGCCTAGGGATCCGTGCTCCATCGAGCCGGACCCGAGCCCTTCTTCCCGGACCTGCACCCATATAAATTTCGAGCTCCGCCACTTCATTCCGCATCTTTGGCTCATCTGCTCCCCAACCAGTGACCTCCACCGTCTTGCCGATAGTGACAGCTCGCCCCAGAGGGTCTTGCAGCGAGGAGGGAGTGAGGAACCACTGATCCGACGAGTTTGCTCCACCGTGCGCCGCCTGGAGGTAGCGCCAGAGCCTCGGACGCCGACGGTCCTCGAGGCAAGGACCCAGAGCACCAGCTTCTCGTCCCCAGTCGATCCCTCCACCCAGGTAACTTAGATTCTTTCCTATTTTCTCTGATTTTGATTTAGCCCCAAATCGCGCCGTCACCGACCTTCACCGATTCCGACCATCTCCCCCTTCCGTTCGATCATCGGAATCCCTCATCACGTTCTCCCTTCTCCCGCGCACCTTCTCCGCACTTTCGTTCAACCTAGCTCGCACAGGAGCTGGGGATTCGAGCTCCTCCGTCCACCCCCTCGCCGGAGCTCGACCACCACGCCTCACCGTTCACTATCACCACGCCTAACGGGGTCGAGGCAGTTTGCCCTCGACCCGCGAGTTTGCTGGTGCACTTTGCAGGTACGTCCGAGCCCATCTGAGGGCTTGGACCATTTGGTCCAGCAGCTCCGCCTCCGCCGGACTCGCCAGAGCTTCTCGGAGCTTCATCGAGTCATCGGAGGGTGCCATTCGACGCGGAAGGCTTCCACGCTCCTTCTCCGATCATCAGAGGCCTTCCAGCAGGAGACCAGCGCCGTCACGAGCCCGGCGAAGTTCGCCGGAGCCCAGTTCTTCCTCCATCCTTTAGAGACATCCGATCGACCCCGAGCTCCAGTCTTGATCCTGACCGTCCATCCGAGGAGCGTCCAGCGCCTTCCGATCTAGGGAGGGGCGATTTGGGACCGTCGATGCCTGAGGTTTAGCCACAGCACCCCTCCACCGTGCGATCTTCCACGTGGTGATGCCTTGGCCGTCCGATCAGCCCGAGGAGTCCAGCTTTGGCGTGCCACTCGTCCTCGACCGTTCGATCCCCCACGTGGCAGCCATCCGACCCTCGAGATATAATAAAGGGGTAATTGTCCTTAGGCCCCTCTGCTTTTTAGTTTTTATTAGTTAGTCCTGTAAATATATAGTTTAGTTGTTTTATTTCTGGTTAATTTGCACTTTGGACCTGAGCTTTATTTTATTTACATATATGCCCCTATTTGTAGTGTAGCACGTGCATCGACACGTGCCTTTTTAGGATATTTGCATACTTAGCCCTGTAGTTCTGGATGGTTATGAAATGAATGAATATTTTTAGAAAATTGCATTTATACCCCTGTGCGTGGATTGATTTGTGCATGTGCGCTTATTAGTGGGTAAATTACATTAAGTTCTCTGGCTTTTAATACTTGTTATTATTTAGCCTAGGAACTTTATTTCCTTGCATATAGGTCCCTGTGTGCCCCAGACACACGCCGCGTGTGTGATTTCTTGGGAATTTTTCACCGGACCCCTCAGAACTTTGGGAAATTACGTACATGTCCCTATGCACTGTACTTAGGTTTTATTTTTGAATAAAATATCAAACTCACTCCAAATTCGATGAAAATTGGACACATGGCTCCTACCATTTATAAAATTTTCTGGAATTTTTGGAGGCATTTTGGTTTTCATTTGATATTTTTAAAAAATCAAAAACAGCCATTTTTGTTACTGTTTGATTTAAAAATTCACAAAAAAATATTTGAAGTCATCTAAAAATTACAAAAAAAATACATGTTGTGTAGTTTGCCTTGTTTGATGTTTTGACCAATTTTGGTCATTTTTCATTGCATAAAACACATAAATATTGAAAAACACCTAAAAACCTATAAAAAATCTAATAATTAATTTAAAAACCCAAAAATCATAAATCCAGTGGCTAAATTTTCTTAGTAGTATTTACTACACAGGAAAAGTACCTCCAGGCTTTTTGGGGATTTTAGATATTTTATCTAAGTCCCTCAAGCTCGGCTGGACAGTGTCTTCTTTTTCTTGCATTGTTTTATTTTTAGAAAATTAAATAAAAATCAGAAAAATATCAAAAATTCACTAAAAACAGTAAAAATCATAAAAAGCATAAAAACATTTTTATTTGAATTTTTACTTGATTTTTGATGCATTAAATAAATTGTTGAATTGCCTTGTTTCCTTGTTTTCCTTATTTTCTAATTAATTAAAAAAATATAAAAAGATTAAAATCCACCAAAAAATACCCTTTACTTTTCTTTTATTTTATTTTTGACTACTTCGTAGGCCGCAAGTCCATCACGTGCTCCCTGAGTCCGACCCTGGTCGCTATACCAGGCTAATCTAATAGCCAGGACCGCTATCGTGTTTTGATTGATTTTATTCTATTTGGTGGTCTCTTTTTCTCGATCGACCACGTCTGGTGACTTGGGTCGCAATGACCCTTGAGTACCTTATACCTGAGTCACTTGGCGTGTCATCAGAACCCACCACCGCCTGTCGTGGTTCCCGCAACACTCAGAGATGAGTATGGCCCTGGTGCCGAAACCCTAGCTATTAGTAAGCGGTTGGTGATCGATGTTAAATATGTGCTCGATGAAGATGGTGATGTTTGAATCTATAAGGATCTAAGATGACTCGAGCTCGATGGCTCACTAGAATAGAAACATGAAGAGTGAGCAGGGTGTTTGGCGGAGGTGATAGAAATGGAGCAGAGCTCCGACTGATTGTGATCAGAGTTGAGAGGTCTCGTGAGATAAAATAGCAATGAGGAGAGTCGAATGTGACAAGGATGTGATTGAATCGGTGGAATCGAGGGTTGTGGATTCAGATTAGATCAGATACAAGCAAAAATGGAGTAAAAGAGAGATGATGAGAGGAAGGAGAAGAGAAACAGTAAAGAGGAAATGAAGGGAAATCGAAGAAGATGGACTAAACTTGAAACTGGATGGAAGGAGGTCTTAGCTTGGGACAGAGCTCGAGCGGAGCACCTGGATGATGGCCTCGACACCAGGTAGAGGCAGAGGCAGAGCAAGACAAGGAGCAAAGGACCACGTCACCATTTGAAATCACCTTTGCTCGCTCTTCCTTGCTCGATGGCAAACGCGACTGTAACTCTCGCATGGATCCTCTCTTAAAGCTCACTGTAATAAGGTCGCAAATGGCGGATCGGAGCTCTGGGGGGGATCAGGAGGTATTAATAGGGGAGGTTTTGTGGAGAGAAAGGAAGTGGGTCTGGTCAACGGCGGTAAGTTCACTATCCATAGTGGTTGTTAGACAACTGGCCTAACTACCGATGGGTTTCTAGGGAGGAAGACGGAGAAGGCATTGCACATGATGCACACATGCGCAATAGGGAAAATAAATTTAAAAAATAAATAAATAATATTATTAAATACATAATGATTAGTGGTTTAAATAATTAACCTTAGTTAATCAATTATATAATTAGATAAAGATATACATACTTAAATTATTAAATATATAATTATTTAAATAATTAAAAATCTTAATAATTAATTTAATAAATAAATAAATAATAAATAAATAAATAAATAAATTTATATATAAATTTAAAAATAAATAAATTTAATGTAATAATAAAATACTAATAAACTATATAAATATGTTGGATAACATATATTAAACAAAATATAATTAAAGTATAGTGTACATTGTATACAAATATGGTCTCAAAATCCATTTTTTACATATTGACTCTCATTTTAGCGAAATCAATGTCATTGGGTAGATAATTCTATAAAATGAACTTTAAAAGTAATCATGCCCTATTCAGGTTGAGTTATGAGGTCTGGAAAATTTAGGTCACAGCTTCGTGGCTTCGTGATTTAATAGTATTTTACTTTAAATTATATTTTTATATTTTTCTAGTGATCTTTAGAAATATTTTAGAGAAGAAATTAAGTTAAAAAGGGTTAAGGATAATTAAATATGGAATAAAGAAGTTTCTACATATAGTAAATATAGACAAAGGGGTCCAAATGCCAAAACTCACCTTTTTATTCTAATATTTTTTTGATATATTTTTAATAAATAGTATTAAGTATAAAATGCAATTTAAAAGTGAGTTTGGTCAATTTCGAGTTTTATATAAATAGTTATGAACCTTGGAAGTCAACTTTTACAGCTTTTGTGGTTCATTATAATTAATTATCTTTATATTGAATAAATTTTTTATTTTTATAAATTAATATATATTTTTATCAACAAATTTTGTGGAGAAAAGATTTTTTTGAAATTTTCTTGATGATAAATTAAATAGGTGAAATATTTACAAGATGAAAATTGTGTAAATATATTTTTGTGATCTAGATTTTATGATATTTTATACATTATGATTTGTATCTCCCCCTACTTATTTATTTTATCGACCAAGTCAATATTGACTGGATCTCAAGGTTAGGATGAGTCTCTATATTTTATATATAGACCTTTTTCTCTTTATTATTTTATTTTGGATGAAATATGTGTTAATATATAATATTAATAATTGTAGTTAGAATGTTAATTAATAGAAATTAGTAATTATTTACATATATTTTACCAAGGATTTTAGATAAAATGAAAGAATAAAGGTGATGATCATAGATTTGCCAACAAGGGAAATCAACAATTAATGATGTCACCGAACAGAAAAGGCAATTCTAAAGAACAATCAAACTCATAGATGAATCTATAAAGCAATCAATGTGCAATATGAGTTAGAAACTTATTATAACTCAGAATAAAATGATTCAAAAAAATATGTATAGGTGCAAGTATTCCGAGTGTCGAACACAATGACAAGACTTCGTTAGAGTTTATTAATTATTATTACTAGATATTATTGATGTTTTTGTACTTTTCTATTTTTATGTGGGTTTCTAATTTATTTTATAAATTGTTACAGATTTTTAATTTTCTAAATATTTTTAATTAAATTTTAAAATAAATTCTAATAGATAAGAATACAAATAATATATGCATAATATAAGTATATACAAACTATATATATATATATGAAAATTAGTTTTTGAAGTTTAATATATTCTATATAGTAAAAAAATTCAAAATAAATTTTTTTATTTTATATGTTTTCTTTATTCTTGGTAAATTTTATAGAATTTTTGCTAATTTTAAGGTATTTTTAATAATTGGATTACACAAAATAATAGATTTATTAATTATCTGATATTTTCTAGAGTTTAAAAACTATAATTATATTCCAAATATGGATAAACTATTTTCTATATGTAATAGAAATAATATATTAATTTACAAACAAAAATATACATCATTAGATTTTTTAGATAATCTGGAGACACAAGTCATGGTTTTTATCCAATGGGCTTTTGCACATTAACTTACTACTGAGTGTGTTGATTGACTTGATTGTCTTAATATTCAACGCTTGTTGGTCATGCCACAAAAAGTAAAAAATTACCTTGTATCACTATTCACCCTCCTCTAGTGGTGTTGTGGTCCCTAAACTAATATAGTTTACTCCGTAGTTAACTTATGAATTTTGCATATTCTGGATTTCAATAATTTGTTTCATAGTTCCCAGGGACTTGTTCTAAAACAGACTTATTATGTCGAATATTTATTTAAAATATATCCTATGTATTTACTTTTAATAACTTTTACCATGTTTTTGCTCTGTTTATTTGATTTACCCCATCACTAGGCATTTAGTACATCCATGTGTCCACATACATACACACACAGATATATATATATATATATATGCTCCTTGGGCTTGAAATTCATTTATCATTTAGACCTTCAGTCATTTCTCTTAAAAGAACCTAAAAACATTGAAAATCTAAAGATAAATCATATAAAAAATCATAAAAAACAAAAAGCCACTTTGTAGATAATTAAGTATATTGCCATAGAAAAGTACCTACATTAATCGTTACTATTCGGTATTTTTTTGTAATAACAAACTATACTTTCTCATTTATACAAATTGTTCTAATAAAAAATGCATAAAATATATAAAATCTCAAAATGTTCGTAACACTTTATAATATACAAATGCACAAACAATTTGAACTTTAATTTTGATGTTTTTATACTTGTAAAAATAAAAACTATCAGACATTGGTCTTATAGAATTTATTCTACATTATAATTATTTTCAAAAAGTAATTGAAATCCTAAAATAATAAAAACAAAAAAAATAAAAACTTAGAAATATAAAATAGACACGAAAACACACAAATATTGTCGGTACCTTGATTTGCCATGCATATTTTCTAATTTTATAATTGTCTCCTTCAGTTCAACCATCAACTTAACCATGTAAAGGAGAATCCCACCACCAAATCTTTTTGTTTGATTGAGTGATTTTGAGATGACTAGAATTTAACATATTTAAAATAGGTCATAAAAGTGGTAATCAAAACGAAGGATGGAACACTATGTATTGGAGCAATGAAACAAAATGTAAATGTTGTTGCTGATTTATTTGTACTTATATGTAAAGAATGTTTATAAATACTTTCACCATATTTGATATAATTATTATAAAATTAATATATTCTGGACATTTAGTTCATGCTATCTAGTACATGTATTTAAGAATTTATCTATAAAATATTTTTAGGGTAAATTACAAAAGAAAATGTCTCAACTATGCTTTAATTCCCAATTAAAAGAATTATTTTTCAATTGTAACAAAGAGGGGTATGATCCCATATTTTTGTCTCAAATAGACGCCTATATAAGCTTCAATGACCCTTGTATGTCAACGTTAAACCTTAAGTTGACGAATCGGACCCTAATTGTTACAATTGAAGAATGAGGCCTCAAATTGGGAATCGAGGTATAGTTGGAGACCTTTTTGTAATTTACTCTTTTTCTACTAGTGGTATCGAATAAACATTCATTTTATATATGTTCTCCATTTTTAAGAATATAATCAACATTTTTATATGCATAAATATGTGTAAATATATGATCTAGAATAATGTTCAAAAATAGATAGTGATGTGATAACACTTATATCCATATCTATATCCAAGCATTTGCACTTTTATTGTATAGAGACAACTACAATATCAATTAAGACTATAAAGACATTCGTATAATGATTCAATGCAAAGAGACAACTACATAATAAATTAAAACTTTAAATTTATTCTAATTTCTAATTGGGATTTTACACCTATAACCCTGAGTAATTCTATAATTACAATCATAACCTCGCATAATCGCTATTTACTCTCAAGACCTTTAGTAATGTTAACTCTTATACCCATAACCCCGTGTTAACTTTTCCCATTTAATATCGTTAAAGATAACGATATCTGTCAAAAAAATTGCATTTTACCCTTTAAATTCCTATTATATGAATGGTCACTCCCCTTCCTCCTCCAATCAGGCAACCCCCTCCCCTTACCGTCACTGCCCTCCTCCCCTTCTTCCTTCAGCACATGCAACACCCCTTGTCGACTGATGAATCCGTGATTCATCGTCATTATTCTTTCATTTTATCTAAAATCCTTTGTAAAAAATATGTAAATATTTACTAATTACAATTAATTAACATTCTAACCACAATTGCTAATATTATATATTTAACTCTTATTTTATCCAAAAATAAAATAATAAAGAGAAAAAAGAAAAAATGAAAGAAAAGAATGATGTAGATATAAAATAAATACATATTGATCCTAACCACAAGACCGAGTCAATATTGTCTTGGTCGATAAAATAAATAAGTAGGCGGAGACAAAAATCCTAACCTATAAAAATGAGAGAAAATCGAGACCAAAAATATAATTAAACACAATTTTCATATTGTATTTATTTCACCTATTTTATTTATCACTTAGATAAATCAAAATCAAAACACTTAATTTATAAAAGTTGTTCATAAAAATATATATTTTTTTATAAAAATATTAGAAAAATAATTCAATACAAAGATAAATAATTATAATGGACTGAAAAAGCTGTAAAATCAACTTTCGAGGTTCATAACTATTTATAGAGAACTCCAAACCGACTAAACCCACTTTTAAACTTTATTTTATACTTAATATTATTTATTAAAAATATTAAAATAAAATGAGTGAGTTTTAGCGTTTAGACCGTTGTGTATATATGTACTATATGTAGAAACTTCCCTTATTTTTAATGAATTAACCGTAAACATGATCAGCTTAATTTCTTTTCTTAAAATCTTCTAAAAATCAACATAAAAACATAAAATAAAATTTAAGTCAAAATACCAATAAATCCCGAGACCACACAGCTATTACCTAAATTTTCCAGACCTCACAACTCGGTCATATTAACTCCGAATTGGGCAAATTCAGTTTTAAATTTTGTTTTATTTAATTATCTACAAAATGGCATTAATTTAGCTAAAATCAGAGTTAAAATGAAAAATGTGAGTTTGGGACTGTAATGGTATAGTGTATAATGTACCGTAATTTATACTATTATTTAGTATATTAATACTCTATTCTTAAATTAAAATAAATAATAATTTATTTATTTATTTATTAGTATACTTAATTATATACTTAATTAATTTATTAAATTATTTATTTATTAAATTCCTTAATAAAGTATGTGATTATCTATTTAATTATATCTTGATTAACTTAATTATTTATTAAGTATTTAATTATCTGTTTAGTTAACAATTAATTAATTTATAATTAATTAATTTTATTTATTTATTTTTTTCTTTCTTTTTCTTTTCTTTCTCTGCCTCCCTTCTTCTTTATTGTCCTTTTCCCCTTCTCCCGTCGCCTGCCTCCCTCATCTCCTTCTTTCTGCTAACCGCACCAATGGTCGGTTGTTTCTCCAACCACTCCGGTGACTCCATCCACTGACGGTGACCAGAGCCGTCGGCGTGCTCCCTACTCTTTCTCCCCTATAAATAAACCCTAACCTCCCAAATCCTTGGTATCAACCATTTTCTCCACTTTCCCAGTGAACTCTGAGAGAGGTGATAGCTCCGTCGTTGAGCGATAGAGGGAAGAGAGGAGGTGAGACCATCTTGTAAGCATCGAGCTTCTCTCCGTCGTGCGTCGAGCCTCCCGTTGCCCCTGACTGTCGAGGATAAGATCATCTGGAGCTCTCGCTCCGTATCCACAGGAGCACCTCCATCGTCCCTACAAACTTTGTTCATCTAAATCTGCATTCAGGTTAGATCACCTCATTTCTCTTTTTCTCTTTCTGATTTCTTCATCTTAATCTCTCTTGATCTCCCTATTCTCTCACTACAAGAATTTATAGTTTTCGGGATGACAACTAGCGACAGTTCCCCGATGACCGTACCTATTGACTGTTATTGGGGACGGTCATACGACAACTGTCCCCAATAGCCACATTCTGGGAGACGGTCTTTGGGTTATCATCTCCTTTTATAATAAAGAAATAGGGACGGTCGTTAATGACCGTTCCCTATGCAATGACCAAGCCACTGGTCCACTTTCGCCCACCGAAGGGTGATGAGCGCCAAATCGATCACTCGGATAAAGGTACTAATCGGTCGTTGTGACCCAAGCAATCAAATGCACTCAATCAAGAAAAATGAACCACTCAGAATAGATAAAATCGGTCAAAACTCAAAACAGCAGTCCTGTTATTGGATTAACCTGGTATAGTACCCAGGGTCGAACTCAAGGAGCACGGATTGGCCTCACGGCCTACGAAGTAGTGAAAAGGAATAAAATAAAACAAGAAAATATTTTATGTGGTTTTTAATTTATTTTATATTTTTTTGGATTTTTAATGTATAAAGAAAATAAGAAAAACAAGTAAACACTCACTTCAACAATTTATTTAAAGTACTAAAATTCAACCAAAAATTCAAACAAAAATGTTTTTATGTATTTTATAATTTTTTATGTTTTTGGTGAATTTTTGAGAATTTTCTGATGTTTATTTAATTTTCTAAAAATCAAACAGTGACTGAAAGAAGGGGTACTGTCCAGCCGAGCCCAAAAGGCCTAGATAAAATATCTGAGGGCCCCAAAATGGCAAGGAGGTAATTTTCCTGTAAAGAAGATAAAATGAGGAAAATTTAGGTACCAATTTTATTGTTTTTGGATTTTTAATTTAATTACTAGATTTTTTATAAGTTTTTAAGTGTTTTTACGTTTTTAGTGGTTTTCAGTAATGAAAAATAGCCAAAATTGGCTAGAAAAACAAACTAAGCAAAATAAACAGTAGCTAATTTTTGTGGAATTTTTGGACACTATTTAATATTTTTTTGTGATTTTTAAAGTTAGACAGTAACAAAAATAAAGGTTTTTGATTTTTTAAAAATATCAAATGAAATCAGAAATGTCCTCAAAAATCCATGAAAATTTTACACCATGGCAGGAGCCATGTGTCCAATTTTCGTTAGATTTGGAAGTGTTTTGCTATTTTATTCAAAAATAAAGAAGGGGCACTGTGCACAGGGACCGAAGTGCAAATACCCAAGAGTCTGGGGGGTCTGGTGCAATTTTCCCAGCAAAAACACGCGCCACGCGCGTTCCTGGGGCACTCAGGGACCCAACTGTAATAAAAATAAGTCCCGAGGACTTATTGGTAACAGGTACCAAAGTCCAGGGGCCTATCTGCAAAATACCCAAAATATAACGCACATGCTCAAATAAACCACGCACAGGGGTATAAATGCAAATAGATAAAAACTTTCATTCATTCAAGAACAACCAGAACTACAGGGGTCTCTATTGCAAATAAACCGGATAAACACGTGACGAAGCACGTGGCATACAACGCACAGGGGTATAAATGCAAATAGCTAAAATACGAGGTCTTCTATGCAAATAACCCTAAAACTAAACAACTAAGTTCAACATTTACAGGACTAAAACGAAATAAAAGACAAGACAGGGCCTAAGGGTAAATTACCCTTTATTATGCGGACTGCTGGATGCGCGCCACGTGGAGTATCGGATGGTGGCTAACGGTGGGCGCTCCAGATGTCGCCTCCTCAGATCGGACGATGAAGGTTGCTCCGGAGATGGATGGCTCGGATTGAAACTGGAGTGGGAGGTGGCGATCGAACGGTAGCTGGAGGTCGTGGCCTCGTGGAAGCGCTCCTGACCTCCCCTGCTGCGCCTGAGGATCGGAGAAGCTCCGGCGTGACGATGCGCAGCTACTGGTATCCTCCGATGACCCAGCCTAGCACTGTAGGACTCCAGCAAGGTCGGCGGAGGTGGCGCTCCTGACTTGATATCGAAAGGCCTCAGATGGCCTTCCTTCAACCAGCAAAACAGCTCAGGAGACTCGCGGGTCGAGGGCAAACTGCCTCGACCCGGTTAGGCGAAGTGGGGATGAACGGTGGGTCGAAATGGTGAACTCCGGCGAAGGGGGTAGGCGGAGGAGCTCGACTCCCAGCTCCTGTGCGAGCTGGGTTGGATGGAGGGGTGAATAATGTGCGTCGGAAGGAGGCGAAGGTGTCTGTAGGGTCCGATGATCGAATCTATCTACTGGACGGTCGGAATCGATGAAATGCGGCGGCGGAGCGATTTGGGGGTAAATGGAAATTAGCGAAAACGGGAAGCCTAAGGGGATACCTGGGTGGTCGAAGAGACTGGGGAGGAGTTGCTGAAGCTCCTGGTCATCGCCTCAAGGATCGTCTCCCTCCAAGGCTCGGTGCTCACGCAGGTGGCGGAGCAGCGGCGGCGTAGCTCGCCGGATCGATGGCCAAGCTCCCTCTCGTCGCTTCGACAGGTCGAGACGCAAACTGTCACTCTAGCGGACTCTCTGGAGCTCACTGGGGGTGGAGACAAGTGACCAAAGATGGAGAAACGAGGTGGCGGAGCTCGAGCTAAATATGGGCGAGGGTCCGGGAAGATGAGGTCGGGTAGGGCGTGGAAGCGCGCGGATCCCGAGGGTGCAGCTCCGGCGAGGGTGTCGGGTGAATCGCGAAGAAATCGGACCCAGGGTTTGGGTGAATGGGATCCGGGTTTAATCGCTAAAAATCCGAGAAGCGGGCTTACCTGCTAAGAACCGTGCAAAGTGGTCCTGGGGGGGTAGTTGACTGGGCGGTCAACATCCCCAGGACCCAATAGAAATCGGCCACGTGGCTGGATCTTGGAGTGAAAATTAAGGGTAGCTAGGGGCCGATTTAGCAAAAACTCAAAACACAAAGTATTTTTCTTTTATTTTTTTCTATTTTTTAGTGATTTTTAATTAATTTTTAGAAATAAAACTAAGGTATATACATAGTATGTACTATATAGGTATATGTACACTATTAGGGTTTTTTATTTTTGATTTTTAAATTATTATTTTTGTATAATTTTATCCCTATTTTATATTTTATTTATTTATATTATAAAATAAGGAATAAAAAGATATTTTTATTTTATTTTTATTATTTATATACATAGGTAAAATAAATATATATGTACATCTATATACATGGTATATGTACAATATGTTTTTGTGTTTTTAATTTTGCTATTTTTATTTGGTTTTTGTTTTGATTGTTTTTATTTTATTTATTTACACTATATAATATAAAATATTTACAAAAATTTTGGAAATTAATTTTATTTATTTACAAGGTTAAATAAATATAAAAAAGTGGTTCATGTACATGATGAAAGTGGTGTTTTTGTTCTTTTTGATTTTTATCTTTTTCTTTTGTTTTTATACTTATAAATATGGACACAAATTTACAAGCCTATTTTTGGTGGGGAAAATACCTTTATATTATTTACATAAGTATGTACACACATGAGCCCCTATCTCCCTCTACTTTGGCTTTTATGCGGTCAGGCCCATGCTGAGCCCTCCCTTGGGTTAGGTTGCTCAATATTTATTCTAAATATTTCCCTCTTTTTCTTTTTAATCTTTATTCTTTTATTTTTGCACAAAAACATGCTAATTATAGGTTTTCACACAATGCATGCTTTTGGTAATTATTCCTATTTATACATATCTACATGCATTTGCAAAGGTTTTTGTAGCTAAAATATAAGAATAAAGAGTGATGAATGAGTATTCATCACCCCCCTATACTTAACTTTGCTAGTCCCTTAGCAAACACTTATTTGAAAAAGAAGTGAAAAGGAAAGAAAGAAAAAGAAAAAGAGGATGTACATGGATCAAGGTTGATTATTAAACTTGCCTTCATTAAATTGGGGTATGGAGCTCGATCAGATCTTTGGATTATTAATGTGTCGGAACCTTATTTAGACTTAAGCTTGAAACTCAACAGCCCTCCAAGTTCCACTAATCTATAACCAAGACTCCTCAATGCTCCAGATCAGAACAAGTCATCAATCACAAACCCTGAAGACCATGAATCTTTTCTGGTCCTGTGAAAGTGAGGTCTAAGCTCTCCACCTTAGAAATGGCAACTTGACAACCCTCCCCCCAACAAGGTAACTCTATGACCTCAATCTGTCCACTCTTTCCTCGAGGAGCGGGGTATTCCCTTCTAAGTTCAAGTTCAACCGGCTCAAGAAGAGGAGGAAGAAGAGAATGGGTCAAGGTCAGTGTAGCCAAGTACCCTTGGGAGCTTGACCAGTGTAGCCAAGTCTCCCTGCTGCAAGCTACAACAGGTGGATCATGAAACTCAAGCTTTGCTTATTGCACTCTATATACATACTCCGGTGGGATTATCATTTTCTCTCAGACCCACCACTTTTTTGGAGTTATTTTCTTTTTGCACATTTTTTTTCAAGTGCATCTGTACAACATATACATGTGCAGCATATATACAAGGAGTTTTTCCTCTTGAGCAAGTAGACTATCCCTCTTTTGAAGCTTTATTGCAACCCACAACTCCCGTCGTTAGACCTCATGGCAACCAGACCAAGTTGAGACGCACTTCCTTCACTAAAAGAAGAAGAGAGGTTCCGCCTAGAAGTACTACCCTCATATGCTACCCCAAGTCAAGGAAGACTGCCTCCTCACCACCTCATCCGTGGAGAGCTCGGTGCATAGTGCTGGTGTCCAAGTAAAGCCATCATCTATATGAGTCATGTGTTGTTGTTAAGTGCTCTACTTAGGCTCATTGAGATGACATGTGATCATAGCCTAGTGACTCAAAGAATTAAGTCACCATGGACCTGAAAAGCCTTAAACCTAAGCCCTATAAGGTTCCTCTTAGAAGTTAGGTGGATTAAGATCTTAATCAAGCTCCATTTCTCAATTTGATTCCAGGCTAGTTTAAATGTCAACTATCATCCAGAAAAACTATATACATATGTGCAAAAGATGCTTATTTACACAAATTTTACAAACATGCAAAATTTTTTAAAAATGTTTTGAAATCATGAATGGATGATGCATGAAGTGCAAGTTTTGCAAAAAGATATTTACACACATTTACACAAGATTTTTGCAAACTTTTGATTTTCAAAACATTTTGGAAAAATTTTGTACTATATACATAATTTTGATACAAAAATATTTACACAAGCTTTACACAAAAGATTTTTGAAATCATTTTTACAAAAATAATTTGTACACTAGCTCTTTTTGTGCAAATAAAAGAAGTTTATGTACATGAAAATTTTTAATTTTTGTGATTTTTAGCCATTTTTATTTATTAACACACTCACACAAAGTACGAGTTATGGCTAAAGTATATATGAAATATATACACACCCCCCATACTTAGCTCGAACGATGTCCTCAGAGTCAAGAGCGATGAAGAAGACATAACTCGTGCTAGGTATAGGGAATTGAAAAGAAAGGCTATATACAAAGAAGAATGAATGAAATAGAAGGTCAAGAGGGTCTCGGGTCTTCCCCCTATACTTAGGATTAAGTAATCCTAAGTATAGCAGGCTGTACACTAAGGGAAAACTGAGTGGAGAATGTACAGGGTCTACCCCCCCTATACTTAGGGTTAAATATCCCTAAGTATAGGCAGCAAAACAGGGGTAGGCAGAAATAAAAGGAATACTCAAACGGTCTCACATCCCCCCTATACTTAGAGTAAAGTGCACCCTAAGTATAGCATAATCACAAGATGAAGAAAGGAATGTGGGACTAAAGAATGTAGCGATATGGACAGCTGGATCTATACAAGGCGGAAGATCAGTGAAACTCAGGCGTGAGATGCATTAGATGTGAGTCAAAGACCACATCTCACGCAAAATGAATAGGGGCAAGATCAGCGACCCGCGGCTCATGATCTAGAAATGGTTTGAGCCGCTGGCCATTCACTCGAAAGGTACTCTCAGAAGACAACTCAGATATATCAATGCTACCGTTGTCGTGTACCTTTCTGACCAAGTAGGGTCCCTTCCATTTGCTCTGTAGCTTCCCTGGAAATAAACGTAGCCTCGCATCAAACAGCCATACTCTCTGTCCAATCTCAAAATGTTTGTGGCTGATATGAGAATCATGCCACTCCTTCACTTTCTCTTTATAATGTAGGCTGTTTGAGAAAGCTGAATCTCTAAGCTCCTCTAGGGCAGCCAGCTCTGCCCTCCTCTGGTCTCCCATACCATCTGGATCCATAAGAATATCTGTGACTGCCCAAAGTGACTTGTGCCTCAGCTCAACAGGTAAATGGCACGGCTTGCCATACACGAGGCGAAAGGGAGATGTGCCCAAAGGTGTCTTGAAAGACGTCCTATATGCCCACAAGACCGAGTCCAAAAGCTGTGACCAATCCTTTCAATCAGGGGGACGACTTTCTGCAATATAGTCTTAATCTCCCTATTCGACACTTCGGCTAGACCATTCGTCTGTGGATGGTAAGGTGTAGCAACACGATGGTCTATACCGAACTCGCTAGCAAGTGCCTTCACCTTGTCGTTGATGAAGTGAGATCCCCCATCAGAAATCAGAACTCGTGGAACCCCAAACCGCGTGATGATGTGTTTCCTCAAAAATTTGCAAACTGTCCTCGCATCAGCGGCTCGGACGGGGATAGCCTCCACCCAACGACTAACATAGTCAACGGCCAACAGAATGTACTCAAATCCCTGACTCTTAGGGAATGGACCCATGAAATCGATGCCCATGCGTCAAAAACCTCACAGAAGTGAATGGGCTGCATCGGCATCATATCACGCTGTCCACAAGTGCCCATCCTCTAACAGTCAGTACACCTCTTCACGAACTCATCTGAGTCCTTGAAGAGGGTAGGCCACCACAAGCTGGATTGGAGCACTTTCTGTGCCGTTCTCCTCCCAGAATGATGTCCTCCTGCCTCAAGCTTGTGGCAGTAAGTGAGGACGCTATGGTGTTCCTCCTGAGGAATGCACCGACGCCAAACGCTATCCCCTCCTTCGTGGTAAAGGATGGGATCCTCCCAGTGGTAGGACTTGGCCTTCGCAAGGAAGGTCTCAAGCCTCTGCCTGGGCCAATCTTGTGGGACTTTCCCAGCAACGAGAAAGTTCACAATATCGGCGTACCAAGGGAGTGAGGCGATAGCAAGGATCGCCTCATCTGGGAAGGTATCTCTAATGGGATCAATCTGCTCAGACTCCTCAGGCTGCTCTAAACGGGAGAGATGATCCGCCACCACATTCTTGACTCCAGGCTTATCCTTGATCTCAATGTCGAACTCCTGGAGTAGAAGGATCCATCTAGTCAGTCTGGCCTTGGCATCCTTCTTTGCCATGAGGTACCTGATGGCGGTATGATCGGTGTACAAAGTCACTCTAGATCCAATGATATAAGATCGAAACTTATCTAGGGCGAACACTACGGCTAGCATCTCCTTCTCTGTGACCGTGTAATTCCGCTGGGTGGAATCCAATGTGCGACTAGCGTAGTGAATGGCAAATGGAACTCCATCCCTCCTCTGTCCCAGCACTGCCCCTACGGCAAAGTCGGAGGCATCCGTCATGATCTCGAATGGGAGAGACCAATCAGGCGGCTGGAGGACAGGAGCCTCAATCACACACTGCTGGAGGAGTCGCAAAGGCCGAAAGACACTTGTCATCGACAAGGAACTCGGTGTCTTTCGTCAAGAGGTCAGTCAACGGCCGGGCAATCCTACTGAAATCCTGAATAAATCTCCTATAAATCCAACGTGCCCCAGAAATGACCGTAGCTGCCTCAAATTGGACGACGGTGCGAGTTTTCTAATGACATCAACCTTGGCCGGATCCACCTCCATGCCCCTGTTGGAGATGATGTGGCCAAGCACCATCCCTTGAGTCACCATGAAGTGACTCTTCTCCCACGATAGAACCAAATGGAACTCAATACATCGCTGGAGTACTCGGTCTAGGCAATCAAGACAGGAGTCGAATCCGTCGCCGTAGACCGAGAAATCATCCATGAAGACCTCCAAACACTCCCCTACCATGTCCGAAAAGATCGACAGCATGCACCTCTGAAAAGTCGCAGGGGCATTGCATAGCCCGAATGGCATGCGTCGAAAGGCATATGTACCAAAGGGACAGGTAAAGGTGGTCTTCTCCTGATCCTCAGGAGCGATGGCCACCTGGTTGTAGCCCGAGTACCCATCCAGGAAGCAATAATGGCTCTTCCCTGCCAGTCTCTCAATGATCTGTCAATAAAAGGCAGGGGGGAAATGGTCCTTCTTGGTGGCCTGGTTGAGTCTCCTGTAGTCAACACAGACCCTCCAAGAGGTGGGTACTCGTGTAGCAATCTCCTCTCCCGACTCACTGATCACAGTCGTGATGCCCGTCTTCTTGGGCACCACATGCAAGGGGCCGACCCACTTGGAGTCGGAAATGGGATAAATAAAATATGCACTCCACCATTTTGATATTTCCTTCATCACGACCTCTCTCAGGTTGGGGTTCAGCCGCCGCTGGAACTCACGTGACGGCTTCGCCCCCTCCTTGAGATAAATATGGTGGGAGCACACTGATGGACTAATCCCATGGAGATCTGCTACGCTCCATCCGATTGCCTTGCGGTTCTTTTCAAGAACCCCCATCAAACGGGATTCCTGCTCTCCAGTCAGATCGGCGGAGATGATGACTGGGTACATATCTGGCTCGCCTGCAAGGAACCGATACTTCAGCGAAGTAGGGAGCGGCTTCAGCTCTGGACAGCTGGGCGCTGGCTAATCTGGCTGCGGAAGGAAATGTGTCAATGCTGCTAAGTCTGCCAAATCTGCCTGGGAGAAAGAAAGCGAACTCTCGCAAACTGGATCTGGAGAAGGCTGCTCAACTGTGCTGTCTCTGATCTGCTCTGCATCTACCTCCTCCTCATCTATAGGCTCAGGTGGACTCAAGTCTGGCATCTGATCATCACAATATGCCCAATCAGACTCTGAATCCGAGGGATCTGCATCAAATACGGTGGCATCAGTACCACCGAAACACAAGGTGGCCTCAGCACCACCATCATTGAAATCCGTGTCGCGGTCAAGAACCGGCTCTACTGCCTCTGTGGTATCCTGAACCAGGGTTGTGCTCTCCAGACTCTCCTCTGCTATCATCTCGGCATCAGCTGTATCTGAAAATGAGAGGATGGCCTGTGCTGCAGGATCTGCACATGCTGCCTCATCATCTGTGATCACAAAATCACAGTCCTGGTGGATGTCTGGCTCGGCGTCTGTCAGCTGCTCTGAATCTGTGCTAGCCTCTGAGCGTGCTCTCTCTCTGGCTCTGTAGTCCTCGACCGTCTCTATTTGTATACTCTCGCCCTCGACGCGAAAGTATACCTTCCCGCTGTCATGATCAGTCACCGCCTTGGCTGTGGCCAAGAACGGACGACCAAGGATGATGGGGGTATGGGCCACTGAATCAGGGATCTCCATGTCCAACACTACGAAGTCCACGGGGAATTTCAGACCCTGAATCGTGACGATAACGTCTCGCAACAACCCCTTCGGCCTCTTGACAGATCGATCAACAAACTGAAGGACTGTCCTGCTCTGTCGAAGAGTGCCCAACTCGAGGCGGTCGAGAAGGGATGCCGAAAGTAAGTTGATCGACGATCCGCTATCTAATAGAGTCTGGTCGAACCTCTGCTCACTAATCTGGCATCTGACATACGGAGCCCCTGAATCTGGCCTCTTGTCCGGCAGACGGTTCTGGATCGCGAAACACGTGGCTTTCGTCAGCACATGAATCTCTGAAGTGTGGTTCCTCCTCCTCCTGACTGTAGTCATGTCTCTCAAAGATTGCTGAAGAAGGGGAATGTGCTGCAAAGCCTCCTGGAGGGTCAGCTGTATGTGAAATCTGTCTATCATGCTCTGGTTGAACTCCTCCTGCTCTCTCTTTTTTTAATCTTTTTCTTTTTTCTTCCCCTTCCCCATCTGAAGGGCTCTAGGAAAGGGGATCACAGGGTCCTTCACAGATGAAGGACTAGGAAAAGGCCTAGACGGCTCGACGGCCGGATCCGCACATACATCAAGCACCACAGTGGGACCAGAAGAAACTAAACCTTTTCCTTTATTCACATCAGTGTTCTGAGATACATGAGAATGAGGAAAAACATCTGATCTCTCTACACAAACACCGGTGGCCTCAGTACCACCACGGGCTGGCTCTGCTGCTGCTGGTGCTGGACGTCTCGCGGCATCAGTACCGCAGGCTTGCTCGGCTAATCTGGTGGCATCAACACCACCTCCTCGAACTGGTGAAGCGGCGGCCTCAGTACTGCCGGTGGAATCAGCATCCTTGGTGGCATCAGTACCACCGTCATCAGGTGCAGCCTCAGTACCGCTCTCCTCCTCATCTGGCGCTCTGGGTGGATCCTCGAGTCGTCGCTCAGACGAGGCGCCGCATGCTGGTGCTCTACCGCTCCTAAGTGTAACAAAATCAGCATCAAATAGATCCGAAGACATATCATCAAATGGGTCACTAGGAGTGGCATGCTCAGTGGAAACTACCTGCTCAGATTTCCTCTTCAGGTTGTTCGGATTCGGTTCGCTCTGTGCACGAATGGCGGCCTTCCCTCTCACAAGGTCCCGCATCTCCTGGCGGAACTCGTCCATCTCCCGTCTAAACGTAGCCTGCTGGTCCGTGAGGAGGCGGGCTATGTCATCCAAGGCGGGGCTCTCATGGGAGCCCGACGGGTAGCCTCTCTGGTGATGAGGCTGCTGGAACTGCTGCTGGTGCTGCTGAGAGGGGTAGGAGGAAGGATGCTGCTGGTATGCTGGGTGAGCCTGCTGCTCACGTCTCCAAGACTGTCCCTGCTGCTGATAGGGACGAGGACCGAAGGACGAAGGCTGGGGTGACTGGTATGCTGGGGGTTGCTGCTGCGGCTGGTGATCTCTCTGCTGGGCGTACTGCCCTCCCTGTCCGGATGGCTGCTGCTGGGGCTCGGCACCTCCACTCCCCCACCTGAATCCGGGATGGTCTCGTCGGATCCCAGGCTGGGGGCGGTCATACCAAATCCCGTTGACATCCATCAACGACTATGCATCATAGGGGGCTGGCGGGAGTACTACCAGGGGCTGGTCCAGCTGGTATACCATCATCTGCATGTTTGGAGATGGTGGGGACTGGTAGGTGGGCTGCGGCTGCTAGTACGGCTCCGCCTGTACAAGATGTACCTGTCTAGGCTGTTGAAAAGAGCTGGAGCGCTGGGACGAGCTGCTGCTGCTGCCGGAGTCGCCTCGCGACTGAAGACGGGGCTGTGAAGCCGTCTGTGCCTCCTGGAGACACATGAGCTGGGTCTTCATGTTGCTCAGAGTCTGTGCCATCTGTTCCATCTGCGTGATTCCCTGGCACTGCTTCTTCTCAATCAGCTCCATGCGGTCCAACTTCTCGCTGATGATGCCCATGTCCGCAGCTGACGACTCTGCCTGTGCTGCTGCGACTGCGGACGAACTAGATGGACTGGCATCGACCCATGCTATCCGCTGGTACTGCACGGGTCCTGGCTGCTGCTGGGGTCTCTGTGTGTACAACCGGGTCTGGAACATCACCATGTAATTCTCGGCCATCTCCTCGTAGATGGCCCAGACCTGGTCGTGGTCCTTGGCAAAGTAGGACCCATCGCAAGAAGCATTCACCAGGCCCTGGAGCTCTGGTGTAAGCCCGCTGAAGAAGCTCTGAACTAGGTTCGGCTTTGATATGTCATGGTGCGGGCATCTGTCGGTGAGCTCTCGGAACCTCTCCCATGCCTCGTGAAATTGCTCGTTGGGGAGCATGGAGAAGTTGCTGATCAGGGCCCTCGCTGCATTGGTCCGCCCGAGTGGATAGTACTTGTTCAAGTACTCGGTGCGGAGCTGCTCCCAGTTGTAGACAAACTTCCCCAAGTGTTTCAGCCAGGTGGCTGCTCTGTCAGCTAAGGAGAAGGGGAAGGCGATCATCCTGATCGTGTCCTGGTCCACCTGACGGTCGTGGACAGTGCTGCATATCATCAAGAACTCTTGGAGGTGGAGATGGGGCTCCTCTGTAGCGAGTCCGTGGAAGCGGGGGAGTAGCTGCAAAGTGTTCGGGGGGAACTTGAAGTCCCCCACGATCGCTGGAAGTACTACCCAGTGGTGCGTCAGCGTCGATCCGGGGTTGTGTAACTCCCGCATCGGTCTCAGTGGTCCTCCGGCCGCGGCTGCGGTGGCTGCCGCTGCGGCTGCTGCATCCGCATCATCTGGGATCCTCGGTCCCTCTCTCCTCTGCTCTCGCTCTGCTCTCATCTGCTCCATCTCTCTCCTCATCTCAATCATAAAAGCTCCCTGATCCCGTAACTGCTGCTGAACTGTCTCTAATGAGGCGATCAGGGTGGAGTTGATCGCTCCCTGGTCTAATACGAAGTGCTCGGGCTGACGGGAACGATCCTCAGAACTACCGGCCATGACGTCTGCAAAATCAAATGAGCCCAACTCAGGTGCTGTCAAATCTATCAATCTCTCCTCGGGCTCATGTCGCTCAGATCCGAAAGAAAGGGGGTCGAGGGGGAACAGGGCGGAGTCATACTCGGGCTCAGAGAGCTGGTCTCGGCTCTCGCGGGCCAACCTAGATGATTGGGTAGACGTGCCTGAAAGCGGTGCAGCCAGAGGCTGCCTAAGAGAGCGTCTACCCATCATCTCGATCTGACGAGTAGGGCGGATGAGATCTGGAGAAACTATGATCATAATGCAACCCCCGGTTCACCAACGCGATGCGAGCTGAAGACCGTGAAAGTTCGGTCAAATTATCTTGTCAATTTTTATTAGGTGAACACACAAGATATCAGAGCGCTTACGTGACCTGTTAGGATACCCGATGCTACCCTAACCGACTGGCCCGCACGGAAGAGTCGGTAATCAGTCGGGACTAGCACCGGAGGGCTCTACCTAGGGTGCGGGTCACTCTCTCGCGCATCCAAACCATACAATGAGGGGGTTGCTCTCCCCAAGACAAATTTTTATGGTGAATGTCTTTAAGGATCAATAGTGTTAACCAGTCCCAATTTTATGGTTTTTCGTTTTATAATTTTTCAAATAAAAACAAACGGCCTAACGAATTTTTCGGTTTTCCTGATTATTTAAATCCAAAACAGGGGGGAGAAGACGAAAAAGCCGATGCGCGATGAAATCAATGATGCATGCTGAGTAAGAAATCGTACCTTGGCTCCAGCGCTCTACATGCAAGTGATCCGCGCAGAATTTAAAGACTGAAAGTAAACTACCTAAATGATGCAACGGGAAAAGCCGAGTCCTAGACGAGAAATTTCTACACGCAGAACCGTCTAACCGGTCACCGACCTCCAAGCCAAAGGGTCCGGTCTTGGCCCATCCCTCCTCTGTCCGACAAATCGGGGGTAGGAGAAAGCGCTTTACAGGATGGGCTGCGGCACGTAGACTACGAAGGAGATGAGTCGGTTATTTTTATTAATTGATTATTAGTAGGTCCAATTAGCGTTCTATAGGAATAGGCAATCAATTAGGTGTGGGGACCCTACTAATTACGGCACAAGCAAGAGAAATTCCTAAGTCTAGGGGCTCGATTAAAAACCGCGTAAACACCGGAAAAGGCAGTAAGAAAAGAAAATAAAACAAAGCCGCGTAAAAAGCCACGAAAGTCCTAAGGGTCCCCGAGCACACCGGTGCTCGGCGAAACAGACCCGCTAAGAGTTCAAGCAATGTCTAAGTCCAGTTTGAGTCCCTGTATTATTACAATAATAATGAAATAAAAAGAGAAATCCTCTCCCACTCAACTCTCTCTCACTCTCTCCTGAGGCTCCGCAAAGAAAGGAGCCGCCTCCGAATCCCGCGATTGCGTCGGCTTCTCGAGATCAGCCGCCTCGGTCCTCAGGCCCTCGCAAGAAAGAGCAGAGTGGTCAGATCAATAAAAATAACAAGATAATAAGAAGAAAAATAAATGAAAGAAAAAGAGGGTATATATGCAAAAATGCAAAATAAAATAAACACTCAAAATAAAACAAAAACAAAATTAAAAAAAAATAAAAGAAAATAAAACAAAAATAAAATATGAACAAAAGCCGCGAAAAAGCCGCGAGCTCTGAAAGAGCCGCGAAAAGCCGCAAAAACAAAAACGAAAATAAAAATAAAACTACTAAGCCGTGCTCTACGGCAACGGCGCCATTCTGATGAGCGCCAAATCGATCACTCGGATAAAGGTACTAATCGGTCGTTGTGACCCAAGCAATCAAATGCACTCAATCAAGAAAAATGAACCACTCAGAATAGATAAAATCGGTCAAAACTCAAAACAACGGTCCTGCTATTGGATTAACCTGGTATAGCACCCAGGGTCGACCTCAAGGAGCACGGATTGGCCTCACGGCCTACGAAGTAGTGAAAAGGAATAAAATAAAACAAGAAAATATTTTATGTGGTTTTTAATTTATTTTATATTTTTTTGGATTTTTAATGTATAAAGAAAATAAGAAAAACAAGTAAACACTCACTTCAACAATTTATTTAAAGTACTAAAAATCAACCAAAAATTCAAACAAAAATATTTTTATGTATTTTATAATTTTTTATGTTTTTGGTGAATTTTTGAGAATTTTCTGATGTTTATTTAATTTTCTAAAAATCAAACAGTGACTGAAAGAAGGGGTACTGTCCAGCCGAGCCAAAAAGGCCTAGATAAAATATCTTAGGGCCCAAAATTGCAGGGAGGTAATTTTCCTATAAAGAAAAAAAAATGAGGAAAATTTATGTACCAATTTTATTGTTTTTGGATTTTTAATTTAATTACTAGAATTTTAATAAGTTTTTAAGTGTTTTTAAGTTTTTAGTGGTTTTCAGTAATGAAAAATAGCCAAAATTGGCTAGAAAATCAAACTAAGCAAAATAGACAGTAGCTAATTTTTGTGGAATTTTGGACACTATTTAATATTTTTTGTGATTTTTAAAGTTAGACAGTAACAAAAATAAAGGTTTTTGATTTTTTAAAAAATATCAAATGAAATCAAAAATGTCCTCAAAAATCCACGAAAATTTTACACCATGGCAGGAGCCATGTGTCCAATTTTCATTAGATTTGGAGGTGTTTTGCTATTTTATTCAAAAATAAAGAAGGGGCACTGTGCACAGGGACCGAAATGCAAATACCCAAGAGTCTGGGGGGTCTGGTGCAATTTTCCCAGCAAAACACGCACCACGCGCGTGCCTGGGGCACTCAGGGACCCCAACTGTAATAAAAATAAGTCCCGAGGACTTATTGGTAACAGGTACCAAAAGTCCAGGGGCCTATCTGCAAAATACCCAAAATATAACGTACATGCTCAAATAAACCACGCACAGGGGTATAAATGCAAATAGATAAAAACTTTCATTCATTCAAGAACAACCAGAACTACAGGGGTCTCTATTGCAAATAAACCAGATAAATACCTGACGAAGCACGTGGCATACAACGCACAGGGGTATAAATGCAAATAGCTAAAATACGAGATCCTCTATGCAAATAACCCTAAAACTAAACAACTAAGTTCAACATTTACAGGACTAAAATGAAATAAAAGACAAGACATGGCCTAAGGGTAAATTACCCTTTATTATACGGACTGTTGGATGCGCGCCACGTGGAGTATCGGATGGTGGCTAACGGTGGGCGCTCCAGATGTCGCCTCCTCAGATCGGACGATGAAGGTTGCTCCGGAGAAGGATGGCTCGGATTGAAACTGGAGCGGGAGGTGGCGATCGAACGGTAGCTGGAGGTCGTGGATGAACTGGCGGCCGGCGAACTTCGTCGGCCTCGTGGAAGCGCTCCTGACCTCCCCTGCTGCGCCTGAGGATCGGAGAAGCTCCGGCGTGGCGATGTACAGCTACTGGTATCCTCCGATGACCCAGCCTAGCACTGTAGGACTCCGGCGAGGTCGGCAGAGGCGGCGCTCCTGACTTGATATCGAAAGGCCTCAGATGGCCTTCCTTCAACCTGTAAAATAGCTCAGGAGACTCGCGGGTCGAGGGCAAACTGCCTCGACCCGGTTAGGCGAAGTGGGGATGAACGGTGGGTCGAAATGGCGAACTCCGGCGAAGGGGGTAGGCGGAGGAGCTCGACTCCCAGCTCCTGTGCGAGCTGGGTTGGATGGAGGGGTGAAGAATGTGCGTCGGAAGGAGGCGAAGGTGTCTGTAAGGTCCGATGATCGAATCTATCTACTGGACGGTCGGAATCGATGAAATGCGGCGGCGGAGCGATTTGGGGGTAAATGGAAATTAGCGAAAACGGGAAGCCTAAGGGGATACCTGGGTGGTCGAAGAGACTGGGGAGGAGCTGTTGAAGCTCCTGGTCGTCGCCTCAAGGATCGTCTCCCTCCGAGGCTCGGTGCTCACGCAGGTGGCGGAGCAGCGGCGGCGTAGCTCGCCGGATCGATGGCCAAGCTCCCTCTCCTCGCTTCGACAGGTCGAGACGCAAGCTGTCACTCTAGCGGACTCTCTGGAGCTCACTGGGGGTGGAGACAAGTGACCAAAGATGGAGAAACGAGGTGGCGGAGCACGAGCTAAATATGGGCGAGGGTCCGGGAAGATGAGGTCGGGTAGGGCGTGGAAGCGTGCGGATCCCGAGGGTGCAGCTCCGGCGAGGGTGTCGGGTGAATCGCGAAGAAGTCGGACCCGGGGTTTGGGTGAATGGGATCCGGGTTTAATCGCTAAAAATCCGAGAAGCGGGCTTACCCGCTAAGAACCGTGCAATGTGGTCCTGGGGGGTGTAGTTGACTGGGCGGTCAACATCCCCAGGACCCAATAGAAATCGGCCACGTGGCTGGATCTTGGAGTGAAAATTAAGGGTAACTAGGGGCCGATTTAGCAAAAACTCAAAACACAAAGTATTTTTCTTTTATTTTTTTCTATTTTTTAGTGATTTTTAATTAATTTTTAGAAATAAAACTAAGGTATATACATAGTATGTACTATATAGGTATATGTACACTATTAGGGTTTTTGATTTTTGATTTTTAAATTATTATTTTTGTATAATTTTATCCCTATTTTATATTTTATTTATTTATATTATAAAATAAGGAATAAAAAGATATTTTTATTTTATTTTTATTATTTATATACATAGGTAAAATAAATATATATGTACATCTATATACATGGTATATGTACAATATGTTTTTGTGTTTTTAATTTTGCTATTTTTATTTGGTTTTTGTTTTGATTGTTTTTATTTTATTTATTTACACTATATAATATAAAATATTTACAAAAATTTTGGAAATTAATTTTATTTATTTACAAGGTTAAATAAATATAAAAAAGTGGTTCATGTACATGATGAAAGTGGTGTTTTTATTCTTTTTGATTTTTATCTTTTTCTTTTGTTTTTATACTTATAAATATGGACACAAATTTACAAGCCTATTTTTGGTGAGGAAAATACCTTTATTTTATTTACATAAGTATGTACACACATGAGCCCCTATCTCCCTCTACTTTGGCTTTTATGCGGTCAGGCCCATGCTGAGACCTCCCTTGGGTTAGGTTGCTCAATATTTATTCTAAATATTTCCCTCTTTTTCTTTTTAATCTTTATTCTTTTATTTTTGCACAAAAACATGCTAATTATAGGTTTTTACACAATGCATGCTTTTGGTAATTATTCCTATTTATACATATCTACATGCATTTGCAAAGGTTTTTGTATCAAAAATATAAGAATAAAGAGTGATGAATGAGTATTCATCAAAGGGGTCTTTGGGGACGGTCATAATCGTCCCCATTGCACTTTTGTTGGCGTCGCGAGTGGCCCAGGGGCCTAAGTGGTCGACCAGAGGGGGCGGTCTTTAATGACCGTCCCCTATGCCTTGACCAAGCCACTGGTCCACTTTCACCCACCGAAGGGGCCTTTGGGGACGGTTATGATCATCCCCATTACGCTTCTGTTGGCATCGCGAGCGGCCCAGGGGCCTAAGTGGTCCACCAGAGGGGACGGTCTTTAATGATCGTCCCCTGTGCCTTGACCAAGATACTGGTCCACTTTCACCCACCGAAGAGCCTTTGGGGACGGTTTTGACCGTCCCCATTGTGCTTCTGTTGGCGTCGCGAGCGGCCCATGGGCCTAAGTGGTCGACTAGAGGGGACGGTCATTAATGACCGTCCCCTATGCCTTGACCAAGCCACTGGTCCACTTTCACCCACCGAAGGGGCCTTTGGGGACGGTTATGACCACCCCCATTGCGCTTATGTTGGCGTCGCGAGCGGCCCAGGGGCCTAAGTGGTCCACCAGAGGGGACAGTCGTTAATGACCGTCCCCTATGCCTTGACCAAGCCACTAGTCCACTTTCACCCACCAAAGAGGCCTTTGGGGACGGTTATGATCGTCCCCATTGCGCTTCTGTTGGCATCGCGAGCGGCTTAGGGGTCTAAGTGGTCCACCAGAGGGGACGGTAGTGAATGACCGTCCCCTTTTCGAGCCATAGGTGACAGTTTTAGTGGACCATCGCCGATTCTCTACAAAGGGGACGCTCTCGACGACCATCCCCGATGGTCAGATCGAAAAAAACCCCTTCGACCTACGTTTTTTCCCATTTCAACTCATTCCCCATCCCCACTGCCCGAAGCCGCCCGTCATTCCCGTCGCCACCTCAGAGCCTCTCGTGCTTGCCGGCCTCTTCCATCTTAGTTTCTGATGATTATCAACACTCCTTTGTGTTTATTGTTCTTCATTTTGCTCGACGAACTATGTTTTGGTGTTTTTTCCCATATCTATAAGATAAGATAGAAAATATGCATGGCATTTTTATTTTTCTATATTTTTTTTACATTTTGCCCCATGGTTAACTTGAGTCCATATGATCTTTTCTTGTTGTGTATAACTTATCCATATAACTTGTTGTGTTTAACTTTAACCCAATTAATTAACTTGCTACATATAACCTTTTCTATATAGCTTGTCTTCATATAACTCATTTGCCCCACGTTTAACTTGTCTCCATATAACTAAAACATCATGTTGATTTTTATCCTGGTGCAATAAAATGGATAAAACATGGATGGATAAGAGATACGATGATTTTCATCGATGTAAGAGAGGAGTGATCATGTTCTTGGTCTGGGCATTTCAAATAGAAAGAGTTAATAAGAAATTTGGTGGTCTTAAGATTTATTGTCCACGTGTCAGATGTAAGAATGTTAAATGTAATGTTATAGAGGAAGTTTATAACCATCTTATACTCAACGTATTTTGGTTGCATTACTGCATTTGGACTGAACATGGAGAGGTTATAGATCATTTGCGAATGGATGAGGATATGGGTTTAGGTGCAGGAGCCACTACCCAATCCCTGAATAATGTTGATCACGAGTTATTCGAACTAATAGATGACTTAAGAAGACCTGAGACACAAGACATTGGTTTAGATGATAGGTTTTCGAGTAGTTTGTCAGATGCAGAAGATATGTTGGCTCCTGGGGTGGAAATGACACGTTTACATTTTTTATTAGAGTTGTTTAAGATGAAAGTAAAGAACGGATCAACCGTTACAATGATGATAGGTGTACTAGATTTTATCCAGAAGTTATTGAATAATCCTCAAATTTATCCAAAGGATTGGAAAGAGGTGAAGCAATGATTCCGATCACTAGGTCTGAAATACGAGAAAACATATGCTTGTGTTAATGGTTGTGTACTTTTTCGAGGAGAAAATTCCGATTTAGTACTTTGTCCCTATTGTAAGGCTTCTAGGTATAAAGAAGAAAAACCTAATTTAAAGAGGAAGAAGAAGTCAGTGAAGATATTACGATACTTCTCATTAATTCTAAGGCTGAAACGTCTCTTTATGTCAGAAAAAACTACAAAGTGGATGACGTGGCATTCTCATTCAAATAAACGAGATGCTAATGGAATTATGAGACATCCATCTGATGCAGAAGAATGGATAAAATTTGATCAGAGATATCCTCATTTCTCTCAAGATGAGAGAAATATTCGGTTGGGATTAGCTTCAGATGGTTTCAATCTGTTTGGTAATATGAGTTTGAGTTACTGCATTTGGACTGTGATTTTGATGGTCTATAATCTACCACCCTGGATGTCAATGAGTTCATCATTTATGATGATGACACTGATGATTCCTGGTCCTAGTGGTCCTGGTCACGCAATTAATGTATGCATACGACCGTTAATGGATGAACTAAAACTGTTATGGACCACATGAATACCTACATACGATGCATGTAGGAAAGAAATATTTATGCTGCATGCTGCACTGTTGTGGACTATAAATGATTTCCTCGCATATGCAAATTTGTTTGGTTGGAGTACTAAGGGAAAACTCGTGTGTCCTATCTATCTTGAAAAAACACATTCAGCGTGGCTTAATGGAAGTATGAAGCATTACTATTTGGGTCATCATCGATTCCTGCCACCGAAGCATAGATGGCAAAGGGCAGATAATAATAACAAATTTGACAGCTTACCATTTGGACACTGACTTGACTTAGCTCGTATGAATGGCAGCATTACTTGGGAACAACAATTACTTGTACAAAGCAGTTGCTTAGGACAGACATCGAAGAAAAGTATAGCCAGTGGATGGAAGAAATAAAGTATTTTTTCATAGTGTTACCATACTAGAAACATTTACAAATTCATCATAATTTGGATGTCATGCATATTGAGAAGAATATTTTAGAAAATATTTTGAGAATGTTAGATCTTTTGGGACAATCAAAAAAAATTAAGGACGAGATGAGATTTAGTTCAACTTGGTATACGCGAAGAACTACATCCAATTGAATTAGACAGTGGCGGATTACTATACCTGCAACAATATATACATTAGGCAACGGTGAGTGTGATAAAATTCTTAGCTTCCTTAAAGATTTGAAGGTGTCTGATGGGTTCTCATCGCAGTTGTCGAGGTGTATAAATGAAAGAGAACGTAAGATAACCGGATTGAAAAGTCATGACTGTTATGTTTACATGGAAGTATTACTCCCATTCGTTATTCGCGGGATTGTTGACGATGTTGTCCTACAATCCTTAACAGAATTGAGTGGATTCTTCAGAGTATTGTGTTCGAAGGTTTTAGATTCGTTGATCTTAAAAAGACTTGAAGAAGATATTGTCATCACATTATGCAAATTAGAGCAGATATTCCCACCTGTTTTTTTTGATATAATGGTTCATTTAATAGTTCATCTAGTAGGTGAAGCAAGGATCGGTAGGTCAGTTCAATATCGTTGGATGTATCCAATAGAAAGATACCTTCGAAAATTAAAAAATATGGTATTTAATAACGCACAACCTGAAGGATGCATTGCTGAAGGTTATCTTTGTAAAGAGTGTATTAATTTCTGTGAAATGTATATGGAAGGTGAAAGCATGTGTTTCAACATATTTGAACGAAATGATGAAGGCAAAGTCGTGGTGGAAGAGGACGAATCCAAATTATGGGTCTTTCAATCATGTGGCATGCATATATTCAGTGGTATCCATCGCGTAATATCCGACGAGGATAGAGATCTCATACACTACTATATTTTGATGCAGTTATCAGAGATTGATGAATTTTTTGATGCGTACAATTCATTATTTAATGAGACGCACACTAAATCTCAATTCGTCAATTGGTTCCGTTCACGTGTGAAACATTTAAAGGAAATGGAAGATGATAGGTGGAACATTAACCTTGACATTCTTGGACGTATACCATATTTACAAGTTATTTCTTACAAGGGTTATATTGTGAATGGCTACAGATTTAAAACAAAGTCCGACGACGAGATGAAATCAACGCAAATGTCCGATGTTATAGTAAAAACAGATTTACCTTCAGGTTTAGACGGCTACTATGGAAAAATAGTTGACATAATAGAGATCAGCTTCACTCATGAATGTCAATGTGTTCTTTTTATGTGCAATTGGTTCGATGTCGGTCGCAAGGGGATATGATATCGAAGAGATAGAAATGGGATTACTTCGTTGAAACAATCTGGGAAATTGCAAACAAATGAACCTTTTACACTTGCCAGTCAGGTAGAACAAGTATTCTACATTCCAGACAACTTATGTGATGGGTGGATCATACCCTTGAGAACAATACCAAGAGATTTTTTTGATGTCAATGATTATGATGAGTTGTTAAATATAAACGACGCATATCAAGCTGAGATACAAGAACATCCATCTGATATTGTAGATGCGGATGTTTAAAGTGTAAGTTCACCATTAATTTTTTTTCCAATTGTTTGATTTAATATGTGAAATATACAATTCTTGTTATCTCATTTAAATATTTCATTATATATGCAGATATGCCTCCATGTCCTAGACGCATTCGGGATTCACCGCTTGCACCATATCGAGGGAGTGAAACCTCCGATCCTGACGGATCGAGTATCTCAGGTAGACGCAGAGGCCCATCACAGTGGCAAGTGTTAGACCGACTACGTCTCGGTGAGACATTTAGGGTACGGATAGTTGGAGGTGATGCAGTGGGGGAGAACTCGACTGTTTTTCAGAGTTACTTGGGGCAGGTGTGTAGATCCAGGGTTCCTATTGATGAATACCCATTCATCACTCTTTATTCTTATATTTTAGCTACAAAAACCTTTGCAAATACATGTAGATATGTGTAAATAGGAATAATTACCAAAAGCATGCATTGTGTAAAAACCTATAATTAGCATGTTTTTGTGCAAAAATAAAAGAATAAAGATTAAAAAAAAGGAGGGAAATATTTAGAATAAATATTGAGCAACCTAACCTAAGGGAGGGCTCAGCATGGGCCTGACCGCATAAAAGCCAAAGTAGAGGGAGATAGGGGCTCATGTGTAAATATTTATGTAAATAAATAAAAATGTTTTCCTCAACCAAAAATAGTTTAAATTATGCTTGTAAATACTTGTACATATTTATAAATACTAAAACAAAAGATAAAAATATAAAAATTAAAAAGAAAACAAAAACATCACCTTCACCATGTACATAAACCACTTATATGTATTTATTTAACCTTGTAAATATATAAAATTAATTTTTATAATTTTTGTAAATAGTCTATGTTATATATTGTAAATAAATAAAATAAAAACAATTAAAACTAAAACAAAATAAAAATAGCAAAATTAAAAATACAAAAATACAGTGTACATATACCATGTATTTATTTTACTCATGTATATAAATAATAAAAATAAAATAAAAACACCCTTTTATTCCTTATTTTATTCTATAAATAAATAAAATATAAAATAGGGATAAAATTATACAAAAATAAGAATTTAAAAATCAAAAATCAAAAACCCTAATTGTGTATATATACCTATATAGTACATACCATGTATATAGCTTATTTTTATTTCCAAAAATTAATTAAAAATCACTAAAAAATAGAAAAAAAATAAAATAAAAATACTTTGTGTTTTGAGTTTTTGCAAATTCGGCCCCTAGCTACCATTATTTTGCGCTTCAAGAACCAGCCACGTGGCCGATTTCCATTGGGTCCTGGGGATGTTGACCGCCCGGTCAACTACCCCCCCCCAGGACCACCTCCCGCGGATCTGAGTTTGGACCCGATTTCTCGGATTTTTACCCGCTTGATCCGACTCCTGAATCCGTTAACCCCGGGCTCTAATCCGAGCTTGTTCTTCCCTGATCCACGCCCGGGGTGGGTTATGGGGATCCGCGCGCTACGCTGCTCGCCCCGACCTCTCCTAGCCGGACCCCTAGCCGCATAAAGCTGTAGCTCCGCCACTCGATTTCACCATCTTTGGCCATTTGCTTCGTTCTCCTATGAGCTCCAGAGAGTGCGTGAGGTGACAGCTCGCGTCTGAGCCTGTTGCAGCGAGGAGAGGAGGTGAATCCATCGATCCGGCGAGCTTAGCCGCCGCAGCTCCGCCACCCGCGTGAGCTCCGAGCCTCGGACCGAGACGATCCTCGAGGCGACGACCAAGAGCATCAGCAGCTCCTCCCCAGTCTCTCCGACCACCCAGGTATCTCCTTAGGCTTCCCATTTCCTTTGATTTCCATTTTCGCCCAATTTGCGCCGCCGTCGTATTTCTTTGATTCCGACCACTCTGTCAACCATCTCGATCATCGGAATCGACCATCGCGTTCACCTCTCCCCGACGCACCTTCTTCACCCATTCGCCCAACCCAGCTCGTACAGGAGCTGGGAACCGAGCTCCTCCGTCCACCACCTTCGCCGGAGCTCGCCATCCCGACGCATCAGGCACCCCCACTTCGCCTAACCGGGTCGAGGCAATTTGCCCTCGACCCGTGAGTCTTCTGGTTCACTTTTCAGGTCGAAACGAGGGCCATCTGAGGCCCTTCGTCATCCAGCCAGGAGGCCCAGCTCCGCCGACCTCGACCGAGCTCATCGGAGCTCGGTTCGATCATCGGAGCATCCCAGCAGACGCGGGAGCACTCCAGCTTTCATCTCCGACCATCAGAGTGCTCCAAGGAGGAGCCCAGCGCACACACGAGCCCGGCGAGTCTCACCGGGGACCTGTTCATCCAGGACCCTCCGCTGCCGTCGATCGTCCCTCCTCGCTCCTGTTTTCATCAGCACTGTCCATCTCCGGAGCCATCAGCGATCTGAGGAGGCGTCATCTGGAGCGCCCACTGCCAGCCGCCGTCAGATCTCCACGTGGCGCGCATCCTGCCCATCCGCTTAATAAAGGGTAATTTACCCTAAGGCCCCTGTCTTTATTTTATTTCGTTCTAGTCCTGTAAATATTAAAGTCAGTTGTTAAGTTTTAGGTTTATTTGCATAGTGGACCCTGAGCTTTAGTTTATTCGCATTTATACCCCTGCCAGTTGTGGACACGTGCTTCGACACGTGATATTTTGGGTTATTTGCAGTAGACCCCCCTGTAGTTCTGGATGTTAATGAATGAATGAAATCTTTTACTTATTTGCATTTATACCCCTGTGCGTGATTTATTTCCACATGTACGTGATATTTTGGGTAATTTGCAGGTGAGCCCCCTGGACTTTTGGTACCTGTTACCAATAAGTCCTCGGGACTTATTTTTCTTTCATTTGGGTCCCTGAGTGCCCCAGGCATGTGCGTGGCGCGTGCTTTGCTGGGTATTTTGCACCAGACCCCCCAGAACTTTGGGTATTTGCACTTTGGTCCCTGTGCACAGTACCCTTCCTTTATTTTTGAATAAAATATCAAAACACCTCCAAATCAAACGAAAATTTGACACATGGCTCCTGCCATGGTGTAGGATTTTTGTGGATTTTTTAGGACATTTTTTATTTAGTTTGATATTTTTAAAAAATCAAAAACCTTTATTTTTGTCACTATCTAGTTTGAAAAATCACAAAAAATATAAAAACTCACTTAAAAATTCTATAAAAATTGTCTACTGTTTGTTTTACTTAGTTTGATTTTCTAGCCAATTTTGGCTATTTGTCATTACTAAAAACCACTAAAAACTTAAAAACACTCAAAAACCTATAAAAATTCTAGTAAATAAATTAAAAATCCAAAAATAATAAAATTGGTACCTAAATTTTCCTTGTTTCATCTTCTTTACAGGAAAATTATCTTCAGGCCATTTTGAGGCCCTTAGGGTCCGTTTGGTTGCAGGGTTGGCTAGGGTTGGGTTGGGCAGGGGTACCCCTGTGAATAGTAAACTGTGAGGAGGAGAACCCTGTTTGGTTGCAGGGCCAACCTGGGTTGGGCCAAGCCAACCCTGCCCAACACTACAACCAAACGAGCCCTTAGATATTTTATCTAGGGCTTTTTGGCTCGGCTGGACAGTACCCACTGTTTGCTTCACTTTTTGATTTTTAGAAAATTAAATAAACATCAGAAAATTCTCAAAAATTCACCAAAAACACTAAAAATTATAAAAGACATAAAAATATTTTTGTTTTAATTTTTGGTTGATTTTTAATGCTTTGAATAATTTGTTGAAGTGTGTGCCTTCTTTGTTTTTCTTATTTTCTTAAATACTTAAAAATCCAAAAAAATATAAATAGTTTGTTCTTTTATTTTCTTTATTTTTACTACTTCGTAGGCCTCTCGGCCAATCCGTGCTCCTTGAGTTTGACACTGGGTGCTATACCAGGTTAATCACATAGCAGGACCGCTATTCGTGTTTCGATTGATTTTATCTCTACTTAGTGGTTCATTTTTTCTTGATACATATCGTCTGATCGCTTGGGTCGCGACGACCTATTTTTAGTACCTTATACCCGAGTGTTCGGCTGTGTTATCAGAATGGCGCCGTTGCCGGGGAGCACGGCTTAGTAGTTTTTTTTTCTTTTTCGTTTTTGTTTTCGCGGCTTTTCATGGCTCTTTCAGAGCTCGCGGCTTTTCGCGGCTTTTGTCCATATTTTTATTTATGTTTTATTTTGTTTATTTTCTTTTTCTTTTATTTTTGTTTTTTTTTTGTTTTATTTTGAGTGTTTATTTTATTTTGCATTTTTGGCACATATACCCTTATTTTCATTTTCATTTCTTTTTCTTTTATTATTATTTGATTATCTGGGTCTGACCATTCTTCTCTTTCTTGCGAGGGCCCGAGGACCGAGGCGGCTGATCTCGAGAAGCCGACGCAACCGCGGGATTCGGAGGCGGCTCCTTTCTTTGCGGAGCCGCAGGAGAGAGTGAGAGAGAGTGGAGTGGGTGAGGATTAGAATAGGTTTTTATTTTTTATTATTATTGTAATAATACAGGACACTCACTGGACTTGGACACTTGTGGACTATCTTGACTTAGCGGGTCTGTTTCTCCGAGCACCGGTGTGCTCGGGGGACCCTTAGGATTTTCACGGTTTTTCGCGGTTTTGGTTTTCTTTTATTTTCTTTCTGCCTTTTCCGGTGTTTACACGGTTTTTGCTCGAGCCCCTAGACTTAGGAATTTCGCTTGTTTGTGCCGTAATTAGTAGGATCCCCACACCTAATTGCTTACCTGTTCCTATAGAACGTTAATTGGACCTACTAAAAATCATTAATAAAAATAACCGAATCATCTCCTTTGTAGCCTACGTGCCGCAGCCCGTCCTGTAAAGCGCTTTCTCCTACCCCCGATTTGTCGGACAGAGGAGGGACGGGCCAAGACCGGACTCTTTGGCTTGGAGGTCGGTGACTGGTTAGACGGTTCTTGCGCTAGAAATTACTCGTCTAGGACTCGGCTTTCCCGTTGCATCATATAGGTAGTTTATTTTCAGTCTTTCAATTCTGCGCGGATCACCTACATGTAGAGTGCTGGAGACAAGGTACGCATTTCTTACTCAGCATGCATCATTGATTTCATCGCGCATCGACTTTTTCGTCTTCTCCCCCCTGTTTTGGATTAAATAACCAGGAGAACCGAAAAAATCGTTAGGCCTTTTGTTTTGATTTGAAAAATATTAAAAAGAAAAACCATAAAATTGGGACTGGTTAACTCTATTGATCTTAAAAGACGCTCACCCTAAAAATTTTGTCTTGGGGAGAGCAACCCCCTCATTGTATGCTTTGGATGCGCGAGAGAGTGACCCGCACCCTAGGTAGAGCCCTCCGGTGCTAGTCCCGATTGATTACCGACTTTTCCGTGCGGGCCAGTCGGTTGGGATAGCATCGGGTATCCTAACAGGTCACGTAAGCGCTCTGATATTTTGTGTGTTCACCTAATAAAAATTGACAAGATAATTTGACCGAACTTTCACGGTCTTCAGCTCGCGTTGCGTTGGTGAACCGGGGGTTTGTTTTGTGATCATAGTTTCTCTAGATCTCATCCGCCCTACTCGCAAGATCAAGATGATGGGTAGACGCTCTCTTAGGCAGCCTCTGGCTGCACCGCTTTCAGGCACGTCTACCCAGTCATCTAGGTTGGCCCACGAGAGCCGAGACCAGCTCTCCGAGCCCGAGTACGATTCCGCCCTGTTCCCCCTCGACCCCCTTTCTTTCCGTCCTGAGAGACACGAGCCCGAGGAGAGATTGATTGATTTGACAGCACCTGAGTTGGGCTCATTTGATTTTGCGGACGTCGCCATGGCCGACAGTTTAGATGATCACTCCCGTCAGCCCGAGCACTTTGTATTAGACCAGGGAGCGATCAACTCCACCCTGATCGCATCACTAGAGACAGTCCAGCAGCAGTTACGCGATCATGGGGCATTCATGATAGAGATGAGGAGGGAGTTATAGAGGCTCAGAGCAGACAGAGACCAGCAGAGCGAGCCTGAGGACATACCAGATGCAGAGGCACGAGCCACAGCAGCAGCAGCACCAGCCGCCGCGGCAGGAGGACCACCGAGACCGATGCGGGAGTTGCACAACCCTGGATCTACACTGATGCACCATTGGGTGGTGGTACCTGCTATCGTGGGGGACTTCAAGTTCCCCCGAACACCCTGCAGATGCTTCCCCGTTTTCACGGGCTTGCCACCGAGGAGCCCCATCTCCACCTCCCGGAGTTCCTGATGATTTGCAGTACTATCCACGACCGCCATGTGGACCAGGATACGATTCGGATGATTGCCTTCCCCTTCTCACTAGCAGACAGAGCAGCCACCTGGCTGAAGCATCTGGGGAATTTCGTCTACACCTGGGAGTAGCTCCGCACCGAGTACTTGAACAAGTACTATCCACTCGGGCGGACGAATGCAGCGAGGGCCCTGATCAGCAACTTCTCCATGCTCCCCAATGAGCAATTTCACGAGGCATGGGAGAGGTTTAGAGAGCTCACGGACAGATGCCCGCACCACGACATCACGAAGCCGAACCTTGTGCAGAGCTTCTTCAGCGGGTTGACACCAGAGCTTCAGGGTCTGGTGAATGCTTCTTGTGGCGGGTCCTATTTCACCAAGGACCACGACCAGGTCTGGGCCATCTTCGAGGAGATGGCTGAGAATTATATGGTGATGTCCCAGACCCGGTTGTACACTCAGGGGAGACCCCAGCAGCAGCCAGGACTCGTGCAGTACCAGCGGATAGCACGGGTCGATGCAGGTCCTTCCAGTTCGTCCGCAGTCGCAGCAACACAGGCAGAGTCGTCCGCTGCGGATATGGGTATTATCAGCGAGAAGTTGGACCGCATGGAGCTGATAGAGGAGAAGCAGTGCCAGAGCATCGCGCAGATGGATCAGATGGCACAGACTCTGAGCGACATGAAGACCCAGCTCATGTGTCTCCAGGAGGCACAGACGGCTTCACAGTCCCGTCTTCAGTCGCGAGGCGATTCCGGCGGCAGCAGCAGCTCGTCCCAGCGCTCCAGCTCCCTACAGCAGCCTAGACAGGTTCATCTTGTACAGGCGGAGCCGTACCAGCAGCCGTAGCCCACCTACCAGTCCCCACCATCTCCAGACATGCGGATGGTGGTCTACCAGCCGTTCCAGCCTCTGGCAGTACTCCCGCCAGCCCCCTACGATGCAGAGCCGTTGATGGATGTCAACGGGATTTGGTATGACCGCCCCCAGCTTGGGATCCGACGAGACCATCCTGGATTCAGGTGGGGGAGTGGAGGTGCCCAGCCCCAGTAGCAGCCATCCGGACAGGGAGGGCAGTACGCTCAGCAGAGAGATCACCAGCCGCAGCAGCAGCCCCCAGCATACCAGTCACACCAGCCATCATCCTTCGTTCATCGTCCCTATCAGCAGCAGGGACAGTCGTGGAGACGTGAGCAGCAGGCTCACCCAGCATACCAGTAGCATCCCTCTTCCTACCCCTCTCAGCAGCACCACCAGCAGTTCCAGCAGCCTCAGCACCAGAGAGGCTACCCGTCAGGTTCCCAGGAGAGCCCCGCCTTGGATGACATCGCCCGCCTCCTCACGGATCAGCAGGCCACATTTAGACGGGAGATGGATGAGTTCCGCCAGGAGATGCGGGACCTGGTGAGAGGGAAGGCCGCCATTCCTGCACAGATCGAGCCGAACCCGAACAACCTCAAGAGGAAGTCTGAGCAGGTAGTTCCTACTGAGCATGGCACTCCTAGTGACCCATTTGATGATACATCTTCGGATCTATTTGATGCTGATTTTGTTACACTTAGGAGCGGTAGGACACCAGCAGGAGGCGGCGCCTCATCTGAGCTACACCACGAGGATACTTCCAGGGCGCCACATGAGGAGGAGGAGAGCGGTACTGAGGCCGCTCCAGATGATGATGGTGGTACTGAGGCCACCAAGGATGCTGATTCCACCGACGGTACTGAGGCCGCCGCTTCACCAGTTCGAGGAGGTGGTACTAACGCCACCAGTTTAGCCGAGCTAGCCCGCGGTACTGACGCCGCAAGACGTCCAGCAGCAGAGCCAGCCAGAGGTGGTACTGAGGCCACCGGTGTTTGTTTTGATAGAGATGTTGTCTTTCCTCGCATTCATGTATCTCAGAACTCTGTTTTGAATAAAGGAAAAGGTTTAGTTTACTCTGGTCCCACTGTGGTGAGTGATGTATGTGTGGATCCGGCCGTCGAGCCGTCTAGGCCTTTTCCTAGTCCTTCATCTGTGAAGGACCCTGTGATACCCTTTCCTAGAGCCCTTCAGATGGGGAAGGGGAAGAAAAAAGAAAAAGATCCAAAAAAGAGAGAGCTTGAGGAGTTCAGCCAGAGCATGATAGACCGATTTCACATACAGCTGACCCTCCAGGAGGCTTTGCAGCACATCCCCCTTCTCCAACGATCTTTGAGAGACAGGACCACAGTCAGGAGGAGGAGGAGGAACCACACTTCAGAGATCCATGTGCTGACGAAAGCCACGTGTTTTGCGATCCAGAACCGTCTGCCAGCCAAAAGACCAGATGCAGGGGCACCGTATGTCAGATGCCAGATTAGTGAGCAGAGGTTTGACCGTACTTTATTAGATAGCGGATCGTCGATCAACCTTCTTCCGGCAGCCCTTCTCGACCGCTTCGAGTTGGGCACCCTTCGACAGAGCAGGACAGTCCTTCAGTTCGCTGATCGATCTGTCAAGAGGCCGAAGGGGTTGTTGCGAGATGTTATCGTCACGATTCAGGGCCTGAAATTCCCCGTGGACTTTGTAGTGTTGGACATGGAGATCCCTGACTCAGTGACCGATACCCCCATCATACTTGGTCGTCCGTTCTTGGCCACAGCCAAGGCGGTGACTGATTATGATAGCGGGAAGGTGTACTTTCACGTCGAAGGCGAGAGTATACAAATAGATACGGTCGAGGACTACAAAGCTAGAGAGAGAGCACGCTCAGAGGCTAGCACCGATTCAGAGCAGCTGACAGACGCAGAGCCAGACATCCACCATGATAGTGATTTTGTGATCACAGACGACGAGGCAGCTTGGGCAGATGCTGCCGCACAGACCATCCTCTCATTTTCTGATACAGCTGATGCCGAGATGATAGCAGAGGAGAGTCTGGAGAGCACAGCGCTGGTTCAGGATACCACAGAGGCAGCAGAGCCGGTCCTTGATCGCGACACGAGTTTCAGTGAGGGTGGTGCTGAAGCCACCTTGCTTTACAGTGGTACTGATGCCACCGCAGTTGATACAGATCCCTCAGATTCAGAGTCTGATTGGGCAGATTGTGATGATCAGATGCCAGACCTGAGTCCACCTGAGCCTACAGAGGAGGAGGTAGATGCAGAGCCGATCAGAGACAGTGCAGTTGAGCAGCCTTCTCCAGATCCAGTTTGCGAGAGTGCGCTTTCTTTCTCTCAGGCAGATTTTGGCAGACTTAGCAGCTTTCACGCATTTCCTTCCGCAGCCAGATTTGCCAACACCCAGCATTCCAGAGCTGAAGCCGCTCCCTACTTCGTTGAAGTATCGGTTCCTTGCGGGCGAGTCGGAGATGTACCCAGTCATTATCTCCACCGATTTGACTGGAGAGCAGGAATCCCGTTTGATGGGGGTCTTGAAAAGAACCGCAAGGCGGTCGGATGGAGCGTAGCAGATCTCCATGGGATTAGTCCATCAGTGTGCTCCCACCATATCTATCTCGAGGAGGGGGCGAAGCCGTCGCGTGAGTTCCAGCGGCGACTTAACCCCAACCTGAGAGAGGTCGTGATGAAGGAAATATCAAAATGGTGGAGTGCAGATTTTATTTATCCCATTTCCGACTCCAAGTGGGTTAGCCCCTTGCATGTGGTGCCCAAGAAGACGGGCATCACGAATGTGATCAGTGAGTCGGGAGAGGAGATTGCTACACGAGTACCCACCTCTTGGAGGGTTTGTGTTGATTACAGGAGACTCAACCAGGCCACCAAGAAGGACCATTTCCCCCTGCCTTTTATTGACCAGATCATTGAGAGACTGGCAGGGAAGAGCCATTATTGCTTCCTGGATGGGTACTTGATGAATCCACGTTTCATCATCTTTATTCTATCATTTTGGCCTTAAAAACCCTAGTAAATGCGTGTAAATAGCATTAATTCATGCATTTTAGCATTCATGCATAGGTGTGTAAATATTGTATAAAATGCGGTTTTTAAAGCCAAAATAATAGAATAAAGAAAGAAAAGAAAAAGAATAAAATATTGTAAATATTTTATGACCCAAACCCCGAGACCTAGGCATCTTGATGAGTAGGTCGACAAGGAATAAAGTAGGGGGAGATAAGGTCAAAAATACAGATAAAATACCTATACCTTTAAATTCATTCTTTATTCATTTTGGGACCTATTTTTGGTTCCACTTTTTATACATCAAATAAAGAAACTTTGTACATGAAAGTTGCAGATAATTTTATAAAGAAAAATACAAAATTGATTTCACAGAAAAATAATGTACAGATAAAAAGTTATGGTCTGAATAAAAATCCAGAATGCCAACTTCCCAGACTCGTATCTCACAAATAAAAACTCCAAATGCAGCGTACTCACCTTTAATTGTATATAGAAGAAAATAAGCTAATTAATGGCGGTGGTTTCGCATTTGGCGGAGCTACGGTTTGAAAGTTGACTTTTAGACCCTCATTGTATACTTGTACATATTAAAATATTCAATTTATTATTTATTTATTATTTTTATAATTTTATATTTTTATAATGTTGTAAATAATACTTATAATAATTATGTACATTAAAATCAGAATAAAAACATAAATAAAATACAAATAAAAATACTTGTATATATTATAATACATAGGTATAATATATGTAGCTATACCTATACAAATAACACTTTCATTTTATTAAGTGTATAAAATATATCAGAAAATTAAAATAAAAATATATTTGTGTCTATAAAAGTATTTTATAATTTTAGAAATAAAAACAAAATAAAATAAATTAAAAATACCTAAATAAAAATAAAATACTTAAATATATAGATATAGATACCTATAGGGGTATAAATGCAAACTTGTAAAAATAAGTCGCATAAAAATAAATAAAAATCACTATAAAAATAATTTATAAAAAAATAAACATTTTTTATTTTATGACCAAAATTTAAATAATCATCTTCTATTTTTTATTGAATTTCTAAGCTTTTTTACCAAGGTTTTTTCTGGTTGGTCCACGTGGACCAACCAGAGCTTGTCCTTGGTTGACCTCGGTCAACTCCCTGACCGAGGTCTGGCCATTGTCAGAGTGCATTTTCCTTGGACTTCGCGGATTTTTCCAGGCCAAATCTTTCACCGTTTGCCTCGGTTTCTTCACGACTTTTGAAGATCTACCATCCAGCTACCACGCCCAAGCATCATTTTGGCATTTTGACCAAAGACACGCCCGTGATCTTGCCTCGAAAGTCGCCACTCGTCCAACTTTCAAAAACGACCCATCTTCTTCCATTCCCTCTTGACCACTCTTCCACCTCCAAATCCCTCAACTGGACCCCTAGCGTGGCTCTTGGTGACAGCAGGAGCACGAAGGGCGCTTCAACGGGACGATTCGGTGTCGAATCGAGGCCGGTTCCCTCGCCGGAGTTCTCGCCGGAGAACGCGTCGTGCTTGCACGGGTGAGGTATTTTCCCCCTTTTTCTCCTCTTTTCTCTGCGTTTTGCATGATCAAGAGTTACGGTAGCACTCCCTTGTTCAAGATCTTAATCAGTAGTGCGTTTCGCATCTCGAATCACCGCGGCCGGCTGCGAGTCTCGCCGGCCGCCTTCACTTGTCCCAAACGCCGCCCCTTGTGCGTAAAACGCCACGAAGTCGGGGCATTTTGCCCCCGACTTCTTCACCTCTCTCTTTTGCAGGTCGCAAGGGCGCTCAGAACCCCCCGGGGTTCGTTTTTGTTGTTGCTGTCGGTGAAGATCGAAGCTTGGAGGTTTTCCCCTTTCCCCACGCCGCAGCGGGACGCCGGCCGTCTTCGGCCATTTTGAGCCGCTGCCGATCTCAAGGGAGCCCCCAGGAGGCGTGCAGTTGCCGTCGGAGTAGATCCCATCGCCGCGCGCGAGGAGGGCGCGACCGCCGGCGCGCCACCGCCGCCTGCGCGCAGCTGCACAGGAACAAGACGAGGGGGGAGAGGACGGGCTACAGCCACCGTCGATCTTGCCCCCCTCCCCTTTTGATCGCTGCCCTCCAGCCGTGGATTGCGCCCTCCCAGCCGTTCTAATCTGACCATTCGATCAAGGGGCATCGCGCGATCCGCGCATGCCACGTGTTTAAGTGGGGCGAGCCCACTGTCGGATCGGCTTCAGCTGGGTAATTTAGCGGTCCACCCAGCTATGTTTTTTGTCATTACTATTTAAGGCTGAAACTTTTATATGCTGCTTTATATGTTTGTAAAATTTACTGAGAAAACCCCTGGACTTTGTGATTTTGCAATCCCGTCCCTGCCAGCAAGGTGAACGTGCCCGCGCATGTGGGGCTGGGAATTTTTGCTGGCATATCCTTCGTTTTTTTTGTGTATTTGCTAATAGCCCAGGAACTATTTTCTTTAGTGTATATTTTTGTGGAACAATTGCACGGTTGCCCCTGAACTTATCGCATATTACATAAATACCCCTGCGCACATGGTTTTCTTTATGCTTCTTGTATTTTATGCATGCATCTCTAAAATCCAAAAAAATCCCCAAAAATCAGTTTAAGCTCCTGCTTCATTGCAGTCTATCACCATATTTTTATTTTTCATAATTAGTGCATTGTATTATTTATAAAAATTCAAAAATAGCCATTTTCAGCACTGTTTGCATTAGAAAATCACTAAAAAAATATAAAACACTCCAGAAAATTCCCAAAAAAATATATTTTGTGTCTTTTAGTTAGTTTTAACTCCCAGCCAAAAATCATTAAAAAATACAAAACCAAACTCCTAAAAATTGCAAAACTCTAAAAACCTTTATAAAAATTTATAAAATCCATAAAAAATCCAAAAATAGTGTTTTCTTTTCCTAATCTTGGTTTCATTATCTTTCACTGAAAATTAAGTTGGGGAATTTTTGTTACTGTTTGCTATTTTATTTCTCCATTTTAAGTTCAGCCGTGCATTTTTGCCACTGTTTGCTTTATTTTGATAATTAAAATACCAAAAACATTCTAAAATACCCAGAAATCACAAAAACAGTAAAAAAGTATAAAAAGACCAAAAAGACTTTATATTCCTCATTTTTGAGTATTTTTATTCTATTTATATAAATACCTTAGCTTGTCTTTTATTACTTTGTCTTTACTTTCCTTTATTGAAAAAGAATATAAAAAAATATAAAAATATAAAAAGAAAATATAAAATCAGTAAATTAAAAATCAAAAAAAAATATAAAATTAAAAATTAAACAAAAAAAATATATAAAAATCAAAAACCCACAAAAATTCTAGATTTGGCTAAGTTGCTTGTTAGATTCAGGTTTGGATTTTTATCCGTGCTCTACACCTTTGCTCCTTGTGTTCGACCCCTACTTACTTGCCATTGTACGTTTTTAGTAGGGTATAATAAATTTTAATCCTTGCTATTCATTCTCTGATTGATTGTGTGGGTTAATTGTTGAAGACCGAGGAAGTTTGAGCAGTCGCATCAGCGACAGTGAGTCTGACTTGTCAGACCGCTATTTAGCGGCTCTCGCATTCTCGCTTTTCAGTACTCGGGCTACAACCATGTGGCCATCGCTCCTGAGGATCAGGAGAAGACCACCTTTACCTGTCCCTTCGGCACATATGTTTTTCGACGCATGCCATTTGGGCTATGCAATGCCCCTGCGACTTTTCAGAGGTGCATGTTGTCGATCTTTTCAGACATGGTAGGGGAGTGTTTGGAGGTCTTCATGGACGATTTCTCGGTCTACGGCGACGGATTCGACTCCTGTCTTGATTGCCTAGACCGAGTACTCCAGCGATGTATTGAGTATCATTTGGTTCTATCTTGGGAGAAGAGTCACTTCATGGTGACTCAAGGGACGGTGCTTGGCCACATCATCTCCAACAAGGGCATGGAGGTTGATCCGGCCAAGGTTGATGTCATTAGGAAACTCGAACCGCCGTCCAACTTGAGGCAGCTACGGTCATTCCTGGGGCACGTTGGATTTTATAGGAGATTTATTCAGGACTTCAGCAGGATTGCCCGACCGTTGACTGACCTCTTGACGAAAGACACCGAGTTCCTTATCGATGACAAGTGTCTTTCGTCCTTCGCGACTCTCCAGCAGTGTGTCATTGAGGCTCCTGTCCTCCAGCCCGCCTGATTGGTCTCTCCCATTCGAGATCATGATGGATGCCTCCGACTTTACCGTAGGGGCAGTGCTGGGACAGAGGAGGGATGGAGTTCCATTTGCCATTCACTACGCTAGCCGCACATTGGACTCCGCACAGCGGAATTACACGGTTACAGAGAAGGAGATGCTAGCGGTAGTGTTCGCCCTAGAAAAGTTCAGATCATATATCATTGGATCTAGAGTGACTTTGTACACAGATCACACCGCCATCAGGTACCTCATGGTAAAGAAGGATGCTAAGACCAGACTGACTAGATGGATCCTTCTACTCCAGGAGTTCGACATTGAGATCAAGGATAAGCCTGAAGTCAAGAATGTGGTGGCGGATCATCTCTCCCGATTAGAGCAGCCTAAGGATTCTGAGCAGATTGACCCCATTCGAGATACCTTCCCAGATGAGGCGATCCTTGCTATCGCCTCACTCCCGTGGTATGCCGATATTGTAAACTTTCTCGTTGCTGGGAAAGTCCCACAAGATTGGCCCAGGCAGAGACTTGAGACCTTCCTTGCGAAGGCCAAGTCCTACCATTGGGAGGATCCCATCTTTTACCACGAAGGAGGGGATAGTGTCTGGCGTCGGTGTATTCCTCAGGAGGAACACCATAGCGTCCTCACTTACTGCCACAAGCTTGAGGCAGGAGGACATCATTCTGGGAGGAGAACGGCACAGAAAGTGCTCCAATCCGGCTTGTGGTGGCCTACCCTCTTCAAGGACTCAGATGAGTTCGTGAAGAGGTGTACTGACTGTCAGAGGATGGGCACTTGTGGACAGCGTGATATGATGCCAATGCAGCCCATTCACTTCTGTGAGGTTTTTGACGCATGGGGCATCGATTTCATGGGTCCATTCCCTAAGAGTCAGGGATTTGAGTACATTCTGTTGGCCGTAGATTATGTTAGTCGTTGGGTGGAGTCTATCCCCGCCCGAGCCGCTGATGCGAGGACAGTTTGCAGATTTTTGAGGAAGCATATCATCACGCGGTTCGGGGTTCCACGAGTTCTGATTTCTGATGGGGGATCTCACTTCATCAATGACCAGGTGAAGGCACTTGCTAGCGAGTTCGGCATAGACCATCGTGTTGCTACACCTTACCATCCACAGACGAATGGTCTAGCCGAGGTGTCGAATAAGGAGATTAAGACTATATTGCAGAAGTCGTCCGCCCTGACCGAAAGAATTGGTCACAGCTTTTGGACTCGGTCTTGTGGGCATATAGGACGTCTTTCAAGACACCATTGGGCACATCTCCCTTTCGCCTCGTATATGGCAAGCCATGCCATTTACCTGTTGAGCTGAGGCACAAGTCACTTTGGGCAGTCACAGATATTCTTATGGATCCAGATGGTATGGAGACCAGAGGAGGGCAGAGTTAGCTTCCCTTGAGGAGCTTAGAGATTCAGCTTTCTCAAACAGCCTACATTATAAGGAGAAAGTTAAGGAGTGGCATGATTCTCACATCAGCCACAAGCATTTTGAGATTGGACAGAGAGTATGGCTGTTTGATGCGAGGCTACGATTATTTCCAGGGAAGCTACAGAGCAAATGGAAGGGACCCTACTTGGTTAGAAAGGTACACGACAACGGTAGCATTGACATATCTGAGTTGTCTTCTGAGAGTACCTTTCGAGTGAACGGCCAGCGGCTCAAGCCATTTCTAGATCATGAGCCGCGGGTCGCTGATCTTGCCCCTATTCATTTTGCGTGAGATGTGGTCTTTGACTCACATCTAATGCATCTCACGCCTAAGTTTCACTGATCTTCCGCTTTGTATAGATCCAGATGTCCATATCACAACATTCTTTAGTCCCACATCCCTTTCTTCATCTTGTAATTATGCTATACTTAGGGTGCACCTTACCCTAAGTATAGGGGGATGTGAGACCTTTTGGGTATTTCTTTTGTTTCTGCCTACCCCTGTTTTGCTGCATATACTTAGGGATATTTCACCCTATGTATAGGGGGGGTAGACCGTGTACATTCTCCACTCGGTTTTCCCGTTGTGTACAGCCTGCTATACTTAGGATTATTTAATCCCAAGTATA